>OZ014519.1:38172284-39372284 GCA_963966055.1 Lathyrus aphaca | reverse complement strand
ATTTTCAGGTGAGCTGCTCGCCGGAGAAGACGACCGGAGGTCTTCTCCGGCAGCCTGAGAGTGATTAGGGCTAATTGTCATTAATTAGCCAACTTCAAACCTGGGCCCTTGGATGTTGCTTCCCGCGCGTGATTGAACGGTCAAGATGTGTCATTAGAAACCCTAACCTAGTTTAATTAATTAAATCCAGCTTAATTAATTCATAAATCATTTTTAGCCAGGTTTGAATCTGGGCCCTTGGATCTGGCGCGCAGTCAACCAGTCCAAGCCCAGATCAAATCCTGGCCTTCCATGCTGCATACTTCATTTTATTTTATTTTAATTTCATTTTCTTTTCATTTAAATTTGCATAATTTATTTAAAATAGCAAAAATGACTTAAAAATTATGAAACTTTTTCTTTAAAGTTTTATTAATTTTTAAGACCCAAAAATATTTTTATTTTATTTTTCATCATTAAAAAAGTATTTTTAAATATTTAAAAGATTATTTTTAATTGATTAATGGGAATTAATTAACTAAAAATACTTTTAAGTATTTAAAAATTACAAAAAAATTCATGAAATGTTCTAAGACATTTAGAAACATTGTCCAACCTTCAAACCAAATTTCTTTTTTGATCTTGATGCATTTTAAGAATTTTCCATTGAATTAAATTATTTTTTATGCATTATTTTGATCACATGTTTGAAAATTCATTTCTGCCTATTGGTGAAGGTTGAGACATTGATTCTTCTTGCATTGTTTTCTATTTGGCATGTATTTTCAAGGATAAAATGGCCATGATTTGATCTTGCATTTTCTATTTGTTTGATGATTTTCTTGTTAAGAACCCTAAAAAACCCTAATAACTTAGAAAATTCATATCTTGAGTTTGGTTGAGAGTTGAGAGCTCCCCTTTGGGCAGTGGTTCATCATAGGCTTAGGGTTTCTTTGGGTACCATTTTCCATTTTTTATGTTGAGGTTTACTTCTGTTTTTGGTTTGTGTTTGATGTTTGATCCATGAACCCTAATTTTGGGCTTTCTTTTGCATCTTCTTGCATTTTCTTGCATAACATGACTTGTCATTGCATTTTGTGCACTCTCATGATTCATTTGACATCTTAAGACATGTAGGAAGCATGTTTGATCATTGCATCACATATTTGCCATGACATTTGTCTTGTATGCTTCATAACTTTTCATGCTTGTTTATGTTCTTTAACTTGCATCATTTGCATTCATGATCTTGTATGAACATCCCCATGTCTTGCCTCATGTTTGCAGCATCTCATAACATCATTATCATCATCAACATGCTTCTGGTTTTGCTTATCATCATGTCATCTCATCTCATCTTGCATTGCATTGCATTTCTTTCTAACATTTCAGGTGGTAAGTAACTTGAGAAGTGAATTTGCCTTCACTTCTCATACCTTTTCTTTTCATCTCTTTTACATCCATTGCTGCATTCTTATGTGTGTTTGAGATTGAGCTTGCTCATTCTTGTTCTTCCCACTTCCTTTCTTCAAGTGACTTGACTTCTTGAATGAAGCAAGTCACTTTGCTTCTCTTGATCTTGTTCATCTGCTTCCTGGTGGCTCCTTTGAAGGTTGTTCTTGCAAACCACACAAACCTTAGGAACAACCAAGCATGATAATGAATTAGGGTTTTGATTAGTCTCCCTCATAGCTTTTACCTTTGTGTCTCTCTTTGAGTCTTCTCTTCTCATCTCATACTCAGGGACTAAACCCTAAAGGTTTTAAGACTTTGTGATTAGGGTTATGCCTGCATCCTTCTCTTAGGATGGAGTGTATAACTTTAATCCTAAGCATTAAACCCTTAATGTGTTTAAATCTCTTAATTAATCCACCTAATAATCATCAAGACATCACACTTGTAACTTGGGCCTTGCATTAGGGTTCTAATTCTTCCTTAATTGGTTAAGAAGGACTAACCCTAGTGTTAATGGACAAGTCCCCCTCAAGTTGTCTTACAAACCCTAAAAAACATTTCTTCATCATACCATTAAGTAAAATCCACTTAATCAAAGGCTTGTTTTGTCATGAGTTTAATCCCTAATCATGGATTAAGTTGAGGAGCTTTCCTCAGCTTAAACATTCTCATCTATTATCCTTCTTTTAGGATGGTGTAATGAGTCTGTTTAATCCTTGATTATGGCTTAACCTCATTGCTTAACACTAAACAAAAACACCAAAAACATTTAAACAATCACAAGTAGGTTAATGATCTTAATCCTACATCATGGTAATTAAGTGTGAGAATCTGACTTCACACTTAAGGTATTCTCATTACCCCTGATCAGAGGGAAGATGTGATGAGTTTACTAACCCATTGGTTTAGGCTTAAGCTCATTAACTTATGACAAACTTTCACAAGCAATAAAAGACTGAAAACACAAAAACAAACAATAATCGTCTCCTTCGGGATTCTTTTCTCATCATCTTCACTCACAAACGAGAACTCGCTTCTTCCGTCTAATGCAAGACAGTTAGCACCTGAGCCAGACAGGTCATACACTTGAGCATTGACAAGCAAGCAGTTCACAAGTCAATTCATCTTTCAGTCTCTTTGGGTCGAACTACGGTGTTCTGACTTCCTCATTGCACGAGAGGATACGTAGGCATAACTTAACAGTTATCGAACAAAAGTCTCTGTACATTCCCCCTCTTTCCAGCTTCATTCTTAAGCCTCATACTCCTGAGCATTTCACTCTGTTCTTACACTAACACTTTCATACTTCACATCACTTATACACTTTACACTGACACCTGTGCATATTGCTTTCCAGCTCTTTACACACAGATTGCACTGACACTACCCCTTTATAGCACAAATCTTTCAAGCGTGGATCCCGTCGAGTACGGCGGACAATCTGGGTGCTAATACCTTCCCAGGTTGTAACCAACCCCCTTTCTCAGTCTCTCTGGTTCGCAAACCGTCTTATCCATCTTTTTCTAGGTTTATGCAGCATTACCTTTCCTCCGGGATAAAAATGCCTAGCTGGCGACTCTATTCTTTCTCCAGTGAGTTCACGGCTGTGTGTTCTCACTGTTCCCCTCGCCGACCGTTCGCGTCTGTACCCTTATCTGACCATGTGTCACTTATCGGGAGCGACACTAACGCGTCCGAAAATCGTTTTAAAATCTCTTTTCTTTTTAATCTAAAAACTCCTAATGAACTAGACAAAGCGCTTTTGGCTGTTTTTGAAGTAGTTAAAAACAATTAGATTGAATTGAAAGATAAAATAGCCCTTAAGTGTTTCCACGAACAATTATACGGATTACTGGTTTAATTACGATCCTTACATCCTAACCTTTATGGAATTAGTTAGACATGATAAAGTAAAGATTCTTTTTATAATTTTTCATAAAAGTAATTTAGTGCGAGTGCGGAAAGTAAAGGAATTTAGTGCGAGTGCGAGAAATAAAGGAATTTAGTGCAAGTGCGGGTAATAAACGAAAGTAAAGCGAGTGCGGGAAATAAATAAAGTAAAGTGCGAGTGCGGATAATAAACGAAAGTAAAGCAGTGCGAGAAATAAATAAAAGTAAAGCAATGCGGAAAAGTAAAATACGAACTGGAATTAAAATGGCGGCAGGATTAACTTCCTCCAGAGTGCTCCAAAACTCGATCACACAGACAAATTACAGACTCGATCACTCGATTGCAGAAACACCCTGATGTGGAATGGTAACTGCTTTGAAACTGATATATGCCTAAAGAAATCTAAGTTTGGATGAACTAAAACGAAAAACTAAAGTCCTATTTATAGGAAAACTAAATGCGGGAAAAGACCAGGACGCCCCTCCACTAAAAAGTGGAGGGAACTGCATTTTTGCCTTGTGGCGCCCGCCACAGGCCTATGGCGCCCGCCATAGTACTAATAGGGAATGGAAGAGTGGGGATCATGGGTCTTGGCAGTTGTGGAGTGGTCTTGAGACGTGGCCACGTCATGGCTAACCCCATGGCGCCCGCCACGGTGGGTGCCGTAAGTGCAAAACGCTGAATTTCTAGGTTTTCGTCCGTTTCCACTCCTTTTTCGCTCCTTTTCTCGATTCAAGCCCCGATTACAATAAAAACCTGAAAACAAAAGAAAACAAAGTAATAACATAACAAAATAACAATAAAAGCTAAGAATGCATGCGAAATCGGAGTCAGAAATACGGTGAAATTTAGTGTGATCAAATTCTCCCACACTTAAACCTTTGCTTGTCCTCAAGCAAACATTAAAGCTCAAGAAAATATGGTGTCTGTTGCACCCCAAAATTTGCCCTCACATCAAGACTTTGTGTGCTAAGAAGGTTCACAATACTTACAAGACCTTTCATGAGGTTCATGAAGTTTACAAGACACTTTATGAGGTTCACAAGGTTCACAAGGCTCACAAGACCTCCCATGAGGTTCACAAGACATCTTATGAGGTTCACAAGGTTCACAAAGTTCACAATTGGTCAGAAGATTTGACAATTCCCTCAGACAATGCATCCTCCTAAGCAGTGCATCCAAAACTAGGGTTTTGACTTTAATCAGGCTAAATGGACTTCCAAGACTTCAAGTGAGCTTCATAACATCTTATATGTGTGTAAGAACCCCCATGACAAGTTTCAATACTTTTCTCAAAGGTTTGCTCAGTCAGATGATCAGATAAGTCAAAGTCAGTCAAAGTAGTTAAAAAGTCAAATTGAGGTCAACTATGGTCAAACCAAAGTCAAACTTCATGATTTTTTGTCAACATCAAGTATATGAAGTAAAATTCATCATTTGATCAAGGGTTGATCATGATTCATCAAGGAGATTCCAGATCATCAAGAATCAGGAGTCTCTAAATTAGGGTTTCCTCAGGAAAAGTCAAATGAACTTTGACCAGCCATAACTTTCACATGCTTCATCACCAAGTTTCCATCCAAAGCTCATTTTGAAGGAAATTGAATTCTCTACAACTTTGTGTCTCACAAGCCAAGCCCAAAAATGCTTCATTTGGAAGGTATGAGATAAGACATTATAGGTCCTTTTGAAAGTCAATAACTTCAAAAGGGCATAACTTGAGAATGGTAAATGATATGGATATGAAACCAGTGGGGTTGGTTAGTGGACTCTTCAAGCTTTCCAAAATGTCCAAGAACATCCTCATAGCATTAAAATTGAAGTATTTGTGCCCTTGCAAAGTTGGGAAATTTTTGGTTGGTTTATGAAGAAAATGGAGGTTTAAAACCAATTTTTTCTAAATGGGCTTGCCATATGATGATCCAATCCATGCCAACACTTCATGCACGACCCAAAGCAACAAATTTCTGATTTTTTATTATTTATTTATTATTTATTTTGATTTTATCCATTAAAAATCAAATTAAATTTAAATAAAATATGAAAACTCAATATTTGAATGTGATTCTTCTTCTAGAAAGTTTTAATAACCATTCAAAACTGATTGATATCATCCAATTTCGTGCTAGCTTGTTTTGGCAATGTTAGATAAGATATTTTTCAATATTTGGAAAGAGATATCTTCATGATCAAGTAATTATCATCAAGCCCATAAATCCACAAACTCTTGACCTAATTTACATCACTATATGTACACAAACTCATCACAAGGCAGAGGACGAATTTTTGCAGCCTCTTACATAACTTTCAAACTTCACAAAAACCATAAAAAATCAATTTTCGGTTTCATCCATTCAATAGGTTTCAAGGTATTTTGAGGACACAAGAATGTTCACTAAGCTTCATTGAGTCGAAACCAATCATCATTTGCATCCAAATCATTACATATTGCTCAAACCGAATCTCTTTTGTTCTTGGTTTTCAAATTTTCGATTTTCACTATTTATGCATTGCCCACTAATTTTGTTTGTTGATTCATGTTTAGTTGAAGCTTGTGATGGATTCTGGGCAAAAATATTGGAGAAACAATGGTTAAATCGTTAGATGCCATTCTAGGGTTCATACCTCATAATTTAGGGCTTTCTAATTTAATGGATATAAATTTATTTTGAGACCATAAATCAACTCAATGAACTGTTTGGATCATATTGGTATAATCAATTTGATGAAATTGTACTTGTATGATGATGTATGGAATTCGCAGGTTCAAAAGCGCAAGAGAAATCGCAGGAAATTTCCCAGCAAAATTCGCAGGAAAACCTGCGAAATCCCAAGGTTGAAGATGATCCACAGCGCGCCAAATTCTATTTTTAAAATTCGTTATAATATTTTATTTTATGTTGGTTGTATTTCATCAGAATTGGTTGGCTGGCTCAGTTGGTGATTGCGCGTGCATGTTGTATGGAAGGTCCTGGGTTCGATCCCCCCAGGCCTTTTGTTTTGTTTATTTTTTTCATGATTTCTTCAGGAACAACAACAAAAGCAACTGGACCCTTTTCTTTGTCACCTGCGCGCGCTGGCCCAGTGGAGAGGCTTGCTGGCTGGAGTTCTTGGAGGCAAAGGGGCTGGGTTCAATTCCCAGCCAAGGTAAGTTTCTTTTCTTTTTTTTTATTTGTTTTGATTGTTTATTAACATTATTAATTTTAATTAAAACTTTAATTTAATAAACCCTAAAAAATATTTTCATAAGAAAACCCTAATTTTTTCTTCTATGTGACATTTAATTTTTAATTTTTAATTTATCATTTAATCATATATGTATATTATATAATTTGTTTAGAACTTAATTCTTATATAAATAATTTTCAACATAAATTTAAAAAAATAATTAAAACTTGTCAAAATAATTTTTTTTTGTAAATATAATAGTATGATCATAGTTAATTCTATTTTATTTAATCATGTATACTTTAATATTTGTTTATAATTTAATTTTGTATATAAAAACGCTTAAAAATTAAAATTCTTAATCTATTTTTATAATATGTAAATATTCTTTAAATTGTTTATATTTTTAATTTTGCATGTAAATAATTGTTAATATATGTTTAAAAATAGTTAATTTAATTTTATAATTATAATTCTATTTTCATAACATGTTCATAATTACTTTAATTTTATAATTTACATATAACTTAAAATCTTATAATCATTAATCTTAAATAATAATTGTTCATAAAAATTTGATCTTTTAATTATTATGCTAATATTCTTATTTATTTTATCATTAATGCTATTTATTTTCATATTTATTTTATTATTACTAACCCCATTTATATATATTGTGATTTATTATTATTATTATTACTAACCCAATTATATTATTATTATTTATTATTTTGCTTATTATATTTAATTTGCTTTAAGTATTATTATGTAATTGTTCCTGGATGTAATATTTTAATAATAGTATTTAAATATTTATTTTTATGCTATGGTTAGTAAAATAGAGAGTGTAACACGTTTGTATGTTTAAAATTAATTTAGATCACTAATTTAAAAGATAAATATTAAAATTGTACACTCACACACGTCAGTCGATCTTTGATCGCCATCTCACTTCCTTAGGGATACCTCTCATGTTGCCTAATCAAAAGGTCAAGTAGGGTGTATAAAGCAAAGTCCCTAATTTCACATCATCTAGTCCCTTAACAGATAAAAGATCAAGTCCCTTTCGAATGTTGCCTTCGTAATGATCTTGTCCCTTTCGAATAAAGATGATAAGTCCCTTCGAATTGCTTATACACCCCACAGTTGCCTAAATAACAGATGACCCTTCACTTGTCCCTCACATCCAAGGTAATGACTACCTATTCCTTAATAATAGGGATAGTCTTACCATTTAAAGGATTCAAGAACAAAAAAAGATTTAAAACTTAGGGTAGGTTCCTCATAGTTGCTTGCTCACTATTCAAAAACTTTTCAAACACTCCACACTTCAAACAATTTTCAAAACGAAGGTTTTTTACGCATCCGTACATGGATCATTATTAAACTCTTATGAAAATTTCTATTCACACACTTCACATTTCAAAAACAATTTAAAGTGAGCTAAGTAACTAAGAGCCCATGGATAACCATGGATGTAAAGGGTGCTAACACCTTCCCTTTACATAACCTACCCCCCAGACCCATAAAATCTTTTAAAAGGTCTTTCCTGTTCTTTTATGCCTTTCCTTTGGATAAAATAAAAGTCGGTGGCGACTCTTGCTATCCGCAACATAACTAAAGTCAGTTCTCCCACCGTGTTACAGAACTGGCGACTCTGCTTGGGATTTAATAAAAGAGGGGTACCCTTAGGAATTAGATCACTTTAAATTGTTTGCCTTGTTTGCTTTATCTTACTTGTTGGGCTCTTATGTGTGAAAGATCCTAACCCGGATCTAGTGTACCTTAGGTAAATGGCAATAGACCAAGGAAACTGTACGGCGTATACCGATATGGTTGATCTGGTGGCCATAGTTAGTGTGACTTCTTGGTTGGTGCTTATGTTCCTTAAGTCAAGTTGAGGATAATATGAGGCTGCCATATGTTGTCAATGCACTAACTAACTTTTAGAACCCTAGTTATCACATCTTGGCCTTTAGAAAAGTAGTGAGATAACCGGCTTTGGTGAAGACTGAAGTTGGTTGATACTTGATGCTACGCTCATTGAGATTCTAAACTTGGAGGGTTTTGGTTTGCAAGTAAGTTGCCTTCTGAACAACCACCCTTGTGAAGGATCAATGATATTGAGATCCCTTAGAACATGGTTACTTTTGTAGGACAGGATGAACCAACTAACTTCAGGGGAGGGTACTTACCTTTGAACCTCATGCAAGCCTTTAAACCTAGGGCTATGGTGTGACTTGTTTGTGCGTGCCACATGTTTGTGATTGAGCATAACATCATGACATCATCATGCATCATAAGCATAACATCTTCACTAACAATTTCAAGGACCAAAGGATTTATCTTTGTTCTTTGTTGCAGGTCATGGCTTCTGCTCGTAGAAACACTATCAGGATCAACTTTGTAGGGATACCTGCTAAGCTTAAAGAGTTGGTTTCTCAAGTGTCTGATCATTCCCAGTTTATCAAGAGACATGGTCACCTATTGGATCTAGTCACCTCAGGGTTCAATGAAGACATGATGAGTGTCCTATTTCAGTTCTTTGATCCTAAGCACCATTGCTTCACATTCCCTGACTATCAGCTGGTTCCTACAATGGAAGAGTTCTCTAAACTTCTGGGTATACCTGTTCTTGATCAAAGACCCTTCACAGGCTTGGAGAAAGAGCTTAAACCAGAGGTTATTGCTGCAGCCCTACATCTGAAGAAGTCTGACATTGTTCTAGAAACGAGAAGCGGAGTTAAAGGTATTCTTGCTAAGGTGCTAATGGATAAGGCTCAAGTGTTCTTGAAGGCCATGAGCTATGATGCTTTTGAGGATATCTTAGCCTTGCTGATTTATGGCTTAGTATTGTTCCCCAATCCAGATCAGTTCATAGACGTTCATGCCATCAATATATTCCTGAGTCACAATCCAGTGCCTACCTTACTTGGAGACATCCTGCATTCTCTGCATACTCGTACTACAAGGGCAAGAGGAACTTTGATGTGCTGCATACCTTTGCTTTCTAGGTGGTTTATTTCTCACCTTCCTCGCTCAGTAATGAAGAATGAGCAAGGGTTCAGGTGGTCCAAAAGAATCATGTCACTCTCGCATTCAAATATTCATTGGTGCTCCAAATCTATGGAAAATGTCACTATCATTGACCGTTGTGGGGAGTTTCCTAATGTGCCACTTCTAGGCATAAGAGGAGGAATTACTTACAACCCTTCTTTAGCTTTACGACAATTTGGTTACGCTCGGAGTGATGGTCCTCATGACATGTTAATTCAGGGTATTGTGTTTGACTACGACAATGATCTACAAGGTTATCGTCAAAGGTTCATACGAGCATGGGGAAAAGTGAACAAGGTTGACAGCAAGACTCTGGAGCCCAAGTACACTATTCCTATGGAAGCTTACCTCAGATGGGTGTGATCTCGTGCTCAGACTCTCATGATGCCATATCCTGCCATCCTGCCAGTTACTATGGAACCTGTTGCTGAAGGAGATACTTCTTATACCATCCTTCACCCAGACATGCCTACTGACATGGAAGACTTGCAGAGATCCTGGATCCAGTTGAAGGAACAAAGGGATACTTTCGAGGCTCATTACAAAGCAAGCCAAGAAAGAATCCTGGAACTAACAAAGCAACTTCATGAGGAACGAAATCTCAACTCATACCTCAACACAAAGAGGAAACGTCCATGGGAGACTTAAAACCCCATCTTTTGTATTTATTTCATTTCATTTTTTGTAAGCCCAAGAGGCAAACAAATTTATTACTAATAAAAGTTTACCTTCTTGTTGGCTTAGGCAAATTTAAGTCCTGCGGTCCTTGAAAACATTGCATATACATTCACATATCATATCATTGCATCATAGGTTTATTGTGCACAGGCTTCTTATCTTCTTGCTGTTTATTTCAGCAATGTCTCTTGAACAAACAGTTAAGGATCTCCAGGCACAAAATGCACAGTTCCAAGAACTGATCCTGAACTTGTCCAAGGGGCAAGATGAATTGAAGACACTGCTGGCTAAGAAGAAGAGTCCTGAGGACAACAAGGATGGTCAGTTGGAACAATTGCAAGCTGAGATAATAGAAATGAGGATCCATATGAATGGCTAGGTGGCTCTTATCCAAAGTTTAGCTCAGGGGCAAGAAGAGCTGAGAACCTTTGTCCAAAAACTTCAAAATAATGGGGTCAGGAATCTAATTGTCAATCAACCACCGTTAAAACAAGCTGATTTGGTTGAAAGGAAGATGAGGATAAAAGAAGGTAAGAAACCGATTACCACTGATTGTTCTTCAGTTAAAGAAAAAAGACATGGTAAAGTTAATCCACCTCAACACAAGGGATGTAGAAGACATTTTATCAAATTTAGCACTCCAATGTCACAAGTTCTGCAATGCTTGTTGGAGATGAAACTAATTTCCTTGAAAAATTCTCCTCAAAATCCTAAAACTTCCTCTCCTCGCTATAATCCCAAGGCAAGGTGTGGGTATCACTCCAACTGTCCTGGACATGATACTAATAGTTGTTGGACATTGAAGAAAAAGATCCAAGACCTGATTGACGAAGGAATCCTAGAGGTTACTCCAGAGGGTCAAGTTGAGTTCTACTATCTTCCATCAAACACCGAAGCTGCAAGACAAGTTGCCCAGGGTAGCAAGAAAAGAAGCCTACTTATTCCTATTGAGATATGGGGCACCTTGGGACACCCAAGTGGTAAATTTGATTTCATGGTGAAGTATACTGCTCCTCAAAGTTCACAGATTGCAATTGAAGACATTCAGCCAACTGGATGGGACAACATTTGAATTTTCATTTGTAATTTCTTTTATTTGTTTAAACACTTACTATTATGTTAAACTTTTGTTTTCATTAATGCATTGCATATGTTTGTCTTGAATTAATCCATTTGTTCCACTATATTTCGAATTATGCTTCTTATTTCTATCTTGTGATATTTAACTCCTGATAAAGCTATAAGCCTGTAGAGGGAGGATGACGAAAACAATACCATAATCTTATGCAGTATGCTTTTGAACAGACTATGCTGACGATGTACAGGCATTGTTTCAATTCCTAAACAGTGGAGATATAAGGAAGTTAATCCCTAGTCAACCCTTTTGAGCCTATGAAGTAGGAGTTTTTATTCTCGCACAAATTAAAACCCTTATTCATAACCCGGGGCAGGGTAGTTACTCGGTTAACTCAAATATGCTAATTATCTGTGTTGTACACAACTAATGATGGTTCTCTATAACCATTAAACCTGACAGTCAATATCCAGCAAAAGAACAGTCTTGCTAAGTCAAAACCTATGAAGGAGACTTAGTAAAACATTAAGACATCCCGCTGACTGTAACCTTGAAATAAGCAGTTCAGGCAAAAAGAAGGGATAATAAAGTCAAAAAAAAAAGAAATAAAAAGAGGTCACTATGAATCCTCAACAAAGAAAGATGACTGAAGGTTCAAATAAATTTTGGGTTTCTGAACCATCACAAATGTCAGTGTTACAATTCCAAACTCATTTGAGCCTCAATGCATAAGTTAACTGAGTATAGGACTGAAGAACATCATGGAGATTGGGTCGGGTACAAATAAAATTTGAGCCTTTATCCTTTGTTTCTTAAACCGTGAACCAGGCCACGTTACAACCCTTTAAAATTCCTAACTGAAGCATGGTTAGTTCGAAAGCGTACTACTACAAAAACGTATCCTGACTCCTTTAGGGCTTATTATAAAACTTGAGTTAATATCACAGTTTTCTTTAAAAAAAAATTTCTTTTGCAAAAAACTTCAAGACAGACATAAGCATTGCATTTTTGAATATATTTGTTTGCATATACCTAAGTGTTTGACAAATGGAGAAACTTACAGGATGAATGTTCAATGAACCAAAATCCTTCCAATAAACAAAGTTGCTTCCCGGATCAAAGTCCATGTATACAAAGGGGCATAGTCATCATCTCCCAATCAAGGGGGCAGGCCATGATACTGCCTAACTCATTTGGGGCAATCAGGACAAGATTCAACTATGTTTAAGCAGCCAGAGGCAGATCTCCTCATCTATCTGAAGTGCCAAGGGCAACATTACAGAATTCATAAGGCCAGGGGCATGGTCATTGTTTCCTAATCAAAGGGGCATACCAAGTTACTGTTCAAATCATTCGGGGCAATCAGTTCCAGATCCAACAGTGCTTAATAGCCAGGGGAAGCTCTTCTCATATATTTGAATTACCAAGGGTAACACTGCAAAGTTCATGATGTCAAGGGCATATTATTATGGGGCATTCTGCTTAGTTCTCCTGAGGTAACTACATTCAGATACTTCCCTTTTGGGAAAATTCATCCTCAACCAAGGGGCAATGCTTTCTTTTCAAAACTAGTAGCCGGAGCGTATATGGTCCATTACAATTTGAAGACACATTCCTCTCGTTATATTACCTTGATTTGGAGTTCTCAGTAGAAGTCATTGTGGAAGTTAATTGTCTACGCCAGTAGTATCAGATGGTGTCAGTATCATGTCTTCAGATCCAGCTATGAGGATTTCTGGGAAGGTATTCAGGAAAGTTAAGAATTCCAGGAGCTCCAAATCCAATTGGTTATACACTTTCGAAGTTGAAACGATTCTGTTTTCAATTTCAGCTTTACTTTTCCCTCTGAATCCAGATTTACTTTTACCCTATTTACATAAGCGAAACGTCCATTGGTTGTGTTTGAATGTATGTATGCTTTTGAATACGATTGATGTTTACCAGAAATGCATGAAATGCAGCAATAGTATTTACTAAGGACGAACGAGGGAAGGATTTCAACGAAGCTTCGCCGGTTCATTCCTACAAGGCAGTTACAAGTCCCCCGGTAGGGCAAATCCATCTTCATAAGTACTTCAAGTCACATCTCCCCTGGAATTTATATCCATCTCTTTTATCCTCATACGGATAGTCGGGAATTTATTTTTCCAATAGGAGTACGATGAACGAAGACGAAAGGTTATGTATACCCTACTATCAAACGAAGACGGGAGGTTATATATACCCTACTATCAAACGAAGACGGGAGGTTATATATACTATATCATCAAACAAGACGGGAACGAGTTCCTCATATTCTTCAGCAACGAATCGGGATTTATTTTCCCTGGCCAGCAATTGTTATATGAAGATATCCAGACGCTTCAGGCTGCATGATGCATAGATACATCATTTACATCATATCATACATATACCTAGATACATAATACATTACTTAAGTGCATCATATTATACATACATACATAATGCATAAGCTAATATTATCATACAGAATGTTATAATCTTGTTTTTCAGATTAATTCTCCAGCAGACAAACTTCATCAACAACTTGTGACCTTGGGTCGTTGTTTATCTTCCCAAAGGTTACACCATTTCCTCAGGACGTTATTTATCTTCCTGAAAGCTATCATCATTTCCTCGGGACGTCGTTTATCTTCCTGAAAGCATATCATGACTTTGGGCCGTTGTTTATCTTCCCAAAAGTTATACCTCAGGACGTTGTTTATCTTCCTGAAAGCATATCATGACTTTAGGCCGTTGTTCATCTTCCCAAAAGTTATCATCATACCTCAGGACATTGTTTATCCTCCTGAAAGCATATCATTTCCTCAGGACGTTGTTTATCCTCCTGAAAGCTACCATTTCCTCAGGACGTTGTTTATCCTCCTGAAAGCATATCATGACTTTGGGCCGTTGTTTATCCTCCCAAAAGTTATACCTATACCTCAGGACGTTGTTTATCTTCCTGAAAGCTATCACCATTTCCTCAGGACGTTGTTTATCCTCCTGAAAGCATATCATGACCTTGGGCCGTTGTTTATCTTCCCAAAGGTTACCACTTCCTCAGGATGTTGTTTATCCTCCTTAAAGCATATTATTACCTTGGGTCGTCGTTTATCTTCCCAAAGGTTACATCACTTCCTTAGGACGTTGTTTATCTTCCTGAAAGCATATCATGACTTTGGGCCGTTGTTCATCTTCCCAAAAGTTATCATCATACCTCAGGAAGTTGTTTATCCTCCTGAAAGCATATCATTTCCTCAGGACGTTGTTTATCCTCCTGAAAGCTACCATTTCCTCAGGACGTTGTTTATCCTCCTGAAAGCATATCATGACTTTGGGGCGTTGTTTATCCTCCCAAAAGTTATACCTATACCTCAGGACGTTGTTTATCTTCCTGAAAGCTATCACCATTTCCTCAGGACGTTGTTTATCCTCCTGAAAGCATATCATGACCTTGGGCCGTTGTTTATCTTCCCAAAGGTTACCACTTCCTCAGGATGTTGTTTATCCTCCTGAAAGCATATTATTACCTTGGGCCGTCGTTTATCTTCCCAAAGGTTACATCACTTCCTCAGGACGTTGTTATCCTCCTGAAAGCATATTATCTCCTTGGGCCGTCGTTTATCTTCCCAAAGGTTACATTATTCCCTCAGGACGTTGTTTATCCTCCTGAAAGCATATTACTACCTCAGGACGTTGTTTATCTTCCTGAAAGCATATTATTACCTTGGGTCGTTGTTTATCTTCCTAAAGGTTACCACTTCCTCAGGACGTTGTTTATCCTCCTGAAAGCATATCATTACCTTGGGCCGTTGTTTATCTTCCCAAAGGTTACCACTACCTCGGGACGTTGTTTATCCTCCTGAAAGCATATCATTACCTCAGGACGTTGTTTATCCTCCTGAAAGCATATCATTTCCTCAGAACGTTATTTATCCTTCTGAAAGCATATCATCACCTCGGGAGGTTGTTTATCCTCCTGAAATCATATCATTTCTTCAGAACGTTGTTTATCCTTCTGAAAGCCTACCACTACCTCGGGACGTTGTTTATCTTCCTGAAAGCTATCACCACTACCTCAGGACGTTGTTTATCCTCCTGAAAGCATATTATTACCTCAGGATGTTGTTTATCCTCCTGAAAGCATATTATTACCTTGGGCCATTGTTTATCTTCCCAAAAGCATATCATTTCCTCAGGACGTTGTTATCTTCCTGAAAGCTACCATTCCCTCAGGACGTTGTTTATCCTCCTGAAAGCATATTATTACCTTGGGCTGTTGTTTATCTTCCCAAAGGTTACACCACTATCTCAGGACGTTGTTTATCCTCCTGAAAGCATATCATTTCCTCAGGATGTTGTTTATCCTCCTGAAAGCATATCATTTCCTCAGAACGTTGTTTATCCTTCTGAAAGCATACCACTACCTCGGGACGTTGTTTTCGGGACGTTGTTTATCTTCCTGAAAGCTATCATTATATCTTCATATTTTGGACTGCTTTATCCTCCAATAAATGTACCTGAAGAATGTTTCTCCAAGTGGCATCTTTAAGCCCACTCAAGCATATTCAACTAGTCATCAGTATTACTCTACGCACCGGTGAGTGCAAATTTTTGGGCTTTTGTGTTCAATCCCCTTCAACCTTCCAGGTCACGACTGGAAAATATACCATTCTAACCCCTCAGGTTTCAGAAAATTAAACAGGGGCAGCTGTTGCACCCCAAAAATTGCCCTCACATCAAGACTTTGTGTGCTAAGAAGGTTCACAATACTTACAAGACCTTTCATGAGGTTCATGAAGTTTACAAGACACTTTATGAGGTTCACAAGGTTAACAAGGCTCACAAGACCTCCCATGAGGTTCACAAGACATCTTATGAGGTTCACAAGGTTCACAAAGTTCACAATTGGTCAGAAGATTTGACAATTCCCTCAGACAATGCATCCTCCTAAGCAGTGCATCCAAAACTAGGGTTTTGACTTTAATCAGGCTAAATGGACTTCCAAGACTTCAAGTGAGCTTCATAACATCTTATATGTGTGTAAGAACCCCCATGACAAGTTTCAATACTTTTCTCAAAGGTTTGCTCAGTCAGATGATCAGATAAGTCAAAGTCAGTCAAAGCAGTTAAAAAGTCAAATTGAGGTCAACTGTGGTCAAACCAAAGTCAAACTTCATGATTTTTTGTCAACATCAAGTATATGAAGTAAAATTCATCATTTGATCAAGGGTTGATCATGATTCATCAAGGAGATTCCAGATCATCAAGAATCAGGAGTCTCTAAATTAGGGTTTCCTTAGGAAAAGTCAACTGAACTTTGACCAGCCATAACTTTCACATGCTTCATCACCAAGTTTCCATCCAAAGCTCATTTTGAAGGAAATTGAATTCTCTACAACTTTGTGTCTCACAAGCCAAGCCCAAAAATGCTTCATTTGGAAGGTATGAGATAAGACATTATAGGTCCTTTTGAAAGTCAATAACTTCAAAAGGGCATAACTTGAGAATGGTAAATGATATGGATATGAAACCAGTGGGGTTGGTTAGAGGACTCTTCAAGCTTTCCAAAATGTCCAAGAACATCCTCATAGCATTAAAATTGAAGTATTTGTGCCCTTGCAAAGTTGGGAAATTTTTGGTTGGTTTATGAAGAAAATGGAGGTTTAAAACCAATTTTTTCTAAATGGGCTTGCCATATGATGATCCAATCCATGCCAACACTTCATGCACGACCCAAAGCAACAAATTTCTGATTTTTTATTATTTATTTATTATTTATTTTGATTTTATCCATTAAAAATCAAATTAAATTTAAATAAAATATGAAAACTCAATATTTGAATGTGATTCTTCTTCTAGAAAGTTTTAATAACCATTCAAAACTGATTGATATCATCCAATTTCGTGCTAGCTTGTTTTGGCAATGTTAGATAAGATATTTTTCAATATTTGGAAAGAGATATCTTCATGATCAAGTAATTATCATCAAGCCCATAAATCCACAAACTCTTGACCTAATTTACATCACTATATGTACACAAACTCATCACAAGGCAGAGGACGAATTTTTGCAGCCTCTTACATAACTTTCAAACTTCACAAAAACCATTAAAAATCAATTTTCGGTTTCATCCATTCAAGAGGTTTCAAGGTATTTTGAGGACACAAGAATGTTCACTAAGCTTCATTGAGTCGAAACCAATCATCATTTGCATCCAAATCATTACATATTGCTCAAACCGAATCTCTTTTGTTCTTGGTTTTCAAATTTTCGATTTTCACTATTTATGCATTGCCCACTAATTTTGTTTGTTGATTCATGTTTAGTTGAAGCTTGTGATGGATTCTGGGCAAAAATATTGGAGAAACAATGGTTAAATCGTTAGATGCCATTCTAGGGTTCATACCTCATAATTTAGGGCTTTCTAATTTAATGGATATAAATTTATTTTGAGACCATAAATCAACTCAATGAACTGTTTGGATCATATTGGTATAATCAATTTGATGAAATTGTACTTGTATGATGATGTATGGAATTCGCAGGTTCAAAAGCGCAAGAGAAATCGCAGGAAATTTCCCAGCAAAATTCGCAGGAAAACCTGCGAAATCCCAAGGTTGAAGATGATCCACAGCGCGCCAAATTCTATTTTTAAAATTCGTTATAATATTTTATTTTATGTTGGTTGTATTTCATCAGAATTGGTTGGCTGGCTCAGTTGGTGATTGCGCGTGCATGTTGTATGGAAGGTCCTGGGTTCGATCCCCCCAGGCCTTTTGTTTTGTTTATTTTTTTCATGATTTCTTCAGGAATAACAACAAAAGCAACTGGACCCTTTTCTTTGTCACCTGCGCGCGCTGGCCCAGTGGAGAGGCTTGCTGGCTGGAGTTCTTGGAGGCAAAGGGGCTGGGTTCAATTCCCAGCCAAGGTAAGTTTCTTTTTTTTTTTATTTATTTGTTTTGATTGTTTATTAACATTATTAATTTTAATTAAAACTTTAATTTAATAAACCCTAAAAAATATTTTCATAAGAAAACCCTAATTTTTTCTTCTATGTGACATTTAATTTTTAATTTTTAATTTATCATTTAATCATATATGTATATTATATAATTTGTTTAGAACTTAATTCTTATATAAATAATTTTCAACATAAATTTAAAAAAATAATTAAAACTTGTCAAAATAATTTTTTTTTGTAAATATAATAGTATGATCATAGTTAATTCTATTTTATTTAATCATGTATACTTTAATATTTGTTTATAATTTAATTTTGTATATAAAAACGCTTAAAAATTAAAATTCTTAATCTATTTTTATAATATGTAAATATTCTTTAAATTGTTTATATTTTTAATTTTGCATGTAAATAATTGTTAATATATGTTTAAAAATAGTTAATTTAATTTTATAATTATAATTCTATTTTCATAACATGTTCATAATTACTTTAATTTTATAATTTACATATAACTTAAAATCTTATAATCATTAATCTTAAATAATAATTGTTCATAAAAATTTGATCTTTTAATTATTATGCTAATATTCTTATTTATTTTATCATTAATGCTATTTATTTTCATATTTATTTTATTATTACTAACCCCATTTATATATATTGTGATTTATTATTATTATTATTACTAACCCAATTATATTATTATTATTTATTATTTTGCTTATTATATTTAATTTGCTTTAAGTATTATTATGTAATTGTTCCTGGATGTAATATTTTAATAATAGTATTTAAATATTTATTTTTATGCTATGGTTAGTAAAATAGAGAGTGTAACACGTTTGTATGTTTAAAATTAATTTAGATCACTAATTTAAAAGATAAATATTAAAATTGTACACTCACACACGTAAGTCGATCTTTGATCGCCATCTCACTTCCTTAGGGATACCTCTCATGTTGCCTAATCAAAAGGTCAAGTAGGGTGTATAAAGCAAAGTCCCTAATTTCACATCATCTAGTCCCTTAACAGATAAAAGATCAAGTCCCTTTCGAATGTTGCCTTCGTAATGATCTTGTCCCTTTCGAATAAAGATGATAAGTCCCTTCGAATTGTTTATACACCCCACAGTTGCCTAAATAACAGATGACCCTTCACTTGTCCCTCACATCCAAGGTAATGACTACCTATTCCTTAATAATAGGGATAGTCTTACCATTTAAAGGATTCAAGAACAAAAAAAGATTTAAAACTTAGGGTAGGTTCCTCATAGTTGCTTGCTCACTATTCAAAAACTTTTCAAACACTCCACACTTCAAACAATTTTCAAAACTAAGGTTTTTTACGCATCTGTACATGGATAAGTCCCTTCGAATTGTTTATACACCCCACAGTTGCCTAAATAACAGATGACCCTTCACTTGTCCCTCACATCCAAGGTAATGACTACCTATTCCTTAATAATATTATTAAACTCTTATGAAAATTTCTATTCACACACTTCACATTTCAAAAACAATTTAGAGCTAAGTAACTAAGAGCCCATGGATAACCATGGATGTAAAGGGTGCTAACACCTTCCCTTTACATAACCTACCCCCCGGACCCATAAAATCTTTTAAAAGGTCTTTCCTGTTCTTTTATGCCTTTCCTTTGGATAAAATAAAATTCGGTGGAGACTCTTGCTATCCGCAACATAACTAAAGTCAGTTCTCCCACCGTGTTACAATGTCAACACGTGTCTTTGGGCTAAAGGGCTTCTAAGTTCAAGTCAGGATGCAGTGACAGGTACTAACTAAGTGAACCAAGGGTACCATAGTAACACAAACACAAACTTCAATCATATATTAACCACTCCATATCATCCCACAATACCTAGGCCTATCTTCTCATCTTTTTGTGTCCTTTTCATTCAGGCGCAATCACATTAAGCCCGTTATCCGTACATGCTTCATAGTAGAGTGACCGGTTAGTGATTCTGATCCATAACATAAGGTTTCTGGCACATAAGCATGTGTAAACCTGTTTTTATTTTGCCTAAATGTAGCTGCGGGGGATCGGATCGTAATCCGTCCTACCAAGTTCAGTGCCAGATACCTCTAAACTAACTAACAATAGATGACTTGCAATTTTTTTCTTTTTGTGGCAAATTTTTTTTTCTTCTCTTTTTTCGGTTTAAATGACTTTGTGAGGGTCACCTATACCAGAGTTTGCCTTTTTTTTCTTTTTTATTAGCACTGGATCATTCACTTATGTTCATCGGCCCCCTACGTAGAGCATGCTTAGGCCGGAGCTGACTGCTAAAATAAACTACTTAGGACAATTTTTTAAATGATAATAAAGACCAAGGTGGTGGGGTTTTAGGAGTGATTCCTATATTCAAGAGGTCTATGGCGCTAAAATGGTGCTGATGTTTCAAAAAGTTGACCTAAGTCACCACATCCTAATCTAAACCTGTCTCAAAGCCCAAAAAACATGTGAAACAACATTGTTTTCTTTTTTAAAATTTTCTGGTAAGGCTAAGGAAATGGGAAAAAATGAAGATGAACTAAAAATACACTATACTGGTGACTCGTCAGACTCATGCATTATCTAAGAAAATTAAACTAAATAAATTACTGAAAAGGGAAATAACTGAAAGGAAATAATTAACTAAAAAGGGAAATGACAGAAAGCAATAAAATCCCCTCCCACACTTAAATCGAACATTGTCCCCAATGTTTCGAAATAAGATAAGGGGGGTAACCTGAAAAAGACTACTGAGGAGGAGCACTGGTGCCCTCGCCGTCCTGATGTGATGGTCTGGAACGACTGGATCTACTACGATGCTGGTCCCTCCGATCGAGTCGTGCTGATAAGGCAGCCTGAGCACTCCGGACCTCTCGAAGGTTACCTAAGATGGAACTCTGAGTGGCCTCTACAAGCTGGTAGTGCCGGCTGTTGAACTCTCTCTGACGGTTCTGCTCTAATGAGATATCGTTCAATGTACGGCAAACGTTGCTATAAGCACGGTCCGAAACCAATCGCGATTGTTGCATGAAGCTCATGTTGTTCGTCAGTTGTTGTGAAATAGTAGAGAGAAGGTCGTCTCGCCTTTTCTCTCTAGCTGTCATATCACGCCACATCTCCTCGGTGACATAGAATCCAGAAGCAGCACCTGCAACAGGGTTAGAGGAAGATGGTGCGGTGTGTGACTGTGAAGGACGATGGGGGGACATGTGAGGTATGGGAGACTGCTCTCTCCGATCATACTCTTCATCAGTGTCATGTGCCTCCCCATCAGGAATATTAGGAGGAAGTGGACCCAAAACAGGTGGAGCATTCAGATCATAGGTACAGTTCCTTTCAATACGTACATCAGTACGTCTACTGCATGGTAAAGCAACAGATGGGATAGCTACCCCATGAACCATCAACTCATAACCACCTTATCTCCTCGTTCGGAACAATTTCATGTCTTTCAGAAATTTTAAATTAATTGTGCGAGGAGGTAGTGGTTCAAGTGTAGCTATCTCATCGTTCATGCCAAGAGCCCGAGCAATAGACGTAACAAGCCCTCCAAAAACAATCGGTCATGTTTTATTAGTAAGTAAAGCCATGTGTGCAAGCATAAACGGGACCAGATTGATATGGGTTTTAGTGAGGCATCCTTGCAAAAATAGGAGTTCTCTAGCATTTACCTTGTTTGGACTCTCCCGGCCAAAAATAGTACATGCCAAAAGATGTCTGAAAACTCTTATGGCCGGGTTGTGAATGGTCGACACAAGTATCCCTTCAAAAGAATTAATTGAAGTACTTGAAAGCCTTTTCCAGAAGGAAAATACCTCGGCCGACCATTCCGCATCCAAAGGTGCCTCACAAATCGCACCTTCCCTATGAGGGATTCCTAACAAGCCTGCTAGCTCGTTGGTACTGAATTCATATTCGATTCCAAACAGTCTAAATTTAACAGTACCGACTGTGCTAGCAGTGTTAGGACTGACAGTGTAAATCAATGAACTTAAAAACTCAATTGCCAGTCTCTCATAGGTAGGTTCCTGATTAACGAAAATATTATGCAAGCCTAAAAAATCTAATAAATTAAAAACACTACGATAAATACCCAAAGCATACAGACAGTTATCGTCGACGTACCTAGTCGAGAGAATTTCTCGACTCTGAAGCCTCTGAATAATTTTCCGTTGCCTATCACCCAGTCTTCCATCACGAAGAAGAAATTCATTGAACTCCATTGTTGATTGCTCCTTAGGAAGTGAAAAATGGTAGAAAATGGTTTTTGAGAGAAATGATAAAGTTTTGATTTTTATGGTTTGTGGTGGATGAAAATGAAAATGGATTTTGGATAGGTTTTATGGATGGTGGGTATTTTTGAAATGGGGGAGCTTTAATGGGGTTCAAGGAGGTTTTTGAAAGTTGCAAAAATGGGTTTTTGGAGAAGGAATGTATGAAAATGCTGGAAAATGAAATTCTGCCCCGAAATAGGGGAGAACGCCATGGCGCCCGCCACAAGGCTATTTCCTGGGCCTTGGATTTTTTTAAATCCTCCTTTGGGCCTTCTTTGCACCTCCGGTCTTCGGGGGGGTCTGGATAGCGTTTTCTTCTTCTTTTCAAGGCATGAGGCTTGCATTTTTTTTTTGTGAAGACAAAAATGAAAATATTTTTGTCTTATATTTTTTTCTTTGCACGACAAAAATAAAATAATTAAAAAAAAATCAAAAAGAAAAGAGAAAAATTAACATTAGTGCATAATATGTATATATAAGAGGAATTCAAAGTACATGAAAATATAATAGATGCAATAATGTGAGATATGTCTGGAGATGCGAGAAATAAAATAAAGCATATAAAAGGAAATTAAATACTAAGGTAGCGTCGTCAGTGTAGAATGAATCATGTGGTAGGCTTCTCCTCCTGGCTTGATCCACGAATCTCAACTATCTCCCTCCGAAGCTCTTCAATCTCCTGATATAGAGCATTGGCCTCTGAGGCATGAGTGAGATCAGAAACCTGAATCTGTAATTCCAAGTCTGCCACTTCCTGCTTGAGCAGGGCAGTCTCCTTACGGAGCTCATAAATCTGTGTTTGTAGGTCAGGCGGCTGCAGAGACATATTGTTAGACATAACAGTGATTCGGGGAGTAAGAGGTGTAGGAGTGTACTCAGCGGCGGGAGGCGATTTCGGCTCTTCGACAGTCTCTCCATAACCCTCTAGAGCATAACTCCAATTAGCAGGATCATGGACACTGGTCATCAGCGGATCTGGTAATGTAAAGTAGTGTATCGCTTCGCCGTCGATCAGTAATCTAAACATGTTGGGCTCAAAAGAAGCCCTCCTCATCAGTCCTCTGTCAAGACAAAAATCAATATCCAGGGTGGTGTAGCAGCAGAAGGTCCTGAGGTGCAATAATTTGCGAGACAAACCCAATGCAGTAGCTATCTGTGTAACAATCCCACCGACATGTATGATGCCTACGGATGATCTGGCAACACTAGCAAGGCCCTTCAACAGAAAGTTGCCACAAGCAACTGAGCGAGACTGAGTCGCACAAAACAGTAGGAAAATCTCCTCTTCACTTAGCAGAGTCTCTGTATCTGGCAAACCTAGGAAAGAATGCGCTAGAATCATCTGGAAGTACCTTAACGCAGGATTGTGGATTACCTGAGAAAACTGAGTGGAAGGATCTTGGCTTCCTCCACCTGATATTTTAGACCAAAACTTTTCCACTTCTCTGCTCATAAAATACCCCATCGGTGTCTCTGGAATAGCATCAGGAGTAGTCTGGAAACCTAGTAAATCACCAAACTCTTTGTGAGAGAAGGAGTAGTCAATCCCGAACAACCTGAAAACAGCGATTCCATCGGGTCCAGCCCAAGGGTCATGATGAAACGAGCTGAGGAACTCAAGAGTCAAGTTCCTATAAGTGTTGTTCCTGTCGTCAAACTGGTCCCACTAGAGTTGATGGCATAAGAATCTGACGCTTGGCTCTATCCCCAAGGCATCCATGCAGTCATGGTCAGGGTACCTGGTAGGAGCCATAGGGCGTCTCATGTGGACATAGTAACGCTCTCTCTGTGCGTCGTCTCTAAAGGCCACGTGCATGTCATCAGGGTTCTGCATTCTGCACAAGGTTAGCAAACAAGTCCTGAAAGCACATAAAACATTCAATCGTTAGTCCTGACATAATAATGATAAAATAAACAAATTAAAATAAAGTAAAAATAAATAAAAAGTACATAAATAAGAAAAACCATGGGTTGCCTCCCATGTAGCGCTTGTTTAACTTCATTAGCTCGACGACCGATTTTTAAACATCATTGGAAGGATATGGTAGATCACTCAGAGTACGACAGGTGTATGTTGTTGGGATGTCACCTCCTTCGTAGGGCTTCAACCTATGTCCATTGACGATGAATGGTTTACATGTTTGGTTCTTGATTTCAATAGCACCGGATCTTAGGATCTTAGATACTTCGAAAGGGCCAGTCCATCTCGAACGAAGCTTTCCTGGAAAAAGTCGTAACCTAGAATCGAACAAGAGAACATGATCGCCTATTTTGAAGTCTCTTCTTATGATTCTTTTGTCATGCCAAGCTTTTGTTCTTTCTTTGTATATGATGGCATTTTCGTAGGCGGATTGTCTGAGCTCTTCTAATTTGTGGATATCAAGGATACGTTTCTCACCAGCAGTCAAGTAATCCAAATTCAAAGTTTTGATGGCCCAATAGGCCTTATGCTCCAACTCAAAAGGTAAGTGACATGATTTTCCATAGACCAGTTGGTAAGGGGTTGTTCCTATAGGGGTTTTGAAAGCGGTTCTATAGGCCCATAATGCTTCTTGAAGTTTCTGTGACCAATCCTTTCTAGATATAGAGACAGTCTTCTCGAGGATTTGTTTGATCTCCCTATTAGATACTTCCACTTGTCCATTGGTCTGTGGGTGGTATGGTGTTGCTACTCTATGCTTAACTCCATACTTGCTTAAAAGTTTATCAAATATTCTCGATATGAAGTGTGATCCTCCATCACTTATGACTAAACGGGGGGTTCCAAACCTGGGAAATATATAGTTTTTGAATAATTTTATGACTACTCTGGTGTCGTTTGTGGGTGCGGCAATAGCTTCAATCCATTTAGACACGTAGTCAACGGCTACTAAGATGTACTGATTTCCAAAAGATGGTGGGAACTGTCCCATAAAGTCTATACCCCATACGTCGAAGAGTTCCACTTCTTGGATATTTCTTAATGGCATTTCATTACGTCTTGAAATATTTCCTGTGCGTTGGCATCTATCACACTTGACAATGAAAGCATGGACATCACGCCACATAGTAGGCCAGAATAGGCCAGCTTGAAGAATCTTGGCGTAGGTCTTAGATGTGCTCGCATGTCCACCATAGGGTGCAGAGTGACAATGCTCAATTATATTATTTACCTCTTCTTCTGGAACACAATGGCGGAAAATGCCATCTTTACCTCTCTTGAAAAGAAACGGTTCATCCCAATAGAAGTTTCTCACATCACTATAGAACTTCTTCTTCTGGTGGTAGTTTAGATCAAGGGGTATGATGTCAGCGGCTAGGTAATTAACAAAGTCGGCATACCAAGGTATATTACTTATAGCTAAGGATTTATGAGAATAATCATGTGGGTCTGGGTTATCATCTTCAATAGTTTCTAGTTGGGCTATCAGTCTATCATAGGCAAAATCGTCATTTATGGGTACTGAGTCAGGTTTCAGGTATTCTAGCCTGGATAGGTGATCAGCTACCACATTATCAGTGCATTTCTTATCACGGATATCCAAATCAAACTCTTGCAATAATAGAATCCATCGAAGTAACCTAGGTTTGGCATCCTTTTTGCTTAGTAAGTAACGAATGGCAGCATGGTCGGTGTAAACTATAATCTTGGCTCCTACTAGATAAGATCTAAATTTGTCTATGGCAAAAACTACAGCTAGGAGCTCTTTTTCAGTTGTTGCGTAGTTGAGCTGTGCAGCGTCTAGGGTTCTACTGGCATAATAAATTACATGTAACTTTTTGTCTTTTCTCTGACCTAGAACGGCTCCAACAGCATAATCACTGGCGTCACACATTATCTCAAACGGTTCTGACCAATCAGGGGGTTTCATTATAGGTGTTGAAATCAGAGCTTGCTTCAGAAGATTAAATGCTTCAGTACATTTTTCATCGAAGATGAATTCAGCATCTTTCATTAAAAGTCCAGTTAATGGCTTTGTTATTTTGGAGAAATCCTTGATAAAACGTCGGTAAAATCCGGCATGTCCAAGAAAACTTCTTATCTCCCTGATAGTCTTCGGCGGTTTTAGATTCTCTATGACTTCTATTTTTGCTTTATCTACCTCTATACCTTTTTCGGAAACTATATGTCCTAAAATAATCCCTTCGGTGACCATGAAATGACATTTTTCCCAATTTAGCACAAGGTTTACCTCCACACATCTCTCCAGGATTTTCTCAAGGTTGATAAGACAATTTTTGAAATCTGACCCACAAACTGAGAAATCGTCCATAAATACTTCCATGATTCCATCTAAATAGTCTGCAAAGATAGACATCATGCAGCGTTGGAAAGTGGCAGGAGCATTACAAAGTCCAAAAGGCATTCTTCTATAGGCAAAAGTTCCAACCGGGCATGTAAAGGTAGTTTTTTCTTGATCTTCAGGGTGAATAGGTATTTGGAAGAATCCTGAATATCCATCTAGGTAACAAAAGTAAGAGTGTCTGTCTAGGCGCTCCAACATTTGGTCTATGAATGGTAATGGGAAATGGTCCTTCCTAGTTGCTTTATTTAATTTTCTATAATCTATGCACATACGCCAACCTCCATCGGTTCTTTTTGCTACAGGTTCGCCCTTCTCGTTTTGCACGACTGTGATGCCTCCCTTTTTAGGTACTACATGCACATGACTCACCCATTTACTGTCCGAGATCTGATATATTATACCTGCCTCTAGTAACTTAAGAACTTCAGTCTTAACTACAGTACTTATTATAGGATTTATTCTTCGTTGGTGTTCTCTGGAAGGTTTTGAATCTTCTTCAAGCAAAATCTGATGCATGCACACGGATGGGCTTATTCCTTTTAGATCAGAGATCTTATATCCTAAGGATGAGGGGTACCTATGTAAAACATCTAATAATTGATCGGTTTCTTCTTGGTTTAAGGTAGCACTGACTATAACTGGACGGTTCATATCTTCATCGAGAAATTCATATCTCAGGTTTTTAGGCAGTTCCTTAAGTTTTACGGTCGGTTTCATAGGGCAAGGCATAGGATCTGGGGTAAGAGATAAACATTCGTGAAGGTTATCATCAATGTAGGGTCTTTTATAATTGTCATCTTCCAAAATAAGGGTTGATGGCAATTTTATAGATTCAGTTTCTTCTTCTTGTTCTAATTCCCTAATGCATTCTTCGATGATATGTAAGGCATAACAAGCATCTCCTATCACAGGCGCCATAAGAAATTTTGAAAGTATAAATTCTTTCTTCTCGTCGCCTACCTCAAAAGTTAGTTTTCCCTTTTTAACATCTATTACGGCTCCAGCAGTCGATAAGAACGGTCTACCTAGGAGGATTGGTATGTCGTCATCTTCTTTAAGGTCCATGACAACAAAATCAGTAGGTATAAACAGCTGACCTATCCTAACAGGGACGTCTTCAAGTATGCCTATAGGGTATTTAACGGATCTATCGGCTAATTGAAGTGACATCTTAGTAGGTTGTAATTCCCCTAAGTTTAATCTCTCACAAACTGCTAAAGGCATTAAGCTCACACTAGCTCCTAAGTCCAGAAAAGCTTTTTCGATGACATGATTTCCCAAAATACAAGGAATGGAAAAATTTCCGGGATCTTTATCTTTCTTTTCTAACCTATTTTCGGAAATAGAATTACATTCCACAGGTTTTGGATCTTCAAGTCTACGTTTATTCGTAAGTATGTCTTTGAGAAACTTAGCGTAAGAAGGTATTTGGGTGATGGCTTCTGTAAAGGGGATTTCTACATGAAGTTTTTCTATAACCTTAACGAATTTTTGATATTGATTATTGTAGCGGTAAAATCGTGAGTGTAAGCTATTGATTAACTTAACTCGATTAACACAGAGTCGCCACCGCGCTTTTCTTTATTTCCGAGTGGAAAAGGGTAAAAGAACGAATAAAAACCTAGGATTCTAAAAGCAAAGGCTAAAAGAAACAAACAGAGATTGGGTAAGGGGATTGGTTATGAACCGGGAAGGTTTTAGGCACCCGACTCATCCGTGGTACTCCATGGGAGCCCTTTGAAATACTTATTGCTTTTTGGTCTGAAATTGGTTTGTTTAAAATGAGGGAAGAGATGAGGAGAAGAATATTTTTTAATGATTTTGTGTTTGATAAGGTTTTAATGCCTTATGCCTACGTACCCACAAAGTGCAATGCGAGATCAAAACCTCGTAGTTCGTGGTACAAAATTTGAAAAGAACAAATGGGTTAAATTGATTTTAGAATGTAGAGATAAGTCGTCATCCTTTAGCGAATAATTCCGCTAGAAAAGATGAATCATATCTAAATATGTGAAAAGAAAAAGGTGCACAAAGCACAAAAACAATTGAGTGGGTTTGCATTTTTTAAAGTACGTATGAAAATGGTTTTTGATATATTTACATAAATTAACTTTGATTAAGAAAATAAAGGAAAAGATTAAAAATCGCTTGACCTAAGTCAAGGTTTGTTTATGAAAGTGTTTTGAGTTTGAAAACAAGAAGGTTTTTGAAATAGGGAGAGTTTTTGAAAATTAAAGAATGGGGAGGAGATGAAGGGACTAATCCTAATGCTTGAATTAAAAGTTAAGGAAGGAGTTTACCAAACCATAATATGCACAATTCTTCAAAGATCGGAACTTCCTCTTCAAAGGCTAATGAAGTAACTTGAGAATGAGGTTTCTAATCCATTCCAACTTGAGCAAAGGGAAATATCTTAAAGTCTTAGTCCATTCTCCACAAGCAAAGGGATAGTAACCATAGTCCACAATTAGAAGTCACAAGTCTTTTAAGTGTTCAATCCTTTATTAAGTGTTTTGATATCCAAATGGACAAAATAAAAAAAACAAGCACAATATGAATATAAACAAATGATATATGATATAATATGACAAAATATAATAAGGAGATAAGGGAGCAAGAGATTAAAATAAAAGGATAAGGTGCGAGAGATTAAATTTAAACAATTATATTCACAATATTACAATATTTACAATATAAGGTAGTATGATGAACTTAATCAAGCACAACCACAAAAAGAAAAAATAAGATCGAGGCAACCGGATCCAAGTGGATCTTAATTCGAATCGGGATAACTTTAGGTCTATGTTAAGCAATCGCCGAGTAATTTACGAAGTAATTACCCTACAAATGAGGCCGGCCACCACTAATTAAAGTGGAAAATATTCGTGTTAATACATGTTAGAGAAACGATATAATGGATCGTTCTCCGAAAACATGCCACACTAAAAGAAAAAAGGAAGGTCTAATCTTAATCGAGATTTTCGTTGAATTTCATCGAAAAGCAACCTATCACGATCTCAAAGTATGGAGAATGATCCAAATGATCATTCATCCATAGATTTGAAATAATGAAGATTAAACTTAATCGGAAATCAACAATCCCGAATCGGAAGATTGTCATCGACCAAAAATAAAAGAAGATGAAGAAAAATGGATCTATATAAAAAAAAAGATCCAAAAAGGAATTAGAATATATTTTTGAATTCTTTTCTCAAGTCTTTTTCTAAACATCCTTTTTTTTAAAAATAACTTTTCTCTAAAAATAATTTCTAAAATATCTTTCAAACAAAGTTTTCCTAAAATATTTTCTCTAATTCTCTTTAAAAACATTTTTTAAAATATTTTACATCAAAGTACAATTTGAAATAAAATTGAAAGATAAAAAAGAACTATTAATCCTAATAATAGAAAGAAAGAAAAAAGAGGGGAGTGGGATGTACCCGCGGGAGGTGGTGGAAACGGGTGATCCAAGATGATGGCCCAAAATCCATCTCATATTATTCTTTAATCAAAATTCCAAAATAAATAAATTAAATAAAAAAAGAATTAAAACAGAGCCAAAGGCTCTTCTCCTTCTTTCTCACAACAAAACGCAACACAGAAAAGGGCAAGAACAGGGGAGGAGCAAAGCAACTCGCGGCGGAAACAGAACTCACACCCTCACCTTCTCAAAAATTCAGAACGAACTTCTTCTTCTCTTTCCGCGGAACTCTCTCAATCAACCGCAAGCTCTCTCTTCTCTCTTCACTTCGGATTTCAATTGGTGTTTATGGTTTAAGATTGGAGGGAATTTAGGGATTTTGGAAAATTGATTGAGGATTTTCGGATTTGAGGGTGAGATGAAATAGAATTAGGGATTTTGAGTTTTAGGAATTGATTTGGCAGGGATTTTTTGGCTTATCAAAGCTTGGAAAATTGAAGAGAAATGGGGTCTTATTTATAGATGGGAGAGAAGAGTTTTTGATTGTCGTTTGATGAAAATTTGCACTGCGTTTTGGCTGGTGATTTTCGCGTGTTCTTGCTGCCTTTTGAAATGAGTTTTCAATTTGCGTTCCGCGTGCGTATTCAAGTATTGAGCTGCGTTTTGATTTGTTTTGCTGGCGTTTCAGGTGTGTTTACCGCGTGCGTGCTGGCTTGTTGAAGCTGATGTGAGGGCTTCGGCTTGTTGTGAGGGGTCTTGCGGGATGCGTGAAGCTGTTGTGTTTGAGTTTTGCTTGTTGTGGGCCAGCTTTGGCTGAGGGTAGAATGCGTGATAACCACGTGTGGCTGAGGTTTTGCAGCTGGAATTGGTGGCTTGTGCAGGATGGAGTGTGGGGTCTGCGGATTGTTGTTGAATTGACTTGTGGGGAAAAAATTTGAGTAGATGGCGTACGGCTTGAGATGTGTGCGTGATAACGTTGGCTTGGACTTGTTGTTTTGTTTGCAGCGTGATATTAGCTTGAAAGCTAGCTGCGGTTTACGCGCGTGATGGCTGTGTGAAGTTTGGGGCTGGTACAGATGCGGGAAAGTGCTGGCTGGAAATTGAAGCTTAGCAGCTGAGGCATGTGGGCTAGCAAAAGGCTTACGGATTGAAGTAAGGCCTTGGATATTGTTTGGCTTGGCAAGTGTTGGATAGCGGTACGGATTGCTGCTGTGGGCCAGGCCTTGGAAATGTTTGGCTATGGATTGAGGAGTTGGGCACGTGAGGTACGGAAGAGGCTGGAGTTTGTGACTTAATTGCTTTGGTTTTTTTTTTCATATGTATAATTTTGTAGAAAACAAATAAAAAAACAATTGATTTAAATCAATGTTTTTATTACTTATTTCTAAAACTTATTACAAAATGGGTTATATAATATATGGTCTTAAAGAAGAAAAAAATGGGCTTATTATATTAATTGGGAATGATTAAAAAAAGAAGATAATAAAAAAAAGGATTAAAAGATATATATAAAAAAATGGAAAATGAAAAGAATAATCGGGAATTGGACTAAGAAGTGATTGGAAAAGGTTATTTGCAAAAGGGAATCGGAAAAAAATTAGAATTTGGAATTTTTGTGGATAATAAAAAAATGGATAATCGGGGAAAAATGGAAAAAAATGGTTTAATCAAGAAATGAATAATGGATGGAATTTGATTCTCAAGCCCACAACAAATCTCGATTTCTCTTGCACAAGCCTCTGATGCAAATGAACACATCCAACCAAAGAACCACTGAACAGCTGAATAAATCGCAACTCAAGCCACAAATGTCATCTGAAAATTGTCTGATTATTTCCCTGATAAACTGAATCCATACTGAGGAAAATAAATCCTCAGATGAATCACTGGTGAACTGATGAACAAACCAAACTTCGCACAAAACATTGTCACACAACCCAACTTGTACTTTGAAAATGCATTGCCTGATGAATGAATTACTGGCACACACAACTGGCAGTCGAAACAATTTATCTGATAGTTTGACCAATATTAGGTCAAACATCCATTTGAATCGAATTGTGACTGAATCAAACACATCTGAATGAAATCATTGCCCAGTCTTTGAACACCTACAACACAGAGAAGAAGAAGAACACTGCAACATATTTTTGTATTTTGGTTAGTAATCAGTAAATATAAACAAATATAAAACAGTAAAAATAATGGTGATCCCCTGCGAAGCATAGACCCAATCTGAGAAGAAACTCGAAATCCAGTACGATCTTGTTTGTATGCAAAATGCAGATGATATGCGAAACAATCTTAGGGCAAAAATTAGGGTGTTACAGCTGCCCCTATTTAAGTTTCTTCAATCCGGAGATATGAAGATTGACATCTTCGTCTCTACAAGATGGGAGAGACTTAAATACAGAATACCCAATTTTTGTCCTAAGAGAACAAATGATATGATATGCAAACCCAAGATCTTTGTGGGGAAAATATGACCACCAGAGAACAGCAAACACTTGGGGACACAGAAGAAAATCCCGATGGGGAAATAACAACAGACAAAGAGCTACCAGGAAAATAAATCACTGGATAACAGACTCCACTTGGGAAAAGATATGATAAAATCAAAGAACAACATTCGACCAGGGAAAGATACACACCCTGCCAGGAAATAACAATCAAACAAAGTATTCGAGTCCAGAAATGGAGAATACTGAGTTGGATAAGAATCAACAACTACCGGTTTACTGTGTAGGAAATACAACAGACTCGACTATCGATTTACTGGATAGGAGCAAAATACAGAGGGATAATCTCAATTACCTTTTTACTGGGTAAGAAATGTTCTTAACTACCTGATTTACTGGGTAGAGAAAACAATGGACTCGACTATCAATTTACTAGATAGGAGTAAAATATGGAGGGATAACCTCAATTACCTTTTTACTGGGCAATAAAAAAAATCTCAACTACCTGATTTACTGGGTAGAGAATATAAAAGAACTCGACTATCGATTTACTGTATAGGAGTGAAATAACGAGGGATGACCTCCACTGCCATTTACTGGGCAGAACAAATTCTCAACTACCTGATTTACTGGGTAGGAAATCAATCAAAGAGAAACAACTTCTATAACCTTTTTACTGGGCAAGAAGAAATATCGACTACCGAATTTACTGGGTAGGAACTCAATCAAATTACCTTTTTACTGGGTAAGATGAAAATAACTTGACTACCGGATTTACTGGGTAGAACAATCCTCGACTACCGAATTTATTGGGTAGGAGCTTAAGCAAATGAAAACAAACTCTATTACCTTTTTACTGGGTAAGAGGATAAAATCTCGACTACCGGATTTACTGGGTAGGAGTACAAGTAAAAGAACTTGATCAATTTGGTAATATTACCCACTATCGATTTACTGATAGCTAAATTCCAGAGCAATATACTCAAGCTGGAGAAAATGTTGCCCACTATCAATAATGATAGCTTAATTCCAAAGTAAATATATCCACAAAAGGGGACCAAAGTTCAATCCAAGAACAAATTGGAGAGAAACGGTCAAACAAGATTCATCCCGAGGAGGAAATATCTCAACTGGGGAAAATTCCATCCAGAAAATAAACTGGGGAGGAAACTGAATCAACATCATCCACGAGAAACAAACTCAGTGGGGAATTAGAAAGGATTAACACTTTCTGCTTAATGGTCGACACTCTAAACTTGAGAGGAGACGACACACACACTCTATGGGGAAAGTCCACACCAAAGAGCAGATAATAATGATAAACGCAAGAATGCAAGCAAACAATGCTATGCTTATGCGTATGAATATGCTTATGAATATGCTGACAAAACAGACATAAAGATAAGAAACGGGTGACATGAACACCACAACAACCAGATACTCGGCTAATCCCAAAGCAACAATGCAGGGAAACAAACTGGAGATTCAATCTTGAAATCTGCAGGGGAATATCATAAGCCATCAAAGGAATAAAATCCTACTACAAGGCTCAAATCATGATAAAACAGCATCTGCTAGGAATATCATCCTACTGAGGAAAGGTAATAATCTGCTGAGGATGGAAATGTTCTTGATAAAAATCAAACTTCACGAGGAATAACTGTCATACCACTCCTGCTCCACCTGGGGATAGAGTGCAAGACCTTCTAAAAATCACATAGGAACCTGCTAGAAATCAACACATGCAGACCTACTGGGGATCCATATGGGGATATCAGAAGTTAACATCATAGCCAAAATACAGTTACGAGGGATTTTAAATCAGTACCCAACATCGGGTAAAAGAAAACCTCTAAACTGAATGCTATATCAAAACTTCTATATTCAAGGATGCAAACAAATCGAGCTGAGGAACAAGAGCTTAGCTGGGGATTCCCAATGCTTCTTAATTCAAAGATAAGTTGCTGAGGAAAAGATCAACACTCAGCTAAGGATTCATAAGAACATTCCTTTCCAACAACTCTTCTGGGGAATACACACAATCTCTGTTCAACATCATTGTTGGGGAACAAAACATCATTAACATCAATCTGTCAAGACTATCCAGGAACTTTGCATGGACACAACCGAATCAAACCCTGCTTTGGGAGAGACGAGTTACACACGTCCAGACTTTACCATTCTTGGAGGCACTATTGACATCCTTTATTTGTTCATATATCAAAAGAAAAAAATGTTTTTAAAATCTTCAAAAATTAAATTTATTAAATTTGTTTCAAAAATCATCATCATTAATAAATTGAAATTTTGAAAACAGAAACAATATAAAGAATTGCAAACAATTGGATAAAAGCTCAAATTTATTGATAGAATGGTAGTCAGCAAATGGCATGACTCCATGGATCATTACAAGTTTGAAAAATGGTAAATACATGGAAAAGGGCTACATTGAGATACAACGATCACTATTCTCCCTATCAACTTTGAACTCCACTGTGTCTGAAACTTCAGTCAAGGATGAGTGAATAAGAATCTTTGATGAACAATTCTTCTGAGGAATAGAATCTGAAATCCTCGGTTGCTACAAGCGATTCAGTCTGTCGACGCAGTTACTTGCCATGATCCCTAACTTTTGCCTAGATTGCCTTTTCGGGTTTTCAATCTACCGGGATAATTATTTCTGTTTTTGTCTCTAATTTTTGCCTGGACCGCCCTTTCAGGTTTTCAATCCACCGAGACGCTCATTTTTGCCTAAGCCGCCCTTTCGGGTTTTCAACTTAGCGAGCTGTTCTTTTATTTTTTTAGGCGAAGTATTTCTTGACTGCATCCGCATTCACAGGGCGAGTGATCTCCTCACCATCCATAGTTGCAAGAATTAATGAACCGCCAGAGAAGGCTTTCTTAACAACATATGGGCCATCAAAGTTTGGAGTCCACTTGCCCCGAGAATCTTTAAGGAAAGACTAAATCTTTTTGAGCACGAGGTCGCCTTCTCTGAATACACGAGGTTTCACCTTCTTATCAAAAGCTTTCTTTATTCTTTGCTAGTACAACCGACCATGACACAAAGTTGTTATTCTCTTTTCTTCAATCAAATTCAACTGATCAAATCTACTTTGACACCATTCAGCCTCAGTCAACTTGGCTTCCATCAGAACTCTCATTGATGGGATCTCAACTTCGACGGGGAGCACTGCTTCCATACCATAAACAAGTGAGAAAGGGGTTGCCCCTGTTGAAGTGCAGACAGATGTACGATACCCATGCAAATCAAACGGGAGCATCTCGTGCCAGTCCTTGTACGTCACAACCATCTTCTGAATGATCTTCTTAATGTTCTTATTCGCAGCTTCAACAGCCCCATTCATCTTCGGTCTATAAGGAGAGGAATTATGGTGTTGAATCTTGAAATCTTCACAAAGCTCTTTCATCATCTTATTATTCAAGTTTGAACCATTATCAGTAATGATTCTATTCGGAACACCATATCTGCAGATAAGATTATTCTTGATAAACTGTACCACAACTTGCTTGGTCACATTAGCATACGATGCCGCTTCAACCCACTTGGTGAAGTAGTCAATTGCCACGAGAATAAAACGATGTCCATTCGAAGCCTTGGGTTCTATCATGCCAATCATATCAATTCCCCACATAGAGAAAGGCCATGGGGAAGAAATCACATTGAGATAAGTTGGTGGCACGTGAATCTTATCAGCATACACCTGACACTTATGGCATTTTTTCACATATTTGCAACAATCAGATTCCATTGTCAGCCAATAGTAACCTGCTCTCAACATCTTTTTAGCCATTGCATTCCCATTGGCATGGGTGCCAAAAGATCCTTCATGAATTTCTTTCATTAACATGTCTGCTTCGTGTCTATCCACGCATCTGAGCAAGATCATGTCAAAATTTCTCGTATAAAGCACATTTCCATTCAGGAAGAAATTGCCTGCCAATCTCCTCAAAGTCCTCTTATCTTTATCAGATGCCCCAAGTGGGTATTCTTGACTCTGGAGAAAACATTTAATATCGTGATACCAAGGCTTGTCATCATGGACCTCTTCAACTGCAAACACATGAGCTGGTCTTTCAAGTCGCATCACACTGATCATGGGAACATCATTCCACTGGTGCACTTTTATCATAGAAGCTATGGTTGCTAAAGCATCCGCCATCTGATTCTCATCACAAGGAATATAATGAAACTCAACTTTAGTGAAGAAAGTTGATATCTTCCTAGCATAATCTCTATAGGGGATCAAGTGAGGTTGATGAGTCACCCACGTGCCCTGAATCTGATTAATCACCAAGGCAGAATCTTCATACATATCAAGATGCTTAATCCTCAAATCGATAGCTTCTTCAAGACCCATAATGCAGGCTTCATACTCAGCTTCATTGTTGGTACAAGGAAAAGTCAATCTTGCGGCAAAAGGAATATGTGAACCATGGGGAGTAATGATCATTGCCCCAATTCCTCTTCCACGTGCATTCACAACACCATCAAAAACTAAACCCCATCGAGATCCAGGCTCCGGCCCTTCCTCAATCAAAGGTTCATCACAATCTTTTACTTTCAAAAACATCACATCTTCATCTGGAAAATCAAACTTGATAGGTTGGTAATCATCAATCGTTTGATGTGCCAAATAGTCAGCCAAGATACTACTTTTTATAGCTTTTTGAGTTCGATACTCGATATCATATTCTGATAATAACATTTGCCAGCGAGCAATCCTCCCAGTCTAAGCAGGCTTTTCAAAGATATACTTGATTGGATCCCTTTTAGAGATCAACCAAGTCATATGATTCAGCATATACTGGCGAAGACGCTTTGCAACCCAAGCTAAGGCACAACAAGTTTTTTCAAGCATGGAGTACCGAGACTCACAATCAGTGAATTTCTTACTCAAGTAGTAAATTGCATGTTCTTTTCTTCCATTTTCATCTTGCTGACCAAGCACACAACCCATGGAATCTTCCAACACAGTCAAGTACATGATCATCGGTCTACCTTCCACCGGAGGAGACAAGATAGGAGGTTCAAGCAGATATTCTTTAATACTTTCAAACGCCTTCTGACAATCATCAGTCCAGACACAACCTTTATCTTTTCGAAGCAACTTGAAAATCGGAGCACATGTGGCAGTCATGTGAGAGATAAACCTCAAAATATAATTCAAGCGGCCCAAGAATCCTCTTACTTGCTTTTCAGATCTTGGAGCAGGCATTTCCTGAATAGCTTTCACTTTATCAGGATCAACTTCAATACCTCTTTGGCTGACAATGAAACCTAGCAACTTTCCAGAACGTACACCAAAAGTGCACTTGTTCGGATTCAGACGAAGCTTATATTTTCTCAATCTCTGAAACAACTTCAGCAAATGTTCAACATGATCCTCTTCAGTCTTCGACTTGGCGATCATATCATCAACATATACTTCGATTTCTTTGTGCATCATATCATGGAAAAGTGTAGTCATAGCTCTTTGATACGTCGCACCAGCATTCTTCAATCCAAAAGGCATCACTCTGTAGCAGAATGTTCCCCATGGTGTAATAAATGTGGTCTTTTCCATGTCCTCAGGTGCCATCTTTATTTGATTGTAACCGGAAAATCCGTCCATAAAAGAGAACACATCAAACTTAGCCGTATTATCTACCAACATATCAATGTGTGGCAATGGAAAATCATCTTTTGGACTGGCTTTGTTCAGATCTCTGTAATCAACGCACATTCGGACTTTTCCGTCTTTCTTCGGAACAGGAACAATATTGGCCACCCATTCAGGATAAGTTGACGTCACAAGAAAACCTGCATCAATCTGCTTTTGAACCTCTTCTTTGATTTTTACTGCCATGTCTGGATGAGTTCTTCTGAGCTTCTGCTTTACAGGTGGACATTCAGGCTTCAACGGAAATCTATGCTCCACAATATCAGTATCAAGACCTGGCATGTCTTGATAGGACCAAGCAAATACATCAACATATTCTCTGAGAAGCTCTATAATCCTCTTCTTAACATCAGGACCAAGCAATGCTCCGACTTTGACTTCTTTCTTTTCATCTTCAGAACCCAAGTTGACCATCTCTATAGACTCTCCATGAGGCTGAATAATCTTCTCCTCGTGCTCAAGCAACCGAGAAATTTCATCTGGAATCTCTTCATCATCCTCTTCCTCAGCTTCAAACACAGGGAATTCAAAGTTGGGAGAGGGCATAGGATCATTGTTTTCAATGGGTTTATCAATCAATCTGCACAATGATTTTATTTTTATTTTAGAGCATGAACGAAAGTGCAAACAATGTGCAGATAAACAATCATTATTATATTTTGGGTTTTTTATGTTACCATTTTTCAGAATAGGGCAAAAATGAAAAACACATATGGAAATAACAAAATAACATTTTATTGATGATGACAAAATTTGAAACAAAGCCTGACAAACATCACTTTCACCTTGGGCAGAAAGAAAGGATTTTTGAAAGAAAATAAAAAAAAACAAATTACTTTGAAGAATGAATGATAAAAGGAACATCAACAGCAATCCAGTTCTGGCAAATCTTTCCATGCGTAACGAAGTTAAGCATTTCTTCGTCTTCATCATCATCATCAATGATGGCAGCAGCAGAATGGTCGTTGATAAATCCAGCACTTCGGAAGCCTTCTTGAATAGTCTTTGGATCTTTGATAACTGCACCTGGCGCAAAGCCGATACCAAAACCTTCCTTGTTGTCGACAACATCAATGATTCGCCCCCAACCATCAGACTGACCAGCTTCCAGCACTCGCAGAGCATCTTGGAAAGAGGACATGGGCATGGCATTCTTCTTAGCAACATTATCCACAACAGAAAGAGCTTGAAACGACATTCCCACCTCTTCCTCAGCATCAATATAAGAAAAAGAAGAAAAATTGCTCACAAGCATCGCCCTCTCACCTTCAATGGTCACCAATTTACCTTCTCTCACAAACTTCAACTTCTGATGAAGAGTGGATGTTACAGCTCTTGCCTCGTGGATCCATGGTCTTCCGAGGAGACAACTATATGCGGGACGTATATCCATTACTTGAAAAGTAATCTTGAATATAAACGGTCCAATAAGAATAGGAAGATCCACCTCTCCAATCACGGTCTTCTTCGACCCATCAAACGCTTTCACTATTATCCCACTGTGCCTCATGGGAGCACCTTGAAACGCAAGCTTTGACAAAGTCGATTTTGGCATAACATTCAAAGATGATCCGGTATCAACTAGCACCTTGGACATAGCGTCCTCTTGACAATTTACCGAAATGTGCAGAGCCAAGTTATGATTTCTTCCTTCTTCAGGCAAATCCTCATCACAGAAGCTCAAATTGTTGCATGACGTGATATTCACTACAATGCTATCGAATTGATCGACAGTCACATCATGGTCAACATAGGCTTGATCCAGAATCTTCTGCAATGACTGCCTATGAGCCTCAGAACTCATCAACAGAGACAAAACTGATATCTTCGAGGGAGTCTACAATAACTGCTCAGAAATATTATACTCACTCTTCTTGATCAACTTTAGCACCTCATCATCACTATTACCAGATTGGCTCGATTGGACAACAGCATCCATAATCTGCTTACTTGCACTTGTATCTTCAACTCTTTTCGGAGGGTCTAAAGCATACACTCTACCACTTCGGGTAACCTTCGTCACGTCAGCAATGCTAACCACAGACTTTGGAGTAGGAAGAGGAACTTCCCTACCATTTTCTATCATCGTAGCATTATACCGGTACGGAACAGCTTTATCAGACTCATATGGCATTGGACCAGGTACATTAATCACCAATGGAGTAACAGCAGTCTTGCGACTATCGAAAGAAATAACTACCCTCTCAGGAGCAACCCTCTCAGGAAGATTGAACTGAGGCATAATGAAATTCACTTCATTCTCATATTCATCTCTCTTTGTTGTTACTTCAATCAGCTTATCGTCCATCATCTTATGGATATCTCTCTTAACAATCACGCAACCTCGAGGATTCACCGAGCAGATACAACAACCAGCGTAGTCATGATCAATATCATGATATTCACTCAAGAAAGCATGCATCTCCACCAAAGATCTTCGGATATGACGGACTTCATAGATTTTGAACAAACCAGGACAACCAGCGACCATATTCACGGTCGCATTACCATGCTTCGGCAACGGATATTTCTGCACATTTGGATTAACATCATTGAAATACAGAACATTGTTCCTCATCAATTTCTGTACTTCAAACTTCAAGGGATAACAGTTCTCAACATCATGCCCCGGGGTACCTTGATGAAAAGCACAGCGAGCCTCTGGCTTATACCACCATGGAATAGTCTCTGGAACTGGAGGTGGAGGACGAGTTTGCACAAGATTCTTTGCAATCAAAGACGGAAGCAAGTCCGCATACGGCACAGGAATAGGATCAAAACTGGGCTTAGCCTGAGCTTGTTGATTACTACCTTGTTGCACAGAAGGTTGCTGATAACGGGGTTGATACTTTGGAACTGCCGGCACAGTTGGAGCTACGTTAATCATTGGTGTTACAGAAGCCACATGCTGCGAATGGTGATTCCCACGACTGTGAGGCCTTCTATAACTTTCACGGGATACTGCATTAGTCTCATTTTCCTTCTTTTTCCCAAAGTTGAACCTTCTAGAGCTTGAACCATTACCATTCTCTTGAGTCAATCGTCCCTCATGGACACCTTCTTCTAAACGCATCCCCATACTCACCATTTCAGTGAAGTCGAAAGGAGCGCTTGCTATCATCCTCTCATAATAAAAAGAACCCAACGTCTTCAAGAAGATCTTTGTCATTTCTTTTTCTTCCAACGGAGGAACAATCTGGGCTGCCAGCTCACGCCATCTCTGCGCATATTCTTTAAAAGTCTCTTTGTCCTTCTGGGACATAGCACGAAGTTGATCTCTATCAGGCGCCATATCAACGTTGTACTTGTACTGCCTCACAAAAGCTTCTCCCAAATCATTGAAGGTCTTGATTTGGCTATTATCCAGACTCATATACCACCTCATGGGTGCACCGGTCAAACTGTCCTGGAAATAGTGAATCAGCAGCTTATCATTATCAGTCTGAGCAGACATCTTTCTTGCATACATCGTCAGATGGCTCAATGGACAAGTATTTCCTTTGTACTTCTCAAACTCAGGCAGCTTGAATTTGTAAGGAACTTTAACATTCGGGACCAGACAAAGGTCATAAGCATCTTTTCCAAACAAATCCTTATGCTTCAAAGCTCTCATCTCCCTCTGGATCTCAACAAAGCGTCCTTGGAAGTCATCAAGTCTTTCAGCTACTCCAACACCTTCACTGGGCTCAGCATGGTAAATCATTTCAGCATGATGCGGAACATTGTGCACCACAGGCGGCACAGTAGTCACAATTGGAGGAAGATTAGTCCACACTGGTGGTGGGAGATTATTAAATGCAGCAGTCTCCGGACGATGAGGAGGACGGTAACCAGCAGGAAAAAAGTCAACATGCATTCCCCAAGGCGTGCTAGCAGGTATACAATAGCGAGGAGAAATAACAGTCTCAACAGGGACGGATGCGGTAACAACCTCGGATATGACAGTATTCTGAACAGGAGGACTAGGAGGTGGCTGATTCTGAGCAACCACAAAATTTTCCAACATAGCAGTCACTCTTTCCAAGCTTTCCCTCAGATAAGTAACCTCTTCGCGCAGCTCGCGATTCTCTTGTTGCAAAGCATCCATCACTCTTCTCCGATTAGCCCGAGTATCAAAGCGATGAGTCAGCTTGACAGGAACACTGAATGAAGACCAAGAAACAACAATAAGATCCCTGGAGAACACTCAAAAAGCTAGACAAAATGCGAGTATGATGCATGCTATGCGTATGCAAATGCAAAGATTTCAAAGGATTATAAGTTAACTTGCAATATCCATAAAGAAACATTTTTGAAATACTTAAAAACTCATTCTCATTAAAATCAAAGTGAGGATTACAAATGAAGTACAAACATTAATAATCCTAATACATAAGAGCAAGAGTAAACTAAGCCTATGGAATCATATCCGAAGAAGCTCTGAATCCTGGCTGATACTTCATACGAATCCTCTTGATCTCATTCTTGTACCGCTCTTCCATATCTTCCTTATCCTTCACCAACTTGTCGACAATGGTCTTCCAAGCACCGGAAGTAGGAGGAATAGTAGATGGAGTACTAGAGGAAAATAAATCCTCTCTCGGTCTCTTCGTGACGCGCCTCTCAAGTAGCTCAATAAGATCATCCTTCTCCTTAAGCTGCTCCTGCATAGTAGTCCTTTCAAGTAGCCATTCTTCTTTTTCTTTCTTCATCTTCTCTAACTCTTCTTGAAGAACCAACTTCTCATCAACAGGAGGAAGAAAAGCAGACAAAGGTAATATGGGAAACATAGGCTCCTCAGGTGGATAAGGCATCTTGAGCTTGGAAGCTCTAGATCGAACCCACTGAATATAACAATCGGAAGGAGGAAGATGTTGTCTACCCAACTGACCCTTCTCTTTCCTATGAACTGCATGCCAAGAATGAGCAATCCTTTTCTTCATCTCTATATGATCAGCACCATTAAGAAAGAAGAAACGGGATAAGGCAAGATTATTTGGAACATCCTTCAAACAATAACCCAACTGTCGTCTAGCCAAAATGGGATTGTAGCTAATTCCCCCACGTGTACCAAGAAGAGGTACATTAGGAAATTCTCCACAACTATCAATAAGAACTCCAGTGTCATAATGAGAACTATACCATGTCATGTCCTTGTGAGAAAGTGACATCAACCTTTGAGACCATCTTCGATTCTCTCTATTGTCCTTGAAAACATCCGACTTCGGTAGGTGCAAAATAAACCACCTATAAAGAAGAGGCGCACAACATACAATCTCTCTGTCACCTTTGGAGGTCCTATAGTGAAAAGCATGATACATATCTCCAAGCAAAGTAGGAATCGGGTTCTTCTTCAAGAAGATCTGAATAGCATTCTCATCCACAATACCATCCAAGTTCGGAAACAAGACAATCCCGTAAATAAGCAAAGCAAGAATAGCCTCAAATGTATCCTTATGACCCAAAGTAAGTGAAGTAGAAGCCTTTCCCATCAAGAACTTAGCATTAATACCACGAACACTCCCCTTCGGAAGAAACTTCCCATTAAGATCGGATTCCTTAAGAAACAGTGCTTTGGCGATGACCTTGATAGTAAGCTCCTTCTCTAAACCAGTGAAAAGAAACTCCTTGTCCAGAATAGGCAAACCTAACCAATGAGAATACTCCTCCAAAGTCGGCACAAGCTGATAATCCGGAAAAGTGAAACAATGGTGCAACGGATCATAAAACTGAGCTAAAGTAGGGAGAATCCCCTCAGGTACATCAATATCCAACATATACAAAAGCTTCCCATGACATCTTCGGAACTCTTGGGTATCAACACCCAAAGCTCCTAGCTTTCTCAACTCTACAACATTAGGATTCTTGAAAGTGTACTTCTTTGTATTCCTCCTTTCAAAATTCATAGCCATAGACATCTGAAATTTTGCAAAAGTCCCTTATAAGTCCTTTGAAATCTTACGAACAATGCTCATGAATGTTATGATGGCATGTATGCAACAAACACAAACAAGATCACACAAGGCACATGGGCTTAGGTTCTGAGTCACGAGAATAAAGTCAAGGTAACAGAACACCAACCCAAACAGGTAAGTACTAAGGTTTGTCTTCATTGTACCTGCAAGAAACCAAAAGCGTGCTAACAGAGGTGCCCGGAGTTAACAGACATCCTTAGAATATCATCGGTACGTTGGATTACTCCCCAACCGATAACATTCTTAAAATAGACCTCGTCCGAGTGTAGTATCGCGTGACAACCGCCTTAGATTTACATCCAGACAGCTTCCGCACTACATTCCTAAATTGGCTTAGATGGGTTAAGGGTTCTAAGGTCCTCAGTATGATCAGCTCAAGGTTGGAAAATAATGCCACGTACGATTACTCGTCATGACATTGATAGTCCAAGAGAGCCTAACCGAGTGGAGATTATCAAATTGATATTGCTTTGGACTACTCCATCACATATCGCTTCGAATATCGCCGTCCTATCATAAGTTTCAACTCAGATCCGGGTTAGAATCTATCTCACACAGAGAATCACCAAAAACCAAAACGGAACAAACAAATAACAAACAATTCAAACTAAAGCAGTAAATAAATCAAAGTAGGCTAAATCCGCTTAGAGATTACTCCCCAGCAGAGTCGCCACTTTTCTGTAGCGGTAAAATCGTGAGTGTAAGCTATTGATTAACTTAACTCGATTAACACAGAGTCGCCACCGCGCTTTTCTTTATTTCCGAGTGGAAAAAGGTAAAAGAACGAATAAAAACCTAGGATTCTAAAAGCAAAGGCTAAAAGAAACAAACAGAGATTGGGTAAGGGGATTGGTTATGAACCGGGAAGGTTTTAGGTACCCGACTCATCTGTGGTACTCCACGGGAGCCCTTTGAAATACTTATTGTTTTTTGGTCTGAAATTGGTTTGTTTAAAATGAGGGAAGAGATGAGGAGAAGAATATTTTTTAATGATTTTGTGTTTGATAAGGTTTTAATGCCTTATGCCTATGTACCCACAAAGTGCAATGCGAGATCAAAACTTCGTAGTTCGTGGTACAAAATTTGAAAAGAACAAATGGGTTAAATTGATTTTAGAATGTAGAGATAAGTCGTCATCCTTTAGCGAATAATTCCGCTAGAAAAGATGAATCATATCTAAACATGTGAAAAGAAAAAGGTGCACAAAGCACAAAAACAATTGAGTGGGTTTGCATTTTTTAAAGTACGTATGAAAATGGTTTTTGATATATTTACATGAATTAACTTGGATTAAGAAAATAAAGGAAAATATTAAAAATCGCTTGACCTAAGTCAAGGTTTGTTTATGAAAGTGTTTTGAGTTTGAAAACAAGAAGGTTTTTGAAATAGGGAGAGTTTTTGAAAATTAAAGAATGGGGAGGAGATGAAGGGACTAATCCTAATGCTTGAATTAAAAGTTAAGGAAGGAGTTTACCAAACCATAATATGCACAATTCTTCAAAGATCGGAACTTCCTCTTCAAAGGCTAATGAAGTAACTTGAGAATGAGGTTTCTAATCCATTCCAACTTGAGCAAAGGGAAATATCTTAAAGTCTAAGTCCATTCTCCACAAGAAAAGGGATAGTAACCATAGTCCACCATTAGAAGTCACAAGTCTTTTAAGTGTTCAATCCTTTATTAAGTGTTTTGATATCCAAATGGACAAAATAAAAAAAACAAGCACAATATGAATATAAACAAATGATATATGATATAATATGACAAAATATAATAAGGAGATAAGGGAGCAAGAGATTAAAATAAAAGGATAAGGTGCGAGTGTCATACCCCAAATTTGTCCTACCTGCACCTTTTATTTTACTGTCTCGTTACTCTCCAAAAATTAAAAAAATACGTACCATTTTATTTTTCTAGCAAATATTCGAAAAAATCCAAAAAAATATGTTTTCTTTTCTTATTTCAACTGAGTCCCAGTTTGTGCGAAAATTGAGTTTATTTTGAGTTAGTCGAGTCAGTTTAAGTACGCAATGTTGTATGGAGTAATTTGTCCGATAATCATGTCCGTGACTACTTTTTATCACAACAATTCAAAAAGGGTTAATTTCTCTAAAAATGTATGTCTTACTACTTTAATTTTTAGCCCATTTATTATTGTTTACCCAAAATACAAAAAAAGTTTATTTTCGTTTATTTATTAAATCTATTCCATCATTTCTACTAGTATTGTTATAGCTACTCTTATTTCTACTATTTCTATTTTTTAGTTTCTATTTCTTTTATCTCATTTTATTGTCAAAATATTTTCTGACATAATCCTTATATTATTATATAATTTCATTTCATTTATATTACTATTATTTTCAGCCCATTGTCGCTCCCGACAAATGAAATATGGATCATATGAAGGTACAGACGCGAACGGTCGGCGAAGGGAACAGTGAGAACACACAGCCGTGGACTCACTGGAGAATGAATAGAGTCGCCAGCTAGGCATTTTTATCCCGGAGGAAAGGTAATGCTGCATAGACCTAGAAAGAGATGGATAAGACGGTTTGCGAACCAGAGAGACTGAGGAAGGGGGTTGGTTACAACCTGGGAAGGTATTAGCACCCAGATTGTCCGTCGTACTCGACGGGATCCACGCTTAAAAGATTTGTGTTTTAAAGGGGTAGTGTCAGTGCAATCTGTGTGTAAAATAGCTGGAAAAGAATGTACAGGTGTCAGTGTAAAAGAAGTGTGAAGTGCATAAGTGAAGTGTCAGTGTAAGAAAAGAGTATGCTCATGATCATGAGGCTAAGAGAATAAAGCTGGAAAGAGGGGGAATATACAGAGACTTTTGTTCGATAACCGTTAAGTTATGCCTACGTATCCTCTCGTGCAATGAGGAAGTCAGAACACCGTAGTTCGACCCAAAGAGACTGAAAGATGAATTGACTTGTGAACTGCTTACTTGTCTATGCTCAAGTGTATGACCTGTCTGGCTCAGGTGCTAACTGTCTTGCATTAGACGGAAGAAGCAAGTTCTCGCTTATGAGTGAATGAGATGAGAAAAGAATCCCGGAGGAGACGATTATTGTTTGTTTTTGATATTTTCAGTCTTTTATTGCTTTTGAAAGTTTGTCATAAGTTAATGAGCTTAAGCCTAAACCAATGGATTTAGTAAACTCATCACATCTTCCCTCTGATTAGGGGTAATGAGAATACCTTAAGTGTGAAGTCAGATTCTCACACTTAATCACCTTTGATGTAGGATTAAGATCATTAACCTACTTGTAATTATTTAGATGTTTTTGGTGGTTTTTGTTTAGTGTTAAGTAATGAGGTTAAGCCATAACCAAGGATTAAACAGACTCATTACACCATCCTAATAGAAGGATAATAGATGAGAATGTTTAAGCTGAGGAAAGCTCCTCAACTTAATCCATGATTAGGGATTAAACTCATGACAAAACAAGCCTTTGATTAGGTGGATTTTAGTTAATGATATGATGATGAAGTGAGTTTTATGATTTGTAATACAACTTGAGGGGGACTTGTCCATTAACACTAGGGTTAGTCCTTCTTAACCAGTTAAGGAAGAATTAGAACCCTAATGCAAGGCCCAAGTTACAAGTGTAATGTCTTGATGATTATTATGTGAATTGATTAAGAGATTTAAACACATTAAGGGTTTAACACTTAGGATTAAAGTTATACACTCCATCCTAAGAGAAGGATGCAGGCACAAGCTTAATCACAAAGCCTTAAAGCCTTTAGGGTTTAGTCCCTGATTATGAGATGAGAAGAGAAGACTCAAAGAGACACAAAGGTAAAACTAAGTGGGGAGACTAATCAAAACCCTAATCATTGTCATGCTTGGTTGTTCCTAAGGTTTGTGAGGTTTCAAGAAACAATCTTCAGATGAACCACCAGGAAGCAGATGAACAAGATCAAGAGAAGCAAAGTGACTTGCTTCATTCAAGAAGTCAAGTCACTTGAAGAAAGAAAGTGGGGGAGGGAAGAATGAGCAAGCTCAAACTCAAACACAAGTAAGAATGCAGCATGGTATGCAAGAAAGATGAAAAGAAAAGTTATGAGAAGTGAAGGCAAATTCACTTCTCAAGTTACTTACCACCTGAAATGTTAGGAAGGAATGCAATGCAATGCTAAATGAAATGAAATGATATGATGCTAGACCAAACCAGAAGCATGGTGATGATGAAAATGATGTTATGAGGTGCTGCAAACAAGAGGCAAGACAATGAGATGTTCATACAAAATCATGGATGCAAATGATGCAAGCTAAGGAGCATGAACAAACATGGAATGTTATGAAGCATACAAGGCAAATGACATGGCAAATATGTAATGCAATGATCAAACATGCTTTCTACATGTCTTGAGATGTCAAATGAATCACAAGGATGCACAAAATGCAAAGACAAGTCATGTTATGCAAGAGAATGCAAGAAGGATGCAAAAGAAAGCCCAAATTAGGGTTTATGAAACAAACATCAAACACAAACCAAAAACAGAAGCAAACCTCAACATAAAAAATGGAAAATGGTACCCTAAGAAACCCTAGACCTATAATGAACCACTGCCCAAAGGGGAGCTCTCAACTCTCAACCAAACTCAAGTTATGATTTTTCTAAGTTATTAGGGTTTTTTAGGGTTTGTAACAAAAGAAAAGCCAATCAATTAGAAAATGCAAGATCAATTCATGGCCTTTTTACCCTTGAAAGTTCATGTCAAGTGGAAAACAATGCAAAAAGAATCAATGTCTCAACCTTTCCCAAAAGACAGAAATGAATTTTCAAACTTATGGTCAAAATAATGCATCAAAAATGATTTAATTCCATGAAAAATTCTTAAAATGCATCAAGATCAAAAAGAAATTTGGTTTGAAGGTTTGACAATGTTTCTAAATGTCTTAGAACATTTCATGAATTTTTTTGTAATTTTTAAATACCTAAAAGTATTTTTAATTAATTAATTCTCATTAATCAATTAAAAATAATCTTTTAAATATTTAAAAATACTTTTTAAATGATAAAAAATAAAATAAAAATGTTTTTGTGTCATAAAAATTAATAAAACCTTAAAGAAAAAGTTTCATAATTTTTATGATTTTTTATCTATTTTAAATAAATTATACAAATAAAATAAGAAGAAAATGAATTAAAATTAAATTAAATGAAAAGTAAACAGAATGGACGTATGAGATTGATTCTGGTTTCAAAAGTGTTGACTGGCGCGCAATCTTGTGGCCAGGATTCGCTCTGAGCTAATTATAATTAATTAAAACTAACCACGTGGATTAGGGCAAATGAAATGATCTGGAGCGTTGGAAAGGGAGGGAAGTCAACGAGTCAAAGCTCATCCACGGCCATAATTCAAACTGAAGTTAATGACCTGAGATTAGGGTTTAATTACTCAGACGGCCGGAGAAGACTTCCGGTCGTCTTCTCCGGCCAGAAGGTCACCTGAAAAACCTCTAAATCTCTCAAAACGTGATATAAATGAAAACTAAGATATGGGAAATGATCTCCAACACCTCACGAACTAAACCCCTCTCTCAAAACAAATTTATCTAACCTAAACAAGCTGAATCGAAGCAACTAAGTTCTAGGGTTCGTGAGCTTCAAACAGCAATTAAATTCTCAAAACACATCCATTTCAAAAACTAAAAGCATCAGCATGATCAGGAGAGCATAAGGAACAAGTTTGTAACATAAAATGAGATTTCTGGAAAAAATTATTTGGAGCTACCTGAGATTTGCAACCTTTGATTTAGGAACTTTCAGGTCCTTTCTCTAAGTGCAAGCTGCTCCTCTTGGCCCCCCAAAGATGTCTGAATGCTCAAATGGAGTTTAGATTTGCTGGATGATGAGTTTCGAAGAGAACTGCTTCAGTTCAGTCAACAATGGCAGATGAGATTCTGGAGGTTTCAGGTCATGGTGAGTGTTTGTTTGTGATCTATGAAGTGTGTAGAGAAGCTTTGCAAGGTTTGTTTGGCTGTTTGTGGCTTGTGGAAAGAGATTCGAATGAAGTTGCAGAATGGAGGTGAGCAATGGCTATGGGGTACTCAGGCTGTTTTGGGCTTGTGCTTTGGATGCTGGGTGGCCTATGGAGTGTGGTGAGATGATTGATGAAGAAAGTTTTTGTGTTTTGAGGCTGTGTCAATGGATTCGACAGAACTTGCAAGTTGGGAGGTTTTTGTGTAAGTTGTGAATGGTGTGGTTTCAGCCTTTGTTGCTATGTGATATGGCCAGAAAATGAATGAATAAACAATTCTGATTGGTTGTTTGATGTGACATGGCCTGCAGTGATAGGTGAGTTTACTTTTGCTCAAAATCCACTTTTGTGTAAGATAGGGCATGGCATGATACTAGGCAAGTACAAGTTGGGTGCTGGTGCAGCAAAAGGTGAGGGAGAGGCTAGCCCAAAGTTAGCTTCCAATGCTGCAAGTTGTAGGAAGTGAATCATGAGTTCTTGCAACTTGGCTAGTTTATGTTTCACATGTGATCTTTTGCATAACCAAACATGAAACCAAAGGCAAACTTAGTTCAAATCTGATTTTCATGACTTAGAGAAAGTTTACATGCTGGTTTGACATGAATTTGAGGCTGCATAATGCATTGGTTCAAGACTTAGCAAAATTTCCATTTGGTGTATAACTTGAAAAACAATGATTTTTGGCAATTTTGCATGGCCATAACTTTTGATCCAAGAAGAGTTTGATCATGTTCTTGTACTTTTTGAAAAGGGAAAGATGAGATCTACAACTTTCATGACCAAAGTTTTTCCATTTGAAGCATTTTTGGATCAAGAATCAAGGCTTGAAAATTGACCTAAAATGATGCATTCTTGAAAAGTCAACAAAACCCAAAAAGTCAACTTTTGCAAAAACCCAAAATTCTTGATTTCCATGAACTTCAACCTTCTTCCATGATCAAATAGAGATCATATACACTCAAAATGATGAAGATCACCCATTGGTTGGGTCATTGGGGGCCTCAGATGCCCTGATTTTGCACTGACTTGTCTGAAAAGTCAACTCTTGATCAGATGACTTCCCCATGGAATTTCTTCATGAAAATTGATATGCATACTCCCTATATCATATAGAGACCAATGGAAACAAGAATGACCAAAAAATTTGGAGTTATGGCCTCTGAAACCAAAACCCTAATTTTCAGTCAACTGTGCAATTCAAACTGGCTCTGCATCCACTCAAACCCTAGTTCTTGTGATTCCTTTGCATTTTTGACTTTGTGAGGGTGTACTATGATACAAGAACACACATGGACCCTTTTGAGTTGATTGGAGGCCTTTGGAAAGGCTCAAGATGTTTTGGGATTGCTCAGATCACAAACCCTAGGTGCAGATGCCTTAGAAGCTATGCAGTGAATCAAAAATGTGATATGAGATGCTATGATTGAGTTTATGCATATGAAATGATCACAAGCCATGGTGTGAATGGGTGAGGGCAAATTTGGGGTGTTTACAGCTGCCCCTATTCAAACATGAGTTAGCTGTGCAGGGTGTAAGCAACGGCTTGACAGGCAAACAAGATAACTTGTGGTTGAATACCAAAAACAGTCCAAAATTTGCACTCACAGAAATGAAGAAGAAAAAGGATATAGATTGTAAAAGCAAATAAAGTATATTGTAAAGTGTGGGCGACGGAGGACGACCGTCGAGCAGAGGACGACTGCTGGGTAAAGCAAAGCGATGACGGGGATGGCCGACATGCTGGGGATAACAGGTAAAGCTGAGACGGGGATGGCCGACTAGCTGGGGAAAATAAAATCATGATGGGGACGGCCATCAAGATAAACTGTAAAAATTCTCTGGGAGTTAATGCAATATGATGGGGACGGCCATCAAGTTCATAAAGGTAAAGTAACCAACGATGGGGACGGCCATCGGGCTAAAAGGAAAAGGGACCACGACGGGGACGGCCATCGGGTTAAAGAATAAATGAAATAAACAGATGATGGGGTACGGCCATCAAAGGTGAAGGACGATCACCTAGCAGGGGACGGCTGCTCTGTGGGGAATAAAAGAAATATGATGGGGACGGCCATCAAAGGTGGAGGACGACCACCTGGCAGGGTACGGCTGCCGAAAATATCAACGATGGGGACGGCCATCGGATAGAAAAGGTCAACGATGGGGACGGCCATCGGACGAGCATGATGGAGGACGACCATCGAGAAGTGGAGGACGACCACCCAGCAGGGGACGGCTGCTCTCAGGGTCTATCATGACATAGGACGAATGTCAGATAACCAAAATCAACAATGGGGACGGCCATTGGATAAAATGATGAAGGACGATCATCAACGGGTGGAGGACGACCACCTAGCAGGGGACGGTTGCTAAAATATCAACGATGGGGACGGCCATCGGACGAGCATGATGGAGGACGACCATCAAGAAGTGGAGGACGACCACTTAGCAGGGTACGGCTGCTCTCGGGGTTATCATAACACAGGACGAGTGTTAGATAAAAAGAAAATTTGTTGGCGATCTACTGGGGATATGATAAACACGGACGAGTGTTTATATCCAAGAAACCAAAGGTATAAGTGTTTGGGTATTGTGTACAGATTAAAGATGCGGACGAGCATCCTTAAGACTATGATACGGACGAGTATCAGGTAGAAACAAACTGACACATGTTCAGAGATGATGATACGGACGAGTATCAACTGGTTAACAAAGAACACGGACGAGTGTTGCATCTGAAAGAATTCTTCTGGGGAATAATAGACACAGACGAGCATCTATATTCAAGAAGACACAAGTGTTTGACGCGGTATATGGATTAAAGATGCGGACGAGCATCCTTAAGACTATGATACGGACGAGTATCACGTAGAAACAAACACTAGACGCAATGTTCTAAGATGATGGTACGGACGAGTACCAACTGGTTAACAAAGAACACGGACGAGTGTCGAATCTGTGGGGATATGAGTGATGTATACAAGATACGGACGAGTATCTGTATAAGTGTACCAATGAGTAGTGAGTATTGTATTTGCATAGATGAGTGTTTATCTGCTGGGGGAGGTGACACGGACGAGTGTCAAAAGGAGAAAAGTACAATGTTAACAAGTATATGGGTTGTAGAAGTGTGAGCGACTGCGCTGGGGATATGACACGGACGGGTGTCAAGAAAAAGTATGTGTAAACATAGGCGACCATGCTGGGGATATGACACGGACGGGTGTCAAGGATTGTGTATAGGTATATGTGAGTGCAAAAAGGGGGTGTCTTTGGCTTTCTGCTGGTGTTTTGACACGGACAGGTATCAGAAGATATCTGTAATGCTGGTGATCCTGCTTGTAAAGTGTGTTTAGGCAACCTGCTTGGGGAATGATGACACGGACGGGTGTCAAAAGGTGTATATATGGTGTTTGTGATTCGAGAGGCAACTGTTTTTTGCTGGGACTCTGATGGGGATTTTTTTTGTAAATTGTCATTATTTACAAGTGTTCAATTCACGACATGACTTATGATTATGCTATGCATTTGATTTTCTTGCCGTAATGCTCCGTATTAGACGGAATGCTACGCTCTGAGGGGATAATATGATGCGAATGCCATGATTATGCAAAGAGGCATTGATCCGGGATTCGGATCCCGTTGCTGCAAAGATCTCTGGTTGATCTGCTTTGAAGTGAACATCCCAGCTGGGGATGAGATCAATGGTAGATCTAGTGATGTATCTGCTTGGGGACATAGGTCACCGATCGACATATCCTTATAATATGGGACCCAGCTGGGGTTTGTAGAAGCTTTCTCCCTCTCTGTTGTGACTTCTTCGTGCGTTGCTCTTCTGAATAGAGGCTTGAAGCTATGTGGGGAGATGATTCCCTGATTCTTGCATCTTGCTGAGGAGGGACAGTTGGTTCTTCAGCTGGGGAATGCTGTCGGTAACTCAGCTGGGGAGAGCAATGAGAGGCCACTCGGCTGGGGATAGAGCATTTCGACTTGCCGAGATATACTTTGCGTGCCCCAAGTTGCGTTTTGGATACCTGCAATCCTGCAAAGATAAGGAAACATACAAAGATCCCGAGGTATCCCCTACCGGATTCCGTCATCGGAGTTAAGTACCTTTGAGAGTAAATATATTCCCTGCAAGCATGTATTTTACTTTTTAGAGAAAAGCATCTGTACTTATGCAATTGTATTTTAGAGATATCAGACAACTCTTTGCAAAACATAAATGAAAAAACGAAACATGACTAAAAATCTGATTTTATTAATTCATGTGCCCTGAATCGGCAAGATACAGTCAAAGAAAACATATCTCCTGAAATGAGGAGATTGTTACAAATTGAGAAACAAAGTGCTGGCAGTGTTGATGACGCTTTGAGGAGCTTCCTCTCCCACTATGACTCGTATGACAATGACGTTCTTCTCGTCTTGCTTTCTGGAGAGAGTTGATTCTGATCGAAGCTTAATCCTTCTGAGTTTTAACCAAGTTGTAGGGGATACAGACGAATTCAGAATGCAGTTGTTCGCTTATTCCCTTGTTTTGCATGGATCGCCCTTTCGGGTTTTCAATCCATCGGGATACCCATTTTTGCCTGAGTTGTCCAATGCGGCTTTTCAACTCAGCGGGTGTACATTTTTTATTTATTTCCCTTATTTTTGCCCGAGTCTTTTATTCTGTTTTTGACTCGCCGGGATGCCCTATTTTTGCCTGGACCTACATTCTGTTTTTATGTCCAGCGGGTCATTTTTATGCGAAGTATTTTTTAACTGCATCTGAATTCACAGGGGACGGGAAGTCTTCACCATCCATGGTGCTGAGCATCAGTGCTCCACCAGAGAAAACTTTCTTGACGACGAACGGTCCTTCGTAATTCGGAGTCCATTTGCCCCTGTGGTCTGTATGAGGAGGGAGGATTCTTTTTAGCACAAGATCTCCCACTTGGTACTCTCGGTGCCTGACTTTCTGATCGAAGGCTCTTTTCATTCTCTTCTGATATAACTGCCCATGACAGATTGCAGCCAATCTCTTCTCTTCGATCAGACTCAGTTGCTCGTATCGGGACCTAACCCATTCTGCCTCACTCAGTTTAACATCCATTAGTACCCGTAGCGAGGGTAATTCAACTTCAACTGGTAGGACGGCCTCCATACCATATACAAGCTGATACGGTGTTGCCCCAGTGGACGTCCTGATTGATGTGCGGTACCCATGCAAGGCAAATGGTAACATTTCATGCCAATCTCTGTAGGTGACTACCATCTTCTGCACAATCTTCTTGATATTCTTATTTGCTGCCTCAACAGCGCCGTTCATCTTTGGCCTGTAAGGAGAAGAATTGTGATGTTGGATCTTGAAGTCCCGGCATAATTCAGCCATCATTTTGTTGTTTAGATTTGAACCATTATCAGTAATGATTCGCTCGGGAACTCCATACCGACAGATGATATCTCTTTTCAGGAATCGGGCTACCACTTGCCTCGTGACATTCGCATATGAGGCTGCTTCAACCCACTTTGTGAAATAGTCGATGGCGACCAGGATGAATCTGTGGCCGTTTGAAGCAGTTGGCTCAATCTTGCCAATCATGTCAATGCCCCACATGGCAAAGGGCCAGGGTGAAGACATTATGCTCAAAGGATTTGGAGGTACATGCACTTTATCTGCGTAGATCTGGCATTTGTGGCATTTCCTGGCATAGGCACAACAGTCCGCATCCATTGTGATCCAGTAATAGCCTGATCTTAACAACTTCTTAGCCATTGCATGTCCTCCAGCATGGGTACCAAAAGAGCCTTCATGCACTTCATGCATCAGTAAATCTGCTTCCGTCTTGTCAACACATCTGAGGAGTACCATATCAAAGTTCCTTTTGTATAAAGATCCATCAGTGTTCAGAAAGAAACTTCCAGCAAGCCTTCTTAAAGTCTTCTTATCATTGGATGATGCCCCAGGTGGGTATGTTTGATCCTCCAAGAAGCACTTGATGTCATGGAACCAAGGCTTATCATCTTTTACAGCATCCGCTGCAAATACATATGCTGGTCTATCAAGTCTCGATACTGAAATCTGAGGTACAAAATTAGCAGCTTGAACTTTGATCATGGATGAAATGGTAGCAAGAGCATCTGCAAACTGATTCTCGTCCCGAGGGATGTACTCAAGTTTGACTGTTGTGAAGAAAGTCAGTAACCTTCTTGTATAATCCCTGTAAGGTATCAGATGATCTTGATGGGTGTACCATTTCCCATTGGTTTGATTGACTACCAAAGCTGAATCTCCGAATACGGTCAATGTCTTGATCCTGAGGTCAATGGCTTCCTCAAGACCCATAATGCAAGCTTCGTATTCAGCTTCGTTGTTAGTGCAGTTGAAAGTGAGTTTTGCCGAGAAAGGCATGTGAACTCCCTTTGGTGAAATGAGGACTGCACCAACACCACGGCCATTCATGTTAACAGCCCCATCAAACATCATAGTCCATTCTTCTTCTGGGTCAGGCCCTTCAGTGTGAATAGGCTCTTCGTGATCTTTTGCTTTAATGAACATGATGTCTTCATCAGGGAAGTCAAACCTCATTGGCTGGTAATCATCAATGGGTTGCTCAGCAAGATATTCAGATAGTACACTGCCCTTGATGGCTTTCTGAGAGGTGTACTGTATGTCATACTCTGTGAGAATCATCTGCCATCTTGCAACCCGTCCGGTAAGAGCCGGCTTCTCGAAAATGTACTTGACTGGGTCCATTTTTGAGATTAACAAGGTAGTGTGGGTCAACATATACTGCCTTAGTCGGCGAGCAGCCCACGCTAAAGCACAGCAAGTTTTCTCGAGCAGTGAATAACGTTGTTCACAGTCGGTAAACTTTTTGCTTAGGTAGTATATTGCGTACTCTTTTCGACCAGACTCGTCATGTTGGCCCAGCACACACCCCATTGATTCTTCCAATACTGTCAAGTACATAATCAGAGGTCTTCCTTCAACTGGCGGCATGAGGATTGGAGGTTCTTGCAGATATTCTTTAATCTTGTCAAAAGCCCTTTGGCAATCTTCGTTCCACCTGACCGTTTGTTCTTTTCTTAACAGTTTGAACAAGGGTTCACAGGTTGCAGTAAGGTGAGATATGAACCTTGAAATGTAGTTCAATCTGCCTAAGAACCCTCGAACTTCTTTCTCTGTTTTCGGTGCAGGCATCTCTTGGATGGCTTTGACTTTATCAGGGTCAACCTCAATCCCTTTCTCGCTTACAATAAAGCCCAGCAACTTACCGGATCGCACCCCGAATGTGCATTTGTTGGGGTTCAACTTCAGTTGATACTTTCTCAGGCGCTTGAACAACTTGAGCAGATTCACCAGATGGTCTTCCTCCGTAAGGGACTTGGCAATCATGTCATCCACATAACATTCTATTTCTTTATGGATCATATCGTGGAATAATGTTACCATAGCCCGTTGATACGTTGCACCGGCGTTCTTGAGTCCGAATGGCATTACTTTGTAGCAGAACGTGCCCCAGGGTGTAATGAATGTTGTCTTCTCCATGTCTTCAGGTGACATCTTAATTTGGTTATAACCTGAAAATCCGTCCATGAAGGAGAATACCGAGAACTGAGCCGTGTTATCCACCAATACGTCAATGTGAGGTAATGGGAAATCGTCTTTCGGGCTGGCTCTGTTCAGATCCCGGTAGTCAACACACATCCTTACTTTGCCGTCTTTCTTAGGCACAGGTACTATGTTAGCAACCCACGGCGGGTAGCTAGTTACAGCAAGGAACCCGGCGTCCCATTGCTTTTGTACCTCTTCCTTGATTTTCATAGCCATGTCTGGGCGAGTACGGCGCAGCTTTTGTTTAACTGGTGGGCATTCTTCCCTCAAAGGCAGCTTGTGCACAACTATATCAGTATCCAACCCTGGCATATCTTGATACGACCAAGCAAACACATCAACATACTCTTGAAGCAGATTTATCAGTTGTCTCTTCACTGAGTCTTGCAGGCAGGCCCCGATTTTAACCTCTTTCACGTCTTCGTCTGTACCAAGATTAATCACTTCAACCTCCTCCTGGTGAGGAGTGATGACCCTTTCCTCTTGTCTTAACAACCTGGCTAGCTCTTCAGGGAGCTCGCATTCTTCTTCAACCCCTTCTTCAGCTTGATTGATCGGATTGTCAAAGTCATACGATGTCATAGCCGTGCTGTTGTCGGTGCGGTCGGGATGGCACTCTCTGCAAGGGTTTAATTGGTTCATTTTAGTGATCTGATTTTAGTCTTATTTAGAAAAGTGAAATGAAGTTGTCATTTTGAAAAACAACGCCATTTATTTTTGTACAAAAAAGAAAAATGGAAGAACAGTGAGCATAAAAAGAAAAAGACTCGTTTGCAAAAAGACGTCTGATATTTCATTAATTTAATCTTGTTTGCACAAAAGTACAGATGGCCCTGATTACAAAATGAGTCTTGTCATCTTGGGCAAGATGCAAGACTTTGATGCATGCTTAGAAATACAGGAAATAATAATTACTCTGATCGAGTAACTCTTATAATTCCCTGGGAAGACCAGTTCGAGACACTGCTCCCCGGGATCTTCGGACGAATCCAATTCTCCAGGTTACGCTCCTCTTCCAGCTCGTCTTCCAGACAGTTGATAGCATCGGGGGTAAGCATCCCCCCACTGACAAATCCCGGCTCTCCAGTAGCCTTCACTTGACGTTGAGTTGGTTTGTAACCCAACCCAAACTTGTCCTTCTTCTCCTCCACAGCTAAAATTTTGCCTCAGCCTAGGGCAGTTCCTTCCTCAACAACCTTCCGGGCTTGTTGGTATGACGACATAGAAATCCCAGATACAGCAGAGGCTTCATTCACATTCAAGGCTTCGAAACCTTGGCTCATCGTTTCGACGATCTCCCCGTCCATTTCAATATACTTGTAAGTAGCCAGATGACTCACAAATATATCCTCTTCCCCACAGATTGTGACAACTTGGCCTTCCCACTCATATTTTAACTTTTGGTGAAGGGTAGACGTTATTGCGCCAGCGGCGTGAATCCAGGGTCTACCCAACAAACAGCTGTAGGCGGGCTGAATGTCCATCACATAAAAGATAGTTTTGAAGGTCTGCGGGCCAATTGTCACAGGCAGCTCAATCTCTCCCAGCACCGATCTCTTTGAGCCATCAAAAGCTCTAACCACCAGGTTGCTGGGTCTCAATGCCAGTCCATCATATTCAAGCTTCACCAGAGCCTTCTTTGGTAAGACATTCAGGGATGATCCTGTGTCCACCAGCACATGTGAAAGGACAGCTCCTTTGCATTCCATAGTTATGTGCAAGGCTTTGTTGTGATTGCGGCCATCCACTGTCAGGTCAGAATTGGTAAACCCTAGCCCATTGCTAGCAGTAACGTTTCCAACCACGGTTTCCAATTGGTTGACAGTAATCTCCTCGGGCACGTAAGCTGCGTGCAGTACTTTCAGTAGTGCATTCCGATGGGCTTCGGAGCACATGAGCAGTGAGAGGATGGAGATTTTGGATGGAGTCTGATGAAGCTGATCCACCACTTTATAGTCACTCTTTTTGATGATCCGCATAAACTCATCAACTTCCTGATCAAATGGAGTCTTCAGGGCTTCTTTGGCAGCGGGATCTTCCTGCACCGGGCCTTTTCCTTTTGCTTTGGCAGCAGCTTCTACCTCGGCAGTAGGTTTTTGGACTTGTGAAGCAAAGAGACGTCCGCTTCGGGTGAAGCCTCCGCCTCCGCCCACATTATCAATTTGTGGTGCAGGTACTGTTGTTTCAAGAGTGATTCTTTTCCCTTCACAGTACACGTCAGAGCCATAGTGCCAAGGGATGGCCCTATTGCTTTCATATGGTACAGGTCCAGGCACCGTGACGGTAACTGGACTGATTGCTGCTGCTGAAGGGATTGTTATTGTTTGTGGATCATAAAAGATAGTAACTGGTGCTCTAGTGGGAGCAGCACCCTCTGAATGGTAAGCGGAGTTGTTCTCTGGATCGTAGAAGATGGTAACAGTGGAAACATCTTCATGATTGTTTGCTGGTGTCGTAGGAGGTTCTGTTGGAAGGACTGTTGTTGTTGTAGATGGAGAGTCGAAATGGAATGAAGCTGACGTTGTAGCAGAAGAAACCGTTGAAAACTGATCATTTGATAGGACAGATGAAGTACTTGCTGATGTTGCTGATGAATTGTCGGGAACATGAGTTGCTGTAGTTGTAGGAGGTTCTGGAACCGTTGTTGACGAAGTTGCTGGATTGATCGGAAATGATGTAGTAATCTGTAAGAGGCCACTCTTAATAAGGCTGTCAATGCCATTCCTCAAGTCTTCACACCCATTCCATGAAATATTGCAGTATGGGCACCCCAGCTCACACCCTGGAAATATTTGATTTTCACGGAGTTGAGCTTTGATTTCCACCAATGGTGTCCTGATCTGACCCACACTAGTTATCAAATAAGACTGTTGGTCTTCTTCAATAGCATTAATTCGGGGACCACCATGGTGTGGCATTGGGTTCTTAGTGACACTGGGCGGAGGTGCAAAATTCAAAGCCTTGGAGTCTACCAAGTCTTGTACCTTCATATGCAGAGCCCTGCATTTTTCTGTACTGTGACCAGGTGCGTTTGAATGAAAAGCACACCTAGCATTGGAGTCATAGTTTCTTGGTAGACTGTTGGGATCCGGCGGTGCCAACGTTCTTAGCTCAACCAGGTTGAGTTTCAGAAGTTGTGGCAGCAAGGCAGCATATGGCATTGGGATCGGGTCGATCACTCGGTTAGCTTGAGAGGGCCTCTGTTGGAATGGCCTCTGTTGATTGTTGTTGTTGGAGTTGTTGTTGTAGTTGCTTCTCGGGGGATATTGATTCTGATACTGAGGTTGTTGTTGGAAGTTTTGTTGAGGAGACTGATAGACTGGTAGAGGAGGAGCTGGAGCAGGAATGGTGACTGCTGCTATTGTTCTGGGAACATACTGGGGTCTGCCCCTGTTGGTGTGAATGGCATTGGTCTCGCCAGATCTTCTCGGGCCTGCAAAAGGCTTTCTTGTACCGCTGGACGAGCTTGCACCATTATCAGATATCTTACCCATTTTTAACAGGCTTTCAATTCTTTCCCCAGCTATGACAACATCGGCGAAGCTGGTGGAAGAGAAAGCAGCCAACCTGTCAATATACGTTCCCTGGAGAGTATTCATAAACATGTCTGCCATTTCTCTCTCAGACATTGGTGGTTGAACGGCAGCAGCCAATTGCCTCCATCTTTGGGCATATTCACGGAAACTCTCCCTTGACGACTGTGACATTCCCATTAGGAGAGTCCTGTTGGGTGCCATGTCTAAGTTGTATTGATACTGTCGGATGAAGGCCTCTGCCAGGTCCTTCCAGCATCTCACAGTTGCCCTTGTCAAGTGGGAATACCATTCCCTTGATGCTCCAGTCAAACTATCTTCAAAGTAGAACATCCAAAGTTTCTCATCCATTGTATAGGCCTTCAGCCTTCCCAGAAACGATTGTAGATGAGTCCGGGGGCATGAAGTCCCATTATACTTTTCGAAACACGGAGGCTTGAACTTATGAGGGATCCTGACCCCGTCTACCAGCCCCATGTCCATGACGTCGAAGCCCAAAGAATTTTGAGATTCTAAAGACCTCAACTTTTCAGCTATTTCATCCAACCGCCTATCATAGGCCTCTTCTCCAGCACCCATTACCGTGAATTGGTCCTCCTGAGGATCCTCTTGAAGTACTCTGGCTGCAGTAGCTGTTCCCTGAACGTTTGCGGGAATGTGGATCTCAGGATGCAAATGTGGGCCAAACACAGGAGGATTAACATGTGGTTGCACCCTTTCGTTGTTACTTGTGCCAGCAGTTCCCACATGGGGGTCTTCTTGAGTTCTCCCCTCAACCAAAACTCTAAGCCTCTCCTGGCTTTGAGCTAAGTTATTCATCACTTCCATGAATTGAGTTATCTGGGTTCTCATCTCCACCCTTTCGTTAGCCATCTGGGTTCTGGCCTCATTGAGTTCTTGCTGCAACTGGTCCATTTGAATTCCCGGAAGGTTGTTTCTAGTCGGGTATCTGTGTGGCCTGTTGAGAGGAAATACCCGGCGGCGAGCAATAATTCCTTAATGTCACAACAGAGGTTAGTAACAATAAAACAAAACCTACAAAATAAACAGAAGGGGTTAGTATGCAATGCAGTATGCTTATTTGCTATCAAAGTATCCAGTTTGGTCTTCAGTTTTGACCCTTCCAGACCCTTGAAGATGATGCTGCTTGAAGTTGCTTTTGCAATGACTCTCAGATGGAAACCAACAAATATATTACATAGGATGAAATAATACAAATTGTTCTTTTACATCACAAGCCCTTAAAAGGGTCAAAATACATTACAAAAGCAAAAGTACATGAAATAAGAACAACAACAAGCAAATGATCAAACCCCAAGGCCAAACTCATCCTCACGAACTTCCTTAAGAAGTGCCTCGGTCACAGGATCGGCCGGACGCTCCGTGAGACTTCTGATGAGAAGGTTTCTTGTTGCAACAGCTGCAGTCAACTTCTTGTTCTGACTTTGGTCTTTAGACCTCTTCACTCCAGCTCTGATTTCTAGCTCTGATATTTCCTTCTGGGCTGCTGCCAGGGCTTTTTCCATCTGCTCCATTTTATCCTGAACTCTCTTGTCTTCTAGAGTACGGGCCTCAGTGATCCGGACCCATCTGGCCTGACTTTCCTTCAAGTACAAGTCTGTTCTTGCTCTTTGGAATTGGGCTTCTTTACAAGCATTCTTCAGGATCTGCTCACCAGCTTTAGACTTGTTGATATACTCTCCAGACTTCTCAATCTTGATCAAGTGTTCCAACCTCAGCTTCTCCAATCTTTCAATCTCCCTTACACCTTCACTTCTCTCCCGGAGGGTCTTCTGTAAGGCTTGGGATAACTTCTCATTCCTCTCCTTCAGGCTTTCAAACTCTCCCAGGCTGACAGTTGCAGGGGGTGGTGCTGATGATGACTCAGGCATGTCTTCTATGGTGAAAGGCAATCCAGAGAATTGGGATCTAGCATAAGACCAATCATGATATTGGGCTGATGCCACATTATTGCACTTTCCCAAAATGGTGACTCCTTTGGTTTGAACATGATCCCAGGCCCAGGCAGCCTGCCTAACAGTTGCAAGATCAACTTTGTTCTCACAGTAGAGGGTTTCAACCAAATCTTGTTCCCTAGGAGCATGGACCAGTGCATAGCCTAATTGCCTCTTGAACAGCAGAGGGTTGTAGTTGATACTTCCCTTAACTCCCACCAAAGGCACATTGGGGAAGTGCCCACAGCTTGTGATAATATCTCTGCCCTTGGTGCTCTGAGTGCACCATCTGATGTCTGCTGAAGTGAGAGTAGTGAGCCTCTTAGCCCAGTTGCTTTGCTGATGAGGGTTCAGGAATGCATCTGTCCTGGGCAGGTGTCTGAGGAGCCAAGCATGGAACAGTGGGGCACAACACCTCACTAACTTCCCCCTTTGCTTCTCATTCCTCTGATGTATTGAGTAGTAGAGGTCCCCTAACAAGGTTGGCACTGGGTTCTTCAGGATGAACAAGTGGATTGCATTCTTGCTGATGAATCGGGGCTCATCTGCAAACAACACAATTCCATATACACTTAAGGCCAACAGTGCACCAACAGCTTTCCACTCCCCCAGGGAGGCCTTCAGACTAGCTTGAGTAATCAGGAAGTCCAGATGAAAACCTGGGACCTTAGCCTTAGAGGTCATATGTTGCTCAACCAAAACAGGCTCCAGATGCAAAGCTTTGGCTATCTCTCCATTGCTGGGAAAGGCCATTTCAGGATTAAAAGGGATCTCTCTTTTGATGGGCAAACCAGTCAAATATGAGTATTCTTCCAAAAGAGGACCCAACTGGAAGTCTTTAAAGGTGAAGCACCTCAATGGGGGATCATAGAATTGGAGGCAGGTATGGATTAAGCTCCTCTGAGATGGGTCTAGATCCATGACCAAGTCAAGTATATCCCCATAGCTTTCTCTGAACAAAGATATGTGATCTGGTGTAATCAGGGTTTGGATCCTCCTGATGTCTGACAAGTCTGGTTGGAAGAAATGATAAGTGATGTTGCTTTTCTTTGGAGCCATGATGCTGAAGACTGGGTAGAGTGCTGATGAAGATGTTGAAGAGAGAACCACTGGTTGGCTTGTGCAAGTATCTGAAGAACTGAAGCAAATGCTGGTAGAGACAGGTCAAAACTGCAGATGGGGTCAAAACCAAAACCCAGATGAAGGTGGATACCCTGAAAAACAAATAAGCACATGTTAATATGATGCAATGAGTATGTATGCAGATGATATGCAAAGGGTTTGTGACTGAGCTGGATCTGATCAACTGCCTTGGTATAGATCCATGTGTTCAAGAATTCCAGATGGAGGTCTAAAAATCCAGTAACCAAGGTGGGGGACTCAAATAAAGAGCCACATGTCCAGGGTTTTAGAATCACAAGAACTATCCAACATGGAGCATTCTTAACAAAGTAACAGGGTATTCTGAGGTCAAGGTACCTGCAAGCCTGTAAACAGCCCAATCCCCTCACAGGTAGTGATCTAGAACAAGGATCCTCAGATTTGGATCAGTTATGAGAAGTGTAAACACTTCTAACCCGGAGGTACAGTGTTTACAATAACCATAACAATTCCTCCTCTAATTCACCTCAGTTTCTGAAGGTCAAACTAAAAGGTCATCCAGACTTAGCAGGCTTCCCAGATCCCCCTAGCATTGCAGGAAATCCGCAACACAGAGTTCTCAAGAAGAAACCCATATCTGAACCGTGTTCCATATTCCCGCACCAGACCGAAATGGAATGGGAAAGAATATGGTTCACTCTATCCTAGGTGTCACTCAGGTCCCAGGTGTAGGACCTCAACTCTCAATGAAATACCCACCCACCAAAAAAAACAAGGAAACCAGATCCAGCCAGCAACAGTATGACAATATGATATATATACAAATGCAACAAAGAAAGCAGTAAAGTAACTGTACATAAAGCAGTAAACAAAAATAAATACAAGCACAAACAAGCACATAACACCCCAGTAAACACAAATCAAACAAGCGCTAGGAGGAACCCACAAAAAGAACCAGAAGCCCTGGTTGCAGTATAAGGGTCCCCAGCAGAGTCGCCAAGCTGTCGCTCCCGATAAGTGGGAATAGCCCAAATAAAGGTACAGACGCGAACGGTCGGCGAGAGGGACAATGAGAACACACAGCCGTGGACTCACTGGAGAATGAATAGAGTCGCCAGCTAGGCATTTTTATCCCGGAGGAAAGGTAATGCTGCATAGACCTAGAAAGAGATGGATAAGACGGTTTGCGAACCAGAGAGACTGAGGAAGGGGGTTGGTTACAACCTGGGAAGGTATTAGCACCCAGATTGTCCGTCGTACTCGACGGGATCCACGCTTAAAAGATTTGTGTTTTAAAGGGGTAGTGTCAGTGCAATCTGTGTGTAAAATAGCTGGAAAAGAATGTACAGGTGTCAGTGTAAAAGAAGTGTGAAGTGCATAAGTGAAGTGTCAGTGTAAGAAAAGAGTATGCTCATGATCATGAGGCTAAGAGAATAAAGCTGGAAAGAGGGGGAATATACAGAGACTTTTGTTCGATAACCGTTAAGTTATGCCTACGTATCCTCTCGTGCAATGAGGAAGTCAGAACACCGTAGTTCGACCCAAAGAGACTGAAAGATGAATTGACTTGTGAACTGCTTACTTGTCTATGCTCAAGTGTATGACCTGTCTGGCTCAGGTGCTAACTGTCTTGCATTAGACGGAAGAAGCAAGTTCTCGCTTATGAGTGAATGAGATGAGAAAAGAATCCCGGAGGAGACGATTATTGTTTGTTTTTGATATTTTCAGTCTTTTATTGCTTTTGAAAGTTTGTCATAAGTTAATGAGCTTAAGCCTAAACCAATGGATTTAGTAAACTCATCACATCTTCCCTCTGATTAGGGGTAATGAGAATACCTTAAGTGTGAAGTCAGATTCTCACACTTAATCACCTTTGATGTAGGATTAAGATCATTAACCTACTTGTAATTATTTAGATGTTTTTGGTGGTTTTTGTTTAGTGTTAAGTAATGAGGTTAAGCCATAACCAAGGATTAAACAGACTCATTACACCATCCTAATAGAAGGATAATAGATGAGAATGTTTAAGCTGAGGAAAGCTCCTCAACTTAATCCATGATTAGGGATTAAACTCATGACAAAACAAGCCTTTGATTAGGTGGATTTTAGTTAATGATATGATGATGAAGTGAGTTTTATGATTTGTAATACAACTTGAGGGGGACTTGTCCATTAACACTAGGGTTAGTCCTTCTTAACCAGTTAAGGAAGAATTAGAACCCTAATGCAAGGCCCAAGTTACAAGTGTAATGTCTTGATGATTATTATGTGAATTGATTAAGAGATTTAAACACATTAAGGGTTTAACACTTAGGATTAAAGTTATACACTCCATCCTAAGAGAAGGATGCAGGCACAAGCTTAATCACAAAGCCTTAAAGCCTTTAGGGTTTAGTCCCTGATTATGAGATGAGAAGAGAAGACTCAAAGAGACACAAAGGTAAAACTAAGTGGGGAGACTAATCAAAACCCTAATCATTGTCATGCTTGGTTGTTCCTAAGGTTTGTGAGGTTTCAAGAAACAATCTTCAGATGAACCACCAGGAAGCAGATGAACAAGATCAAGAGAAGCAAAGTGACTTGCTTCATTCAAGAAGTCAAGTCACTTGAAGAAAGAAAGTGGGGGAGGGAAGAATGAGCAAGCTCAAACTCAAACACAAGTAAGAATGCAGCATGGTATGCAAGAAAGATGAAAAGAAAAGTTATGAGAAGTGAAGGCAAATTCACTTCTCAAGTTACTTACCACCTGAAATGTTAGGAAGGAATGCAATGCAATGCTAAATGAAATGAAATGATATGATGCTAGACCAAACCAGAAGCATGGTGATGATGAAAATGATGTTATGAGGTGCTGCAAACAAGAGGCAAGACAATGAGATGTTCATACAAAATCATGGATGCAAATGATGCAAGCTAAGGAGCATGAACAAACATGGAATGTTATGAAGCATACAAGGCAAATGACATGGCAAATATGTAATGCAATGATCAAACATGCTTTCTACATGTCTTGAGATGTCAAATGAATCACAAGGATGCACAAAATGCAAAGACAAGTCATGTTATGCAAGAGAATGCAAGAAGGATGCAAAAGAAAGCCCAAATTAGGGTTTATGAAACAAACATCAAACACAAACCAAAAACAGAAGCAAACCTCAACATAAAAAATGGAAAATGGTACCCTAAGAAACCCTAGACCTATAATGAACCACTGCCCAAAGGGGAGCTCTCAACTCTCAACCAAACTCAAGTTATGATTTTTCTAAGTTATTAGGGTTTTTTAGGGTTTGTAACAAAAGAAAAGCCAATCAATTAGAAAATGCAAGATCAATTCATGGCCTTTTTACCCTTGAAAGTTCATGTCAAGTGGAAAACAATGCAAAAAGAATCAATGTCTCAACCTTTCCCAAAAGACAGAAATGAATTTTCAAACTTATGGTCAAAATAATGCATCAAAAATGATTTAATTCCATGAAAAATTCTTAAAATGCATCAAGATCAAAAAGAAATTTGGTTTGAAGGTTTGACAATGTTTCTAAATGTCTTAGAACATTTCATGAATTTTTTTGTAATTTTTAAATACCTAAAAGTATTTTTAATTAATTAATTCTCATTAATCAATTAAAAATAATCTTTTAAATATTTAAAAATACTTTTTAAATGATAAAAAATAAAATAAAAATGTTTTTGTGTCATAAAAATTAATAAAACCTTAAAGAAAAAGTTTCATAATTTTTATGATTTTTTATCTATTTTAAATAAATTATACAAATAAAATAAGAAGAAAATGAATTAAAATTAAATTAAATGAAAAGTAAACAGAATGGACGTATGAGATTGATTCTGGTTTCAAAAGTGTTGACTGGCGCGCAATCTTGTGGCCAGGATTCGCTCTGAGCTAATTATAATTAATTAAAACTAACCACGTGGATTAGGGCAAATGAAATGATCTGGAGCGTTGGAAAGGGAGGGAAGTCAACGAGTCAAAGCTCATCCACGGCCATAATTCAAACTGAAGTTAATGACCTGAGATTAGGGTTTAATTACTCAGACGGCCGGAGAAGACTTCCGGTCGTCTTCTCCGGCCAGAAGGTCACCTGAAAAACCTCTAAATCTCTCAAAACGTGATATAAATGAAAACTAAGATATGGGAAATGATCTCCAACACCTCACGAACTAAACCCCTCTCTCAAAACAAATTTATCTAACCTAAACAAGCTGAATCGAAGCAACTAAGTTCTAGGGTTCGTGAGCTTCAAACAGCAATTAAATTCTCAAAACACATCCATTTCAAAAACTAAAAGCATCAGCATGATCAGGAGAGCATAAGGAACAAGTTTGTAACATAAAATGAGATTTCTGGAAAAAATTATTTGGAGCTACCTGAGATTTGCAACCTTTGATTTAGGAACTTTCAGGTCCTTTCTCTAAGTGCAAGCTGCTCCTCTTGGCCCCCCAAAGATGTCTGAATGCTCAAATGGAGTTTAGATTTGCTGGATGATGAGTTTCGAAGAGAACTGCTTCAGTTCAGTCAACAATGGCAGATGAGATTCTGGAGGTTTCAGGTCATGGTGAGTGTTTGTTTGTGATCTATGAAGTGTGTAGAGAAGCTTTGCAAGGTTTGTTTGGCTGTTTGTGGCTTGTGGAAAGAGATTCGAATGAAGTTGCAGAATGGAGGTGAGCAATGGCTATGGGGTACTCAGGCTGTTTTGGGCTTGTGCTTTGGATGCTGGGTGGCCTATGGAGTGTGGTGAGATGATTGATGAAGAAAGTTTTTGTGTTTTGAGGCTGTGTCAATGGATTCGACAGAACTTGCAAGTTGGGAGGTTTTTGTGTAAGTTGTGAATGGTGTGGTTTCAGCCTTTGTTGCTATGTGATATGGCCAGAAAATGAATGAATAAACAATTCTGATTGGTTGTTTGATGTGACATGGCCTGCAGTGATAGGTGAGTTTACTTTTGCTCAAAATCCACTTTTGTGTAAGATAGGGCATGGCATGATACTAGGCAAGTACAAGTTGGGTGCTGGTGCAGCAAAAGGTGAGGGAGAGGCTAGCCCAAAGTCAGCTTCCAATGCTGCAAGTTGTAGGAAGTGAATCATGAGTTCTTGCAACTTGGCTAGTTTATGTTTCACATGTGATCTTTTGCATAACCAAACATGAAACCAAAGGCAAACTTAGTTCAAATCTGATTTTCATGACTTAGAGAAAGTTTACATGCTGGTTTGACATGAATTTGAGGCTGCATAATGCATTGGTTCAAGACTTAGCAAAATTTCCATTTGGTGTATAACTTGAAAAACAATGATTTTTGGCAATTTTGCATGGCCATAACTTTTGATCCAAGAAGAGTTTGATCATGTTCTTGTACTTTTTGAAAAGGGAAAGATGAGATCTACAACTTTCATGACCAAAGTTTTTCCATTTGAAGCATTTTTGGATCAAGAATCAAGGCTTGAAAATTGACCTAAAATGATGCATTCTTGAAAAGTCAACAAAACCCAAAAAGTCAACTTTTGCAAAAACCCAAAATTCTTGATTTCCATGAACTTCAACCTTCTTCCATGATCAAATAGAGATCATATACACTCAAAATGATGAAGATCACCCATTGGTTGGGTCATTGGGGGCCTCAGATGCCCTGATTTTGCACTGACTTGTCTGAAAAGTCAACTCTTGATCAGATGACTTCCCCATGGAATTTCTTCATGAAAATTGATATGCATACTCCCTATATCATATAGAGACCAATGGAAACAAGAATGACCAAAAAATTTGGAGTTATGGCCTCTGAAACCAAAACCCTAATTTTCAGTCAACTGTGCAATTCAAACTGGCTCTGCATCCACTCAAACCCTAGTTCTTGTGATTCCTTTGCATTTTTGACTTTGTGAGGGTGTACTATGATACAAGAACACACATGGACCCTTTTGAGTTGATTGGAGGCCTTTGGAAAGGCTCAAGATGTTTTGGGATTGCTCAGATCACAAACCCTAGGTGCAGATGCCTTAGAAGCTATGCAGTGAATCAAAAATGTGATATGAGATGCTATGATTGAGTTTATGCATATGAAATGATCACAAGCCATGGTGTGAATGGGTGAGGGCAAATTTGGGGTGTTTACACCCATTTACTAAAAAATCTCTACAAAAATTTATTATATCTTTACCAATATTATTTTCCTTTTATTGTTACTGTCATTTTTATTTTTATTAGTTTTAGTTTCTATTATTTCTATTTTATTATTTTCTTATTATTATATTATTTGTATTAACATTATTCCCTTATTGTTATTTATTCTATTATTATTATGAAATTATTAACATTGTTATCAATTATTTATTTATTTATTTATTTTTAAGCCAAAAGAATCTCAGCAACAACACCATAATCCCTCCACCAATTCACGTCACAATTCCAGCTTTGCAAACCGTACGGACTTTTTTCTAAGGTGTAAATTCCACAACTGATTCACAGCACAATTCCACACAATTGTACAATCATACAACCTGTAAATAACAAACTTTCAATCCTTATCCTTAAAAACTCATACACACTTTTATTCTTCTTGCTTCATAAATATTCCATTCAGAACCTTCATATTCTACCACCATATACCTCTAATACTAACCCATTCACCAAAAAAAAAAAACAGATAGAAAAAACAAAAGTTGAAAAGAGATCACAGCAGAAAATTTGAATCAACCTTCAACTCTTGATTCAACTTCTCTGTTCCTTCACCATATTACATCCAACCTACAAATCTAAACAAACAAAAATTATAGCCTTTACCTTTACCACGACTTCATAAAGTTCATCATCACCATCGAACCTCCAAAACTCACAAACAAAAGCATTCACAAAAAACCTGAAATCACACTCTTTCATCATAGCCTTCAAACACACCTCAAAAATCCAGAAAAACGAAATCGTACCTCAAATCTGAACCAATCCAAATCAACCTGAACAACCCAGATCCGAACATCACCAAAACAATCACCAATAACCACCATCCCGTCAAACTTACGGCTGCGTGCACAAACTGAAACACAAATCGCTTCTAACCTTCAAAACTTCTGAATCCGAAAAACACCAAAACCAACCCGAATCCACCGCCGGTAACAGAGAAGCCGCTCAAAAAATGAATCCACTACCGGAAAACCAAACACAGTAAAAACCCATTGAAACATCACTGAAACTCCCAAACCGCAAAGCCAAACCACAAGGAACTTGAAATCGAGCCCGAGTGAATTTTGAGGCAACACGCAGTGAACTCAGAATCACAAACCGATCCGAAATCAGACCCGCGCCGAAGCAACCACCACAAACCAGAACCGTAAGCCATCACTCCGAATCCGCTTCAATCCGAAACCTTTCAACCGGAACCCATTCAAACCAGACGACCACCGCGGACGACCCTATCACCACATCCGCCGGCTTCCGCGAACCACAATCTCCACGCACAAGCCGCCGCAAACGCACAAGACACAGAGAGAGAAAAGCATCGAGAGAGACGGAGGAAGCCGTCAGCGTTTCTTTCTTCTTTTTCCGCCGTCAATCGAAAAGTAGAGGGAGAGCCAGTGGCGTCTTTGCTCTGTGAGAAGGTTGGGTTTTTTATGCTTCATCGCGTTTTGAAGATGAGAGGAGGAACATGTTTCCCCTTTTCTGATTTTAATAAATGCTGATCCGTCATATTTATTTTTATTATTTGTCATTTTATTATTTATAGCTTTTATATATATTGTGTTGGGTTCAAGCCCATATGTTTTCATGGCCACACCACCATTGACCCTGCGTTGAATTCACCACTTCCATATGTTTTTTTGTTTTTTTTATTTTTTTAATATATTGTGGCTTGTTGGATTTAAGGTCCAGCCGAATTTATAAACATTGAACCCACGATGCACTTTTTATTATGTTTTTTTTGGGCTTGGCACATGTTAATCTTTGTTATTTCCTATTCCTTGATCTCATAGTTTGATCCATTTCTATTTTTTTTTAACTAGTGTTAATAATATTAGCAACTTTTTTTTATATTTATATTAATTCTCATAATATATACTTTGCTTATAAATTTTTTTTATTGACTCATTTATTTTAATTTTCGTTATTTTATTTTATTTTCGGGCCGATGATATTATAAAAGGCCGTTTTTCGCCCGATTACATTTAATCGGTGATGAGCGGTCAATATGAGACCCTCTTTTATTTTTATTCTATTATTTTTATTTTGAACAAAAAAACACTTGTAATATAATCAAATTCATTTTATTCATTATTTTATTCATTATTTAATTTGTTTAGTTATTCAATTTATTATTTATTTAATATTTCGCAACTCAATTCAATTCATTTAATTTATTTATTCTTTCGCATTTTTAAAAATTACGATTCGACTCCTTATAGAATGGTTCCCATTTTGAACCGATTCTAAGGCAGTTCACGAACAAAATTTCGCCGCGTCCCGAAAAGGTCCAACGCCTTCGAATAGTTGCGCTCGAAAATGGTCCAACGCCTTCAAATAGTTGCGTCCCGAATAAACAGGCTGAACGCCTTCGAATAGTTCAAACACACTGCACACACGCTTTCTCTTGGGCTAATTACAACGAGACCCCTTTATTTCTCGCAATCCCCTGTATTTATTTTGTATCCCTCTCCCATTACTTTGTATGTACTTTATTTTCTGTATTTTATTTAATCTCGAATCCTTGGTCCAACGCCAAGCGATCTCACTTGCACACTTGCACTTTATTTTCCAGTTATTATTTCGTTATTAGGATCCTCATATCCTTGCGAGCCGAGCGATTCGTTCCTCGCTAACAAACTACAAAAATAACCTCCATTTTCATTTACCCTTTAACTTCAAAAAACCAAAATGTTTCGATTAGATCCAAACCCTTGATCCAACGTCAAGCGGTCATAGGATAATAAAACACTTTAATAAAAAATGAGAAGATTTGTACGCCACGAGCCTTAAGCGGTAGAAAGGGGGATAACGAGCTTTCGTTACTCGCTCCGATTATTTCGACGCAGGACACTCGTCTTGTTGGGCGAGATAAACTATCCATAGTCTTTAGTGCACTTCAACTCCTAAACCCTTTCATCGACGAAAGGTAATAAAATCAAACAACCATTACCCTTAGTAGGCCGAACTACGAGGCTCTGACTTTCCCATTGCACGCGGGAGTACGTAGGCACGAGGATCTCCATCCTTGCCGAGCACCTAGGTTCAATCTAACTTATAATTCAACTCATTTCCCTCTAGCAAGCAATTCGTTTAAGCATAGACATCCTTTCTCGCGCGTTAACTTAGATGGTTCCCATCGAGTACGATGGATGTAGGGGGTGCTAATACCTTCCCCCTGCATAACCGACTCCCGAACCCAGGCAATGGTTCCGTTGACCTTTGTCCTCATCCTTCTCTTCACGGGTTGTATCTATATCTTCCCTTTCCCTCTTCGGGAATAAATAGAATTAGGTGGCGACTCTTCAGTCCGTCCAGCGCGCAGCTCCGTCCATTCGGATCGCGTGAGATCGTATTTTTCGGGGTACGACAGCTGGCGACTCTGCTGGGGAATGGTTCACCCCTATGCGAGTCAAGCCTAGTCTAGGTTCCCGCATTTGTTTGAATGTTTGCTTTTATGCCTTGCTTGTCTATTTTTATTGCTTTCTTTATCGCATTCCATCTTATTTATCTTGTGGCTCCTTGGTACTATAATTTGGATCGATACTTTGCAAAGAAACTTGAGGGAAAAGCTCTATACCCGGGCTTTCGAATATAAACTTAAGTTAGCGAGGTTGTGTAGTATGGGCTCCCGAGAGAACCTCTCTCGTGGGTTGTCGATACGAAAACCTCACTTGGAGTAGATTTTAATGAGAATACTGACGACCGTCAAGCTTTTGGCGTGTGTGCTCAGCTGCTTTCATTAGAGTCATCAACTCCGAGGACCTTTAGAACCTTTTGGTTAAAACATCGGTTGATGGTTGCGTAGTATGGGGCACCAGGGTTCGCCCTCGCGTGGCTCGATACGAAAACCTCACTTGGAATAGACTTACTCAATGGAGTTGATTGACTGTCAAGAATGTATGAAATTGACACGTGCATCAAACAGTTGAGAAAGTTCCATAACTCCAGGACTTTGTTTTAAACCTTGTGTCGATGATCACGTAGTATGGACTCCCGAGAAAACTTGCTCTCGTGGGTTGTCGATACGAAGATCTCACCCAAAATAGATTCATATGGCGGAGTCAATCAACCGTTATGCTTATGGCGCGTGTGATGAACAACCATATGAATTGATAACTTTGGGATCCTTAAAAACTTTAGAGTCTACCCAGTGAGTTCTTGATCAGAGTATCCTCCATCTGTGCCTTGGACTTATGAGACTCTGATCTTGTGATCCTGGATTCTGACATTGCATATCATTTCATTTGCATCAATTCTTGCATTTCATTCCAAAATTCGAAAACTCATTTCATGTTCCTCCATCTTCAGTAAATCAAACTGGTTTCCCGACGCCCGTATCGAGCTAGACGACCGTATCTAACTAGAGCCAACACTAGAATACTGATGGACGTGATTCAAGAAGAACAAGCTGCTATGAGGGAAGAGATTGACTCGGTCAAGAGCAAGATTGACCAGATTTATGAGACTTTGCAATCTTTGGCAAGAATGGAAGAACGTCGCGAAGCTGCTGCCACAATGAACAATGCACAAGTGCAAGGATCTACCTCGCGCGCAATGCCTTCCGTTCCAGTTCCAAATCCTTTGGTCTACGGTTTGCCTCCGGGTTTCACTCCTGCTATTGAAGAGGTCACTTCCCAACCAATACCTGCTTCTGGTGTTACTGTTGGTGTTATTCCTCAAGCTCAACCTATTCCAACTCAAGTCCAGTTTCCTCAAACTGAAGAGGATCATCAAGTTGAGTATGAGATGCATACTGCTGTTCCAATCACCAATCCTCATGCTGTTCAAGAGTCTGAAGCTATGAAGATGTGCCGCGAGTTAGCCGAAAAACTCCGAATCATAGAAGGACACAACTCAACTTCTCTGAGTGCCTCAGACATGTGCTTAGTTCCAGATGTTGTGATCCCTACTAAGTTCAAACTGCCAGAGTTTGAAAAATACAAAGGCCTCAGCTGTCCTGAGCTTCATTTGAGGATGTATTGCAGAAAAATGGCCGCTCACGCCAAAGACGATAAACTCATGATCCATTGCTTCCAAGACAGCCTGTCTGGAGCGTCTCTAGAATGGTACATGCAGCTCGAACGCAACAATGTTCGTACTTGGCTTGATCTATCTGATGCATTCAAAAAGCAGTACAAGTACAACACTGACTTAGCTCCTAACCGTACTCAACTTCAGAGTATGTCTCAAAAGGAGAGCGAATCCTTTAAGGAGTACGCCCAACACTGGAGAGAGCTAGCCGCCAGAGTGCATCCGCCTTTGGTTGACCGTGAATTGATCGATATCTTCATGGGTACCCTACAGGGACAATACTACGAAAAGCTGATCGGCAGTGTATCTTCTGGATTCTCAGACATGGTGATGGTCGGAGAAAGAATCGAGGAAGGCTTGAAAAGTGGAAATATCCAAGGAGGTTCTAGCATCCAAAACAATGCCAAGAAACCTTTCAATGGGCACAAAAAGGGTGAAACAAATGCCATTTCTGCTGCAAGTGGGAATTTTCAACAGAGTGCACCTGCACCAGTTCCCTACTATCAGTACCCCTATGTTGCTGCTGCACAATATACTCCTATGCCATATCAGCCAGTTCCTCCAATGCCTTATCAGCAGGCCTTTCAAGCTCTATTGCCGCCTCAGATGGCTCATCAACCACGTCCACCTCCTATGGTTGCAGCTGCGCAGTATGCGCCCAATCCATACCAGCAACCGGCTTATCCACCACGACCTGGTCAACAGCTACAGCGTGCTCCTCAACAGCGTCCACCATATCAGCAAAGAAGGCCTGAAAGAACCTTTGATCCCTTGCCTATGTCATACGGAGAAATCTTTAACGGATTGATGGCAAAAGGAACTCTTGTGTTAAAGGACATGCCACCTCAAACTGGTAACGCTCTAAATTATGATGCCAATGCTCGCTGTGAGTATCACAAGGGTGCTCCAGGTCACACAATTGACAACTGCAGGTTATTCAAGCACAAAGTCCAAGATTTAATCGACTCTAAGGATCTCACCTTCACTCCGAGAAATCCAAATGTCCAGAACGATCCAATGTCGTCGCATGGTGCCAACAAGTGAAGACATTTGAAGGGGTTGTTGAAGACCAAACTGAGTAGTCTCCAACATTGAAGCATCCAATCAAGAGAAGTTCAATTCCTCAAATCAAGGCAGCCATCGCCATTTATTATTTCCGCATTCCTGTTGTTTTGTAATGTTTGTTTAAGTACTATTTGCTCTGAACATTGTTATCGTTTGTACTTGGTTATGTTAATGTTATGTTTATGCATGTTTTGAATTAATTTATTCGCATTCGCTCATATTTATCATTTATCACAAAATCACAAAAAATATTTCCTCACTTCACTTTAGCAAATATTTGAGGGAGGATGATGAAAACGAAATACCCATAACTGTTGCGGTATGCTTTCGGATAAAAATCTCGTCAATGATGTACAGGCATTTATTCAAATCCCTAAACACTGGAGATATAAGGAGTTAATCCCTAGTCAACCACTTCGAGCCTAGAAGTAGGAGTTTCTTTCGGATACAACCCTTACATTTAACCCGGGGCAGGGTAGTTATTCAGTTAACACGACTACAATTTCGAATTGCAAGATGAGACATCCCGTCAGAGGACCATCAACAAATGACTTGGCAGTCACAACATTCAAACAAAAAAAAAAGAAAAAAGAAGAAAACAGCTAAGTTAAGCACCCGAAGGGAGACTTAGTCGAAAGAAGAAGAATCAAAAAGAGGAGCTCAAATCCTCAGCGAAAGCAAAACAAATATCAATGACCACCAAAAAAAAATCAATTGGTCACTAGCAAAAAAGATGACTGCCATTTCCAAGCGAATATCAAAGCTTTATCTTCACTCTTGCAAAGTCAAAACAGATGTATATGTAGAGTTAACTGAACGTAGGACTGGAGAACAATACGAAGAAGGGACGGGTACAAATCAAACTTTGAGCCTTATATCCTTTGTTTCTCAAACCATTAACCAGACCACGTTACAACCCTCAAAAGACCTAATTGAGGCTGGGTTTATTCTGAAAGCATGCTACCAACAAGGTTGCGTAATATGACTCCTATATATTTGCTAATCTTCAATCTCGATTGCACATTATTCTTGCTGCATCTTTTCATACACTTTCTAAATCAACACTCCGGTTGGACTAACAGTCCATTCGTCACACTATCACAATCATTCAAATAAATTGACTTTTTCAAAACTTACATGAACTTTACATTAACATTACCATTTGTATATGAATAATTTAATTGCAATTTAGTGCTTGACATCAGTACAATCCCAACAAGGGGCAATCAAAAGAGGAATTTGAATCAATACTTCTTCAAAATCAGCCCAATCAGGGGCAATTTATCTTCAACAGCCCAATCAGGGGTAAAACCATTCTCAACAGCCTAGTCAGGGGCAAAATCATCTTCATACAGCTCAAGCAGGGGCAGGTCGTGCCATGACCATTGTCAAAGCTTCCCCACCAGATTTATTTCAAATACCCTACAGGCAGGGGCAAGCGAACAAGGAGCCAATCTTCCTATCTCTTCTCCCCAGCTGAACAGGCAGACCTTGCCAGACATTGGCAATCATTCAAAGCAAAATCAGTCTTCACGTATCAATTAAGTCGCTTCGCTCATCAGCAGATAATCCAAATTTGGAGCTCTCAGATCCATCTTCTGATCATATATCGTCGAAGATCGAGTGTCGGGAAATCAATCCCTCCACCCACCCAAAGTCCAATCATTATTGGCAACTACCAGACCAAAAGTCCACCAAGCTGGCACCTTTCTTTTTTCAATCACTTATATGCATCATTATGCATCATTAACATCATTATGCATCATTAACATTATAAAGCATCATTACATCAATCATTTGCAACATATGCATCATATGCATGCCTAAATAAACCAACTTTCCATATCCCCAACATTATCAAATTTATATCTCAGTGCATAAGCATTTGCATCGCATCTCCATCATTATGGAATACCATTTCACAACAATCGAGCATACGTGCATAAGTCAAGATCCAGGATCAATCCAAGATTCCAGGACTTCCCCCCAGCGGAAGTCAGGGTCCATGGCCAACCAAAGATTCCAAAGATATTCCTGGGTGCTATTCAGTGGACATCCTCGTTGGATACTTGTCTTCCAGTTTATTTTAATTTTCTGTTACTCAGCATCGACCTAGCATCGAGTGTTGGGGTCGCATTATCATCCTTGCGGTGGTAAGCGATTATTTGTTTTTCTATTACTCAGCATCGACCTAGTTCGAGTGCTGGGGTCGCATTATCATCCTTGCGGTGGTAAGCGATTATTTAATTCTCTGTTACTCAACATCGACCTAGCATCGAGTGTTGAGGTCGCATTATCATCCTTGCGGTGGTAAGCGATTATTTTATTTTCTGTTACTCAGCATCGACCTAGCATCGAGTACTGGGGTCGCATTATCATCCTTGCGATGGTAAGCGATTATTTATTTTTTCTTTTTCTGTTACTCAGCATCGACCTAGCATCGAGTGCCGAGTTCGCATTATCATCCTTGCGGTGGTAGGCGATTATTTAATTTTCTGTCAATCTTTTTTTTGTTTCGTATCACCTTCAGTTCCCAATTTTAATCATCCATTTACTGCACAGTTTCTTTTATCGGACAAATTTGGAGTCTGTTAATATCTAATTATCTTATACCTTGAAAGATTGAACGCGGGCCAGTTCATCTTACTCGGTCTAAGCTAATTCGATAGGGGCATCTGTCATACCCCAAATTTGTCCTACCTGCACCTTTTATTTTACTATCTCGTTACTCTCCAAAAATTAAAAAAATACGTACCATTTTATTTTTCTAGCAAATATTCGAAAAAATCCAAAAAAATATGTTTTCTTTTCTTATTTCAACTGAGTTCCAGTTTGTGCGAAAATTGAGTTTATTTTGAGTTAGTCGAGTCAGTTTAAGCACGCAATGTTGTATGGAGTAATTTGTCCGATTATCATGTCCGTGACTACTTTTTATCACAACAATTCAAAAAGGGTTAATTTCTCTAAAAATGTATGTCTTACTACTTTAATTTTTAGCCCATTTATTATTGTTTACCCAAAATACAAAAAAAGTTTATTTTCGTTTATTTATTAAATCTATTCCATCATTTCTACTAGTATTGTTATAGCTACTCTTATTTCTACTATTTCTATTTTTTAGTTTCTATTTCTTTTATCTCATTTTATTGTCAAAATATTTTCTGACATAATCCTTATATTATTATATAATTTCATTTCATTTATATTACTATTATTTTCAGCCCATTTACTAAAAAATCTCTACAAAAATTTATTATATCTTTACCACTATTATTTTTCTTTTATTGTTACTGTCATTTTTATTTTTATTAGTTTTAGTTTCTATTATTTCTATTTTATTATTTTCTTATTATTATATTATTTGTATTAACATTATTCCCTTATTGTTATTTATTCTGTTATTATTATGAAATTATTAACATTGTTATCAATTATTTATTTATTTATTTATTTTTAAGCCAAAAGAATCTCAGCAACAACACCATAATCCCTCCACCAATTCACGTCACAATTCCAGCTTTGCAAACCGTACGGACTTTTTTCTAAGGTGTAAATTCCACAACTGATTCACAGCACAATTCCACACAATTGTACAATCATACATCCTGTAAATAACAAACTTTCAATCCTTATCCTTAAAAACTCATACACACTTTTATTCTTCTTGCTTCATAAATATTCCATTCAGAACCTTCATATTCTACCACCATATACCTCTAATACTAACCCATTCACCAAAAAAAAAAAACAGATAGAAAAAACAAAAGTTGAAAAGAGATCACAGCAGAAAATTTGAATCAACCTTCAACTCTTGATTCAACTTCTCTGTTCCTTCACCATATTACATCCAACCTACAAATCTAAACAAACAAAAATTATAGCCTTTACCTTTACCACGACTTCATAAAGTTCATCATCACCATCGAACCTCCAAAACTCACAAACAAAAGCATTCACAAAAAACCTGAAATCACACTCTTTCATCATAGCCTTCAAACACACCTCAAAAATCCAGAAAAACGAAATCGTACCTCAAATCTGAACCAATCCAAATCAACCTGAACAACCCAGATCCGAACATCACCAAAACAATCACCAATAACCACCATCCCGTCAAACTTACGGCTGCGTGCACAAACTGAAACACAAATCGCTTCTAACCTTCAAAACTTCTGAATCCGAAAAACACCAAAACCAACCCGAATCCACCGCCGGTAACAGAGAAGCCGCTCAAAAAATGAATCCACTACCGGAAAACCAAACACAGTAAAAACCCATTGAAACATCACTGAAACTCCCAAACCGCAAAGCCAAACCACAAGGAACTTGAAATCGAGCCCGAGTGAATTTTGAGGCAACACGCAGTGAACTCAGAATCACAAACCGATCCGAAATCAGACCCGCGCCGAAGCAACCACCACAAACCAGAACCGTAAGCCATCACTCCGAATCCGCTTCAATCCGAAACCTTTCAACCGGAACCCATTCAAACCAGACGACCACCGCGGACGACCCTATCACCACATCCGCCGGCTTCCGCGAACCACAATCTCCACGCACAAGCCGCCGCAAACGCACAAGACACAGAGAGAGAAAAGCATCGAGAGAGACGGAGGAAGCCGTCAGCGTTTCTTTCTTCTTTTTCCGCCGTCAATCGAAAAGTAGAGGGAGAGCCAGTGGCGTCTTTGCTCTGTGAGAAGGTTGGGTTTTTTATGCTTCATCGCGTTTTGAAGATGAGAGGAGGAACATGTTTCCCCTTTTCTGATTTTAATAAATGCTGATCCGTCATATTTATTTTTATTATTTGTCATTTTATTATTTATAGCTTTTATATATATTGTGTTGGGTTCAAGCCCATATGTTTTCATGGCCACACCACCATTGACCCTGCGTTGAATTCACCACTTCCATATGTTTTTTTGTTTTTTTTATTTTTTTAATATATTGTGGCTTGTTGGATTTAAGGTCCAGCCGAATTTATAAACATTGAACCCACGATGCACTTTTTATTATGTTTTTTTTGGGCTTGGCACATGTTAATCTTTGTTATTTCCTATTCCTTGATCTCATAGTTTGATCCATTTCTATTTTTTTTTAACTAGTGTTAATAATATTAGCAACTTTTTTTTTATATTTATATTAATTCTCATAATATATACTTTGCTTATAAATTTTTTTTATTGACTCATTTATTTTAATTTTCGTTATTTTATTTTATTTTCGGGCCGATGATATTATAAAAGGTCGTTTTTCGCCCGATTACATTTAATCGGTGATGAGCGGTCAATATGAGACCCTCTTTTATTTTTATTCTATTATTTTTATTTTGAACAAAAAAACACTTGTAATATAATCAAATTCATTTTATTCATTATTTTATTCATTATTTAATTTGTTTAGTTATTCAATTTATTATTTATTTAATATTTCGCAACTCAATTCAATTCATTTAATTTATTTATTCTTTCGCATTTTTAAAAATTACGATTCGACTCCTTATAGAATGGTTCCCATTTTGAACCGATTCTAAGGCAGTTCACGAACAAAATTTCGCCGCGTCCCGAAAAGGTCCAACGCCTTCGAATAGTTGCGCTCGAAAATGGTCCAACGCCTTCAAATAGTTGCGTCCCGAATAAACAGGCTGAACGCCTTCGAATAGTTCAAACACACTGCACACACGCTTTCTCTTGGGCTAATTACAACGAGACCCCTTTATTTCTCGCAATCCCCTGTATTTATTTTGTATCCCTCTCCCATTACTTTGTATGTACTTTATTTTCTGTATTTTATTTAATCTCGAATCCTTGGTCCAACGCCAAGCGATCTCACTTGCACACTTGCACTTTATTTTCCAGTTATTATTTCGTTATTAGGATCCTCATATCCTTGCGAGCCGAGCGATTCGTTCCTCGCTAACAAACTACAAAAATAACCTCCATTTTCATTTACCCTTTAACTTCAAAAAACCAAAATGTTTCGATTAGATCCAAACCCTTGATCCAACGTCAAGCGGTCATAGGATAATAAAACACTTTAATAAAAAATGAGAAGATTTGTACGCCACGAGCCTTAAGCGGTAGAAAGGGGGATAACGAGCTTTCGTTACTCGCTCCGATTATTTCGACGCAGGACACTCGTCTTGTTGGGCGAGATAAACTATCCATAGTCTTTAGTGCACTTCAACTCCTAAACCCTTTCATCGACGAAAGGTAATAAAATCAAACAACCATTACCCTTAGTAGGCCGAACTACGAGGCTCTGACTTTCCCATTGCACGCGGGAGTACGTAGGCACGAGGATCTCCATCCTTGCCGAGCACCTAGGTTCAATCTAACTTATAATTCAACTCATTTCCCTCTAGCAAGCAATTCGTTTAAGCATAGACATCCTTTCTCGCGCGTTAACTTAGATGGTTCCCATCGAGTACGATGGATGTAGGGGGTGCTAATACCTTCCCCCTGCATAACCGACTCCCGAACCCAGGCAATGGTTCCGTTGACCTTTGTCCTCATCCTTCTCTTCACGGGTTGTATCTATATCTGCCCTTTCCCTCTTCGGGAATAAATAGAATTAGGTGGCGACTCTTCAGTCCGTCCAGCGCGCAGCTCCGTCCATTCGGATCGCGTGAGGTCGTATTTTTCGGGGTACGACAGCGAGAGATTAAATTTAAACAATTATATTCACAATATTACAATATTTACAATATAAGGTGGTATGATGAACTTAATCAAGCACAACCACAAAAAGAAAAAATAAGATCGAGGCAACCGGATCCAAGTGGATCTTAATTCGAATCGGGACAACTTTAGGTCTATGTTAAGCAATCGCCGAGTAATTTACGAAGTAATTACCCTACAAATGAGGCCGGCCACCACTAATTAAAGTGGAAAATATTCGTGTTAATACATGTTAGAGAAACGATATAATGGATCGTTCTCCGAAAACATGCCACACTAAAAGAAAAAAGGAAGGTCTAATCTTAATCGAGATTTTCGTTGAATTTCATCGAAAAGCAACCTATCACGATCTCAAAGTATGGAGAATGATCCAAATGATCATTCATCCATAGATTTGAAATAATGAAGATTAAACTTAATCGGAAATCAACAATCCCGAATAGGAAGATTGTCATCGACCAAAAATAAAAGAAGATGAAGAAAAATGGATCTATATAAAAAAAAATAGATCCAAAAAGGAATTATAATATATTTTTGAATTCTTTTCTCAAGTCTTTTTCTAAACATCCTTTTTTTTAAAATAACTTTTCTCTAAAAATAATTTCTAAAATATCTTTCAAACAAAGTTTTCCTAAAATATTTTCTCTAATTCTCTTTAAAAACATTTTTTAAAATATTTTACATCAAAGTACAATTTGAAATAAAATTGAAAGATAAAAAAGAAGTATTAATCCTAATAATAGAAAGAAAAAAACAAGAGGGGAGTGGGATGTATCCGCGGGAGGTGGTGGAAACGGATGATCCAAGATGATGGCCCAAAATCCATCTCATATTATTCTTTAATCAAAAATCAAAAATAAATAAATTAAATAAAAAAAGAATTAAAACAGAGCCAAAGGCTCTTCTCCTTCTTTATCACAACAAAACGCAACACAGAAAAGGGCAAGAACAGGGGAGGAGCAAAGCAACTCGCGGCAGAAACAGAACTCACACCCTCACACCCTCACCTTCTCAAAAATTCGGAACGAACTTCTTCTTCTCTTTCCGCGGAACTCTCTCAATCAACCGCAAGCTCTCTCTTCTCTCTTCACTTCGGATTTCAATTGGTGTTTATGGTTGAAGATTGGAGGGAATTTAGGGATTTTGGAAAATTGATTGAGGATTTTCGGATTTGAGGGTGAGATGAAATAGAATTAGGGATTTTGAGTTTTAGGAATTGATTTGGCAGGGATATTTTGGCTTATCAAAGCTTGGAAAATTGAAGAGAAATGGGGTCTTATTTATAGATGGGAGAGAAGAGTTTTTGATTGTCGTTTGATGAAAATTTGCACTGCGTTTTGGCTGGTGATTTTCGCGTGTTCTTGCTGCCTTTTGAAATGAGTTTTCAATTTGCGTTCCGCGTGCGTATTCAAGTATTGAGCTGTGTTTTGATTTGTTTTGCTGGCGTTTCAGGTGTGTTTACCGCGTGCGTGCTGGCTTGTTGAAGCTGACGTGAGGGCTTCGGCTTGTTGTGAGGGGTCTTGCGGGATGCGTGAAGCTGTTGTGTTTGAGTTTTGCTTGTTGTGGGCCAGCTTTGGCTGAGGGTAGAATGCGTGATAACCACGTGTGGTTGAGGTTTTGCAGCTGGAATTGGTGGCTTGTGCAGGATGGAGTGTGGGGTCTGCGGATTGTTGTTGAGCTGACTTGTGGGAAAAATTTTGAGTAGATGGCGTACGGCTTGAGATGTGTGCGTGATGACGTTGGCTTGGACTTGTTGTTTTGTTTGCGGCGTGATATTAGCTTGAGAGCTAGCTGCGGTTTACGCGCGTGATGGCTGTGTGAAGTTTGGGGCTGGTACGGATGCGGGAAAGTGCTGGCTGGAAATTGAAGCTTAGCAACTGAGGCATGTGGGCTAGAAAAAGGCTTACGGATTGAAGTAAGGCCTTGGATATTGTTTGGCTTGGCAAGTGTTGGCTAGCGGTACGGATTGCTGTTGTGGGCCAGGCCTTGGAAATGTTTGGCTATGGATTGAGGAGTTGGGCACGTGAGGTACGGAAGAGGCTGGAGTTTGTGACTTAATTGCTTTGGTTTTTTTTTCATATGTATAATTTTGTAGAAAACAAATAAAAAAACAATTGATTTAAATCAATGTTATTATTACTCATTTCTAAAACTTATTACAAAATGGGTTATATAATATATGGTCTTAAAGAAGAAAAAAATGGGCTTATTATATTAATTGGGAATGATTAAAAAAAGAAGATAATAAAAAAAAGGATTAAAAGATATATATAAAAAAATGGAAAATGAAAAGAATAATCGGGAATTGGATTAAGAAGTGATTGGAAAAGGTTATTTGCAAAAGGGAATCGAAAAAAAATTAGAATTTGGAATTTTTGTGGATAATAAAAAAATGGATAATCGGGGAAAAATGGAAAAAATGGTTTAATCAAGAAATGAATAATGGATGGAATTTGATTCTCAAGCCCACAACAAATCTCGATTTCTCTTGCACAAGCCTCTGATGCAAATGAACACAGCCAACCAAAGAACCACTGAACAACTGAATAAATCGCAACTCAAGCCACAAATGTCATCTGAAAATTGTCTGATTATTTCCCTGATAAACTGAATCCATACTGAGGAAAATAAATCCTCAGATGAATCACTGGTGAACTGATGAACAAACCAAACTTCGCACAAAACATTGTCACACAACCCAACTTGTACTTTGAAAACGCATTGCCTGATGAATGAATTACTGGCACACACAACTGGCAGTCGAAACAATTTATCTGATAGTTTGACCAATATTAGGTCAAACATCCATTTGAATCGAATTGTGACTGAATCAAACACATCTGAATGAAATCATTGCCCAGTCTTTGAACACCTACAACACAGAGAAGAAGAAGAACACTGCAACATATTTTTGTATTTTGGTTAGTAATCAGTAAATATAAACAAATATAAAACAGTAAAAATAATGGTGATCCCCTGCGAAGCATAGACCTGATCTGAGAAGAAACTCGAAAGCCAGTACAATCTTGTTTGTATGCAAAATGCAGATGATATGCGAAACAATCTTAGGGCAAAAATTAGGGTGTTACAATTATCGATTTGGGTTTTCTTTAATCTTTGAGGGTATGGTATTGGTGGTTTGTATGGCGGTGGTGGTACATAGGTTTTATTTTTAGGTTCTTCTCCTTTTTCTTCACTTTCCGGGGTTTCAGACTTCTCTGGTTCCTTCTCCTATTTCCTCTCAGAAGTTTCGGGCTCACTTAATCTAGGGTTTAAAGGTTCCTTATAAGCGGTTCCACTTCGTAGAGTAATGGCATTAGCTTGCCCTTTCGGGTTTTGTTGAGGTTGTCCAGGGAACTGTCCTCCAGGTGTAGTCTGAGGGGCTTGGTTTAAAGCTACCTGAGAGATCTGGGTTTCAAGCATTTTATTATGAGTAATGATTTGATCAACCTTGGTTCCTAACTGGGTAATCAGTTCGTTAACATGGACGTTTTGGTTCATGAACTCTTTGTTTTGTTGTGTTTGAGCAGCGATAAAAAATTTTACAACTTCATAAAAGCTCGGACTTGGTGGTACAGGTTGCATAGGTTGATTTGTCCTTGGGGCTTGGTAACCTTGTTGTCTCGGAGGTGCGGTATTTTGAATAGGGTTATTATTTTTGTAGGAGAAGTTTGGGTGATTCCTCCATCCAGGGTTATATGTGTTTGAAAATGGGTTCCCTTGGGTATAGTTCACTTGCTCAGTGTTGGTCTCATTCAACAGATTGCATTTGGAGGATTGGTGTCCTTGCGTTCCACATATCTCACAATTCGGCGAAACTGCGGCTACAGTGTTCGGAGTTGTGTACATATGTTCGACTTTAAGGGTCAACGCGTCCATTTTGGCCTGCATCATGTCTATAGAGCTTAGCTCATGTATTCCTCCTTGGGCTTCCTTCTTTTCCACTGTCGCTCGTTCTACTCCCCATGATTGATGGTTTTGGGCCATATCCTCGATAAGGGCACTAGCTTCAGGGTAAGGCTTGTTCATCAGTGCGCCACCAGCGGCAGCGTCGATGGTCATCTTAGTGTTATAATGAAGTCCATTATAGAAGGTTTGGATGATTAGCCAATTCTCTAAGCCATGATGTGGGCATGCTCTTAATAGTTCTTTATATCTCTCCCAGGCTTCGAACAACGACTCTCCTTGGTGTTGGGTAAATTTAGTTATTAGGTTTCAAAGAAGAGCGGTCTTACTCGGGGGAAAATATCTAGCAAGGAAAACTTTCCTAAGGTCATCCCAAGTTGTTATTGAATTGGGTGGAAGGGAATCTAACCATGATAGAGCTTTATCTCTGAGGGAAAAGGGAAATAATCTTAAGCGTATCGCCTCAGGAGAAGCTCCATTGGTTTTAAAGGTGTCTGCTAACTAAAGAAAGTTTTTTAAATGTTGGTTTGGGTTATCAGTAGCGAGACCTGCGAATTGTCTCTGTTGCACTAATTGCAGCAGGGATGGTTTAAGTTCGAAATTATTGGCTGGGATAGCGGGGTTTACTATACTGGAACTAGGTTCCTCGTTTGATGGTTGGGCGAAGTCCTTAAGAGGTCTTCGGTTTTAATCTTCGGCCATAGCTTTCCTATTCCTATGGAAAAATAAACGTGCGCGAGCGTAACGTTTAGGTTCAGCTAGAGGGTCTACTAAACTTCCGGCACTGCGAGTCTTTCGCATTGACCGGTGGGTAACAACCTTAGTCTAAACGGTATAACTATAGGGTAATGAAATTTGACGAAATTGGTCCCCGGCAACGGCGCCAAAAACTTGATGCGTGTTTTTCGCAAGTGTACGAACACGTCAGAGTAATATAAAAGATTGTCGAATCCACAGAGACCAAGTGTCAATCTATCGTACCTGTTGTTATGGTGCGTATCTAAGGCAACTAAATAAAGGGGTTTTAAGAAGGGTGCAATGGTAAATAAAATAATAATTTTAAACAATAAACAAAGACAGGTTCGAATGTAATTCACGTGATCAATGATAATCCAATACTCGTTAATGGAACTACTTATGGGCAATGTTTTCTCCTTTGAAAAGAACTAATTTAACAGGAACTGTCGCTTTCGCGTATTCAGAACCGAGTTGTACTCTCTAATCAACCCCTCCTATTGTCACGGATAAAAAGGTGCGTACTGCGTTAGAGTAGTAAACCTATTTTTAAGAAATGTATCATCTTAACTAAGTTGAAAAGTATTTTAACCTGGACTTCTTAGCAAAAAGAGGTTCTTACGAACCAGACTCTAAACTTCCTAACGCGTCCGAAAATCGTTTTAAAATCTCTTTTCTTTTTAATCTAAAAACTCCTAATGAACTAGACAAAGTGCTTTTGGCTGTTTTTGAAGTAGTTAAAAACAATTAGATTGAATTGAAAGATAAAATAGCCCTTAAGTGTTTCCACGAACAATTATACGGATTACTGGTTTAATTACGATCCTTACATCCTAACCTTTATGGAATTAGTTAGACATGATAAAGTAAAGATTATTTTTATAATTTTTCATAAAAGTAATTTAGTGCGAGTGCGGAAAGTAAAGGAATTTAGTGTGAGTGCGAGAAATAAAGGAATTTAGTGCAAGTGCGGGTAATAAACGAAAGTAAAGCGAGTGCGGGAAATAAATAAAGTAAAGTGCGAGTGCGGATAATAAACAAAAGTAAAGCAGTGCGAGAAATAAATAAAAGTAAAGCAATGCGGAAAAGTAAAATACGAACTGGAATTAAAATGGCGGCAGGATTAACTTCCTCCAGAGTGCTCCAAAACTCGATCACACAGACAGATTACAGACTCGATCACTCGATTGCAGAAACACCCCGATGTGGAATGGTAACTGCTTTGAAACTGATATATGCCTAAATAAATCTAAGTTTGGATAAAGAAAAACGAAAAAATAAAGTCCTATTTATAGGAAAACTAAATGCGGGAAAAGACCAGGACGCCCCTCCACTAAAAAGTGGAGGGAACTGCATTTTTGCCTTGTGGCGCCCGAGACAGGCCTAATGCGCCCGCCATAGTACTAATAGGGAATGGAAGAGTGGGGATCGTGGGTCTTGGCAATTGTGGAGTGGTCTTGAGACGTGGCCACGTCATGGCTAACCCCATGGCGCCCGCCACGGTGGGTGCCATAAGTGCAAAACACTGAATTTCTAGGTTTTCGTCCGTTTCCACTCCTTTTTCGCTCCTTTTCTCGATTCAAGCCCCGATTACAATAAAAACCTGAAAACAAAAGAAAACAAAGTAATAACATAACAAAATAACAATAAAAGCTAAGAATGCATGCAAAATCGGAGTCAGAAATACGGTGAAATTTAGTGTGATCAGTGTTAACGATTCGTCTTTCTTGATGGCGATTGCACTGATTTAGTGTTTAGACTGCTCTTTATGGAGATGTTGTTTTCGGATGAGGAACAGAGTGATATGTAAGAATAAGCATAACGGAAGAGGGAGAAAGGTTTAGGTTAGGTTATGTTGAGGTCATAGAGAGAAGGCGAGTTTCGTTGGTTGGGGCTCTCCTCATGGTGTGAACGGTGGTGATTTCATGAAGATGAAGGAAGTTAGGGTAAGTTTCGGGACGAAGAAGATGAAAGAGGTTAGGGTAGGTTTCGGGACGAAGAAGATGATGGAGGAAAAGGATGAAGGAGACGATGATGAAGAGGGAGAATATGAGTTGAGGACAGCGGTGAGGGAGAGGGAAAGGGGATGGAAGAGATGAAGGAGGGTGCGGCGGCGAGAGGTAGGAGAAGAAGGGATTTAGGGTTTGTGTGGTTAGTCTAATATGTTGTTCATCATGTGTTTATGTGATTTTTGAAAGTAAAATACAATGAATTCATTTTAATGTACCTATTAATTTCAATTAAGAAACATAAAGAGAATCTGATCCACCATTATGCCATTAATCCATAATTAAGTTAATTATTCTCCAAGACTCCCAATAAGTGCACCGTTAGAATTCCAAGAGCAAGATAAAATTGTGTTTTCGGTGGTCCACTCCGGCGGTGACACTTGTCACCGTCCGGTAGGACCACCAGTTTTCTTTCACCCGCATGCATACACCATAGTAACCGTGTTCCTCCAATTTCCTGTGTTCTGGGCCTCTTTTCATTGCTTTTGACACCCCAGTTCAGGGCCCACTGACAAAGTGAACTGAGGAAAATGATTCCTGCACCCCCATAGGATTCCAGCGCGTGGGCCTAGCACCCATTTCTATTAGCACACCCTCTTTTCAGGCCCAGTGAAAAAATAACTAAATAAACTTCTAAATTCACCCCATTTTAGTTTTCTTTAGGATTTAATTTCTTTAGTTTAGCTTAGTTAGAAAATAATCCCATAAAAATAGTAAAATGATTAGAAAATTCTATAAAAAATTAAGTAGACTTTTAATTCAATTTAGAAATATTTGGCATTTTATTTTTCTGAATTTTCTTGATTTTTGATTTTATTTTGAATTTCTCATGTAAGTAGTTTTAATAGATTTTCTTCAACTGTACCTAGTTTTTGTAGATTTTATTTTTAAGGCTTCCATTAATCTTTTTGGCCCATTCTTTTTACTGTAGTTAGAAGACTCATAGTAGTACTTAGGGTAATATTTGTGGATTTTTTAGGACCTTTTATATTAGGTTTAATGGTGTAATCCTTAGAAATTAGTGGTTAATTCTTAGGTAAAAATAAGCATTTTTTAGGCATAGTAAAAATTTGATTTTTCAGATTTCCTTTTAACACAATGTTATAGATAATCTTAGAACCCCATAGATTAATTTTCATAATTTTTTCAGAGGTTTTGCTATTTTTTAGGATTTTTAGTCTTAAGCTTTGTGACATAATTTCAATTAGTTTAGGCTTTGATATTAGATCCAGTAAAAAAAAATAGTTTAGTTTAGATTAAAGTTTAGAATTTAATGTGGACTTAGGCTAGTCTAGATTTTGTTTTTTAGAAGAAAAAATATTAGGTATGACTTTAGTTTAGAATTTAGGCTTAAGTGTCATTTTAATTAGGATTAGAATAAATAAATAGGACTATTTTAATTCATGCCTTTAATTGATATGCTTGCCTTTGAATTCTAGTTAGTCATTTAATTTCAATATTTTTTTGTATGTTGATTAATGTTGTTTTAGGTCTTCCCTTGGCTCTAGAATCAACTTATCTTCCTTAGGAAGTAAGTTGCATTCTATTAGTTCTAGGTGTTTTTCCATTAGGTTTAGAAAACCCCACAAACCATAGGATTTCCCATGTAAATAAATCAATAAAAAATTAGGGTGTCTTAGTTCCCATTAGATTTTCCCTTTTCCAACTTGAGTCATTCTTTCTCATCTCATGAAGAAAATAATAAAACATCTAAGGATAAACTGAACAATCTTGTACGACACGAGACTTTGTTGCGGAGTGTTTATACGCGTCCTGTTTTGGGGCGAGGTGTAAATACTCCCCGCGATGGATAGGTCTTAGTATAAGACAGTTCACAAACAAAATTCAAAACACTTCTCATAAAAGACAAAAACAAATAACAAGCGACTATCCTGCGGGAACTTCTCTTCTCATCTCATTCACTCACAACGCGAACTTGCGACGACTTGTCTCGCATGCAAGACGGTAAATGCACTCGTACCAGACGAGCCTGTAACACCTGAGCATAGACATATGCAGTTCCAGCATAAATAACACAAACAAATAGTTCCCGCCTTAGTTAGGCGAACTACGTCGACTCTGATCCTCATTATCCCGATGAGGTACGTAGGCAGCGGGGTAGGGCCCGTTCGAGCACATTCTTTATTTTCCCTACATTTTCCCCTTCCTTTCCATTTTATTATTTCAGTTCCTTTCTCATTTCATTTTCTATTCCAGTTAGCGGTTTTATTCGGCAGCAGTTTTTTTTCTCACCCTTTGAAACAAAGCAAGCAAGCGTGGATCCCATCGGGTACGACGGACAATCTGGGGTGCTAATACCTTCCCAGGTCGTAACCGACTCCCGAACTCAGATCTTTGGTTCGCAAGGCCTTGTCCTTTCCTCCTTCCTTAGGTTTGTGCAACATTACCTTTCCCATTCTTTCAGGATAAAAATGTCTGGCTGGCGACTCTACCTTTTCCGCGCCACTTTCGCGTTTGTACTAGGATGAAAATCCCGGGAGCGACAGCTGGCGACTCTGCTGGGGACTTAGCCTGATTCTTCCGGTTTCCCTTGTAGAATCAATCCTAGCGCCTGTTTGGTTTTTGTTTCTTTGGGTGTTTATTTGTTTGTTGTTGTGTGCTTTAGTTTAGCTTTACTGTTTTTATTTACAGTTTTACTTTACAGCTTTTACTTTACCGCATTTATTTACCACTTTCAGTATTTTATTTTCCATGCATCATATTATACTGGACTGTATGGCTGTGCTGGTTTTCATTTTTTCTGCGGGATGGGAGTTACTGTGAGATAAGCCAAATACCTGGCTTGAGTGCACTATAGGATTAGCGTGGACACGTTGTGCTCGCATTGTTACATGATGAGTGGTGATGTGTTCCACACCCAGATTGCGACTGTCTTGGGACTATTCTGTGTGGGGGTTCTTCTCCACTTCATGGTACAACCTTGATAGTTATGTGCATCTTGTGACCGATCTTCGAGGACCTTAATGGAAGCACCCCTCTCCAGTGATGACAGTGGCAGACCACATTTGTTGGCAAACCCACTCGCATAGGATGGCCTGGTTCTCTCATAGGAATTCAGTTAAAGCAAACTGATCGTATGATGATAGTATTGTACCCTTCGGGATGAATGTACTATTGTTTCTCGACTCAGTGCTTGAAGCTGGAAACTTGTGAGGGATGCTTGTTTTTCCGGACACAACTGAGACCTCCCTGAGTAGTACATAATGCCAAACCGATTCCCTGATTTGGTCATGAGCCATTTCTCGGAAATGGTGAACGTATTATTGTTATTCGGCTTTGAGAGTCCGTGATGTTGACCCGAGTAGCACACCCGTGATATTGGGAGGGGTTTACAGGTTTGCAGGAACCCTAATACCTTCAACATACCCACTTTGCCTTTAGTTCAGTTTTGTGATCTGGATTTCTGATTTTAAGATATGGATCCCGGATCAGAGGGATGATTATTGTGATATATGGATTTTGAGACCTCGCACCGACACCTGATTATATGATTGGCACATCACAGACACTTCACTGATCACATGCCTTATCTTGCATAAACATCATATCATCATTAATCATTTGTGTTTCTTTTATTCTCAGAGTCTGCATTTATTCCTGGTTCCTGGTCATATCATTGCTTCAGAATGGAAGACGTTAAAAAGAGAACTGTGCACTACAAATTCTTTGATACCAAGATGGACCTGATCAACCAATTGGTGTCTCTGATTACCCCGGGTCATTTGGGTTACATCAAGGAAAAGTATGGTGATATTCTGGATCTGGTATTCAACTTGGATAGTTCTCAGAGAAGCGATGTTCACACTTTTTTGCAGTATTATGATCCACGGCTCAAGTGTTTCACATTTCATGACTGTCAGTTGGGTCCTTTGTTGGAAGAGTATGCTGAGATTATGGGAGTTTCAATCAAGGATCAGCTTCCTTTTAAATCGGAGATGACAAGACCGACTCATGATGACATTGCTAGGGCTCTTTATTTGAGTCCATCAGAGGTATCTTCTAATCTGGTTTCCACCAAGGCAGGAGTACTTGGTTTTCCCTTAGAGTTTCTGGTCAGGAGAGCTGAAGAATGTGCCGTGGAAAAGCAGTGGAATTCAGTTTGTGCCATCTTGGCGTTATCTGTGTATGGGATAGTTTTGTTTGCCGATATGGACAAGTTTGTGGACATGAATGCTATTCATTTGTTTGTGTTGAAGAATCTGGTGCCCACCATCTTAGGTGACTTGTATTATTATGTGCATTATAAGAATGAGAAGAAGCGAGGAGGTCTTGTTAGATGTTGTGCTCCTTTATTCTACAAGTGGGTTATGAGACACTTGCCTACTACTGAGAGTTTTACCAATCCTAATTCTACTTGGGCCCAGAAGTTGAGTACTTTGTCTGCTGGAGATATCAGGTGGTTTACTTTGAGGTTGAAAGGAAGGAGTTTCATTACCAGTTGTGGTAATTACCCTAATGTGCCTTTGTTAGGAGTATCGGGAGGTATCAACTACAATCCCATCCTCTTAAGAAGACAGATAGGGTATGCGCTCAAGGAGGTTCCTGATGAATCTGAATTATTCCAAACTTTCTACTTCCCGGTGAAAGAAAATCTTCCTTTGGTCCAAAAAGCTGCAGGTTCTTGGAAGGTGATCAAGAGAAAGGGTACAACATGTCTGGGCAAGAGCAACAATCGAATGTTCCCTGAATTTGAAGCTTGGATAAAGAAGGAGGTTCAAGCGGCTCTAGTCCCTTTTTCTGTACCAACTCCGCCTCCGGCAATGGTGCCTTTAGAAGATTATCAGAAGTTGGAAGCTTTGGTCAAACAGCTTAGGGCTGAGAATCAAGAGGCTCATAATTCTTGTCAAAAATTGATGATTCAGAACCGTCAGTTAGAAGATAGAGTTGTACAAGCTGAGGAAGCAGTTCGTCTCAAGCAAAAGGACTTCGAAGAGAGAGAGCTTTACTTCAGGAAAAAGGGGTTAGCTAAGACTCACAAGACGGCCCAGCGCCGAAGAGAGAAGAAAGATCTGAGTGAGGCCAATGAAGCTGTTACCTTATGGCAAGAAAAATGGGCAGACCATTTGAAGAAGCAAAAAGAGTTAGACGTCAAGCATGAGCTGGAAATCAAGAGTCTTCAGGATTCTTTAGATGGGCAGAAAGAACTCCTTCGGAAGGCTTATCATCAAGAGAAGGGTCGTCTCCAACGTTTAGCAGAAAGTCAACAAGCATTAAAGGAAGCTCAAAAGGAAATTGAGGACTTGAAGTTGAAAGCTGATGTGAAAAGGTCAAAGGCCGAGCCGAGTCCAAGCAAAGAGAATGAGACAACGTTCCTGCAGCAGATTGAAGAGTTACACGCTTCTTTTGATACGAGGGACCTCCTCATCCAGAGACTCATCCAGGAGCCTGATCATCCAGATATTGTTCAGTTGTTCCAGGATGTCAAGAGCCTTAACTGGAGATTGCAAGATTTAGAGTTCCCTAGGGTTTAATTTCATGTTATTGTACTTGGATTACCCACAAGCTTGTTGTGGGATTCCTTTTATTTGATGTACTTTTGTTGTTATTGTGATTGGCACCCTTCGGGGAATTTGTATTTTCAAACTCCAGTTTATGTGATTAATTTGTTCTGTATCTCTGGTTCGTTATTTGTTGCACCAACACGGGGTAATGAGCACCAATTCTCCACGGCCGTCATTATGTTTGAATATTGCTTGGGTCTTCTTCCCAATTCTTATACTCTCTTAATGCCAGGATCGGAAACAGGGAAAAACTTGGGATTAAAAGGAACACATTGCATTGCATACACATCATTTGCATTTTGTCTTTGTCTCTGCAGGTTTTTCTACGGGATGCTTAATTTATTTGTGTTTCAGGCAAAGATTGCGAGAGCTGCCAAGACCCGGTATCTCCGACAAGATATCCCGCATCGCTACGCGACCCGCAGAAATCAAAGGACAGCCATGGGTGCTATGCAGACAGAGCTTAATGAAGTTCGTACCAAGATGGCAGAGTTCATGACCCTGATGCAAGGAATGGCTCAGGGACAGCAAGAGCTGAGGAATGCAATTCAAGGGCTAACCCCTCCTAATACTAATACTCATGCGACCACTTCTGACGGGCTAGGGGCTCCTCCCAACACCAGCAACGGCCCAGGTGGACCTCATATTCCGGATCCAGCTATGGTAACTTACGTTCCAGTGCAAGACAGGCAGGAGGATCAATTCCAGTATTTCAACAATGACATGGGATTTGGCGGAGAAGGAAATCTTAATGACTTTTGGTGCTTGCTGAGAAAGTCAAAGCCCTCGAGTGCAGAGACACTTTGGGGATTGATGTGTTTGATATGGGTTTAGTACCTGGGGTGGTCATTCCTCACAAATTCAGGCCACCAGCTTTTGACAAATACAACGGTAGCTCCTGCCCGAAGACTCACTTGCAGGCTTTCTACCGAAATATCGCTGCCCACACTCGAGATGAAAAACTCTGGATGTACTACTTCCAGGATAGTCTCTCCGGAGGATCCTTGGAATGGTACATGAAGCGGGAGAGGAGCTCTATAAGAAGCTGGAAGGATTTGGGAGAAGCCTTCCTCAGGCAGTATCAGTACAACATCGACATGGCACCCAGTCGCACTCAACTTCAGAGTTTGACTCAGAGGAGCTCGGAGAGCTTCAAGGATTACGCACAAAGGTGGCGTGAAGTAGCCGCTCAAGTGCAACCACCTTTATTGGAGAGAGAGATGGTTGACCTTTTCCTGGATACCCTCCCAGGGCATTTCATGAAAAGGCTAGCTAGTTGTTCCTCAAGTGGTTTCTCGGACATCATCTTGACTGGAGAAAGAATAGAAAGTTGGCTCAAGCAGGGGAAAATTCAGAATGGAGGTGCTTTAGGGTCTGGTATTAAGAAACCCTTTGTGAAAAGGAGGGAAGGAAAAACAGGTGCAGTGTACGCACAGAGGGGAGTGATTAACCGAGCATATTATCAGTAAGTGGCCCCTGTCACTATTTCAACTCCACCCGTTCAACAGCGGGTCCAACCACCACAGCCGCAACGCTCACAAGGGTATCAGCAAAGAGCTCCTCGTTCATATTACCCTCAGAGACCGAAGGATAGACATTTCGAAGCTCCACCGATGTCCTACTCACAGCTTTTGAAGAATCTTTTACAGCTTCAGATGATTCAACTCCGAAGTCTACAAACTCCGAAGCCAGGCCAGATCCCCGAGGGTTATGACTCAAATGCTAGATGTGAATTCCATTCCGGAGCTCCCAGACATACCACATAGAACTGTAAAGCATTGAAGCATGTTGTTCAAGACCTACTGGATACTAAAGCAATCAACTTTGCTCCTTCTCCTAATGTGCTTCAGAATACCATGCCTCCTCACAGGGGTACGGTTGGGGAAATTGATGAAGTGGAGAACCTGAATTTGGTGTGTGATGTTGATGACTTGCAGACTTCGTTGATTGCTGTTAAGGTTTGCTTGTTAAAGAAAGGTATCTTCCCTGGATGTGAAGAAGATTGTCCAGAATGCGCTGAAGCTACAAATGGTTCTGTAAACACCCCAAATTTTCCCTCACCCATTCACACCATGGCTTGTGATTATTTCATATGCATAAACTCAATCATACCACCTCACATTACATTTTTGATTCACTGCATAGATTCAAAGTCATCTGCACCTAGGGTTTGTGATCTGAGCAATCCAAGAGCTTCTTGGGCCATTCCAAAGGTCATCAATCACTTAAAAGTGGTCTATGTGTGTTCAAGTATCATATTACATCCTCTCAAAGTCAAGAATGCCAAAGAATCACAAGAACTGGGATTGGTATGGAAGCAGAGCCAGGCTTGACTACATAGATGACCTAGAATTAGGGTTTTGGTTTCAAAGGCTATAACTCCAAATTTTTTGGTCATTCTTGTTTCTATTGGTCTCCATATGATATATGGAGTATTCATATCAATTTTCATGAAGAAATTCCATGGGGAAGTCATCTGATCAAGGGTTGACTTTTCAAGCAAGTCAGTGCAAAATCAGGGCATATGAGGCCCCCAATGACCCAACCAAGGGGTGATCTTCATCATTTTGAGTGTATATGATCTTTGTTTGATCATGGAAGAGGTTGGAAGTTCAGCAAATTCAATAATCTCAAGTTTTTGCAAAGTTGACTTTTTGGGCAAGTTTGACTTTTAATGGAAATGTCATTTTATGCAACTTTTTCAACCCTTACTTTTTGATCCAAAAATGCTTCAAATGGAAAAACTTTGGTCATGAAAGTTGTAGAATAGATCTTTCCCTTTTCAAAAAGTACAAGAACATGACCTAATTCATTTTGGATCAAAAGTTATGGCTTGTCAAAGTTGGCAAAAATCACAAAATTTCAAAGTTTCTACCAAAGAGGTATTTTGCAAAATGACTTGATCAAGTGTTCTAAGGCTATCAAATGGACTTCTAATTCACATAACATGACAATGTGGCATCTAAAGTTCAGATTGGACCAAAGAGTTACATGTTTGTATGACTTTTTGAACAAGATCTTTCCTTGAGAACCAAAGTTGAACCAAGTTGCAAAATCCATCATAACATCTGATCCACTTGCTGCCTTGGTTGCTGAACCACCCTAGCCCTCTCCTCACCTCATGATGCGCAAGACAAGCCCTTTGTACCAATCTAGCAAAGTAGCCCATGCCCTTCTTACACAAAGTTGACAATTTGCAAAAGGCACCCATACCTATCACAAAAGGACATGTCATGTCATCTGACCAATAGGATTAGTTTATACAAACAATTTGCAAGCCAAACATCACAAGACACAAGCCTGAAACCAGCAAGAACACAACTTTCTCATTTTCACTCTCAAAAGCAAAAGCTTTCGAAACTCAGTGTACAAGCTACAAACTCACAAACAAACTTCATAGAACTCATCACCACATCCTTCTGATCATTTTCCCTGCCTTCATTCATCCTTGAAACACCACATAAGCCAAACACGATTCTCACCTGAGCTTGAACAGAACCTGTTCAAACTCTTAAATCAGCCACCATAAACTCCTTCTAAGCATCCAGACATCATCAAGGGACCAAAAGGAGTGGATTGCATAAAGAGAAGAGGTCAGAAAGTTGCTAAGTTGAAAGCTTCAAAACTCAGGTAGCTCAAGAACTTTTTTTCCAAAAATGATTTTTAAAGTTCCTAAGTTGTTCTTTGCAGTTCACTGATCACTCTGATGTCTTTGTTTTTGAAAATGGTGGAGAAATGAGAGTTTAATCTGTTTCTGAAACTTTTTGCCCTAGGATTTGTTTGCTTCGATTCTCTCTGATTATGAGTGATAAATGATGTTTAAGTGAGGGGTTTGATTCGTTTTAGGGTGGGGAAGATTCCTGGATAGTTGGTTTTCATTTTCATAGCGTGTAGATTGATTTAGCATTTGAGCTCGCCGGAGAAGATGACCGGAACCACTGTTCCGGTCATCTGAAAGTCATTAAGGCTGATTAGGGCTAATTAATTAGGGTTAGCGAGTTTGAATTCCAGCCGTGGGATCTGGCGCCAAGTCAATGCACGCGTGTTTGAGTTTGAATCTGGACCTTCAGATTGGTTGACTTTTCTTTTCCAGCTTTAAATTCATTTTATTTTTCATATTATTTCATTTAATTTCCACAATTTATTAAAAATAGCAAAAATACTTTAAAAATTCTGAAATTTTTTATACAAGTTATTATTTAATTTCAGAACACAAAAATATTTTTATTTGCATTTTTAGCATTAAAAAAGTATTTTTAAATATTTAAAAGTTTCTTTTTAATTAATTAATGAGGATTAATTAATAAAAAATACTTTTAGGTATTTAAAAATCACCAAAAAATTCATGAAACATTTAAAAACATTTAGAAACATTGTCCAACCCTCAAACCAAATTTATTTTTTGATCTTGATGCATTTTGAGAATTTTCCATGGAATTAAAATCATTTTGATGCATTATTTTGATCCAAACTTCCAAAAATCACTTCTGCCTAACCATAAAGAGTTGGACTTTGATTCTTTTTGCATTGTGTTTAGCATATCATGTAGTTTGTAAGATTAAATGGACATGATTTGATCTTTCATTTTCCATTTGTTTGGCATTTTCCTTGTTAAGGAACCCTAAAACCCTAGAAAACTTAGGAAAATCATAACTTGAACTAGGTTAAGAGTTGAGACTTCTCCTTTGGGAAGTGAGTTAGTATAGGTTTAGGGGTCCTTTGAGTGCATTTTCAATTTTTTGTATTGATGTTTGCTTCTGATTTTGGTTTGTGTTTGATGCATTGATCATAAACCCTAATTTGGGTTTCCATATGCATCCATCTTGCATTTGCAAGCATAACTTGGCTTGCCATAACATTTTATGCATTCTTGTGATTCATTGAACATCTTAAGACATATTGAAAGCATGTTTGATCATTGCATCTTGCATTTGTCATGTTGTATGCCATTTGCATTTCATAACTTTTCATGAATGTTCATGTTTCTTAACTTGTTTCATTTGCATCCATGAGCTTGTATGATCACCTCCATGCCTTGTTTCATGTTTGTAGCATCTCATAGCATCATTAACATCATGTATGTACTTATGGTTTTGATATGCATCATGCCATTTCATCCCATTTTTGCATTGCATTGCATCTTTCTCACTAACTTTTCAGGTGGTAAGCAACTTTGAGAAGTGAATTTGCCTTCACTTCTCACAACTTCTTTTCATCTCTTTCATGCATCCTTGCTGCATTTTACTTTGTGTTTGAGATTGAGCTTACTCATTCTTCTTCTTCTCACTTTCTTTCTTCAAGTGACTTGACTTCTTAAGTGAAGCAAGTTACTTTGCTTCTCCTGATCTTTTCATCTGCTTCCTGGTGGTTCCATTGAAGACTTCTCTTGAAAACCTCACAAACCTTAGGAACAACCATGTATGACAATGATTAGGGTTTTGTTTAGTCTCCCCTCTTATTTTTACCTTTGTGTCTCTTTTGAGTCTTCTCTTCTCATCTCATAATCAGGGACTAAACCCTAAAGGCTTTAAGGCTTTGTGATTAAGCTTATGCCTGCATCCTTCTCTTAGGATGGAGTGTATAACTTTAATCCTAAGTGTTAAACCCTTAATGTGTTTAAATCCTTTAATCAATCCACTTAATAATCATCAAGGCATCACACTTGTAACTTGGGTCTTGCATTAGGGTTCTAATTCTTCCTTAATTGGTTAAGAAGGACTAACCCTAGTGTCAATGGACAAGTCCCCCTCAAGTTGTCTTACAAATCATAAAACTCACTTCTTCATCACATCATTAAATAAAATCCACTTAACCAAAGGCTTGTTTTGTCATGAGTTTAATCCCTAATCATGGATTAAGCTGAGGAGCTTTCCTCAACTTAAACATTCTCATCTATTATCCTTCTATTAGGATGGTGTAATGAGTCTGTTTAATCCCTGATTATGGCTTAATCTCATTACTTAACACTAAACAAAAACACCAAAAACATCTAAATAATCACAAGTAGGTTAATGATCTTAACCCTACATCAAAGGTGATTAAGTGTGAGAAGCTGACTTCACACTTAAGGTATTCTCATTACCCCTAATCAGAGGGAGGATGTGATGAGTTTACTGAACCCATTGGTTTAGGCTTAAGCTCATTAACTTATGACAAACTTTCAAAAGCAATAAAAGACTGAAAACTCAAAAACCAACAATAATCGTCTCCTCCGGGATTCTTTTCTCATCTCATTCACTCATAAACGAGAACTTGCTTCTTCCGTCTAATTGCAAGACAGTTTGCACCTGAGCCAGACAGGCCCTACACTTGAGCATAGGCAAGTAAGCAGTTCATCAGTCAATTCTATCTTTCAGTCTCTTTGGGTCGAACTACGGTGTTCTGACTTCCTCATTGCACGAGAGGATACGTAGGCATAACTTAACAGTTATCGAACAAAAGTCTCTATAAACCCCCCCTCTTTCCAGCTTTATTCTTTTAGCCTCATGATCTTGAGCATTTTATCTTTGTGCTTACACTGACACTTCACTTATACACTTCACTTCTTTTACACAGACACCTGTACATCCTTTTCCAGCTCTTCTATACACAGATTGCACTGACACTACCCTTTTAAAACCCAAATCTTTTAAGCGTGAATCCCGTCGAGTACGACGGACAATCTGGGTGCTAATACCTTCCCAGGTTGTAACCAACCCCCTTTCTCAGTCTCTCTGGTTCGCAACCGTCTTGTCCATATCTTTCTAGGTCCATGCAGCATTACCTTTCCTCCGGGATAAAAATGCCTAGCTGGCGACTCTTTTCTTTTCCAGTGAGTTCACTGCTGTGTGTTCTCATTGTTCCTCTCGCCGACCGTTCGCGTCTGTACCTTTATTTGGGCCATTCCCATTTATCGGGAGCGACAGCTTGGCGACTCTGCTGGGGAATCCTTATACTGCGACCAGGGATTCTGGTTCTTTTTGTGGGTTCCTCCTAGCGCTTGATTGATTTGTGTTTACTGGGGTGTTATGTGCTTATTTGTGTTTGTATATTTGTATTTATTTTTGCTTTATGTACAGTTGCTTTACTGCTTCCTTTATAGCTTTGCATTATATCATATTGTCATATTGTGCTGCTGGCTGGATCTGTTTGTTTGCTTTGGTGGGTGGGTGTTCTATTGAGAGTTGAGGTCCTATACCTGGGATCTAAGTGACATCTAGGCTAGAGTGGTTCATATTCTTTCCCATTCCATCTCGGTCTGGTGCGGGAATATGAAACACAGTTCAGATATGGGTTTCTTCTTGAGAACTCTGTGTTGCAGATTTCCTGCAATGCTAGGGGTATCTGGGAAGCCTACTAAGTCTGGATGACCTTTAGTTTTGACCTTCAGAAACTGAGGTGAATTAGAGGAGGAACTTTTATGGTTATTGTAAACACTGTACCTCCGGGTTAGAAGTGTTTACACTTCTCATAACTGATCCAAGTCTGAGGATCCTTGTTTTAGAACACCACCTTGTCGCTCCCGGGATTTTCATCCTAGTACAAACGCGAAAGTGGCGCGGAAAGGTAGAGTCGCCAGCCAGACATTTTTATCCCGAAAGAACGGGAAAGGTAATGTTGCACAAACCTGAGGAAGAAGGAAAAGGACGAGGCCTTGCGAACCAAAGATCGGGGTTCGGGAGTCGGTTACGAACTGGGAAGGTATTAGCACCCCAGTCCGTCCGTCGTACCCGACGGGATCCACGCTTGCTTGCTTTGTTTCAAAGGGTGAGAAAATAAGATGCTGCTGAATAAAACCGCTACTGAAATAAAGGGAATGGAAAATGAGAAATGAACTGAAATAAGAAAAAGGGAAGAAAAGGGGAAATGTAGGGAAAATAAAGAATGTGCTCGAACGGGCCCTACCCCGCTGCCTACGTACCTCATCGGGATAATGAGGATCAGAGTCGACGTAGTTCGCCTAACCTAGGCGGGAACTATTTGTTTGTGTTTTTTACAGCTGGAACTGCGTATGTCTATGCTCAGGTGTTGCAGGCTCGTCTGGTACGAGTGTGTTAACCGTCTTGCATGTGTGACAAGTCGCCGCGAGTTCGCGATGTGAGTGAATGAGATGAGAAGAGAAGTTCCCGCAGGATAGTCGGTTATTGTTTGTTTTTGTCTTTTTACAAGAAGTGTTTTGAATTTGTTTGTGAACGGTCTTGTACTAAGACCTATCCATCACGGTGAGTATTTACACCTCGCCCCGAAACAGGACGCGTATAAACACTCCGCAACAAAGTCTCGTGTCGTACAAGATTGTTCGGTTTTTATTAAGTATTTTATTGCTTTTCTTTTGAGATGAGAAAGAGAATGACTCAAGTTGATAAAAGGGAAAAATCTAAGGGGGACTAAGACACAACCCTAATTTATTTATTATGCACAAAGGGAGATCCTAATGGTTAGTGAGGTATTCTAATCCTAATGAGCAAAAGGAAAAGAAAGAAGAGATAGGATACAACTTACTTCCTAAGGAAGGTAAGTTGATCCTAACAAGGGGGAATCCTACCAAACACAAATATGGAAGGAAAAATGAATAAAATGCATAAAAGAAATGCATAGAAAATAAAGGATAAAGTGAAGTAAACTTACCTCAATCTTCCCCACTACAAAACAAGTGATTAGTGCATATTTTCATTAAAAAAAAAAAAAGGCAAACACACATTAATTAAATCCTAATTAAATTTGGACCTAAACTAGACCCTATTTTGATTCTAAAGGAACTAAAAAAACTAGGACAAAAAATACAGCACCTATTACAGCCCCTATTACACAAACAGCCATGAAAACAATGCAAGATACAACTCAGCTTTTTACAGCCAGCATGCAGCGTGAAAAAGAAGGTGTAAAAGGTCAAATGCAGCATGCACACATAACAAACAGCACACATTTTACAGCACTTATGCAAAACAAAAGCTATGAAATGCAAAATCCAGAACTGATTATTTTCATTTTTTAATGCACAAACTCACTTAAAAATGCACTAAACACATCACAAACATGCATTTGAACATGGATCAACATCTATAAATGCAAGAACATAAACATTTTGGAATGATTTTACAAGTATGCACCACATGGATTATGCAACAAGTAAATGCAAAAATAGCATCTAAACATGCATATGAACATGGCACTTGAACACGATGATCTTGATTATGAATATGCAACATGATGGCACACAAATAATGCTAAACTTAATACAAAATTCAGCACTAAATTGACATGAGTGATGTGATCAAATATGCAACAAAATAACACCAACTGTACATTCACATGATTATGCAAAATGCAACATACATCAACATAATGAAATGCAAAAAATGATTTAATGCAATGCAAACATAAAAAAACCAGAATGCAACATGATTATTACATACCTAATGATATATGAACATAGCAACAAAATGCAAGAAATCAAAGTATGCACAAAAACACACAAAAACCGCATAAAACGCAACATAAACGGAATCGTGTCGAAACGACTCGAAATGGGGGAACTAGCTACTGGAAATGGATTCAAAAATTCCCTAAAATCACTACCTAAATAAGTATGAACATTAGAGGCACTAGGACTTAGGGCTAAGCAATCAAAGAAACCAAGAATCCAAAAATTCACAGCGTTAACCGGTTAACCATATAGGTTAACCGGTTAACAGACCCAAAACAGAAGCAATTTGGCCAAAAACGCATGTGTTAACCGGTTAACCATATGTGTTAACCGGTTAACACTGCACAGAATTGAAAAAAAGCTTTTAAAATAAGTGCTTTTGGCCACCAACTCACTTCTTGGGATCCCTAACCTACCTAGGAACATGCTAACACTAATTTCGACTTATTCGGAGTTTATCTACACATGATAAAACCTATATCTATTAACACTTTAAAAACTAATTCAACAAAAATCACAAAAATGCAAACAACACATAATCGACGGAATTAATTCAAGCAAATCGAAAAGCACTTAAAGAATGCCGAAAGTGGCGAGATGAAGAGAATAACTTAAAGAAAAAGTGATTAAGATCACCAACCTACGAAGCGGAGGATTGCTTCGGTAATTGTTGCAAGTATCGAAGCTTGAATCGAAGAGAAAACCGAAAACCGAAAACCGCAAAATAAATGCGTTCTTGAGCTTGAATTTTCGTGTGCTTCCGATAAGTCGATAATCTTCACCAAATTCAGTAGCTTCTTCTTCTTCAATCCACAATTAATGGAGGTTGAGGCTTAAGCTTCAAGATCTTCAAGTTTCAATGTGAAACTTGAAGAGCTTATGTGAAAAAGCTTTGGTGAAAGGGAGAGGAAAAGTGAGAGAGAAAAAGTGCTTCTCCAAGAGTGAAATTAGAAAAAAAATGGTGGGGGGCTTTTTGGTTTGGATGAAAATGACTTAAATAGAGACTAGGCTAGGAGCTAGGTTTGGGTTTGGGGCCCAAAAATTAGGTTTGGGATCCAAAAAATAGGTTTGGAAGTTAGTTAGGGTTAGGGTTGGATAAAGGGAATATTCCTTGGAATATTCCTTGGAACACTCTAGAAGATGGTGGAAGGTGGTGGAAGTTTCCAAGGGAAATGGAGTGGAATTGGAGTGGAAAAATGAGATGGAAAGAATGAAAGGAAGTGTGGAAAGAAAGTGGAAGGAAAGGTGGAGGGAAATGCAAAACCAACTAACTTTCAAATGATTTTTTCTTTGATTTTTTCATGATTCCTCCATCGTTTCTTGACCAAATATGAACCATAGGGTAATTGTAGCCCTAATTTCACGATTTCGATCTTAAAAGTCCGGAGTCGACCCCTTTTTACCTAGCTCGGTTGCCGTTTCTCCGATTCTCCGATTTTTCATCGTCCGGCCAGTCGAACCCCTTCCAAAATGAACTTGTGGACGAGATTTGAACCCTAGGCACTTGACATCATATATAAGTCAAAGAAATCCACTTCGAATCAAAAATTTATGTAGAAGCCCTGTAGAAATGAAACCCTAATTCGGCTCTTTTCCCTCAAGAAGTATTGCACTGCTTGCCTCCTTCAATCAAACTAAAACTTTTCATGACTTGTGGCTTCAAGTGAAGACTTGTGGGATATTGTGAACCCTTTGCACAAGGTTGAGAAGCTTTGTGGCCCTTCGGTAGCCTCTTCATAACTTTCGGTTGCTCCGATCATTGATCACATACCCACGCCTCGGCTATGCTATATATGATGCAATGTTTTTGGTTATTTTATGAATCCATATATGCAAAATGATATGCAAAATGTTGAGGAAATGAGAGGGCAAATTTTGAGGTATTACAGCTGCCCCTATTCAATCAACTGCAGACCTGAACGAATAATTGCATCGGCTTTTAGACGTTCAAGGTATGGAGTGATTGAATACTCGAATAAAACCTGAAAATTTGAACTCGGGATAACAGGAATGCTACCCGCCCATTTATTTATTTATATATTTTTTGTTTTGACCTCTGAATAGGTAACAGGGTAAGAGCCAGGCGGAGATATGCCGGGAAGAATGTCATCCTCGAATGACAACTCATGAGGGATCCTCGGATCCAGTACTAAAACCCTCCTCGAATAGAAATACAATGGTATACCGGCCACAGGCGATAACCATCAACAACAAAGACTGACCTCGGACAGACTTTGCAAGAGAGACAAACTGACCTCGATCAATAAGCTCAAAAAGTGAACTACTATCCTCGAATAATAGCCACACAAAACAAAAACAAGACCAACCGCAGAAGGACTTGAAGAAAAGAATGCCATCCTCGAATGACAATCCAAAAGATCCTCAGATCTAACACGAAACCATCCTCGAATGGAGACGCGAAGGTATACCAGCCTCGACTGATAACCAAACGCAAAGCTGACCTCAGACAGACTTTGCAAAAGAGACAAACTGACCTCGATCAATAAGCTCAAAAAGTGAACTACTATCCTCGAATAATAGCCACAACAACAAGACCAACCTCGGAAGGACTTGAATAAAAGAAATGCCATCCTCGAATGACAAATCAAAAGATCCTCGGATCTGACACGAAACCATCCTCGAATGGAGACGCGAAGGTATACCAGCCTCGACTGATAACCAAACACAAAGCTGACCTCAGCTAGACTTTGCAAAAGAGACAAACTGACCTCGATCAATAAGCTCAAAATGTGAACTACTATCCTCGAATAATAGCCACAACAACAAGACCAACCGCAGAAGGACTTGGAGAAAAGAAATGCCATCCTCGAATGACAAATCAAAAGATCCTCGGATCTAACACGAAACCATCCTCAAATGGAGACGCAAAGGTATACCAGCCTCGACTGATAACCAAACACAAAGCTGACCTCAGACAGACTTTGCAAAAGAGACAAACTGACCTCGATCAATAAGCTCAAAAAGTGAACTACTATCCTCGAATAATAGCCACAAACACCAAGACCAACCGCAGAAGGACTTGAAGAAAAGAAATGCCATCCTCGAATGACAAATCAAAAGATCCTCGGATCTAAAACGAGACCATCCTCGAATGGAGACGCAAAGGTATACCAGCCTCGACTGATAACCAAACACAAAGCTGACCTCAGACAGACTTTGCAAAAGAGACAAACTGACCTCGATCAATAAGCTCAAAAAGTGAACTACTATCCTCGAATAATAGCCACAACAACAAGACCAACCTCGGAAGGACTTGAAGAAAAGAAATGCCATCCTCGAATGACAAATCAAAAGATCCTCAGATCTAACACGAAACCATCCTCGAATGGAGACGCAAAGGTATACCAGCCTCGACTGATAACCAAACACAAAGCTGACCTCAGACAGACTTTGCAAAAGAGACAAACTGACCTCGATCAATAAGCTCAAAATGTGAACTACTATCCTCGAATAATAGCCACAACAACAAGACCAACCTCGGAAGGACTTGAAGAAAAGAAATGCCATCCTCGAATGACAAATCAAAAGATCCTCGGATCTAACACGAAACCATCCTCGAATGGAGACGCAAAGGTATACCAACCGCAGGTGGTAACCAGAAACAAAGAAAATAGGACAAGATGGAACGGGATCATTGTACATAAACGAGAGCCCAAGCAAACAGGACCGTTGTACAAAACGAGAACCTGCGACGCGACTGTTGTACCAAACAAGACGCGGAGAAATGACGAACATTGACTTGAAAAAGACAAGGATGTCTGAAAAATGATATTGGTATCCTCTGTGCGGAGTACTTCAGGTTGAAAAGATATTATAAGTCGTACGTAATATACCTCAAAACTGGCCCATGCTGGCATGCATATGTTTGTATTTATGGCGTAATGCTCCATAATGATGGAAATGCTACGCTTTGGAAGATGCAAATGCAATGATGATTATGCGAATGACAATGCAAAGAAGATCTCCTAACAAGGGGACTGCAAGTAATTCCATATAACTTGGCTGGAAGGAAACGATGATCACTGCATTGATCTGGCTCGTCCTGATGAGGAGGAAACAACTCTGCGGGGAAAGCTGTTAATAATTCGCTGGCTCAGAATAGCCGCCACTGCCAAAAATAAATTGGACTTTGAGACGGGAGCGCCAAGACCCTGCTGGAGGTGGACCCTTTTTGAACTCTGATGGGGAAGTGAGGACTTCCTGGGAACCAAAGACGTGACACTGCTGAGGAAGCAACTGCTGGGGAGGCAAAATACTCTTTACGCTGTTAAGAATTGCCCCTGTCTGCACGGAGACTTCTGCTTGGGGATTGCACCCACTCTCTGCTGTCTAGCTGGGATAAATTTCAACTTGCACATGGCTGGGGATAGTTGGAAACACCCTGGGAGACATTTGTTTCTGCTCAAACAAATGGGAATGCCCATCCTGGATAGTGATCTTTTAGCTCTGTTAGCAACACCAGTACCTGTACCTGCATGAACACAATCGATAGTACCTGCAACATAGAGAATTAGTTTGGGACCTGCTTGCCCCAGGCTCATAGCACGAATCATTGTCTAGGTATCTCAGCACCCTTTCAGAGCTGAATTAAATGTTTCTATTCTCCTGCACGAGTTAGAAAAGCATTCAAATGTTCATAACACAATGCAAGTTACCATTTGCTAGACGTTTTCACAATCAATCAATGCTAGATGAAAAATTAAAAAACAAAAAAACTGAAATGGTCAATTGACTGAAGTTGAATTTTTATTGATTTTGACAGGTGGCCCTGAATAGGCAATACAAAGGAAGCGGTTCCCTGGAATGAGGGAACAACTAAAAGAAAAACAAACTACCCTATTGGCAATGTGAAAAATGAATCTCATCAAGTATCAACCCGGTTATGACTCGTATGTCTTCAAGACGCTCCGCTCTTCTGTCTCTTGAGAAAAAGTAAGTGAACTGATCTTCAACCTTAAGATAGCCTCAACTGTAGGTAGGTCATGGATCTCGCAGATCGCAGTCGTTCGTGTTAATCCCTCTTTTGCGTGGATCGCCCTTTCAGGTTTTCAATCCACCGGGATACCCTTTTTTGCCTGAGTTGTCCGATGTGGCTTTTCAACTCAGCGGGTGTACAATTTTTTCCAATATTTCCCTAACTTTTGCCCGAGCCTTTTATTCTGTTTTTGGCTCGCCGGGATGCCCATTTTTGCCTGGATCTTTATTCTGTTTTTATCCAGCGGGTCCTTTTTACACGAAGTATTTTCTTACTGCATCTGCGTTGACAGGGGATGGAAAGTCTTCTCCGTCCATGGTTGTCAGCATTAAGGCTCCGCCTGAGAAAACCCTTTTAACCACGAACGGTCCTTCATAATTGGGTGTCCACTTGCCCCTGTGATCGTTGAGAGGAGGAAGAATCCTTTTCAGCACTAAGTCTCCTGGCATGTACCTCTGGGGTCGCACCTTCTTGTCAAAAGCTTGCTTCATTCGTCGCTGATACAACTGTCCATGGCATACAGCTGCTAGACGCTTCTCTTCAATGAGGCTCAATTGATTATATCGGGATCGGAGCCATTCAGCTTCATCTAGCTTGATATCCATCATCAACCTCAAGGAAGGGATTTCCGCTTCGACCGGTAGAACTGCCTCCATACCATACACCAATGAGAATGGAGTTGCCCCAGTTGAAGTGCGCACTGATGTTCTATACCCATGCAACGCGAATGGTAACATCTCGTGCCAATCTTTGTACGTCACAACCATCTTCTGAACAATCTTCTTGATGTTTTTATTAGCCGCCTCGACGGCGCCATTCATCTTAGGACGATATGGAGAAGAGTTGTGATGTTCTATTTTGAAGTCTCGACACAAGTCAGCCATCATCTTGTTGTTGAGATTAGAACCATTATCAGTAATGATTCTTTCAGGGACTCCATACCGGCAGATGATGTCCCGTTTAATAAATCGAGCGACCACTTGTTTGGTGACATTAGCATAGGAAGCAGCTTCGACCCACTTCGTGAAATAATCAATAGCAACTAGAATGAAGCGATGCCCATTAGAAGCTGTTGGCTCAATCTTTCCAATCATATCGATGCCCCACATAGCGAATGGCCACGGTGAAGACATGACACTCAACGGATTCGGAGGCACATGGACCTTGTCGGCATAAATTTGACACTTATGGCATTTACGGGAATATTTGCAACAATCAGATTCCATGGTAATCCAATAGTATCCCGATCTCAATAATTTCTTGGCCATGGCATGTCCTCTAGCATGGGTACCAAAGGAGCCTTCGTGGACCTCCTGCATTAACAGGTTTGCCTCGTGTCTGTCTACACACCTGAGCAGCACCATGTCAAAGTTCCGTTTGTACAACACACCATCCTGATTCAAGAAGAAACCTCCTGCCAGTCTCCTAAGAGTTTTCTTATCTTTACTGGATGCCCCGGCCGGGTATTCTTGAGCTTTCAGGAATTGTTTGATGTCGTGGTACCAAGGCTTGTCATCTTCACCTTCACCAACTGCGAAGACATAAGCCGGTCTTTCAAGACGAGAGATCGAAATTCGAGGCACGAAATTCTCTTGGCATACTTTAATCATGGATGATAAAGTTGCGAGAGCATCGGCGAACTGGTTTTCGTCCCTAGGAACATAGCTCAGCTTTACTTTGGTAAAGAAGGTTAACAGCCTCCTGACGTAATCTCGGTAAGGAATCGAACGAGCTTGATGAACTAGCCATTTGCCATTGACTTGATTTACTACCAAAGCAGAATCTCCGAAGATCTCAAGGTTCTTGACTCGCAGGTCTATTGCCTCTTCGATCCCCATGATGCAAGCTTCATACTCGGCCTCGTTGTTAGTACACTCGAAGGTCAACCGAGCAGCGAGAGGTGTATGGACTCCTTCTGGGGAGATAATAACAGCACCCACTCCACTCCCATTCATGTTTACAGCTCCGTCAAACATCAACTTCCATCTGGATTCAGGGTCAGGCCCCTCCTCCGGAAGTGGTTCTTCATGGTCTTTCGACTTGAGGAACATGATGTCCTCATCCGGAAACTCAAACCTCATGGGTTGATAATCATCAATCGGCTGCTGGGCCAAGTATTCTGACAACACACTCCCCTTGATAGCTTTTTGTGAAGTGTACTGTATGTCATACTCCGTGAGTATCATCTGCCAACGGGCCACTCTTCCTGTCAAAGCCGGCTTCTCAAAGATGTATTTTACAGGATCCATCTTGGAAATTAGGAGAGTAGTATGAGTCAGCATGTACTGTCTTAGTCGGCGAGCAGCCCATGCCAAAGCGCAGCAAGTTTTCTCGAGTAGTGAGTATCGTGTCTCACAATCGGTAAACTTTTTGCTAAGGTAATAAATGGCATGCTCTTTTCGACCAGACTCGTCCTGCTGACCCAGTACACATCCCATCGATCCTTCCAGCACAGTGAGATACATAATCAGAGGTCTCCCTGGCACTGGAGGCATAAGAATTGGTGGTTCCAACAAGTATTCTTTGATTCGATCAAAGGCTCGCTGACAGTCTTCATTCCATTCAATGGCCTGATTCTTCCTCAGAAGCTTGAAGATGGGCTCGCACGTGGCCGTCAGGTGAGAAATAAACCGTGCAATGTAGTTTAATCTCCCCAAGAAACCACGCACTTGCTTTTCAGTCTTTGGCTCAGGCATTTCCTGGATTGCTTTCACTTTGGCCGGATCGACCTCAATTCCTCGTTCACTAACAATGAAGCCGAGCAACTTGCCAGAACGAACCCCGAAGGTGCATTTATTCGGATTTAACCTCAGTCTGAACTTTCGAAGCCTGTCAAATAGTTTTGCTAGGTTGACTAAGTGTTCTTCTTCCGTCTGGGACTTTGCTATCATGTCATCAACATAAACCTCAATTTCATGATGGATCATGTCGTGAAACAACGTCACCATTGCCCGTTGGTAGGTAGCTCCTGCATTCTTTAAACCAAACGGCATGACCTTGTAACAAAAGGTGCCCCAAGGAGTAATGAAAGTTGTCTTTTCCATATCCTCGGGAGCCATCTTGATTTGATTATAGCCTGAGAATCCGTCCATGAAAGAGAACACGGAAAACTGAGCAGTATTATCGACAAGTACATCTATGTGAGGTAGAGGGAAATCATCTTTGGGGCTAGCCCTATTCAAATCCCTGTAATCCACACACATTCTGACTTTGCCATCTTTTTTAGGAACCGGCACAATGTTAGCAACCCATGGAGGATAACTAGTCACGGCCAAGAAGCCAGCATCAAACTGTTTTTGCACTTCTTCTTTTATTTTGATTGCCATGTCTGGACGTGTGCGCCTCAACTTCTGCTTCACCGGAGGACAACCTTCTCTGAGAGGTAGCTTGTGTACCACAATATCAGTGTCTAAACCAGGCATATCTTGGTAGGACCATGCGAAGACGTCAACGTACTCTCGAAGCATAGCCATCAAACGAGTCTTGACAGATTCTTCTAATGCAGCTCCGATCTTGACTTCTTTCTTGTCCTCTTCAGTACCCAAGTTTATCACCTCAACATCTTCCTCATGCGGCTGAATCATCTTCTCTTCCTGTTTGAGCAGTCTGGCCAATTCTTCGGGTAAATCACAATCCTCTTCACCTTCCTCATCGGCTTGATAAATTGGATTGTCGAAGTCATACTTAGCCATAACAGGGTCGTCATTGATAAGATCCGGTGACGAGCACCTGCATGAATGATGATTCATGCAAGGCTTTAGCAACAACTTGAGAAACTGAGAAACATTGCCATTTTAAAAACTTTTCTTTCTTTTTGAAAAACAAAAGTAAAAAACGAAAGACAGAGAACAACATGCAATGAATGTGAAACGTCAATTTTATTAATGATTGCGTTAATGAACAAATGAACCCTTACAAAGAGACACTATGCCCCGGGGTAAGACATAGTGCTTTAGTACAGGAAAAATAGAAACAAGACATTATTACTCTTCGAAGGAAGTGACCGAAATAAGCCTTTCCGATGTCCAGTTGCTAAGTTGAGTTCCTGGAGCGGCAGGCCTGATCCATTCATCTAAGTCACAATCACTATCGACGATGTCATCCTGTACAGTACTGATGTTCTCGGAGTTTACCATTCCCGCACTTGTGAAAGTGACCGGGCTTTGACAACCTTTTGCACTTGTTTCAGACGAAGATCCTCCAGGGTGATAACCAATCCCGAACATGTCCTTCTTCTCTGGCACTTCTACCGGGCTCCCCCAGCCTTCTCGGATCCCGGATTCTACCAATTCACGCGCTTGTTTATAGGAAGCTATGGAAACTACCTTCTTCGGTTCTTCAGGAGAAGTTGCTACTGCAGATGCTTGCTCAGACAAGGGCTCAAAAGCTTGACAAGGGGTCTCGACTATTTCGCCATCCATCTCCACATATTTGAATGAGGCTAGATGACTGACGAAGATATCCTCTTCCCCGCTGACTGTCACAACTTGACCTTCCCAGACAAACTTTAATTTCTGATGAAGTGTAGAAGAAACCGCTCCTGCCGAGTGTATCCAGGGCCTTCCAAGTAAACAACTATATGCCGGCTGGATATCCATCACGTAAAACGTGGTATTGAAGACTTGTGGACCCACCTTGATGGGTAATTCCACCTCTCCAAATACCGATCTTCTTGATCCATCAAATGCTCGGACTACTAAATCACTGGGCCTTAGCACCACTCCATCATAGTCTAGCTTCATCAATGCCTTCTTAGGCAAGACATTCAGAGATGAACCAGTATCCACCAGCACATGGGAGAGCACTGCACCCTTGCATTCCAGAGAAATATGCAATGCCCGATTGTGAGCACGCCCATCAGAAGTTAAGTCCAAGTCCGTGAAACCCAATCCATGACTGGCGTTAACGCTGGACACCACCGTTTCTAGCTGGTTCACAGAAATATCCTGAGGCACGTATGCCTTGTTCAGAATATTCAAAAGGGCCTTCCTGTGAGAATCCGAGCACATGAGTAATGATAAGATGGAGATCTTTGACGGCGTCTGCTGCAAGTGATCTACAATCTTATAGTCACTCTTCTTGATGATCCTCAAGAATTCTTCGGCTTCTTTGTCAAAGGTGAGATCTGGATCAGCTGATGGAGTTGGATCATTGGCAGCTACAGGTTGCTTCCCTCTGGCTCTTGCTTGGGCTTCGGCAGTATCTCTAGGTGGTATCACATCGTTTCTCAATGCTTCAGGCGCAAACAATCTTCCACTCCGAGTAAAACCCCCTACTCCAACATTCTCTACTTGAGCTGGGGTTATACTAGTCGTGGCCAATTCTTGCCTCTGGCCATTGTAATACACTTCACCACCGTAATGCCACGGAACTGCTTTGTCACTTTGGTACATTATGGGTCCAGCAGTAGTAATAGTTATTGGCGCTACTCTAGCACGCGAAGGAACTTGGGATGGATCATAAAAGATGGTCACCGTAGATACTTCACTCTCTTTCACAATCTTGTCAAATTGCAGCACTCCTTCATCAATCATACCTTGGATTCCGGCCTTCAATCTTTTACAACCATTGGTAGCTTCAGTACACTCTGAACAATCATCCTCGCATCCAGGGAAAATGCCTTTCTTCAACAAACAAACCTTGATAGCAACCAAAGAAGTCTTCAAGTCATCTACATCATCCACCAGATTCAATTTTTCCCCTTCACCAATTGCACCAACTGTGCCCCTGTGATGAGGCATAGGATTTTCCAGCACATTAGGAGAGGGAGCGAAATTGATCGCTTTAGAATCCAGCAAGTCCTGAACAGCATGCTTCAATGCTTTACAATTCTCAGTACTATGGCCGGGAGCTCCAGAATGAAACTCGCATCTAGCATTCGAATCATAACCTTCAGGAATTTGGTCTGGCCTCGGGGGTTGCAAGGTCCGGAGCTGAATCATTTGAAGCTGCAAGAGATTCTTCAACAGTTGGGAGTAAGACATTGGTGGAGCTTCAAAATGTCTATCTCTCGGCTTCTGAGGGTAGTATGGACGAGGGGGTCTTGGCTGATACCCCTGTGAGCGTTGCGACTGTGGAGGCTGAACCCGTTGTTGAACTGGAGGAGTTGAAATAGTGACGGGGGCCACTTGTTGATAATATCTTTGGCGCATCATTCCTCTCTGCGCGTACACTGCTCCTGTTTCTCCTTCCCTCTTTTTCACAAAGGGTTTCTTGATACCAGACGTTGAAGCGCTTCCATTTTGAATTTTTCCTTGTTTGAGCCAGCTTTCGATTCTTTCTCCAGTCAGGATAATGTCCGAAAAACCACTTGAGGAACAACCAGCCAACCTTTCCATGAAATGCCCTGGGAGGGTATTCAGGAAAAGATCGACCATCTCTCTCTCCAGTAAAGGTGGTTGTACTCGGGCGGCCACCTCACGCCACCTCTGTGCATAGTCTTTGAAGCTCTCCGAGCTCCTCTGTGTCAAGCTTTGAAGCTGAGTACGGCTGGGTGCCATGTCAATGTTGTATTGATATTGTCTGAGGAAGGCCTCTCCCAAATCCTTCCAGCTTCTAATAGAACTTCTTTCCAACTTCATGTACCACTCCAAGGACCCTCCAGAAAGGCTATCCTGGAAATAGTACATCCATAGTTTCTCGTCCCGCGTGTGAGCCGCAATCTTCCTGTAGAAAGCCTGTAGGTGAGTTTTCGGGCAAGAGTTGCCATTGTATTTATCGAATGCTGGTGGCCTGAACTTGTGTGGAATGACCACCCCAGGTACTAAACCCATATCTGACACGTCAATTCCCAAAGTATCCTTGCACTCTAAGGCCTTGACCTTCTCTGCAAGCACCAAGAAGTCGTTGAGATTTCCGTCACCGCCGAAACCCATATCATTGTTGAAGTACTGGAATTGGTCTTCCTGCCTGTCCTGCACAGGAACATACGTAGCCATAGCTGGATCTGGAACATGAGGTCCACCTGTACCGTTGTTGGTATTGGGAGGAGCCCCTAGTCCGCCGGAAGTAGTTTCCTGAGCATTAGTGTTAGGAGGAGTTAACCCTTGAATTGCATTTCTCAGCTCCTGCTGCCCCTGGGCCATCCCCTGCATCAGAGTCACAAATTCTGCCATCTTGGTACGGACATCGTTGAGTTCTGTCTGCATGGCGTCCATTGCTGTTCTTTGATTACTGCGTGTCGCGTACCGATGAGGAATATTCTGTCGAATGTACCGGGTCTTGGCGGCCCTCGCAATCTTTGCCTGATGAACACAGATAAATTAGACCTCTCGAAGAAAAACCTGCAAAGACAAAGACAAAATGCAAATGATGCGTATGCAATGCAATGTGTTCCTTTTATTCCCGAGTATTTTACTGTGTCCGGTCCTGGCATTAAGAAGATAAGGATTGGGAAGAAGACCCAAATAATATTCGGACATAATGACGGCTGTGAAAAACTGGTGCTCATTACCCCGTGTCGGTGCAAATAACAAACAAGAAATCCGGAACAAATCAATCATATAAACTGGAGTTTGAAAATACAAAGTCCCCGAAGGGTGCCAATCATGATAACAAAAGTACATCACATATAAGGAACCCCACAACAAGCCTGTGGGTAATCCAAATACAACAAAATGAAATTAAACCCTAGGGAACTCTATATCTTTCAATCTCCAACTAAGGCGTTGGACGCTCTGGAACAGCTGAACCACATCTGGATGACCGGGTTCCTGGATAAGCTTCTGAATAAGGAGGTCCCTCGTATCAGAAGAAGCATGTAACTCCTCGATCTGCTGTAGAAATGCTGCTTTATTCTCCTTGCTTTGACTCGACTCGGCTTTCGACCTTTTCACATCAGCTTTCAACTTCAAGTCTTCAATCTCCTTTTGAGCTTCCTTCAGCGCCCGTTGACTCTCTGTTACGCGCCGGATACGATCCTCCTCTTGATAATAAGCTTTCCTGAGAAGTTCTTTCTGCCCATCTAAAGAATCCTGAAGGCTTTTGACTTCCTGTTTGTGCTTGGCGTCCAACTCCTTTTGTTTCTTCAGATTCTCGTCCCATTTCTCCTGCCATAAAGTAACAGCTTCATTGGCTTCACTAAGATCCTTCTTCTCTCTTCGGCGCTGGGCCGTCATATGAGTCTCAGCTAAACCTTTCTTTCGGAAATAGAGCTCTCTATCTTCAAAGTCCTTCTGCTTGAGACGGACTATCTCCTCGGCTTGCACAGCTCTCTCTTTCAATCGACGGTTCTGGATCATCAGCGCTTGACAAGAATTAAGAGCCTCTTGATTTTCAACCCTCAGTTGCTTAACCAAAGCCTCTAACTTCTGATATTCCTCCAAAGGTACCGTAGCAGGTGGTGGAGTTGGCACAGAAAAAGGAATTGGAGCCGCTTGAACCTCATTCTTTATCCAGGCTTCAAATTCAGGAAACATTCGATTGTTGCTCTTGCCCAGACATGCTATACCTTTCCTCTTAATCACCTTCCAGGACCCTGCAGCTTTTTGAACCAAAGGAAGATTGTCTTTCACCGGAAAAAAAGAAGGTTTGGAATAATTCAGACTCATCAGGAACCTCCTTGAGCGCATACCCTAACTGTCTTCTTAAGAGGATGGGATTGTAGTTAATACATCCTGATACTCCTAACAAAGGCACATTAGGGTAATTACCACAACTAGTAATGAAATTCTTTCCCTTCAACTTCAAAGTAAACCACCTGATATTTCCAGCAGACAAAGTACTCAGCTTCTGAGCCCAAGTAGAATTAGGATCCGCAAAACTCTCAGTAGTAGGCAAGTGTCTCATAACCCATTTGTAGAGTAAAGGAGCACAACCTTTAACAAGACCTCCTCGCCTCTTCTCATTCTTGTAATGCACAGAATAATACAGATCACCCAAGAGAGTGGGCACCGGATTCTTCAACACAAACAAATGAATGGCATTCATGTCCACAAACTTGTCCATGTCAGCAAATAAAACTATCCCATACACAGATAACGCCAAGATAGCACAAACTGAATCCCACTTCTTCTCCACGGCACGTTCTTCAGCTCTCTTGACCAGAAACTCTAAAGAAAAACCAAGTACTCCTGCTTTGGTGGAAACCAGATTGGAAGACACCTCTGACGGGCTCAAATAAAGAGCCTTAGCAATATCATCGTGAGTTGGTCTTGTCATCTCCGAATTAAAAGGAAGCTGATCCTTGATTGAAATCCCCATAATCTCGGCATATTCTTCCAACAAAGGACCCAACTGAAAGTCATGAAATGTGAAGCACCTAAGCCGTGGATCATAATACTGCAACAAAGTGTGAATGGCGCTCCTCTGAGAATTATCCAAGTTGAATACCAGATCCAGAACATCACCATACTTTTCTTTGAAGTAGCTCAAATGACCCGGGGTAATCAGAAACACCAATTGGTTGATCAGGTCCATCTTAGTATCGAAGAATTTGTAGTGCACAGTTCTCTTTTTGACGTCTTCCATTCTGAAGCAATAATATGGCCAGGAACCGGGAATAAATGTAGACCCTGAGAATAAAAGAAACACAAATGATTAATGATGATATGATGCTTATGCAAGACAAGGCATGTGATCAGTGAAGTGTCTGTGATGTGCCAATCATATAATCAGGTGTCGGTGCACGGTCTCAAAATCCAGGTATTACAATAATCATCCCTCTGATCTGGGGTCCATAACTTAAGAACAGAAATCCAGATCACAAAACTGAACCAAAGGCAAAGTGGGTATGCTGAAGGTACCAGGGTTCCTGCAAACCTGTAAACCCCTCCCAATCTCACGGGTATGCTACTCGGGTCAACATCACGGACTCTCAAAGCCGAATAGCAATAATACGTTCACCATTTCCGAGAAATGGCTCACAACCAAATCAGGGAATCGGTTTGGCATTATGTACTACTCAGGGAGGTCTCAGTTGAGTCCGGAAAAACAAGCATCCCTCACAAGTTTCCAGCTTCAAGCACTGAATCGAGAAACAATAGTACATTCATCCCGAAGGGTACAATACTATCGTCATACGAACAGTTTGCTTTAACTGAATTCCTATGAGAGAACCAGGCCATCCTATGCGAGTTCCCAATGGACCCTCGGATGCGAGTGGGTTTGCCAACAAATGTGGTCTGCCACTGTCATCACTGGAGAGGGTTGTTTCCATTAAGGTTCTCAATGATCGGTCCCCAGCTGCACATAACTATCAAGGTTGTACCCTGAAGTGGGGAAGAACCCCCACACAGAATAGTCCCAAGACAGTCGCAACCTGGGTGTGGAACACATCACCACTCATCATGTAACCATGCGAGCACAACATGTCCACGCTAATCCTATGGTGCACTCAAGCCGGGTATTTGGCTTATCTCACAGTAACTCCCATCCCGCAGAAAAAATGAAAACCAGCACAGCCAGACAATCCAGTATAATATGATGCATGGAAAATAAAATACTGAAAGCGGTAAATAAATGCGATAAAGTAAAGCTGTAAATAAAAGCTGTAAATGAAAACAGTAAAGCTAAACTAAAGCACACACCAACAACAGATAAACACCCAAAGAAACAAAACCAAACAGGCGCTAGGATTGACTCTACAAGGGAAACCGGAAGAATCAGGTTGGTTCCCCAGCAGAGTCGCCAGCTGTCGCTCCCGGGATTTTCATCCTAGTACAAACGCGAAAGTGGCGCGGAAAGGTAGAGTCGCCAGCCAGACATTTTTATCCCGAAAGAACGGGAAAGGTAATGTTGCACAAACCTGAGGAAGAAGGAAAAGGACGAGGCCTTGCGAACCAAAGATCGGGGTTCGGGAGTCGGTTACGAACTGGGAAGGTATTAGCACCCCAGTCCGTCCGTCGTACCCGACGGGATCCACGCTTGCTTGCTTTGTTTCAAAGGGTGAGAAAATAAGATGCTGCTGAATAAAACCGCTACTGAAATAAAGGGAATGGAAAATGAGAAATGAACTGAAATAAGAAAAAGGGAAGAAAAGGGGAAATGTAGGGAAAATAAAGAATGTGCTCGAACGGGCCCTACCCCGCTGCCTACGTACCTCATCGGGATAATGAGGATCAGAGTCGACGTAGTTCGCCTAACCTAGGCGGGAACTATTTGTTTGTGTTTTTTACAGCTGGAACTGCGTATGTCTATGCTCAGGTGTTGCAGGCTCGTCTGGTACGAGTGCGTTAACCGTCTTGCATGTGTGACAAGTCGCCGCGAGTTCGCGATGTGAGTGAATGAGATGAGAAGAGAAGTTCCCGCAGGATAGTCGGTTATTGTTTGTTTTTGTCTTTTTACAAGAAGTGTTTTGAATTTGTTTGTGAACGGTCTTGTACTAAGACCTATCCATCACGGTGAGTATTTACACCTCGCCCCGAAACAGGACGCGTATAAACACTCCGCAACAAAGTCTCGTGTCGTACAAGATTGTTCGGTTTTTATTAAGTATTTTATTGCTTTTCTTTTGAGATGAGAAAGAGAATGACTCAAGTTGATAAAAGGGAAAAATCTAAGGGGGACTAAGACACAACCCTAATTTATTTATTATGCACAAAGGGAGATCCTAATGGTTAGTGAGGTATTCTAATCCTAATGAGCAAAAGGAAAAGAAAGAAGAGATAGGATACAACTTACTTCCTAAGGAAGGTAAGTTGATCCTAACAAGGGGGAATCCTACCAAACACAAATATGGAAGGAAAAATGAATAAAATGCATAAAAGAAATGCATAGAAAATAAAGGATAAAGTGAAGTAAACTTACCTCAATCTTCCCCACTACAAAACAAGTGATTAGTGCATATTTTCATTAAAAAAAAAAATAAGGCAAACACACATTAATTAAATCCTAATTAAATTTGGACCTAAACTAGACCCTATTTTGATTCTAAAGGAACTAAAAAAACTAGGACAAAAAATACAGCACCTATTACAGCCCCTATTACACAAACAGCCATGAAAACAATGCAAGATACAACTCAGCTTTTTACAGCCAGCATGCAGCGTGAAAAAGAAGGTGTAAAAGGTCAAATGCAGCATGCACACATAACAAACAGCACACATTTTACAGCACTTATGCAAAACAAAAGCTATGAAATGCAAAATCCAGAACTGATTATTTTCATTTTTTAATGCACAAACTCACTTAAAAATGCACTAAACACATCACAAACATGCATTTGAACATGGATCAACATCTATAAATGCAAGAACATAAACATTTTGGAATGATTTTACAAGTATGCACCACATGGATTATGCAACAAGTAAATGCAAAAATAGCATCTAAACATGCATATGAACATGGCACTTGAACACGATGATCTTGATTATGAATATGCAACATGATGGCACACAAATAATGCTAAACTTAATACAAAATTCAGCACTAAATTGACATGAGTGATGTGATCAAATATGCAACAAAATAACACCAACTGTACATTCACATGATTATGCAAAATGCAACATACATCAACATAATGAAATGCAAAAAATGATTTAATGCAATGCAAACATAAAAAAACCAGAATGCAACATGATTATTACATACCTAATGATATATGAACATAGCAACAAAATGCAAGAAATCAAAGTATGCACAAAAACACACAAAAACCGCATAAAACGCAACATAAACGGAATCGTGTCGAAACGACTCGAAATGGGGGGAACTAGCTACTGGAAATGGATTCAAAAATTCCCTAAAATCACTACCTAAATAAGTATGAACATTAGAGGCACTAGGACTTAGGGCTAAGCAATCAAAGAAACCAAGAATCCAAAAATTCACAGCGTTAACCGGTTAACCATATAGGTTAACCGGTTAACAGACCCAAAACAGAAGCAATTTGGCCAAAAACGCATGTGTTAACCGGTTAACCATATGTGTTAACCGGTTAACACTGCACAGAATTGAAAAAAAGCTTTTAAAATAAGTGCTTTTGGCCACCAACTCACTTCTTGGGATCCCTAACCTACCTAGGAACATGCTAACACTAATTTCGACTTATTCGGAGTTTATCTACACATGATAAAACCTATATCTATTAACACTTTAAAAACTAATTCAACAAAAATCACAAAAATGCAAACAACACATAATCGACGGAATTAATTCAAGCAAATCGAAAAGCACTTAAAGAATGCCGAAAGTGGCGAGATGAAGAGAATAACTTAAAGAAAAAGTGATTAAGATCACCAACCTACGAAGCGGAGGATTGCTTCGGTAATTGTTGCAAGTATCGAAGCTTGAATCGAAGAGAAAACCGAAAACCGAAAACCGCAAAATAAATGCGTTCTTGAGCTTGAATTTTCGTGTGCTTCCGATAAGTCGATAATCTTCACCAAATTCAGTAGCTTCTTCTTCTTCAATCCACAATTAATGGAGGTTGAGGCTTAAGCTTCAAGATCTTCAAGTTTCAATGTGAAACTTGAAGAGCTTATGTGAAAAAGCTTTGGTGAAAGGGAGAGGAAAAGTGAGAGAGAAAAAGTGCTTCTCCAAGAGTGAAATTAGAAAAAAAATGGTGGGGGGCTTTTTGGTTTGGATGAAAATGACTTAAATAGAGACTAGGCTAGGAGCTAGGTTTGGGTTTGGGGCCCAAAAATTAGGTTTGGGATCCAAAAAATAGGTTTGGAAGTTAGTTAGGGTTAGGGTTGGATAAAGGGAATATTCCTTGGAATATTCCTTGGAACACTCTAGAAGATGGTGGAAGGTGGTGGAAGTTTCCAAGGGAAATGGAGTGGAATTGGAGTGGAAAAATGAGATGGAAAGAATGAAAGGAAGTGTGGAAAGAAAGTGGAAGGAAAGGTGGAGGGAAATGCAAAACCAACTAACTTTCAAATGATTTTTTCTTTGATTTTTTCATGATTCCTCCATCGTTTCTTGACCAAATATGAACCATAGGGTAATTGTAGCCCTAATTTCACGATTTCGATCTTAAAAGTCCGGAGTCGACCCCTTTTTACCTAGCTCGGTTGCCGTTTCTCCGATTCTCCGATTTTTCATCGTCCGGCCAGTCGAACCCCTTCCAAAATGAACTTGTGGACGAGATTTGAACCCTAGGCACTTGACATCATATATAAGTCAAAGAAATCCACTTCGAATCAAAAATTTATGTAGAAGCCCTGTAGAAATGAAACCCTAATTCGGCTCTTTTCCCTCAAGAAGTATTGCACTGCTTGCCTCCTTCAATCAAACTAAAACTTTTCATGACTTGTGGCTTCAAGTGAAGACTTGTGGGATATTGTGAACCCTTTGCACAAGGTTGAGAAGCTTTGTGGCCCTTCGGTAGCCTCTTCATAACTTTCGGTTGCTCCGATCATTGATCACATACCCACGCCTCGGCTATGCTATATATGATGCAATGTTTTTGGTTATTTTATGAATCCATATATGCAAAATGATATGCAAAATGTTGAGGAAATGAGAGGGCAAATTTTGAGGTATTACACACCTGTGAGGGGGTTGGGCTGTTTACAGGTTTGCAGGTACCCTTGGCCTCAGCATACCCTGTTACTTTGATTTGATTAAGAATACTCCATGTTGGAACAGTTCTTGTGATTCTAAACCCTGGACCTGTGACTCTTTATTTGAGTCCCCCACCTTGGTTACTGGACTTATAGACCTCCATCTGGATTTCTTGAACATACCTGGACTTATATCAGAGCACTTGATCAGATCCAGCTCAGTCACAAACCCTTGCATATCATTTGCATACATCCTCATTGCATCATTTTGACATTTGTTTATTTGTTTTTCAGGGTATCCATCTTCATTTTTGGCTTGGTTTTGACCCCATCATCAGTATAGACCTATCTTCATCAGCATCTGCTTTAGCTATCAGCTGCCTGCTTCAGTCACCTGCACCAGCCAGTCAGTGGCCCATTTTCAGTATTATCATCAGCACCTGTCTCAACTCTTCTTCAACAACATGGCACCTAAAAAGAGTAACATCTCCTACCACTTCTTCCAGCCTGAGCTAGCTGACATCAGGAGGATTCAGACCCTGATCACTCCAGACCATATACCACTTTTCAGGGAGCACTATGGAGACATACTTGATGTGGTTATGGATTTGGACCCTTCACAGAGGAGCCTGATTCATACTTGCCTTCAGTTTTATGATCCCACACTGAGGTGATTCACTTTTCAGGATTTTCAGTTGGGCCCTTTATTGGAAGAGTACTCATCATTGGTTGGTATACCTATCAGGGGTGGAGTCCCTTTCAACCCTGAGATGGTCTTTCCTGGTAATGAAGAAGTAGCAAAGGCATTGCATCTGGAACCAATTCTGATTGGGCAGCATATGACTACTAAGGCTGGAATCTCTGGCCTGCACCTGAATTTCTTGATCTCTCAGGCTACTTTGAAGGTTTCTTTGGGAGAGTGGAAAGCAGTCTGTGCTTTATTGGCCCTGAGCATATATGGGATCATATTATTTGCAGATGAGCCTAGATTCATTAGCAAGAATGCAATCCATCTTTTCATCCTGAGGAACCCAGTGCCCACTTTATTGGGGGATTTTTACTACTCAGTGCACCAGAGGAATGAAAAGCAGAGGGGAAGATTAGTGAGGTGTTGTGCCCCTTTGTTCCATACTTGGCTTCTCAAGCATTTGCCCAAGACAGATGCATTTTTGAATCCTCATCAGCAGAGAAACTGGGCTAGAAGACTCACTGCTTTGACTTCAGCTGATATCAGGTGGTGCACTCAAAGCACCAAGGGCAGGGATATCATTACCAGTTGTGGGCATTTTCCCAATGTGCCCCTGATAGGAGTTAAGGGTTGCATTAATTACAACCCTCTGCTGTTCAAAAGACAACTGGGCTATGCACTGGTCCACACTCCTAAGGCACAAGACTTGGCTGAGACTCTTTACTGTGAGAACAAGCCTAATCTGGCTATTGTCAGGCAGGCAGCCTGGGCCTGGGACAATGTTCAAACTAAAGGAGTGACCATTCTGGGGAAGTGCAACAATGTGGCATCAGCACAATATTATGAGTGGTCCCATGCCAGGGCTCAATTTTCTGGGATGCCCTTTACCATGGAGGATATGCCTGGATCATCCTCAGCACCACCTCCTGCCACAGTTATCTTAGAGGAGTTTGAGAGTTTGAAAGGGAGAAATGAGAAGTTGACTCAGGCTTTGCAGAAGACCCTCTGGGAGAGGAGTGATGGTAGGTTGGATATTGAAAGGTTGTAAAAGTTGAGGGTGGAGCATCTGGCTAAAATTGAGAAGTCTGAGGATTACATCAAGAAGTCTAGGGCTGGAGAGCAAATCCTGAAGAATGCTTGCAAGGAAGCCCAGTTCCAGAAAGCCAGGACAGACTTGTATCTGAAGGAGAGTCAAGCTAGGTGGGTCAGGATCACCGAAGCTCGTACTCTGGAAGATAAGAGGACTCAGGACAAGATAGGGCAGCTAGAAGCTAGTGCAAAAGAACAGCAGGAAGCCCTGGCAGCAGCCCAGAGGGAAATATCAGAGCTAAAGATCAGAGCTGGAGTGAAGAGGTCAAAGGACCAAAGTCAACACAAGAAGCTAACTGCAGCTGTTACTACCCGGAATCTCCTTATCAGGAATCTCACGGAACAACCAGCTGATCCTGTGACTGAAGCACTTCTCAAGGAAGTTCAGGAGGATGAGTTTGGTCTTGGTGTTTGATTTTTGCTTGTTGTTGCTTTCATTCCATGTACTTTTATTTTTCTTGTAATGTATTTTGACCCCTCAGAGGACATGTTTTGTAAAGAACAAATTATGTATCATTTGCTTTCTTGTAATATATGTATCAGTTTGTTCCATTTAAGTTCTTTTCAAGCAACATCAACAGTATCTTCAAAGGGTCTGGAAGGGTCAAAACCAAGTGCCAGGCCGGATACCTTGGAAACAAATAAGCATACTGCATTGCATGCTGACCTTTTGTTTTTGTTTTGCAGGTTTTTGTTTTATTGTTACTAACTCTGTTGTGATGTTCAGGAACTATTGCTCGACGTCGGGTATTTCCACTCAACCGTCCACACCGATATCCAACCCGTAACAACCTTCTGGGCATACAAATGGATCAGGTACAACAGGACCTTGCAGAGGTCAGAAACCAAATGGCCAACGAAAGATTGGAAATGAGAACTCAGATGACGCAGTTTATGGAAGTGATGAACAATATAGCTCAGAGCCAAGAAAGATTGAGAGCAATGGTGGAAAGGCAGAATCAGGAAGATCCCCATATAGGGACTGCTGGCACAAGCAACAATGAAAGGGTCCAACCCCATGTCAACCCCCCTGTATTTGGACCCCACCTTCATCCAGAGATCAACATTCCTGCTAATGTTCAAGGGACTGCCACTGCAGGTAGAGTGCTGCAAGAAGACCCCCAGGAGGATCAGTTCACAGTAATGGGTGCTGAGGAAGAAGCTTATGACAGAAGGCTGGAGGAAATTGCTGAAAAATTAAGGTCCTTGGAGTCTCAAAACTCTTTGGGCTTTGATGTTATGGACATGGGCTTAGTGGACGGGGTCAGGATTCCCCATAAGTTTAAGCCTCCTTGTTTTGAAAAATACAACGGGACTTCCTGCCCACGGACCCACTTACAATCCTTTTTGGGAAGGTTGAAAGCATATACCATGGACGAGAAGTTATGGATGTTTTATTTTGAGGATAGCTTAACTGGAGCATCAAGGGAATGGTACTCCCATCTGACTAGAGCGACCATCAGGTGTTGGAAGGACTTGGCAGAGGCCTTCATCAGACAATACCAGTATAATTTGGATATGGCACCCAACAGGACCCTCCTGATAGGGATGTCACAGTCATCTAGGGAAAGCTTCCGCGAGTACGCCCAAAGGTGGAGGCAGCTGGCTGCTGCTGTCCAGCCACCTATGTCAGAGAGGGAGATGGCAGATATGTTTATGAACACCCTCCAAGGAACATACATTGACAGGCTGGCTGCTTTCTCTTCTACCAGCTTTGCAGATGTCGTTATAGCCGGAGAGAGAATTGAGAGCCTGTTAAAGATGGGCAAGATTTCTGACAACGGTGCCAGCTCATCCAGCAACACAAGGAAGCCTTTTGCAGGCCCAAGAAGAACTGGTGAAACCAATGCTATCCATACCAACAGGGGCAGACCCCAATATGTTCACAGGTCTGTGGCAGCAGTCACCATTCCCGCTCCAGTTCATCCACAACCAGTTTATCAACCACAACAACAAAATTATCAGCAGCAAACTCAGTATCCTCCTCAGAGAAACTACAACAACACCAACAACAACAATCAGAAAAGACCGTTCCAACAGAGACCTTCTCAGGCCAACAGGGTGATCGATCCGATCCCTATGCCATATGCTACATTACTGCCACAACTCCTGAAACTCAACCTGGTTGAGCTAAGGACGTTGGCACCTCCAGATCCTACCAGTCTACCCAGAAATTATGACTCCAACGCCAGATGTGCTTTTCATTCAAATGCACCTGGCCATAGTACAGAAAAGTGCAGAGCCTTGCACATGAAGGTACAAGACCTGGTAGACTCTAAAGCTCTGAACTTTGCACCACCACCAAATGTTAATAAAAACCCTATGCCAAACCACGGAGGTCCCGGAATCAATGCTATTGAAGAAGACAAGCCGTCTTACTTGATAACCAGTGTGGGTCAGATTCGGACGCCGTTGGTAGAGATCAAAGCTCAACTCCTTGAATGCCAAATGTTCCAGGGATGTGAGCTAGGGTGTGCTTATTGCAACATTTCGGTGAATGGTTGTGATAATTTGAGAGATGTCATAGATGGTCTCATCCAGAGCGGCCTGCTTCAAATCACAACATCAATTCCTACCAATCCAGCGACCTCATCAGCAACAATTCCTGTGTCTTCTACAAATACAACAACCATTGTTCCAAGCAACTCTTCAATCTCATCAACAAGTGCTTCATCTGTTCTTTCAACGGACCAAATATCAGCAAACATCCCTTCTACAACTTCAGCACCACTCCATTCAGAAACTCTTACAACAACAACACCCATCCTTCCAACAATGTCTCCTACAACTTCAGTAGCAAATGTCTCAACAGTTATGATTTATTATGATCCTGAAAATGATTCTGCCTACAACTCACAAAATGCCACTCCCATAAGAGCACCGGTCATAATATACTACGATCCACAGACTATCACAGTCCTTTCTGCAGCTGCAATCAGTCCAGTCACTATTACAGTGCCTGGGCCAGTACCTTATGAAAGCAGTAATGCCATCCCTTGGCATTACGGCTCTGATCTATACTACGGAGGACAGAAAATCACTCTTGAATCATCAACTCCTGCACCACAAATAGACAATGTGGGAGGAGGCGGAGGCTTCACTCGAAGCGGACGTCTCTTCGCTCCACAAATTCAAAGACCCACTGCCGAAGCAGAAGCTGCCGCCAAGGCAAAAGGGAAAAGCTTGGTGCAGGAAGAGCAAATTATTAAGGAAGCTTTGAAAACACCCTTTGATCAAGAAGTTGATGAGTTCATGAGAATCATCAAGAAAAGTGATTACAAAATAGTGGATCAGCTTCACCAGACGCCTTCCAAGATCTCTATTCTATCATTGCTTATATGCTCCGAAGCTCATCGGAACGCACTACTAAAAGTCTTGCACGCAGCTTATGTGCCTGAAGAGATCACCGTCAATCAGTTGGAAGCGGTGGTTGGAAATGTTAATGCTAGTCATGGACTAGGGTTCACCAACACTGATTTGACTACGGAAGGCCGCAATCATAACAAGGCTTTGCACATTACCATGGAATGTAAAGGTACAGTTCTTTCCCATGTGCTGGTAGACACAGGATCATCCCTCAATGTCTTACCTAAAAAAGCCCTCGTGAAGCTAGAGTATGACGGATTGGCATTACGTCCCAGCAACCTGGTAGTGAGAGCCTTTGATGGTTCTAAGAGATCGGTTCTGGGAGAAATTGAGTTGCCTATAACGTGATGGGTAGGCCATGGATTCACGCCGCTGGCGCCGTGACCTCAACCCTTCACCAGAAGTTAAAATTCGATTGGGAGGGTCAAGTCGTTACTATCTGTGGAGAGGAGGATATTTTTGTTAGCCACCTGGCTACCTATAAATACATTGAGATGGATGGGGAGATCCACGAAACAATGAGTCAAGGGTTCGAGGCCTTGAACATAAATGAAACATCTGCTGTACCCGGAACCTCAATGACATCTTACCAACAAGCCCGGAAGGTTGTTGAAGAAGGAAACGTCCAAGGCTGGGGCAAACTGTTACCGGTGGAGAAGAAAGAGGATAGATTTGGGTTGGGTTACAAACCAACTCAATAAGATCAAGCAGAGGCTGCTAAAGAGCCCAACTTTGTTAGTGGGGGAATGCTCACCCATGATGCTGTCAACAATTTGGAAGACGAGGATGAAAGCAACCGCAACCTGGAGAGTTGGATTCGTCCAAAGATCCCGGGGAGCAGTATCTCAAACTGGTCTTCCCAGGAAATTATAAGAGTTACTCATGCAGAGTAATTATTATTTCCTGTATTTTTATAGCATGCATCAAAGTCTTGCATCTTGCCCAAGATGACAAGACTCATTTTGTAATCGGGCCATCTGTAATTTTTGTGCAACAAGATTAATCAATGAAATATCAGACATCTTTTGCAAATAAGTCTTTTTCTTTTCCGCTCACTGTTTTCCCATTTTTCTTTTTGTACAAAAAAATAAATGGCAGTGTTTTCAAAATGACAACTTTATTTCGCTTTTCTAAACAAGATTAAAATCAATCACTAAAATGAACAAACTGAACCCTTGCAGAGAGTGCCTTCCAGACTGCACCGACAACAGCACGGCTATGACTTCGTATGGCTTTGACAATCCAATCAATCAAGCTGATGAAGGGGTTGAAGAAGAATATGAGCTTCCTGAAGAGTTAGCCAGGTTGTTAAGACAAGAGGAAAAGGTTATCACTCCTCACCAGGAGGAGGTTGAAACGATCAATCTTAGTACAGATGAAGACGTGAAAGAAGTTAAAATCGGGGCCTGCTTACAAGACTCAGTGAAGAGACAACTGATTGACCTGCTTCAAGAATATGTGGACGTGTTTGCTTGGTCTTATCAAGATATGTCAGGGTTGGATACCGACATTGTTGTGCACAAGCTGCCTTTAAGAGAAGAATGCCCACCGGTTAAACAGAAACTGCGTCGTACTCGCCCAGACATGGCAATGAAAATCAAGGAAGAGGTGCAAAAGCAATGGGACGCCGGGTTCCTTGCCGTAACTAGCTATCCACCATGGGTTGCTAATATAGTACCTGTGCCTAAGAAAGACGGCAAAGTAAGAATGTGTGTTGACTACCGGGATCTGAACAGGGCCAGCCCGAAAGATGACTTCCCTTTACCTCACATTGATGTATTGGTGGATAATACGGCTCAGTTCTCGGTATTCTCCTTCATGGATGGATTTTCAGGATACAATCAGATCAAAATGTCACCTGAAGACATGGAGAAGACAACCTTCATCACACCCTGGGGCACGTTCTGCTACAAGGTAATGCCATTTGGGCTCAAGAATGCCGGTGCGACATATCAACGGGCTATGGTAACATTATTCCACGATATGATCCATAAAGAAATCGAGTGTTATGTGGATGACATGATTGCCAAGTCCCTCACTGAAGAAGACCATCTGGTAAATCTGCTAAAGTTGTTCAAGCGTCTGAGGAAGTACCAACTGAAGTTGAACCCCAACAAATGCACATTCGGGGTGCAATCGGGTAAGTTGCTGGGATTTATTGTAAGCGAGAAAGGGATTGAAGTTGACCCTGATAAAGTCAAAGCTATTCAAGAAATGCCTGCACCGAAGACAGAGAAAGAAGTTCGAGGGTTTCTAGGTAGATTGAACTACATCTCACGGTTCATATCTCACCTTACAGCAACCTGCGAACCCTTGTTCAAATTGTTGAGAAAAGAACAGACGGTCAGGTGGAACGAAGACTGCCAAAGGGCTTTTGACAAGATCAAAGAATACTTACAAGAGCCTCCAATCCTTATGCCTCCAGTTGAAGGAAGACCTCTGATAATGTACTTAACAGTATTAGAAGAGTCAATGGGGTGTGTGCTGGGCCAGCATGACGAGTCTGGTCGAAAAGAGTATGCAATATACTACCTAAGAAAAAAGTTTACCGACTGTGAACAACGTTATTCACTGCTCGAGAAAACTTGCTGTGCTTTAGCGTGGGCTGCTCACCGACTGAGACAGTATATGTTGACCCACACTACTTTGTTGATCTCAAAGATGGACCCAGTTAAGTACATATTTGAGAAGCCAGCTCTTACCGGACGGGTTGTAAGATGGCAAATGATCCTCACGGAATATGACATCCAGTACACATCTCAGAAAGCCATCAAGGGCGGTGTATTGTCTGAATATCTTGCTGAGCAACCCATTGATGATTACCAGCCTATGAGATTTGACTTCCCTGATGAAGACATCATGTTCATAAAAGCAAAAGATCATGAAGAGCCTATTCACACAGAAGGGCCTGACCCGGAAGAAGAGTGGACTATGATGTTTGATGGGGCTGTTAATATGAATGGTCGTGGTGTTGGTGCAGTACTCATTACACCTAAGGGAGTTCACATGCCTTTCTCGGCAAAACTCACCTTTAACTGCACTAACAACGAAGCTGAATACGAAGCTTGCATTATGGGTCTTGAGGAAGCCATTGACCTCAGGATCAAGACTTTAACTGTATTCGGAGATTCAGCTCTGGTAATCAATCAGACCAACGGCAAATGGTACACCCACCAAGATCATCTGATACCTTATAGGGATTATACAAGGAGGTTATTGACTTTCTTCATAACAGTCAAGCTTGAGTATATCCCTCGAGACGAGAATCATTTTGCAGATGCTCTGGCTACCATTTCATCCATGATCAAAGTTCAAACCGCCAACTTTGTACCTCAAATCTCAGTGTCCAGACTTGACAGGCCAGCATATGTGTTCGCAGCAGATGTTGTCAAAGACGATAAGCCTTGGTTCCATGACATTAAGTGCTTCTTGGAGGATCAAACATACCCACCTGGGGCATCTTCCAATGATAAGAAGACTTTGAGAAGGCTTGCTGGTAGTTTCTTTCTGAACACTGATGGTTCCCTGTACAAGAGAAACTTTGATATGGTACTCCTCAGATGCGTTGATAAGACAGAAGCGGACTTGTTAATGCATGAAGTGCACGAAGGATCCTTTGGTACCCATGCAGGAGGGCATGCCATGGCTAAGAAGTTGCTCAGATCAGGATATTATTGGATCACAATGGATGCAGACTGTTGTGCCTACGCCAGAAAATGCCATAAATGCCAGATTTATGCGGATAAGGTGCATGTGCCTCCCAATCCTTTGAATGTGATGTCTTCACCCTGGCCCTTCGCTATGTGGGGCATTGACATGATTGGCAAGATTGAACCAACTGCTTCAAACGGCCACAAATTCATCTTGGTTGCTATTGACTATTTTACCAAGTGGGTTGAAGCAGCTTCCTATGCCAATGTTACAAGACAAGTGGTAGCCAGATTTCTGAAGAGAGAGATCATCTGTCGATATGGAGTTCCCGAGCGAATCATTACTGACAATGGTTCCAACTTGAATAACAAAATGATGGCAGAGCTATGCCGGGACTTCAAGATCCAACACCACAATTCTTCTCCTTACAGGCCAAAGATGAATGGCGCTGTTGAGGCGGCTAATAAGAATATCAAGAAGATTGTGCAGAAGATGATAGTCACCTACAAGGACTGGCATGAGATGCTACCGTTTGCCCTGCATGGGTACCGCACGTCAATCAGAACATCCACTAGGGCAACACCATATCAGCTTGTCTATGGTATGGAGGCAGTCCTACCTGTTGAAGTTGAGCTACCCTCCCTACGGGTACTAATGGATGTTAAGCTGAACGAAGCAGAATGGGTCCGATCCCGGTACGAGCAACTGAGTCTGATTGAAGAGAAAAGATTGGCTGCAATCTGTCATGGGCAGTTGTATCAGAAAAGAATGAAGAGAGCCTTCGATCAGAAAGTCAAGCACCGAGAGTACCAAGTAGGAGATCTTGTGCTGAAGAGAATCCTCCCTCCTCATACAGACCACAGGGGCAAATGGACTCCGAACTATGAAGGACCATTCGTAGTAAAGAAAGTTTTCTCTGGTGGAGCACTGATGCTCAGCACTATGGATGGTGAAGATTTCCCGTCCCCTGTGAATTCAGATGCAGTTAAAAAATACTTCGCATAAAAATGACCCGCTGGACACAAAAACAGAATGTAAGTCCAGGTAAAAATAGGGCATCCCGGCGAGTCAAAAATAGAATAAAAGGCTCGGGCAAAAATAAGGGAAAATAAGCAAAAAATGTACACCCGCTGAGTTGAAAAGCCGCATTGGACAGCTCAGGCAAAAATGGGTATCCCGATGGATTGAAAACCCGAAAGGGCGATCCATGCAAAATAAGGGAATAAGTGAACAACTGCATTTTGAATTCGTCTGTATCGTTTACAACTTGGTAAGCTTCGAAAGGATCAAGCTTCAATCAGAATCAGCATTCTTCAGAAAGCAAGATGAGGAGAACGTCAAAAGTCATACGGGTCATAGTAAAGAGGAAGCTCCTTAAAGCGTCATTAACATTGCCAGCTTTTTGTTTCTCAATTTGTAGCAATCTCCTCATTTCAGGGGATATGTTTCTTTGACTGTATCTCGCCAAATCAGGGCATATGAATTAATAAAATCAGATTTTCAGTCATGTCTCGTCTTGTACATTTTTTATTTGCAAAAATGTCTGATGTCTTAAAGAAAAATGATTGCATGAATACAGATGCTTATCTTCAAAAATATAATAAAAGCTGCGTGCTCGCAGGAAATATACTTACTCTCAGAAGTATCTAAACTCCTAAGACGGAATCCAGTAAAGGATACCTCGGGATTACTTGTGCGTTTCTCTATCTTTTCAGGATTGCAGGTATCCAGAATGCAGCTTGGGACATGAAAGTTTCATCCCAGCAAGCTGACAAATCAGCACTCAGTCTTAACACTCGAAGTGTTTTCTCCCCAGCCGAGTTGCCATTTCATCCTCAGCCAAAATACAAAAGTCAAGGAGCCCTCTCCCCACAGAGTCTCAGCCTCTATCCAGAAAGAGCAGTGCATGAAGAATCACAACAGAGTAAAGAAAGCTTCTTCGAACCCCAGCTGGGTCCCCAGTACAAGGAGGGGTCTATCAATGACCTGTATCCCCAGGCAATAGCATCTCATCAGATCTACCAGTGATCTCACCCCCAGCTGGGATGTCCATTTCAAACAGATCGGTCGAAAATCTTTGTAGCGACGGGATCCGAGTCCCGGTTTGGTACCTTTTGCATAATCATAACATTCGCATCATATTCACCCATAAAGCATATCATTCCGTCTAATACGGAGCATTACGGCAAAAACCAAACATATAGCATAATCATAAGCCATGTTTTGAATCAACACTTGTGAATAATGACATTTCAACAGTATACAGAAAACTCCCCCCAAAATCCCCAGCGGAGATTCCCCAGCAAAATCAGTTGCCTCACATTCACAAACACCGATATATACACTCTTTGGCACCCGTCCGTATCAATACTCCCCAGTAAAGTCGCCCGAACACTCTGTGCAAACAGTACCACTCGTATTACAAATACTTTCTGACACCCGTCTGTGTCATAACCCCAGCAGAAATCCAAAGGCGTCCTCTTTGCACTCACATACACTTACATATGACAATCCTTTGACACCCGTCCGTGTCATATCCCCAGCGCAGTCGCCTACACTTTGTACATCAGATACTTGTTCATATCACACTCTTCTCCTTTTGACACTCGTCCGTGTCACTCTCCCCAGCTGTTAAACACTCATCTATACACCACTCACACTTATACTGATACTCGTCCGTATCTTATATATACCACTTATATCCCCACAGATTCAACACTAGTCCTTGTTCTTTGTTAACTCGTTGGTACTCGTCCGTACCATCATCTCAGAACATGCGTCAAGAGTTTGTTTCTACATGATACTCGTCCGTATCATAGTCTTAAGGATGCTCGTCCGCATCTTTAATCCATACACTGTGTCAAACACTCTTGTCTCCTTGAATATATATACTCGCCTGTGTCTACTATTCCCTAGAAGAACCCTCTCAGATTCAACACTCATCCGTGTTCTCTGTTAACCCGTTGATACTCGTCTGTATCATCATCTCTGAACACGAGTCAGTATTTGTTTCTACCCAATACTCGTCTATATCGTAGTCTTAAGAATGCTCGTCCGCATCTTTAACCTATACACAAACATCTAAACACTTATACCTTTTGTTTCTTGGATGAAAACACTCGTCCGTGTTTACTATCCCCCAGTAGATCGCCAACAAAGCAAATTTTATTTTATCTGACATTCGTTCTATGTCATGATAAACCTCGAGAGCAGCCGTCCCCTGCTAGGTGGTCGTCCTCCACCTCTTGATGATCGTCCTTCATCATGCTCATCCGATGGCCGTCCCCATCGTTGATCTTTTCTATCCGACGTTCGTCCTATGTCGTGATATTTAGCAGCCGTCCCCTGCTAGGTGGTCGTCCTCCACCTCTTGATGATCGTCCTTCATCATTTTATCTAATGGCCGTCCCCATTATTGATTTTGGTTATCTGACATTCGTCCTATGTCATGACAAACCTTGAGAGCAGCCGTCCCCTGCTAGGTGGCCGTCCTCCACCTCTTGATGGTCGTCCTCTATCATGCTCGTCCGATGGCCGTCCCCATCATTGACCTTTTATCCGGCATTCGTCCTATGTCGCGATATTTTCGGCATCCGTACCCTGCCAGGTGGTCGTCCTCCACCTTAGATGACCGTCCCTCATCTTACCCGACAGAGCAGCCGTCCCCTGCTAGGTGATCGTCCTTCACCTTTGATGACCGTACCTCATCATCTGTTATTTCATTTATTCTTTAACCCGATGGCCGTCCCCGTCGTGGTCCCTTTTCCTTTCAGTTTAGCCCGATGGCCGTCCCCATCGTTGGTTACTTTACTTTGTGAACTTGGTGGCCGTCCCCATCATAATTCCTTTTATCCCCAGCATGTCGGCCGTCCCCGTCATCGCTTTATTTCCCGCACCTTTCCAGCATGTCGGCCGTCCCCGTCATTGCCCTTTACCCAGCAGTCGCCCTCTGCTCGACGGTCGTCCTCCGTCGCCCACACTTTACAATATACTTTACTTTCTTTTACAATCTATATCCCTTTTCTTCTTCATTCAGTGAGTGCAAATTTTGGACTATCTTTGGTATTCAACCACAAGTTATCTTGTTTGCCTGATAAGCCTTTGCTTACAACTTGCACAGCTAACTCATGTTTGAATAGGGGCAGCTGTAAACACCCCAAATTTTCCCTCACCCATTCACACCATGGCTTGTGATTATTTCATATGCATAAACTCAATCATACCACCTCACATTACATTTTTGATTCACTGCATAGATTCAAAGTCATCTGCACCTAGGGTTTGTGATCTGAGCAATCCAAGAGCTTCTTGGGCCATTCCAAAGGTCATCAATCACTTCAAAGGGGTCTATGTGTGTTCAAGTATCATATTACATCCTCTCAAAGTCAATAATGCCAAAGAATCACAAGAACTGGGATTGGTATGGAAGCAGAGCCAGGCTTGACTGCACAGATGACCTAGAATTAGGGTTTTGGTTTCAAAGGCTATAACTCCAAATTTTTTGGTCATTCTTGTTTCTATTGGTCTCCATATGATATAGGGAGTATGCATATCAATTTTCATGAAGAAATTCCATGGGGAAGTCATCTGATCAAGGGTTGACTTTTCAAGCAAGTCAGTGCAAAATCAGGGCATCTGAGGCCCCCAATGACCCAACCAAGGGGTGATCTTCGTCATTTTGAGTGTATATGATCTTTATTTGATCATGGAAGAGGTTGGAAGTTCACAAAATTCAAGAATCTCAAGTTTTTGCAAAGTTGACTTTTTGGGCAAGTTTAACTTTTAATGGAAATGTCATTTTATGCAACTTTTTCAACCCTTACTTTTTGATCCAAAAATGCTTCAAATGGAAAAACTTTGGTCATGAAAGTTGTAGAATAGATCTTTCCCTTTTCAAAAAGTACAAGAACATGACCTAATTCATTTTGGATCAAAAGTTATGGCTTGTCAAAGTTGGCAAAAATCACAAAATTTCAAAGTTTCTACCAAAGAGGTATTTTGCAAAATGACTTGATCAAGTGTTCTAAGGCTATCAAATGGACTTCTAATTCACATAACATGACAATGTGGCATCTAAAGTTCAGATTGTACCAAAGAGTTACATGTTTGTATGACTTTTTGAACAAGATCTTTCCTTGAGAACCAAAGTTGAACCAAGTTGTAAAATCCATCATAACATCTCATCCACTTGCTGCCTTGGTTGCTGAACCACCCTAGCCCTCTCCTCACCTCATGCTGCGCAAGACAAGCCCTTTGTACCAAGCTAGCAAAGTAGCCCATGCCCTTCTTACACAAAATTGACAATTTGCAAAAGGCACCCATACCTATCACAAAAGGACATGTCATGTCATCTGACCAATAGGATTAGTTTATACAAAAAATTTGCAAGCCAAACATCACAAGACACAAGCCTGAAACCAGCAAGAACACAACTTTCTCATTTTCACTCTCAAAAGCAAAAGCTTTCGAAACTCAGTGTACAAGCTACAAACTCACAAACAAACTTCATAGAACTCATCACCACATCCTTCTGATCATTTTCCCTGCCTTCATTCATCCTTGAAACACCACATAAGCCAAACACGATTCTCACCTGAGCTTGAACAGAACCTGTTCAAACTCTTAAATCAGCCACCATAAACTCCTTCTAAGCATCCAGACATCATCAAGGGACCAAAAGGAGTGGATTGCATAAAGAGAAGAGGTCAGAAAGTTGCTAAGTTGAACCACTGTTCCGGTCATCTGAAAGTCATTAAGGGCTGATTAGGGCTAATTAATTAGGGTTAGCGAGTTTGAATTCCAGCCGTGGGATCTGGCGCCAAGTCAATGCGCACGTGTTTGAGTTTGAATCTGGACCTTCAGATTGGTTGACTTTTCTTTTCCAGCTTTAAATTCATTTTATTTTTCATATTATTTCATTTAATTTCCACAATTTATTAAAAATAGCAAAAATACTTTAAAAATTCTGAAATTTTTTATACAAGTTATTATTTAATTTCAGAACACAAAAATATTTTTATTTGCATTTTTAGCATTAAAAAAGTATTTTTAAATATTTAAAAGTTTCTTTTTAATTAATTAATGAGGATTAATTAATAAAAAATACTTTTAGGTATTTAAAAATCACCAAAAAATTCATGAAACATTTAAAAACATTTAGAAACATTGTCCAACCCTCAAACCAAATTTATTTTTTGATCTTGATGCATTTTGAGAATTTTCCATGGAATTAAAATCATTTTGATGCATTATTTTGATCCAAACTTCCAAAAATCACTTCTGCCTAACCATAAAGAGTTGGACTTTGATTCTTTTTGCATTGTGTTTAGCATATCATGTAGTTTGTAAGATTAAATGGACATGATTTGATCTTTCATTTTCCATTTGTTTGGCATTTTCCTTGTTAAGGAACCCTAAAACCCTAGAAAACTTAGGAAAATCATAACTTGAACTAGGTTAAGAGTTGAGACTTCTCCTTTGGGAAGTGAGTTAGTATAGGTTTAGGGGTCCTTTTAGTGCATTTTAAATTTTTTGTATTGATGTTTGCTTCTGATTTTGGTTTGTGTTTGATGCATTGATCATAAACCCTAATTTGGGTTTCCATATGCATCCATCTTGCATTTGCAAGCATAACTTGGCTTGCCATAACATTTTATGCATTCTTGTGATTCATTGAACATCTTAAGACATATTGAAAGCATGTTTGATCATTAAATCTTGCATTTGTAATGTTGTATGCCATTTGCATTTCATAACTTTTCATGAATGTTCATGCTTCTTAACTTGTTTCATTTGCATCCATGAGCTTGTATGATCACCTTCATGCCTTGTTTCATGTTTGTAGCATCTCATAGCATCATTAACATCATGTATGTACTTCTGGTTTTGATATGCATCATGCCATTTCATCCCATTTTTGCATTGCATTGGATCTTTCTCACTAACTTTTCAGGTGGTAAGCAACTTTGAGAAGTGAATTTGCCTTCACTTCTCACAACTTCTTTTCATCTCTTTCATGCATCCTTGCTGCATTTTACTTTGTGTTTGAGATTGAGCTTACTCATTATTCTTCTTCTCACTTTCTTTCTTCAAGTGACTTGACTTCTTAAGTGAAGCAAGTTACTTTGCTTCTCCTGATCTTTTCATCTGCTTCCTGGTGGTTCCATTGAAGACTTCTCTTGAAAATCTCACAAACCTTAGGAACAACCATGTATGACAATGATTAGGGTTTTGTTTAGTCTCCCCTCTTAGTTTTACCTTTGTGTCTCTTTTGAGTCTTCTCTTCTCATCTCATAATCAGGGACTAAACCCTAAAGGCTTTAAGGCTTTGTGATTAAGCTTATGCCTGCATCCTTCTCTTAGGATGGAGTGTATAACTTTAATCCTAAGTGTTAAACCCTTAATGTGTTTAAATCCACTTAATAATCATCAAGGCATCACACTTGTAACTTGGGCCTTGCATTAGGGTTCTAATTCTTCCTTAATTGGTTAAGAAGGACTAACCCTAGTGTTAATGGACAAGTCCCCCTCAAGTTGTCTTACAAATCATAAAACTCACTTCTTCATCACATAATTAAATAAAATCCACTTAACCAAAGGCTTGTTTTGTCATGAGTTTAATCCCTAATCATGGATTAAGCTGAGGAGCTTTCCTCAGCTTAAACATTCTCATCTATTATCCTTCTATTAGGATGGTGTAATGAGTCTGTTTAATCCCTGATTATGGCTTAATCTCATTACTTAACACTAAACAAAAACACCAAAAACATCTAAATAATCACAAGTAGGTTAATGATCTTAACCCTACATCAAAGGTGATTAAGTGTGAGAAGCTGACTTCACACTTAAGGTATTCTCATTACCCCTAATCAGAGGGAAGATGTGATGAGTTTACTGAACCCATTGGTTTAGGCTTAAGCTCATTAACTTATGACAAACTTTCAAAAGCAATAAAAGACTGAAAACTCAAAAACCAACAATAATCGTCTCCTCCGGGATTCTTTTCTCATCTCATTCACTCATAAACGAGAACTTGCTTCTTCCGTCTAATTGCAAGACAGTTTGCACCTGAGCCAGACAGGCCCTACACTTGAGCATAGGCAAGTAAGCAGTTCATCAGTCAATTCTATCTTTCAGTCTCTTTGGGTCGAACTACGGTGTTCTGACTTCCTCATTGCACGAGAGGATACGTAGGCATAACTTAACAGTTATCGAACAAAAGTCTCTATAAACCCCCCCTCTTTCCAGATTTATTCTTTTAGCCTCATGATCTTGAGCATTTCATCTTTGTGCTTACACTGACACTTCACTTATACACCTCACTTCTTTTACACAGACACCTGTACATCCTTTTCCAGCTCTTCTATACACAGATTGCACTGACACTACCCTTTTAAAACACAAATCTTTTAAGCGTGGATCCCGTCGAGTACGACGGACAATCTGGGTGCTAATACCTTCCCAGGTTGTAACCAACCCCCTTTCTCAGTCTCTCTGGTTCGCAACCGTCTTGTCCATATCTTTCTAGGTCCATGCAGCATTACCTTTCCTCCGGGATAAAAATGCCTAGCTGGCGACTCTTTTCTTTTCCAGTGAGTTCACTGCTGTGTGTTCTCATTGTTCCTCTCGCCGACCGTTCGCGTCTGTACCTTTATTTGGGCCATTCCCATTTATCGGGAGCGACAGGTTGTAAGCGGTTGAAGGTCGGAATCTAAAGCATGATTGATGAGGGAATGTTGCAGTTTGACAAGGTTGTAAAAGAGAGTGAAGTCTCCACAGTAACTATCTTCTATGATCCATCACAAGTTCCTTCACGGGCCAGAGCGGCACCAATAACCATCACCACTGCTGGACCAGTAATGTACCAAAGTGACAGAGCTGTTCCTTGGAATTATGGTGGTGAAGTATACTGCAACGGCCAGAGGCAAGAGTTAGCCACGACTAGTATAACCCCAGCTCAAGTAGAAAACGTTGGAGTAGGGGGCTTTAATAGAAGTGGAAGGTTGTTTGCGCCGGAAACACTGAGAAACAATGTGATACCACCCAGAGATACTGCAGAAGCCCAAGCTAGAGCAAGAGGGAAGCAGCCAGTAGTTGTCAATGATCCTACACCATCAACTGACCCGGACCTCACCTTTGATAAAGAAGCTGAAGAATTCATGAGGATCATCAAGAAGAGTGACTACAAGATTGTGGACCATCTGCAACAGACGCCGTCGAAGATCTCCTTCTTGTCCTTGCTCATGTGTTATGACTCTCACAGGAAGGCTCTCCTGAATATTCTGAACAAAGCATATGTACCTCAGGATATTTCTGTAAATCAGTTAGAAGCGGTGGTGTCCAGCGTCAACGCCAGTCACGGATTGGGTTTCACAGACTTGGATTTAACTTCTGATGGGCGTGCTCATAATCGGGCATTACATATCTCTCTAGAGTGTAAGGGTGCAGTACTCTCCCACGTGTTGGTAGATACTGGATCATCTCTGAACGTCTTGCCTAAGAAAGCACTGATGAAGCTGGACTATGATGGATTGGTTCTAAAGCCCATTGACCTAGTAGTTCGAGCATTTGATGGGTCAAGGAGATCGGTGTTTGGAGAGGTGGAATTACCCATCAAGGTAGGTCCACAGATCTTCAATACCACGTTTTATGTAATGGATATCCAGCCTGCATATAGTTGTTTACTCGGAAGACCCTGGATACATTCGGCAGGAGCGGTTTCGTCTACACTCCATCAGAAGTTAAAGTTCGTCTGGGAGGGTCAAGTTGTGACTGTCAGTGGGGAATAAGATATCTTAGTTAGTCATCTAGCTTCATTCAAATATGTGGAGATGGATGGCGAAATAGTTGAGACCCCATGTCAGGCTTTTGAGCCCTTGAAGTCTGAGCAAGCATCCGCAGTGGCAACTTCTCCTGAAGTACCGAAGAAAGGGGTTTCCATAGCCTCTTATAAGCAAGCGCTTGAATTGGTAGAATCTGGGGTACAAGAAGGCTGGGGCAGTCCAGTAGAAGTGCCAGAGAAGAAAGATATGTTCGGGATTGGCTATCATCCTGGGAGATCATCGTCTGGACCAAGTGCTAAAGGTTGTTAAAGCCCGGTCACCTTCACGAGTGCGGGAGTGGTAGACTACGGGAACATCAGCGCGGTGCAGGATGATGCTATCGATAGTGATTGTGACTTAGATGAATGGATCAGGCCTGCCGCTCCAGGAACTCAGCTTAGCAATTGGACGTCAGAAAGGTTTATTTCAGTCACCACTTTCGAAGAGTAATGTTTTTTTGTTTCTGTTTTTCCTGTATTAAAGCACTATGTCTTGCCCGGGGCATAGTGGCTCTTTGTAAGGGTTCATTTGTTCATTAACACAATCATAAATAAAATTGACGCTTCACATTCATTCATGTTGTTCTCTGTCTTTCGTTTTTTACTTTTGTTTTTCAAAAAGAAATAAAAGTTTTAAAATAGCACACCCGTGAGATTGGGAGGGGTTTACAGGTTTGCAGGAACCCTGATACCTTCAGCATACCCACTTTGCCTTTGGTTCAGTTTTGTGATATGGATCCCGGATCAGAGGGATGATTATTGTGATTTTGAGACCTGGCACCGACACTTGATTGCTTGATTTGGCACATCACAGACACTTCACTGATCACATGCCTTGTCTTGCATAAGCATCATACCATCATTAATCATTTTGTGTTCTTTTTATTCTCAGAGTTCATTACCTCCTAGGTCCTGGTCATGTTTGTTACTTCAGCATGGAGATTCCGAGGAAGAGAAATGTTCATTATACTTTCCCGCAGCCGGAGACAGAGAGTGTTCAGGGTTTGATTAGCTTGATGGGTGACCGAGTCCTTGATGATTTCAGGAGAGAGTTTGGCAAGATACTGGATTATGTGAGCAAGCCCACAGTCAACCAGAAAAGATAGCTTGCATTCTTTGTTGCAGTTCTATGATCCACAGCTGAAGGTCTATGTTTTCCCTGATTACATCCTGGCACCTACATTAGAGGAGTTTTCTAGCATGCTGAATATTCATGTTAAGGAGAGTATACCTTATTATGTTTCGGAGGTGATCCCTTCTCATGAGGATATCATTATTGCCTATCATTTGAGTATGCTCAGACTCAAGATGGGATTAGAGGCTGGCCGAAGTAAAGGGATCCCTTTGGACTTTCTTATTGCAGAGGCACATGTCATGGCATCAGGAGATAAGTGGGCAGACTTCAAAGCACTGTTAGCCATGATAGTATATGGGACCAGTTTGTTTCCAGGAGAGAAAGGGCTAATTAGCATGGAGGCTATCACCATCTTCGTCAAGGGAAATCCTGTTCCTACATTGCTAGTTGACTTTTATGGAGTTCATCACAGAAATGAAAAGAGGAAGGGATATGTAAACTGTTGTGCTCCCATATTTTCTGATTGGTTTGTAAGACAACTCCCTAAATCAGGACCCTTTCAGGATTTGAAACAGTCTTGGAAGTGGTCCAAAAGATCAATGGGCTTAACCTCAGCTGACATTGCTTGGGGATGCAACAGAGATTTTTTCCCACAGGCTTGTTGTGGGATCCCTTATATTTGATGTACTTTTGTTATTGTGATTGACACCCTTCGGGGACGTTGTATTTTCAAACTCCAGTTTATATGATTGATTTGTTCTGGATTTCTTGTTCGTTATTTGCACCGACACGGAATAATGAGCACCAATTCTCCACGGCCATCATTATGTTTGAATATTACTTAGGCCTTCTTCCCAATTCTTATCTTCTTAATGCCAGGACCGGACACAGGAAAAATCTCGGGAATAAAAGGAACACATTGCATTGCATACGCTTCATTTGCATTTTGTTTTTGTCTTTGCAGGTTTTCTTCGGGATGTTTAATTTATCTGTGTTCAACAGGCAAAGATTGCGAGGGCCTCCAAGACCCGGTACCTTCGACAAGATATCCCTCATCGGTACGCGACCCGTAGCAATCAAAGAACAGCAATGGACGCCATGCAGACAGAACTCAATGAAGTCCGTACCAAGATGGCAGAATTTATGACCCTGATGCAAGGGATGGCCCAGGGGCAGCAGGAGCTGAGAAATGCAATTCAAGGGTTAACTCCTCCTAATACTAATGCTCAGGCAACCACTTCCGGCGGGCTAGGGGCTCCTCCCAACACTAACAACGGCTCAGGTGGACCTCATGTTCCAGATCCAGCTATGGCTACGTACGTTCCTGTGCACGATAGGCAGGAAGACCAATTCCAGTATTTCAATAATGATATAGGTTTCGGCGGTGATGGAAATCTTAATGACTTCTTGGTGCTGGCGGAGAAGGTCAAGGCCCTCGAGTGCAAAGACACTTTGGGGATTGACGTGTCAGACATGGGTTTAGTACCTGGGGTGGTCATTCCACACAAGTTCAGACCACCAGCATTTGATAAATACAATGGCAGCTCCTGCCCGAAAACTCACCTACAGGCCTTCTACAGGAAGATCGCGGCCCACACGTGAGACGAGAAACTCTGGATGTACTATTTCCAGGATAGCCTCTCCGGAGGATCCTTGGAGTGGTACATGAAGCTGGAGAGGAACTCTATTAGAAGCTGGAAGGATTTGGGAGAGGCCTTCCTCATACAATATCAGTACAACATTGACATGGCACCTAGCCGTACCCAGCTTCAAAGCTTGACACAGAGGAGCTCGGAGAGCTTCAAAGATTATGCACAGAGGTGGCGTGAGGTAGCCGCCCGAGTGCAACCACCTTTATTGGAGAGAGAGATGGTCGACCTTTTCCTGAATACCCTCCCAGGGCATTTCATGGAAAGGTTGGCTGGTTGTTCCTCAAGTGGTTTCTCGAACATTATCTTGACTAGAGAAAGAATTGAAAGCTGGCTCAAACAGGGGAAAATTCAGAATGGAGGCGCCTCGGTGTCTGGTATCAAGAAACCCTTTGTGAAAAGGAGGGAAGGAGAAACAGGTGCAGTATACGCACAGAGGGGAATGATTCACCAAGGATATTATCAGCAAGTGGCCCCTGTCACTATTTCAACTCCGCCAGTTCAACAGCAGATCCAGCCTCCACAGCCGCAGCGCTCACAGGGGTATCAGCCAAGAGCCCCTCGTCCATATTACTCTCAGAGGCCAAAGGATAGACATATTGAAGCTCCACCAATGTCTTACTCCCAACTTTTGAAGAATCTCCTACAGCTTCAAATGATTCAGCTCCGGACCTTGTAACCTCCGAAACCAGGCCAAATTCCTGAAGGTTATGACTTAAATGCTAGATGCGAGTTTCATTCTGGAGCTCCCGGCCATAGTACTGAGAATTGTAAAGCGTTGAAGCATGTTGTCCAGGACTTGTTGGATTCTAAAGCGATCAATTTTGCTCCCTCTCCTAATGTGCTGCAAAATCCCATGCCTCCTCACAGGGGCACGGTTGGTGCAATTGATGAAAGGGAGAACTTGAATTTGGTGGATGATGTTGATGACTTGCAGACTTCATTGGTTGCTATCAAGGTTTTCTTGTTGAAGAAAGGTATCTTCCCTGGATGCGAGGAGGATTGTTTAGAATGTACTGAAGCTACCAACGGTTGTAAACGGTTGAAGGCCGGAATCCAATGCATGATTGATGAAGGAGTGCTGCAGTTTGATAAGATTGTGAAAGAAAGTGAAGTCTCCACAGTAACTATCTTTTATGATCCATCCCAAGTTCCTTCACGAGCCAGAGCGGCACCAATAACCATTACCACTGCTGGACCCATAATGTACCAAAGTGACAGAGCTGTTCCTTGGAATTATGGTGGTGAAGTGTACTACAACGGCCAGAGGCAAGAGTTGGCTACGACTAGTATAACCCCAGCTCAAGTAGAAAATGTTGGAGTAGGGGGTTTTACTCGAAGTGGAAGGTTGTTTGCGCCAGAAGCACTGAGAAACAATGTGATACCACCCAGAGATACCGCCGAAGCCCAAGCTAGAGCCAGAGGGAAGCAACCAGTAGTTGTCAATGATCCAACTCCATCGACTGATCCAGACCTCACCTTTGATAAAGAAGCTGAAGAATTCCTGAGGATCATCAAGAAGAGTGACTACAAGATCGTAGACCATTTGCAGCAGACGCCGTCGAAGATCTCCATCTTGTCCTTGCTCATGTGTTCTGACTCTCACAGAAAAGCCCTCCTAAATATTCTGAACAAGGCATACGTGCCTCAGGATATTTCTGTAAATCAGTTAGAAACGGTGGTGTCCAGCGTCAATGCCAGTCATGGATTGGGTTTCACAGACTTGGATTTTACTTCTGATGGGCGTGCTCATAATCGGGCATTGCATATATCTCTGGAATGTAAAGGTGCAGTACTCTCCCACGTGTTGGTAGATACCGGATCCTCTTTGAACGTATTGCCCAAGAAAGCACTGATGAAGTTGGACTATGACGGAGTGGTTCTAAAGCCTAGTGATCTAGTAGTTCGAGCATTTGATGGGTCAAGAAGATCGGTGTTTGGAGAGGTGGAGTTGCCTATCAAGGTAGGTCCACAAGTCTTCAATACCACGTTTTACGTGATGGATATCCAACCTGCATATAGCTGTTTACTCGGGAGACCTTGGATACATTCGGCAGGAGCGGTGTCGTCTACACTCCATCAGAAGCTAAAGTTTGTATGGGAGGGTCAAATTGTGACTGTCAGTGGGGAAGAAGATATTTTTGTTAGTCATCTCGCCTCATTCAAATATGTGGAGATGGATGGCGAAATAGTTGAGACCCCATGTCAAGCTTTTGAGCCCTTGAAGTCTGAGCAAGCATCCGCAGTAGCAACTTCTCCTGAAGTACCGAAGAAAGGGGTTTCCATAGCCTCTTATAAACAAGCGCTTGAATTGGTAGAATCTGGAATACGAGAAGGCTGGGGCAGTCCGGTAGAAGTGCCAGAGAAGAAAGACATGTTCAGGATTGGCTATCACCCTGGAAGATCTTCGTCTGAAACAAGTGCTAAAGGTTGTCAGAGCCCGGTTACTTTCACAAGTGCGGGAGTGGTAGACTATGAAAACATCAGTGCCGTGCAAGATGACGCTGTCGATAGTGATTGTGACTTAGATGAATGGATCAGGCCTGCCGCTCTAGGAACTCAGCTTAGCAACTGGACATCGGAAAGGCTTATTTCGGTCACCTCTTTCGAAGAGTAATAATGTTTTGTTTCTATTTTTCCTGTATTAAAGCATTATGTCTTGCCCGAGGCATAGTGGCTCTTTGTAAGGGTTCATTTGTTCATTAACACAATTATAAATAAAATTGACGTTTCACATTCATTCATGTTGTTCTCTGTCTTTCATTTTTTACTTTTGTTTTTCAAAAAAAAGAAAGAAAAGTTTTAAAATGGCAATGTTTCTCATTTTCTCAAGTCGTTGCTAAAGCCTTGCATGAATCATCATTCATGCAGGTGCTCGTCACCGGATCTTATCAATGACGACCCTGTTATGGCTGAGTATGACTTCGACAATCCAATTTATCAAGCCGATGAGGAAGGTGAAGAGGATTGCGATTTACCCAAAGAATTGGCAAGACTGCTTAAACAGGAGGAGAAGATGATTCAGCCGCACGAAGAAGATGTCGAGGTGATAAACCTGGGTACTGAAGAAGACAAGAAAGAAGTCAAGATCGGAGCTGCATTAGAAGAATATGTCAAGACTCGTTTGATGGCTATGCTTCGAGAATACGTTGACGTCTTCGCATGGTCCTACCAAGATATGCCTGGTTTAGACACTGACATTGTAGTACACAAGCTACCTCTCACAGAAGGTTGTCCTCCGGTAAAGCAGAAGTTGAGGCGCACGCGTCCAGACATGGCAATTAAAATAAACGAAGAAGTGCAAAAACAGTTTGATGCTGGCTTCTTGGCCGTGACCAGTTATCCTCCGTGGGTTGCTAACATCGTGCCGGTTCCCAAGAAAGATGGCAAAGTCAGGATGTGTGTGGACTACAGGGATTTGAATAGGGCTAGCCCCAAAGATGACTTCCCTCTACCTCACATAGATGTACTTGTCGATAATACTGCTCAGTTTTCCGTGTTCTCTTTCATGGACGGATTCTCAGGCTATAATCAAATTAAGATGGCCCCCGAGGATATGGAAAAAACAACTTTCATCACTCCTTGGGGCACCTTTTGTTACAAGGTCATGTCATTTGGTTTAAAGAATGCAGGAGCTACTTATCAACGGGCAATGGTGACGTTGTTTCACGACATGATCCATCATGAAATTGAGGTTTATGTTGATGACATGATAGCAAAATCCCAAACAGAGGAAGAGCACTTGGTTAATCTAGCAAAATTGTTTGACAGGCTTCGGAAGTTCAGACTGAGGTTGAATCCGAATAAGTGTACCTTCGGGGTTCGTTCTGGCAAGTTACTCGGTTTCATCGTTAGTGAACGAGGAATTGAGGTTGATCCAGCCAAGGTGAAAGCTATCCAAGAAATGCCTGAGCCGAAGACTGAAAAGCAAGTGTGTGGTTTCTTGGGGAGACTAAACTACATTGCACGGTTTATTTCTCACCTGACGGCCACGTGCGAGCCCATCTTTATGCTTCTGAGGAAGAATCAGGCCATTAAATGGAACGAAGACTGTCAGCAGGCCTTTGACCGAATCAAAGAATACTTGTTAGAACCACCAATTCTTATGCCTCCAGTGCCAGGGAGACCTCTGATTATGTATCTTACTGTGCTTGAAGGATCGATGGGATGTGTGCTGGGTCAGCAGGACGAGTCTGGTCGAAAAGAGCACGCCATTTATTACCTTAGCAAAAAGTTTACCGATTGTGAGACGCGATACTCACTGCTCGAGAAAACTTGATGCGCTTTGGCATGGGCTGCTCGCCGACTAAGACAGTACATGCTGACTCACACTACGCTCTTAATTTCCAAGATGGATCCTGTGAAATATATCTTTGAGAAGCCGGCTTTGACTGGAAGAGTGGCCCGTTGGCAGATGATACTCACGGAGTATGACATACAATACATTTCGCAAAAAGCTATCAAGGGGAGTGTGTTGTCAGAATACTTGGCCCAGCAGCCGATCGATGATTATCAACCCATGAGGTTTGAGTTTCCGGATGAGGACATCATGTTCCTCAAGTCTAAAGACTACGAAGAACCACTTCCGGAGGAGGGGCCCGACCCCGAATCCAAATGGAGGTTGATGTTTGACGGGGCTGTAAACATGAATGGGAGTGGAGTAGGTGCTGTTATTATCTCGCCAGAAGGAGTTCACACACCTCTCGCCGATCAATTGACCTTCGAATGCACTAACAATGAGGCAGAGTATGAAGCTTGTATCATGGGGATCGAAGAGGCAATAGACTTGCGAGTCAAGAACCTTGAGATCTTTGGAGATTCTGCTTTGGTGGTAAATCAAGTCAATGGCAAATGGCTAGTTCATCAAGCTCGTTTGATTCCTTACAGAGATTATGTCAGGAGGCTGTTAACTTTCTTTACTAAAGTCAAGTTTAGCTATGTTCCTAGAGACGAAAACCAGTTCGTCGATGCTCTCGCAACTTTGTCGTCCATGATTAAAGTTTGTCGAGAGAATTTCGTGCCTCGAATTTTGATCTCCCGGCTTGAAAGACCTGCTTATGTATTTGCAGTTGGTGATGGTGAAGATAACAAGCCTTGGTACCACGACATCAAACAATTCCTGAAGGCTTAGGAATACCCGACTGGGGCATCTAGTAAGGATAAGAAGACCCTTAGAAGACTGGCAGGAGGTTTCTTCTTGAATCAAGATGGTGTGCTGTACAAACGGAACTTTGACATGGTACTGCTCAGATGCGTGGATAGACACGAAGCAGACATGTTAATGCAGGAGGTTCACGAAGGCTCCTTTGGTACCCATGCTGGAGGACATGCTATGGCCAAGAAATTATTGAGATCGGGATACTATTGGATTACCATGGAATCCGATTGTTGCAAATACTCCCGTAAATGCCATAAATGTCAAATTTATGCCGACAAGGTCCATGTGCCTCCGAATCCGTTGAGTGTCATGTCTTCACCATAGTCGTTCGCTATGTGGGGCATCGATATGATTGGCAAGATTGAGCCAACAGCTTCTAATGGACATCGCTTCATCCTAGTCGCTATTGATTATTTCACGAAGTGGGTTGAAGCGGCATCCTACACCAATGTTACTAAACAAGTGGTCGCCCGATTTATTAAGCGGGACATCATCTGCCGGTACGGAGTCCCTGAAAGGATCATTACTGATAATGGTTCTAATCTCAACAACAAGATGATGGATGACTTGTGTCAAGACTTAAAAATAGAACACCACAACTCTTCTCCATATCGTCCGAAGATGAATGGCGCCGTCGAGGCGGCTAATAAAAACATCAAGAAGATTGTTCAGAAGATGGTTGTGACGTACAAAGACTGGCACGAGATGTTACCATTCGCGTTGCACGGGTACAGGACATCAGTACGCATCTCAACTGGGGCAACTCCATTCTCATTAGTATATGGTATGGAGGTAGTCTTACCAATCGAAGTGGAAATCCCCTCATTGAGGTTGATGATGGACATCAAGCTAGATGAAGCTGAGTGGATCCGATCCAGGTATAATCAATTGAGCCTCATTGAAGAGAAGCGTCTGGCAGCTGTATGCCATGGACAGTTGTATCAGCGACGAATGAAGCAAGCTTTTGACAAGAAGGTGCGACCACAGAGGTACGCGCCAGGAGACTTAGTGCTGAAAAGGATTCTTCCTCCTCTCAACGATCACAGGGGCAAGTGGACACCCAACTATGAAGGACCGTTCGTGGTTAAAAAGGTTTTCTCAGGCGGAGCCTTAATGCTGACAACCATGGACGGAGAAGACTTCCAATCCCCTGTCAACGCAGACGCGGTAAGAAAATACTTCGTGTAAAAAGGACCTGCTGGATAAAAACAGAATAATAATCCAGGCAAAAATGGGCATCCCGGCGAGCCAAAAACAGAATAAAAGGCTCGGGCAAAAGTTAGGGAAATCTTAAAAAAATGTACACCCGCTGAGTTGAAAAGCCACATCGGACAACTCAGGCAAAAAAGGGTATCCCGGTGGATTGAAAACCTGAAAGGGCGATCCACGCAAAAGAGGGATTAACACGAACGACTGCGATCTGCGAGATCCATGACCTACCTACAGTTGAGGCTATCCTAAGGGTTGAAGATCAGTTCACTTACTTTTTCTCAAGAAACGGAGCGAGCGGAGCGTCTTGAAGACATACGAGTCATAACTGGGTTGAGACTTGATAAGATTCATTTCTTACATTGCCTATAGGATAGTTTGTTTTTCTTTTCAGTTGTTCCCTCATTCCAGGGAACTGCTTCCTTTGTATTGCCTATTCAAGTCCACCTTTTCAAATCAATAAGAATTCAACTTCAGTCAATTGACTATCTTGCTTTTTGTTTTTAATTTTTCTCATCTAGCATTGATTGATTGTGAAAACGTCTAGCAATTCAGAGCCAGTGAATTATTAACAGCTTTCCCCGCAGAGTTGTTTCCTCCTCATCAGGATGAACCAGATCAATGCAGTGATCATCGTTTCTTCCCAGCCGAGTTATCTGGGATACCTGCAATCTCCTTATCAGGAGATCTCTTTGCATTGTCATTCGCATAATCATCATTGCATTTGCATCCTCCAAAGCGTAGCATTTCCATCGTCATGGAGCATTACGCCATAAATCCAAACATGTGCATACCAGCATGGGCCAGTTCTGAGGTATATTACATAAGACCCGTTACATCTCCAATCAGATTGAAGTATTCCCCACAGAATACAACTTCGTTTCCCAGGGTGGATGCTCCCACCAAGTCTTGTTGCTATCCCCAATTGAGTCTTGTTTCAGTATAACAAACTCATTTGTTCGCGTCTCCGTTTCAGTACAACGGTCGCGCCTTGGGCTCTCGTTTAAGTACAACGATCCCATTCCTTCCGAGTCTCCATTCAAGTACAATGGTCTCGTCTTTGAGTCTTGTTTCAGTATAACAAACTCATTTTTCGCGTCTCCGTTTCAGTACAACGGTCGCATCTTGGGCTCTCGTTTAAGTACAACGATCCCATTCCTTCCGAGTCTCCATTCAAGTACAATGGTCTCGTCTTTGAGTCTTGTTTCAGTATAACAAACTTATTTGTTCGCGTCTCCGTTTCAGTACAACGGTCGCATCTTGGGCTCTCGTTTAAGTACAACGATCCCATTCCTTCCGAGTCTCCATTTAAGTACAATGGTCTCGTCTTTGAGTCTTGTTTCAGTATAACAAACTCATTTGTTCGCGTCTCCGTTTCAGTACAACGGTCGCATCTTGGGCTCTCGTTTAAGTACAACGATCCCATTCCTTCCGAGTCTCCATTCAAGTACAATGGTCTCGTCTTTGAGTCTTGTTTCAGTATAACAAACTCATTTGTTTACGCGTCCCGTTTCAGTACAACGATCGCGTCTTGGGCTCTCGTTTAAGTACAACGATCCCGTTCCTTTCGAGTCTCCATTCAAGTACAATGGCCTCGTCTTTGAGTATTGTTTCAGTACAACAGTCTCATTTTTACGCGTCCCGTTTCAGTACAACGATCGCGTCTTGGGCTCTCGTTTAAGTACAATGATCCCGTTCTTTTCGAGTCTCCATTTAAGTGCAATGGCCTCGTATTTGAGTCTTGTTTCGGTACAACAGTCTCATTCGTTCGCGTCTCCGTTTAAGTACAACGATCGCATCTCAGGTTATCATTTAAGTACATTGATCCTGTTTGCTTGGGCTCTCGTTTATGTACAACGATCCCGTTCCATCTTGCCCTATTTTCTTTGTGTTTCTGGTTACCGCCTGCAGCCGGTATACCTTTGCGTCTCCATTCGAGGATGGTTTCGTGTTAGATCCGAGGATCCCTTGTGAGTTGTCATTCGAGGATGGCATTCTTTCCAGCATATTTCCATCTAGTCTTATTTTCCGCTACCTATTCAGAGGTCAAAATCAGAAAATACATAAATAAATAAATGGGCAGTTGGCATTTCTGTTGCCCTCAGTGTGCAAATTTTCAGGTTTTATTCGAGTATTCAATCACTCCATACCTTGAACGTCTAAAAGTTGTTGCAATTATCCATTCAGGTCTGCAGTTGATTGAATAGGGGCAGCTGTAATACCTCAAAATTTGCCCGCTTTCTTTTTATCGTAATTGGCTCGTCGTATCGCACTCATCTGCATTTCTCACCAGGTCATTAACATCATAGTAGTTCATTTCATTGTTTCATAAGGCATGTGATCAGGGCTCAAGGAAATTAGGGTTTTGTACCTTATACGTATCTGGCAAGGATTGAAATAACAAAGAATATTCCCTGGACTATGATTCCACCCCAAATGCGGCTGCTCAGTTATGTTTCGATCCGGATAGGAGTTTGACCTAATTTTGGTCAAACTATCAAAAGATCGCTGCAATTGCAAGATTATTTTGGACCTCTGGACCATTTCTTAGACATTGCATATTCAGAGATCATGTTGTCGTGTGCTGAGATTCATTCGTTTAACAAACAGTGTTTGGTGTGAAGTTTGGTTCGAATCCTCAGTTTATCAGTGATTCATCTGGATGTGAATGGTCTTGACATTATTCAACCAATTCAAGTTGTTGTGTATGAGATGAAATTTGGTTTATCACTTGTTCTATCAAGCACTTTAGAAAAAGAATATCTGAGAAAAGTTGAGCATGAAGACATCAACCTCATTATGGAAACAATATATGTACTTATGCGCTTCCCCCGAGCTGCTTCATTCAAGTTCATTTCCATTGAATATGTTGGGTTAGACTTGCATCTGTCATACAAGCTTGATTTTGGGACAAACTTTTATTTGAATGTGGGTTTGATGGAAAGACTTATTGCTCTTTCAAGTGGAATTTCTTCTGATACGAAGGTATCTGTGCGATGTAGAGCTACCATCTACTAGAACATTCTTGTTCAAATTGCATATTCTATAGCAAACGCAAAAATAATTGACTGTAAATCTTATATGCTCTTGCAAAGAATACTTGATGTGTTTTCCAGCCTTTGGATGAAAAGGAAAGTTGGTGCTAAATCAAAAAAAGCAATTATGATGCTCAACAGTTCAAGTTTAAGTCCCGAGAATTCCAAATTGAGAGTGTTATTGAGGTTGAAGTACCAGCTCTTGCAAATTCAAGTGCAGCTGGAGCATTTTCCAAATGGAAAGATTTTTCTTTTGAAGAAAAAATCGATTGACTCCCTCTAGCAAAGGCGTTTTTCAGGCTTGCAGTTTTTACTTCACAAGGTTCAAAGTTATGCAAGAAAATCATTCAGAGTTCATACTAAAGTTCTAAAGTTCACAAAATGTTATACACCAAAAATTTCATACAAGAAGTTCATACAAGAGTTCATACAAGAGTTCATACAAAAGTTCATCCTAAAGTTCTAAAATTCATCAAAATGATATACACAAAGGAGAGTATTGATGCATTTCTTTGTTGTCAAAACTCGGAACTTCCTTGGCATGGTGAGTGTTTCGAAACTACCAGCTACCGCTTCCACTAGTGCTTCAAAGCAAAACAGTTTCTGTATGTAAGCTGCAAGCTCTTGGCATCCTTTGTACTTCATGAGAACTCCAACCGCAGCATGTACATGAAGTCATAAAAGAAAAAATGAGTTAGAAAACCCTCCATTCGCGATGCAAGTGATGAAGATTAAAGCAGGAATCAAATCAGTTACCAATTGATGGAAGATCGCAAAAAAAAAAGTCAGGTGAGAAGATCGGGAAAGGAAAGGCTAGATGTTGTGTGTGACCAACCTGAAGATTTAATTGCCGTGCAAAACCAATGCGAAGAGCTTGTTGGATCTGCTTCATCCAGTTCAAGTCCACAAGGGGACTCATTCATTTTTCCTCCAAAAAAACCGAAAATCTGCACAATGAAAAAGTCAGTTACAAGTTTCTAATCATTGGTAACTAATTCTAACAGAAATTAAAACTTGCCTAACTAACTTTTTTTTCTTCTGGAAACTTCATTTAGTTTCATCTCTTTCTGTAATTCGTTTTTCACTACTCAATTCATTCACCTGCACATCATACAATGAGTTTCAATGATGTTAATAACAGAACTGAAACTAACTTTCACAACCAGAATAACAGAAAAGTTTCTAGAACCACCTGAATTCGATATAAATCAAGCTCACCAAAATTTCATTTTTTTGGCTTGACACTTACCACTTTTCCCCAATCTTCTTCAACCTTCAATCCTCTCCTGAACTTTCCTTACACTTTTCACCATTTTTCGGTTTCCATCTTTTCATCCATCTTCCTCGAATTCCTCCTTCATCCTTTTCCAATTCAAAGCTTCAATCTTCTTTCTCTCTCGCCCTCTTCAATCCGCATCATTGTCATTCATTTGCTTCCATTTTCTCTGCATCCTGTAGCAGTCAACAATCAATACCAGATCACTACAAGTCATATCCGCAAATTCAAGAGCATTGAAGCAACCCGATTCAGATTCGGAAGCGTAAACAGAACAACAAGAAGAGGGTTGTGACCAAACCATACCTGAACGCAATTCCAAATCAATCTCATAATCGATGGAGGATTCGTAAAACCTATACGCATAGAGAGGAGCGGGGATCCAAGCAACCTTTTTTTCATCTTCTTTTCCAGATCGCGAGCAAGAACGCCAACTCCGTCAACAAAAAAAGTTCACGGCGTCACCTTGCTCTACCGCCATCTTCATCGCACAACAAGAATCAAAACCTGCAAAATCAAGGACAAGAAGATCGATCAAGCTAAATCACGTCAAGGCTGAATCAACGAGGAGAAATTAACCGAATAAGAATCAACACCAAACGTGGACGCAACTTCTTCTCTCGGCACATTCATCCTCATTCGCAGGTTGGTGCTTGAAGCTCGATTAAATTCGTTTTTGTACTTATGCGAGTTGATGTTGAGGAGTTAGGTTTTGATTGAGTGCTATGAAAGGTGGTGTTCAGATTTAAGTAGAAGCTGAGGTTGGAGAGAGATTAGGAGTAAGAATCTGCTGCGGCGGCGGCGGTGATGAGGGTTTTGTGAAGAAAAGCTTGAGGGAGATGAGAATAGGAGAGAAGGGAGAGTGCGTGAGAGAGAGAGAGAGAGGGGAAAATTTTAGGGTTTGAGCTTTCTTTAACTTAGATTTTATTCTTTTTTTTATAAGTTATATTGTTTAATATTATTAAGAAATAAATGAAAAATTAATGAGAATATTAGGAGATTAGCAACCATAAAGAGGATTAATCCATGATAATGAGCATTAAGTCACTTAATCTTCTGTTAAGATTCCATTAAGATAAGGTTTTAGTGGATTTTTGAGATTCCCTGGCCATACCGGCGGTGACACTTGTCACCGTCCGGTAGGCTCAAGCATTTTTCTATTAACACCCCACTTCTGAGCCAATATTAAAAACAAGCATAAAAAAAACATGCTATCCACACTCCCCTTTCCTGAGCCCACAGAAAACAACATGAAAAATAGCTTTTCGCACCTCCCCCAAGTTCTGCGAAAATGGGCCCTGGAAGTCTTGCTATCCGCACCCTTTGGCTTAGGCCCATCAGAAAAACAACTAGGAAATATTTCTAAAACCACCCCCTTCATATTTCTTTTGGGATTTAATTTTTGTTTTAGTTTAGAAATAATTCCTTAAAAAATAGGAAAATGATTAAAAAAATTCCCCAAAAATTATAGTAGAATATTAAGCCAATTTAGAACTTTTCCCAATTTTTATTTTCTGGATATAATCATTTTTCAATTTTAATTTGATTTTTGATTTTAATTAGTTTATATTGAAGTTCCACTTAGACACATAAATTTGTACAATTTATTTCTGCCACTTCCCATAACATTTTTTGCCCATTCTTTTTGCTATGATCAAAGGACAAATAGAAGTACCTAGATTATTTTTTGTGTATTTTTTAAGACTTTTTTTCTACTGTTTTGGTAGTGTGAATTGTGTAAATTTGTGATTGAACTTTACATAGAATTAAGTGGCCATTTGCCATAGTTAGAATTAGAATTTTTGAAAGATTTTTTGACATGGTATTATAATTAGGTTTAAGACTTTAGGAAATTAATTTCACATTTTTTCCATGACTTTTGATATTTTTGGCATTTTAATTCATTTCCATCATATTATGCACATTCATGATTCATGTCATTCACTAACTATTCTCTTTTTTGTGCAAGGTATTCTTCCAAGGATTTGCTTATGGACTTGGATATTTTTATGTTTCAATTATGTTTGTGTGCTTTGTGATGTAATAGCTTAGAACTTATATGCTTGTATAGTTTCTATAACTAGGTTAGAAAAGATAAAATGAATCGATAGAAAACCAAATCTCAAAAAAATGAAATAAATAAAACTCGATCCAACGTCGAGTAAGTTTTCAAATAAAAAAAATAAAGTTGCATGTGACATTAGGGTTCCGCGATTACCATCGTTCCATTCCATTCAACCAAAAGCAAGCCTTGTATGTTTCACACCATAAGTCGTGCGTCTTAGCACCACGCAATCGACCCACCCGATCCATCGTGTTATCTCATTTATGTTTCACGCACGTTTTCTTCCCACCATGACTTAGGAGGACCATATTGTTCATTATTGCCTTTTATGTTCTCATTTCTAGTCTTATATCTCTTAGGTAGAATTAATTTCAAACCTCACTAACCATAGGTTATCTTCAAATTCAAACTGATTTAGGGTAAGTCTAGTTTTCCTTAGAAGTTTTCCTTTGACAACTTGAGTCTCACTTCTCATCTTAAAATAAAATCAAAAACACTTAATAAAGGAAAGGTGTACAATGCGCCACGAGCCTTAAGCTATACGGGAAATGATTAGTGGAGGTCTCCTTCGCTCTTCTAGGATGCTTTACAAACGTTCCATTGGGGGCGATCTTGGAAAGTATTTGCTCCTGTGTCATAGTCTTTAGTGTTGTACATTCAATAAACACAAACTTCAAAACACTTCTTTTAAAAGAAAAAAACAAATAATAAGCGACTATCCTGCGGGAACTTCTCTTCTCATCTCATTCACTCACAACGCGAACTCGCGACGACTTGTCACACATGCAAGACGGTAAACGCACTCGTACCAGACGAGCCTGCAACACCTGAGCATAGACATACGCAGTTCCAGCTGTAAAAAACACAAGCAAATAGTTCCCGCCTTAGTTAGGCGAACTACGTCGACTCTGATCCTCATTATCTCGATGAGGTACGTAGGCAGCGGGGTAGGGCCCGTTCGAGCATATTCTTTATTTTCCCTACATTTTCCCCTTTTATTCTCATTCTCTTTTTTTCCAGTTCCATTTCTCATTTCTCATTTCCATTCCAGTTAGCGGTTCATTTGTTCAGCAGCATTCTTATTTCTCACCCTTTGAAACAAACAAGCAAGCGTGGATCCCGTCGGGTACGACGGACGATCTGGGGTGCTAATACCTTCCCAGTTCGTAACCGACTCCCGAACTCAGATCTTTGGTTCGCAAGGACTTGTCATTTCCTTCTTCCTCAGGTTTGTGCAACATTACCTTTCCCATTCATTCGGGATAAAAATGTCTGGATGGCGACTCTAACCTTTCCGCGCCACTTTCGCGTTTGTACTAGGATGAAAATCCCGGGAGCGACAGCTGGCGACTTCACTGGGGACTAACCTGATTCTTCCGGTTTCCCTTGTAGAGTCAATCCTAGCGCCTGTTTGGTTTTGTTTCTTTGGGTGTTTATTTGTTTGATGCTGAGTGCTTTAGTTTAGCTTTACTGTTTTTATTTACAGTCTTATTTTACAGCTTTACTTTACCTCATTTATTTATCGCTTTCAGTATCTTATTTTCCATGCATCATATTATACTGGACTGTCTGGCTGTGCTGGTTTTCATTTTTTCTGCGGGATGGGAGTTACTGTGAGATAAGCCAAATACCCGGCTTGAGTATACACATAGGATTTAGAGTGGGCAGTCGTGTGGCTTGCGTGGTCTTGAGCATGTGTAGTTTTCACGAGTCCCACACCCAGATCAGGCTCTCTTGGGATATGTTCTATACTGCCTAGGCAGACCATAGGATGTTCCCACCTAAGCTGCTAACACTGGGAACCGATCATCGAGGACCTTAGTGGAAACAACCCTCTCCAGTGGTGACAGTGGCAGACCACATTTCGTGGCAAACCCATTCGCACCCGAGGTCCCACTAGGAAATTGCATAGGATGACCTTGTTCTCTCGTAGGAACCTGGTTAAAGAAACTGGTCGTATGACGTTAGTATTGTACCCTTCGGGATGAATGTACTATTGTTTCTCGACTTCAGTGCTTGAAGCCGGGAACTTATGAGGGATGCTTATTTTTCCGGAATTCAGCTGAGGCCTCCCTGAGTAGTACATAATGCCAAACCGATTCCCTGATTTGGTCATGAGCCATTTCTCGGAAATGGTGAACGTATTATTGATATTCGGCTTTGAGAGTCCGTGATGTTGACCCGAGTAGCACACCCGTGAGATTGGGAGGGGTTTACAGGTTTGCAGGAACCCTGATACCTTCAGCATACCCACTTTGCCTTTGGTTCAGTTTTGTGATATGGATCCCGGATCAGAGGGATGATTATTGTGATTTTGAGACCTGGCACCGACACTTGATTGCTTGATTTGGCACATCACAGACACTTCACTGATCACATGCCTTGTCTTGCATAAGCATCATACCATCATTAATCATTTTGTGTTCTTTTTATTCTCAGAGTTCATTACCTCCTAGGTCCTGGTCATGTTTGTTACTTCAGCATGGAGATTCCGAGGAAGAGAAATGTTCATTATACTTTCCCGCAGCCGGAGACAGAGAGTGTTCAGGGTTTGATTAGCTTGATGGGTGACCGAGTCCTTGATGATTTCAGGAGAGAGTTTGGCAAGATACTGGATTATGTGAGCAAGCCCACAGTCAACCAGAAAAGATAGCTTGCATTCTTTGTTGCAGTTCTATGATCCACAGCTGAGGGTCTATGTTTTCCCTGATTACATCCTGGCACTTACATTGGAGGAGGTTTCTAGCATGCTGAATATTCATGTTAAGGAGAGTATACCTTATTATGTTTCGGAGGTGATCCCTTCTCATGAGGATATCACTATTGCCTGTCATTTGAGTATGCTCAGACTCAAGATGGGATTAGAGGCTGGCCGAAGTAAAGGGATCCCTTTGGACTTTCTTATTGCAGAGGCACATGTCATGGCATCAGGAGAGAAGTGGGCAGACTTCAAAGCACTGTTAGCCATGATAGTATATGGGACCAGTTTGTTTCCAGGAGAGAAAGGGCTAATTAGCATGGAGGCTATCACCATCTTCGTCAAGGGAAATCCTGTTCCTACATTGCTAGTTGACTTTTATGGAGTTCATCACAGAAATGAAAAGAGGAAGGGATATGTAAACTGTTGTGCTCACATATTTGCTGATTGGTTTGTAAGACAACTCCCTAAATCAGGACCCTTTCAGGATTTGAAACAGTCTTGGAAGTGGTCCAAAAGATCAATGGGCTTAACCTCAGCTGACATTGCTTGGGGATGCAACAGAGATTTTTTCCCACAGGCTTGTTGTGGGATCCCTTATATTTGATGTACTTTTGTTATTGTGATTGACACCCTTCGAGGATGTTGTATTTTCAAACTCCAGTTTATATGATTGATTTGTTCTGGATTTCTTGTTCGTTATTTGCACCGACACGGAATAATGAGCACCAATTCTCCATGGCCATCATTATGTTTGAATATTACTTGGGCCTTCTTCCCAATTCTTATCTTCTTAATGCCAGGACCGGACACAGGAAAAATCTCGGGAATAAAAGGAACACATTGCATTGCATATGCATCATTTGCATTTTGTTTTTGTCTTTGTAGGTTTTCTTCGGGATGTTTAATTTATCTGTGTTCAACAGGCAAAGATTGTGAGGGCCGCCAAGACCCGGTACCTTCGACAAGATATCCCTCATCGGTACGCGACCCGTAGCAATCAAAGAACAGCAATGGACGCCATGCAGACAGAACTCAATGAAGTCCGTACCAAGATGGCAGAATTTATGACCCAGATGCAAGGGATGGCCCAGGGGCAGCAGGAGCTGAGAAATGCAATTCAAGGGTTAACTCCTCCTAATACTAATGCTCAGGCAACCACTTCCGGCAGGCTAGGGGCTCCTCCCAACACTAACAACGGCTCAGGTGGACCTCATGTTCCAGATCCAGCTATGGCTACGTACGTTCCGGTGCACGATAGGCAGGAAGACCAATTCCAGTATTTCAATAATGATATAGGTTTCGGCGGTGATGGAAATCTTAATGACTTCTTGGTGCTTGCGGAGAAGGTCAAGGCCCTCGAGTGCAAAGACACTTTGGGGATTGACGTGTCAGACATGGGTTTAGTACCTGGGGTGGTCATTCCACACAAGTTCAGACCACCAGCATTTGATAAATACAACGGTAGCTCCTGCCCGAAAACTCACCTACATGCCTTCTACAGGAAGATCGCGGCCCACACGCGAGACGAGAAACTCTGGATGTACTATTTCCAGGATAGCCTCTCCGGAGGATCCTTGGAGTGGTACATGAAGCTGGAGAGGAACTCTATTAGAAGCTGGAAGGATTTGGGAGAGGCCTTCCTCAGACAATATCAGTACAACATTGACATGGCACCTAGCTGTACCCAGCTTCAAAGCTTGACACAGAGGAGCTCGGAGAGCTTCAAAGATTATGCACAGAGGTGGCGTGAGGTAGCCGCCCGAGTGCAACCACCTTTATTGGAGAGAGAGAGATGGTCGACCTTTTCCTGAATACCCTCCCAGGGCATTTCATGGAAAGGTTGGCTGGTTGTTCCTCAAGTGGTTTCTCGGACATTATCTTGACTGGAGAAAGAATTGAAAGCTGGCTCAAACAGGGGAAAATTCAGAATGGAGGCGCCTCGGTGTCTGGTATCAAGAAACCCTTTGTGAAAAGGAGGGAAGGAGAAACAGGTGCAGTATACGCACAGAGGGGAATGATTCACCAAGGATATTATCAGCAAGTGGCCCCTGTCACTATTTCAACTCCGCCAGTTCAACAGCAGATCCAGCCTCCACAGCCGCAGCGCTCACAGGGGTATCAGCCAAGAGCCCCTCGTCCATATTACTCTCAGAGGCCAAAGGATAGACATATTGAAGCTCCACCAATGTCTTACTCCCAACTTTTGAAGAATCTCCTACAGCTTCAAATGATTCAGCTCCGGACCTTGCAACCTCCGAAACCAGGACAAATTCCTGAAGGTTATGACTTAAATGCTAGATGCGAGTTTCATTCTGGAGCTCCCGGCCATAGTACTGAGAATTGTAAAGCGTTGAAGCATGTTGTCCAGGACTTGTTGGATTCTAAAGCGATCAATTTTGCTCCCTCTCCTAATGTGCTGCAAAATCCCATGCCTCCTCACAGGGGCACGGTTGGTGCAATTGATGAAAGGGAGAACTTGAATTTGGTGGATGATGTTGATGACTTGCAGACTTCATTGGTTGCTATCAAGGTTTGCTTGTTGAAGAAAGGTATCTTCCCTGGATGCGAGGAGGATTGTTTAGAATGTACTGAAGCTACCAACGGTTGTAAACGGTTGAAGGCCGGAATCCAATGCATGATTGATGAAGGAGTGCTGCAGTTTGATAAGATTGTGAAAGAAAGTGAAGTCTCCATAGTAACTATCTTTTATGATCCATCCCAAGTTCCTTCACGAGCCAGAGCGGCACCAATAACCATTACCACTGCTGGACCTATAATGTACCAAAGTGACAGAGCTGTTCCTTGGAATTATGGTGGTGAAGTGTACTACAACGGCCAGAGGCAAGAGTTGGCTACGACTAGTATAACCCCAGCTCAAGTAGAAAATGTTGGAGTAGGGGGTTTTACTCGAAGTGGAAGGTTGTTTGCGCCAGAAGCACTGAGAAACAATGTGATACCACCCAGAGATACCGCCGAAGCCCAAGCTAGAGCCAGAGGGAAGCAACCAGTAGTTGTCAATGATCCAACTCCATCGACTGATCCAGACCTCACCTTTGATAAAGAAGCTGAAGAATTCCTGAGGATCATCAAGAAGAGTGACTACAAGATCGTAGACCATTTGCAGCAGACGCCGTCGAAGATCTCCATCTTGTCCTTGCTCATGTGTTCTGACTCTCACAGAAAATCCCTCCTAAATATTCTGAACAAGGCATACGTGCCTCAGGATATTTCTGTAAATCAGTTAGAAACGGTGGTGTCCAGCGTCAATGCCAGACATGGATTGGGTTTCAATGACTTGGATTTTACTTCTGATGGGCGTGCTCATAATCGGGCATTGCATATATCTCTGGAATGTAAAGGTGCAGTACTCTCCCACGTGTTGGTAGATACCGGATCCTCTTTGAACGTATTGCCCAAGAAAGCACTGATGAAGTTGGACTATGACGGAGTGGTTCTAAAGCCCAGTGATCTAGTAGTTCGAGCATTTGATGGGTCAAGAAGATCGGTGTTTGGAGAGGTGGAGTTGCCTATCAAGGTAGGTCCACAAGTCTTCAATACCACGTTTTACGTGATGGATATCCAACCTGCATATAGCTGTTTACTCGGGAGACCTTGGATACATTCGGCAGGAGCGGTGTCGTCTACACTCCATCAGAAGCTAAAGTTTGTATGGGAGGGTCAAATTGTGACTGTCAGTGGGGAAGAAGATATTTTTGTTAGTCATCTCGCCTCATTCAAATATGTGGAGATGGATGGCGAAATAGTTGAGACCCCATGTCAAGCTTTTGAGCCCTTGAAGTCTGAGCAAGCATCCGCAGTAGCAACTTCTCCTGAAGTACCGAAGAAAGGGGTTTCCATAGCCTCTTATAAACAAGCGCTTGAATTGGTAGAATCTGGAATACGAGAAGGTTGGGGCAGTCCGGTAGAAGTGCCAGAGAAGAAAGACATGTTTAGGATTGGCTATCACCCTGGAAGATCTTCGTCTGAAACAAGTGCTAAAGGTTGTCAGAGCCCGATTACTTTCACAAGTGCGGGAGTGGTAGACTATGAAAACATCAGTGCCGTGCAAGATGACGCTGTCGATAGTGATTGTGACTTAGATGAATGGATCAGGCCTGCCGCTCTAGGAACTCAGCTTAGCAACTGGACATCGGAAAGGCTTATTTCGGTCACCTCTTTCGAAGAGTAATAATGTTTTGCTTCTATTTTTCCTGTATTAAAGCATTATGTCTTGCCCGAGGCATAGTGGCTCTTTGTAAGGGTTCATTTGTTCATTAACACAATCATAAATAAAATTGACGTTTCACATTCATTCATGTTGTTCTCTGTCTTTCATTTTTTACTTTTGTTTTTCAAAAAAAAGAAAGAAAAGTTTTAAAATGGCAATGTTTCTCATTTTCTCAAGTCGTTGCTAAAGCCTTGCATGAATCATCATTCATGCAGGTGCTCGTCACCGGATCTTATCAATGACGACCCTGTTATAGCTGAGTATGACTTCGACAATCCAATTTTTCAAGCCGATGAGGAAGGTGAAGAGAATTGCGATTTACCCGAAGAATTGGCCAGACTGCTTAAACAGGAGGAGAAGATGATTCAGCCGCACGAAGAAGATGTCGAGGTGATAAACCTGGGTACTGAAGAAGAGAAGAAAGAAGTCAAGATCGGAGCTGCATTAGAAGAATCTGTCAAGACTCGTTTGATGGCTATGCTTCGAGAATACGTTGACGTCTTCGCATGGTCCTACCAAGATATGCCTGGTTTAGACACTGACATTGTAGTACACAAGCTACCTCTCAAAGAAGGTTGTCCTCCGGTAAAGCAGAAGTTGAGGCGCACGCGTCCAGACATGGCAATTAAAATAAAAGAAGAAGTGCAAAAACAGTTTGATGTTGGCTTCTTGGCCGTGACCAGTTATCCTCCGTGGGTTGCTAACATCGTGCCGGTTCCCAAGAAAGATGGCAAAGTCAGGATGTGTGTGGACTACAGGGATTTGAATAGGGCTAGCCCCAAAGATGACTTCCCTCTACCTCACATAGATGTACTTGTCGATAATACTGCTCAGTTTTCCGTGTTCTCTTTCATGGACGGATTCTCAGGCTATAATCAAATTAAGATGGCCCCCGAGGATATGGAAAAGACAACTTTCATCACTCCTTGGGGCACCTTTTGTTACAAGGTCATGCCATTTGGTTTAAAGAATGCAGGAGCTACTTATCAACGGGCAATGGTGACGTTGTTTCACGACATGATCCATCATGAAATTGAGGTTTATGTTGATGAAATGATAGCAAAATCCCAGACAGAGGAAGAGCACTTGGTTAATCTAGCAAAATTGTTTGACAGGCTTCGGAAGTTCAGACTGAGGTTGAATCCGAATAAGTGTACCTTTGGGGTTCGTTCTGGCAAGTTACTCGGTTTCATCGTTAGTGAACGAGGAATTGAGGTTGATCCAGCCAAGGTGAAAGCTATCCAAGAAATGTCTGAGCCGAAGACTGAAAAGCAAGTGCGTGGTTTCTTGGGGAGACTAAACTACATTGCACGGTTTATTTCTCACCTGACGGCCACGTGCGAGCCCATCTTTATGCTTCTGAGGAAGAATCAGGCCATTAAATGGAACGAAGACTGTCAGCAGGCCTTTGACCGAATCAAAGAATACTTGTTAGAACCACCAATTCTTATGCCTCCAGTGCCAGGGAGACCTCTGATTATGTATCTTACTGTGCTTGAAGGATCGATGGGATGTGTGCTGGGTCAGCAGGACGAGTCTGGTCGAAAAGAGCACGCCATTTATTACCTTAGCAAAAAGTTTACCGATTGTGAGACGCGATACTCACTGCTCGAGAAAACTTGCTGCGCTTTGGCATGGGCTGCTCGCCGACTAAGACAGTACATGCTGACTCACACTACGCTCTTAATTTCCAAGATGGATCCTGTGAAATATATCTTTGAGAAGCCGACTTTGACTGGAAGAGTGGCCCGTTGGCATATGATACTCACGGAGTATGACATACAATACACTTCGCAAAAAGCTATCAAGGGGAGTGTGTTGTCAGAATACTTGGCCCAGCAGCCGATCGATGATTATCAACCCATGAGGTTTGAGTTTCCGGATGAGGACATCATGTTCCTCAAGTCTAAAGACTACGAAGAACCACTTCCGGAGGAGGGGCCCGACCCCGAATCCAAATGGAGGTTGATGTTTGACGGGGCTGTAAACATGAATGGGAGTGGAGTAGGTGCTGTTATTATCTCGCCAGAAGGAGTTCACACACCTCTCGCCACTCGATTGACCTTCGAATGCACTAACAATGAGGCAGAGTATGAAGCTTGTATCATGGGGATCGAAGAGGCAATAGACTTGCGAGTCAAGAACCTTGAGATCTTTGGAGATTCTGCTTTGGTGGTAAATCAAGTCAATGGCAAATGGCTAGTTCATCAAGCTCGTTTGATTCCTTACAGAGATTATGTCAGGAGGATGTTAACTTTCTTTACTAAAGTCAAGTTGAGCTATGTTCCTAGAGACGTAAACTAGTTCGTCGATGCTCTCGCAACTTTGTCGTCCATGATTAAAGTTTGTCGAGAGAATTCCGTGCCTCGAATTTCGATCTCCCGGCTTGAAAGACCTGCTTATGTATTTGCAGTTGGTGATGGTGAAGATAACAAGCCTTGGTACCACGACATCAAACAATTCCTGAAGGCTCAGGAATACCCGACTGGGGCATCTAGTAAGGATAAGAAGACCCTTAGAAGACTGGCAGGAGGTTTCTTCTTGAATCAAGATGGTGTGTTGTACAAACGGAACTTTGACATGGTACTGCTCAGATGCGTGGATAGACACGAAGCAGACATGTTAATGCAGGAGGTTCACGAAGGCTCCTTTGGTACCCATGCTGGAGGACATGATATGGCCAAGAAATTATTGAGATCGGGATACTATTGGATTACCATGGAATCCGATTGTTGCAAATACTCTCGTAAATGCCATAAATGTCAAATTTATGCCGACAAGGTCCATGTGCCTCCGAATCCGTTGAGTGTCATGTCTTCACCATGGCCGTTCGCTATGTGGGGCATCGATATGATTGGCAAGATTGAGCCAACAGCTTCTAATGGACATCGCTTCATCCTAGTCGTTATTGATTATTTCACGAAGTGGGTTGAAGCGGCATCCTACACCAATGTTACTAAACAAGTGGTCGCCCGATTTATTAAGCGGGACATCATCTGCCGGTACGGAGTCCCTGAAAGGATCATTACTGATAATGGTTCTAATCTCAACAACAAGATGATGGTTGACTTGTGTCAAGACTTCAAAATAGAACACCACAACTCTTCTCCATATCGTCCGAAGATGAATGGCGCCGTCGAGGCGGCTAATAAAAACATCAAGAAGATTGTTCAGAAGATGGTTGTGACGTACAAAGACTGGCACGAGATGTTACCATTCGCGTTGCACGGGTACAGGACATCAGTACGCATCTCAACTGGGGCAACTCCATTCTCATTAGTATATGGTATGGAGGCAGTCTTACCAATCGAAGTGGAAATCCCCTCATTGAGGTTGATGATGGACATCAAGCTAGATGAAGCTGAGTGGCTCCGATCCAGGTATAATCAATTGAGCCTCATTGAAGAGAAGCGTCTGGCAGCTGTATGCCATGGACAGTTGTATCAGCGACGAATGAAGCAAGCTTTTGACAAGAAGGTGCGACCACAGAGGTACGCGCCAGGAGACTTAGTGCTGAAAAGGATTCTTCCTCCTCTCAATGATCACAGGGGCAAGTGGACACCCAACTATGAAGGACCGTTCATGGTTAAAAAGGTTTTCTCAGGCGGAGCCTTAATGCTGACAACCATGGACGGAGAAGACTTCCAATCCCCTGTCAACGCAGACGCAGTAAGAAAATACTTCGTGTAAAAAGGACCTGCTGGATAAAAACAGAATAATAATCCAGGCAAAAATGGGCATCTCGGCGAGCCAAAAACAGAATAAAAGGCTCGGGCAAAAGTTAGGGAAATCTTTAAAAAAAATGTACACCCGCTGAGTTGAAAAGCCACATCGGACAACTCAGGCAAAAAAGGGTATCCCGGTGGATTGAAAACCTGAAAGGGCGATCCACGCAAAAGAGGGATTAACACGAACGACTGCGATCTGCGAGATCCATGACCTACCTACAGTTGAGGCTATCCTAAGGGTTGAAGATCAGTTCACTTACTTTTTCTCAAGAAACAGAGCGAGCGGAGCGTCTTGAAGACATACGAGTCATAACTGGGTTGAGACTTGATAAGATTCATTTCTTACATTGCCTATAGGATAGTTTGTTTTTCTTTTCAGTTGTTCCCTCATTACAGGGAACTGCTTCCTTTGTATTGCCTATTCAAGGCCACCTTTTCAAATCAATAAGAATTCAACTTCAGTCAATTGACTATCTTGCTTTTTGTTTTTAATTTTTCTCATCTAGCATTGATTGATTGTGAAAACGTCTAGCAATTCAGAGCCAGTGAATTATTAACAGCTTTCCCCGCAGAGTTGTTTCCTCCTCATCAGGATGAACCAGATCAATGCAGTGATCATCGTTTCTTCCCAGCCGAGTTATCTGGGATACCTGCAATCTCCTTTCAGGAGATCTCTTTGCATTGTCATTCGCATAATCATCATTGCATTTGCATCCTCCAAAGCGTAGCATTTCCATCGTCATGGAGCATTACGCCATAAATCCAAACATGTGCATACCAGCATGGGCCAGTTCTGAGGTATATTACATAAGACCCGTTACATCTCCAATCAGATTGAAGTATTCCCCACAGAATACAACTTCGTTTCCCAGGGTGGATGCTCCCACCAAGTCTTGTTGCTATCCCCAACTGAGTCTTGTTTCAGTATAACAAACTCATTTGTTCGCGTCTCCGTTTCAGTACAACGGTCGCGCCTTGGGCTCTCGTTTAAGTACAACGATCCCATTCCTTCCGAGTCTCCATTCAAGTACAATGGTCTCGTCTTTGAGTCTTGTTTCAGTATAACAAACTCATTTGTTCGCGTCTCCGTTTCAGTACAACGGTCGCATCTTGGGCTCTCGTTTAAGTACAACGATCCCATTCCTTCCGAGTCTCCATTCAAGTACAATGGTCTCGTCTTTGAGTCTTGTTTCAGTATAACAAACTTATTTGTTCGCGTCTCCGTTTCAGTACAATGGTCGCATCTTGGGTTCTTGTTTAAGTACAACGATCCCATTCCTTCCGAGTCTCCATTTAAGTACAATGGTCTCGTCTTTGAGTCTTGTTTCAGTATAACAAAATCATTTGTTCGCGTCTCCGTTTCAGTACAACGGTCGCATCTTGGGATCTCGTTTAAGTACAACGATCCCATTCCTTCCGAGTCTCCATTCAAGTACAATGGTCTCGTCCTTGAGTCTTGTTTCAGTATAACAAACTCATTTGTTTACGCGTCCCGTTTCAGTACAACGATCGCGTCTTGGGCTCTCGTTTAAGTAAAACGATCACGTTCCTTTCGAGTCTCCATTCAAGTACAATGGCCTCGTCTTTGAGTATTGTTTCAGTACAACAGTCTCATTTTTACGCGTCCCGTTTCAGTACAACGATCGCGTCTTGGGCTCTCGTTTAAGTACAATGATCTCGTTCTTTTCGAGTCTCCATTTAAGTGCAATGGCCTCGTATTTGAGTCTTGTTTCGGTACAACAGTCTCATTCGTTCGCGTCTCCGTTTAAGTACAACGATCGCGTCTAAGGTTATCATTTAAGTACATTGATCCTGTTTGCTTGGGCTCTCGTTTATGTACAACGATCTCGTTCCATCTTGCCCTATTTTCTTTGTGTTTCTGGTTACCGCCTGCAGCCGGTATACCTTCGCGTCTCCATTCGAGGATGGTTTCGTGTTAGATCCGAGGATCCCTTGTGAGTTGTCATTCGAGGATGGCATTCTTTCCAGCATATTTCCATCTGGTCTTATTTTCCGCTACCTATTCAGAGGTCAAAATCAGAAAATACATAAATAAATAAATGGGCAGTTGGCATTTCTGTTGCCCTCAGTGTGCAAATTTTCAGGTTTTATTCGAGTATTTAATCACTCCATACCTTGAACGTCTAAAAGCTGTTGCAATTATCCATTCAGGTCTACAGTTGATTGAATAGGGGCAGCTGTAATACCTCAAAATTTGCCCGCTTTCTTTTTATCGTAATTGGCTCGTCGTATCGCACTCATCTGCATTTCTCACCAGGTCATTAACATCATAGTAGTTCATTTCATTGTTTCATAAGGCATGTGATCAGGGCTCAAGGAAATTAGGGTTTTGTACCTTATACGTATCTGGCAAGGATTGAAATAACAGAGAATATTCCCTGGACTATGATTCCACCCCAAATGCGGCTGCTCAGTTATGTTTCGATCCGGGTAGGAGTTTGACCTAATTTTGGTCAAACTATCAAAAGATCGCTGCAATTGCAAGATTATTTTGGACCTCTGGACCATTTCTTAGACATTGCATATTCAGAGATCATGTTGTCGTGTGCTGAGATTCATTCGTTTAACGAACAGTGTTTGGTGTGAAGTTTGGTTTGAATCCTCAGTTTATCAGTGATTCATCTGGATGCGAATGGTCTTGACATTATTCAACCAATTCAAGTTGTTGTGTATGAGATGAAATTTGGGTTATCACTTGTTCTATCAAGCACTTTAGAAAAAGAATATCTGAGAAACGTTGGGCATGAAGACATCAACCTCATTATGGAAACAATATATGTGCTTATGCGCTTCCCCCGAGCTGCTTCATTCAAGTTCATTTCCATTGAATATGTTGGGTTAGACTTGCATCCGTCATACAATCTTGATTTTGGGACAAACTTTTATTTGAATGTGGGTTTGATGGAAAGACTTATTGCTCTTTCAAGTGGAATTTCTTCCGATACGAAGGTATCTGTGCGATGTAGAGCTACCATCTACTAGAACATTCTTGTTCAAATTGCATATTCTATAGCAAACGCAAAAATAATTGACTGTAAATCTTATATGCTCTTGCAAAGAATACTTGATGTGTTTTCCAGCCTTTGGATGAAAAGGAAAGTTGGTGCTAAATCAAAAAAAGCAATTATGATGCTCAACAGTTCAAGTTTAAGTCCCGAGAATTCCAAATTGAGAGTGTTATTGAGGTTGAAGTACCAGCTCTTGCAAATTCAAGTGCAGCTGGAGCATTTTCCAAATGGAAAGAATTTTCTTTTGAAGAAAAAATCGATTGACTCCCTCTAGCAAAGGCGTTTTTCAGGCTTGCAGTTTTTACTTCACAAGGTTCAAAGTTATGCAAGAAAATCATTCAGAGTTCATACTAAAGTTCTAAAGTTCACAAAATGTTATACACCAAAAATTTCATACAAGAAGTTCATACAAGAGTTCATACAAAAGTTCATCCTAAAGTTCTAAAATTCATCAAAATGATATACACAAAGGAGAGTATTGATGCATTTCTTTGTTGTCAAAACTCGGAACTTCCTTGGCATGGTGAGTGTTTCGAAACTACCAGCTACCGCTTCCACTAGTGCTTCAAAGCAAAACAGTTTCTGTATGTAAGCTGCAAGCTCTTGGCATCCTTTGTGCTTCATGAGAACTCCAACCGCAGCATGTACATGAAGTCATAAAAGAAAAAATGAGTTAGAAAACCCTTCATTCGCAATGCAAGTGATGAAGATTAAAGCAGGAATCAAGTCAGTTACCAATTGATGGAAGATCGCAAAAAAAAAAGTCAGGTGAGAAGATCGGGAAAGGAAAGGCTAGATGTTATGTGTGACCAACCTGAAGATTTAATTGCCGTGCAAAACCAATGCGAAGAGCTTGCTGGATCTGCTTCATCCAGTTCAAGTCCACAAGGGGACTCATTCATTTTTCCTCCAAAAAAACCGAAAATCTGCACAATGAAAAGGTCAGTTACAAGTTTCTAATCATTGGTAACTAATTCTAACAGAAATTAAAACTTGCCTAACTAACTTTTTTTTCTTCTGGAAACTTCATTTAGTTTCATCTCTTTCTGTAATTCGTTTTTCACTACTCAATTCATTCACCTGCACATCATACAATGAGTTTCAATGATGTTAATAACAGAACTGAAACTAACTTTCACAACCAGAATAACAGAAAAGTTTCTAGAACCACCTGAATTCGATATAAATCAAGCTCACCAAAATTTCATTTTTTTGGCTTGACACTTACCACTTTTCCCCAATCTTCTTCAACCTTCAATCCTCTCCCGAACTTTCCTTACACTTTTCACCATTTTTCGGTTTCCATCTTTTCATCCATCTTCCTCGAATTCCTCCTTCATCCTTTTCCAATTCAAAGCTTCAATCTTCTTTCTCTCTCGCCCTCTTCAATCCGCATCATTGTCATTCATTTGCTTCCATTTTCTCTGCATCCTGTAGCAGTCAACAATCAATACCAGATCACTACAAGTCATATCCGCAAATTCAAGAGCATTGAAGCAACCCGATTCAGATTCGGAAGCGTAAACAGAACAACAAGAAGAGGGTTGTGACCAAACCATACCTGAATGCAATTCCAAATCAATCTCATAATCGATGGCGGATTCGTAAAACCTATGCGCATAGAGAGGAGCGGGGATCCAAGCAACCTTTTTTTCATCTTCTTTTCCAGATCGCGAGCAAGAACGCCAACTCCGTCAACAAAAAAAGTTCACGGCGTCACCTTGCTCTACCGCCATCTTCATCGCACAACAAGAATCAAAACCTGCAAAATCAAGGACAAGAAGATCGATCAAGCTAAATCACGTCAAGGCTGAATCAACGAGGAGAAATTAACCGAATAAGAATCAACGCCAAACGTGGACGCAACTTCTTCTCTCGGCACATTCATCCTCATTCGCAGGTTGGTGCTTGAAGCTCGATTAAATCCGTTTTTGTACTTATGCGAGTTGATGTTGAGGAGTTAGGTTTCGATTGAGTGATATGAAAGGTGGTGTTCAGATTTAAGTAGAAGCTGAGGTTGGAGAGAGATTAGGAGTAAGAATCTGCTGCGGCGGCGGCGGTGATGAGGGTTTTGTGAAGAAAAGCTTGAGGGAGATGAGAATAGGAGAGAAGGGAGAGTGCGTGAGAGAGAGAGAGGGGAAAATTTTAGGGTTTGAGCTTTCTTTAACTTAGATTTTATTCTTTTTTTTTATAAGTTATATTGTTTAATATTATTAAGAAATAAATGGAAAATTAATGAGAATATTAGGAGATTAGCAACCATAAAGAGAATTAATCCATGATAATGAGCATTAAGTCACTTAATCTTCTGTTAAGATTCCATTAAGATAAGGTTTTAGTGGATTTTTGAGATTCCCTGGCCATACCGGCGGTGACACTTGTCACCGTCCGGTAGGCTCAAGCATTTTTCTATTAACACCCCACTTCTGAGCCAATATTAAAAACAAGCATAAAAAAACATGCTATCCACACTCCCCTTTCCTGAGCCCACAGAAAACAACATGAAAAATAGCTTTTCGCACACTCCCCTTTCCTGATTTTTGATTTTAATTAGTTTATATTGAAGTTCCAGTTAGACACATAAATTTGTACAATTTCTTTCTGCCACTTCCCATAATATTTTTTGCCCATTCTTTTTGCTATGATTAAAGGACAAATAGAAGTACCTAGATTATTTTTTGTGTATTTTTTAAGACTTTTTTTCTACTGTTTTGGTAGTGTGAATTGTGTAAATTTGTGATTGAACTTTACATAGAATTAAGTGGCCATTTGCCATAGTTAGAATTATAATTTTTGAAAGATTTTTTGACATGGTATTATAATCAGGTTTAAGACTTTAGGAAATTAATTTCACAATTTTTCCATGACTTTTGATATTTTTGGCATTTTAATTCATTTCCATCATATTATGCACATTCATGATTCATGTCATTCACTAACTATTCTCTTTTTTGTGCAAGGTATTCTTCCAAGGATTTGCTTATGGACTTGGATATTTTTATGTTTCAATTATGTTTGTGTGCTTTGTGATGTAATAGCTTAGAACTTATATGCTTGTATAGTTTCTATAACTAGGTTAGAAAAGATAAAATGAATCGATAGAAAACCAAATCTCAAAAAAATGAAATAAATAAAACTCGATCCAACGTCGAGTAAGTTTTCAAATAAAAAAAATAAAGTTGCATGTGACATTAGGGTTCCGCGATTACCATCGTTCCATTCCATTCAACCAAAAGCAAGCCTTGTATGTTTCACACCATAAGTCGTGCGTCTTAGCACCACGCAATCGACCCACCCGATCCATCGTGTTATCTCATTTATGTTTCACGCACGTTTTCTTCCCACCATGACTTAGGAGGACCATATTGTTCATTATTGCCTTTTATGTTCTCATTTCTAGTCTTATATCTCTTAGGTAGAATTAATTTCAAACCTCACTAACCATAGGTTATCTTCAAATTCAAACTGATTTAGGGTAAGTCTAGTTTTCCTTAGAAGTTTTCCTTTGACAACTTGAGTCTCACTTCTCATCTTAAAATAAAATCAAAAACACTTAATAAAGGAAAGGTGTACAATGCGCCACGAGCCTTAATCTATACGGGAAATGATTAGTGGAGGTCTCCTTCGCTCTTCTAGGATGCTTTACAAGCGTTCCATTGGGGGTGATCTTGGAAAGTATTCGCTCCTGTGTCATAGTCTTTAGTGTTGTACATTCAATAAACACAAACTTCAAAACACTTCTTTTAAAAGACAAAAAACAAATAATAAGCGACTATCCTGTGGGAACTTCTCTTCTCATCTCATTCACTCACAACGCGAACTCGCGACGACTTGTCACACATGCAAGACGGTAAACGCACTCGTACCAGACGAGCCTGCAACACCTGAGCATAGACATACGCAGTTCCAGCTGTAAAAAACACAAGCAAATAGTTCCCGCCTTAGTTAGGCGAACTACGTCGACTCTGATCCTCATTATCCCGATGAGGTACGTAGGCAGCGGGGTAGGGCCCGTTCGAGCACATTCTTTATTTTCCCTACATTTTCCCCTTTTATTCTCATTCTCTTTTTTTCCAGTTCCATTTCTCATTTCTTATTTCCATTCCAGTTAGCGGTTCATTTGTTCAGCAGCATTCTTATTTCTCACCCTTTGAAACAAACAAGCAAGCGTGGATCCCGTCGGGTACGACGGACGATCTGGGGTGCTAATACCTTCCCAGTTCGTAACTGACTCCTGAACTCAGATCTTTGGTTCGCAAGGCCTTGTCCTTTCCTTCTTCCTCAGGTTTGTGCAACATTACCTTTCCCATTCATTCGGGATAAAAATGTCTGGCTGGCGACTCTAACCTTTCCGTACCACTTTCGCGTTTGTACTAGGATGAAAATCCCGGGAGCGACACTGTTATTATCTCTCCAGAAGGGGTCCACACACCTTTAGCCGCTCGGTTGACTTTCGAATGCACTAACAATGAGGCGGAGTATGAAGCTTGTATCATGGGGATCGAAGTGGCAATAGACTTGCGAGTCAAGAACCTTGAGGTCTTTGGAGATTCTACTTTGGTGGTAAATCAAGTCAATGGCAAATGGCTGGTTCATCAATCTCGTTTGATTCCTTACAGAGATTATGTCAGGAGGCTGTTAACTTTCTTCACCAAAGTCAAGCTGAACTATATTCCTAGAGACGAAAACCAGTTCGCCGATGCTCTCGCAACTTTGTCGTCCATGATTAAAGTTTGTCAAGAGAATTTCGTGCCTCGAATTTCGGTCTCCTGTCTTGAAAGACCAGCTTATGTCTTTGCAGTTGATGATGGTGAAGACAACAAGCCTTGGTACCACGACATCAAACAATTCCTGAAGGCTCAAGAATACCCAGATGGGGCATCTAATAAAGAAAAGAAGACCCTTAGAAGACTGGCAGGAGGTTTCTTCTTGAATCAAGATGGTGTGCTGTACAAACGGAACTTCGACATGGTATTGCTCAGATGCGTGGATAGACACGAAGCAGACCTGTTAATGCAGGAGGTTCACGAAGGCTCCTTCGGTACCCATGCTGGAGGACATGCCATGGCCAAGTAATTGTTGAGATCAGGATACTATTGGATTACCATGGAATCTGATTGTTGTAAGTACTCCCGTAAGTGCCATAAGTGTCAAATTTATGCCGACAAGGTCCATGTGCCTCCGAATCAGTTGAGTGTCATGTCTTCACCATGGTCGTTCGCTATGTGGGGCATCGATATGATTGGCAAGATCGAGCCGACAGCTTCTAATGGTCATCGCTTCATCCTAGTTGCTATTGATTATTTCACGAAGTGGGTTGAAGCGGCATCCTACACCAATGTCACTAAGCAAGTGGTCGCCCGGTTTATTAAACGAGACATCATCTGTCGGTACGGAGTCCCTGAAAGGATCATCACTGATAATGGTTCTAATCTCAACAACAAGATGATGGCTGACTTGTGTCAAGACTTCAAAATAGAACACCACAACTCTTCTCCATATCGTCCGAAGATGAATGGCGTCGTCGAAGCAGCTAATAAAAATATCAAGAAGATTGTGCAAAAGATGGTTGTGACGTACAAAGACTGGCATGAGATGTTACCATTCACGTTGCATGGGTACAGAACATCGGTACGTACTTCAACTGGGGTAACTCCATTCTCATTGGTATATGGTATGGAGGCAGTCCTACCAATCGAAGTGGAAATCCCCTCGTTGAGGTTGATGATGGATATCAAGTTAGATGAAGCTGAGTGGCTATGATCCAGATATAATCAATTGAGCCTCATTGAAGAGAAACGTCTTGCAGCTGTATGCCATGGACAATTGTATCAGCGACGGATGAAGCAGGCTTTTGACAAGAAGGTGCGACCACAGAGGTACACGCCAGGAGATTTAGTGCTAAAAAGGATTCTTCCTCCTCTCAACGATCACAGGGGCAAGTGGACACCCAACTATGAAGGACCGTTCGTGGTTAAGAAGGATTTCTCAGGCGGAGCCTTAATGCTGACAACCATGGACGGAGAAGACTTCCCATCCCCTGTCAACGCAGACGCAATAAGAAAATACTTCGTGTAAAAAGACCTGTCGCTCCCGAGGATTTCCATCCTGGTACAAACGCGAAAGTGGCGCGGAAAAAGGTAGAGTCGCCAGCCATGCATTTTTATCCCGAATAGAGGGAATGGTAATGCTGCACAAACCAGAAGAAAGAAAAGGAAGGACACGGGTCCTGCGAACCAAAGAGACTGGGATCGGGAGTCGGTTATGACCTGGGAAGGTATTAGCACCCCAGATCATCCGCCGTACCCGACGGGATCCACGCTTGCAACAGAAACTGTTTCAAAGGGTGAGGGTATGAAAGCTGCAGCAAAAGAAATGAAAATGAAAAGAAACTGGAACTGAAAAAGAACTGAATAAGAAAACGAGAAAAATGTAGGGAAAATAAAGATTGTGCTCGAACGGGCCCTACCCCGCTGCCTACGTACCTCATCGGGATAATGAGGATCAGAGACGCCGTAGTTCCCCTAACTAGGGGTACCAAAGGAAATTACTTGTGAATTAAAGGCTTGAACTGCCTATGTCAATGCTCAGGTGTTGCAGACTCGGACGACGAGTGCGTAACCGTCTTGCAAAATGACAAGTAGGAGCAAGTTCGCGTACGGAGCGAAGGAGATGAGAAAAGAATTCCCGAAGGAAAGACGCTTATTGTTTGTTTGGTGTTTTTTAGAAGCTTTTATGAGTGTGTCACAAGGAAGTGAACTCAAACTCTCACCAATGGAATGTGCACTTGTCACTACATTCCAAGATGGAATAATAGAAAAAGCACACTCAAGTAAGGAGAAGATCCCCAAAACTTGAACCCAAAGATTAGGGCTTAAGCTCACTAACTTGCTTAATTATTAAGTGTTTTTGGTTATTTACATGAAGAAGTGTTTTTTATGCTTTTCTTTATGAAGAAGATACCTTGATCGGACTTGTGCATCACAAAGTAAACATGTACTATCCCAAGATGGGAAGACTACAAGCATACCTCATGGAATAAGGCTATGGATCAATGCATCACTTCACATTTATTAAAGTGTTTTCTTTTTAAGAGTTATGAGATGAGGAGAGAAGAAGAACCAAAAGATCTCAAAGGAAAAATTCTAAAGGGGGACTAAAATAATCCTAAGTATTCACATGCATGGAAGTCCTAGAGTTTGTGAGGTTTCTATCCTAATGAAGAAGGAAGAAAGAAGATAGAAGAAAGGATGAGAAAGGCCTAAGCCCAACAACAAAGGGTTAGTTCAAATATCCAAAAGAGGAAAGATGAAAAAGTTGAAATGTGGATAAGCATCCACACTTCTCTTACCATGAGCCCCTGAAATGTTAGCAAAATCCAGCAAATCAATCACCATAAACATGGAATTAAACATGCTCAAAGGTTCTTGAAAACAAAAGTCAAACAACATGCCAAACATTGCGAATGCACGACTTACGCGTCGAAAACATGAGAGCATACATCAAACAGCAAGCAAATCACCCTAAACATCATGATTAATGATCATACAATGAGTCATGGCAATTAGCACAAGCAAAGGGATCAAACAAACTCAAAACAGCCCTGAAAAACCATTCTGCATCAGTGTTAACCGGTTAACCATATGCGTTAACCGGTTAACCAGTCAAAACCTGCACAAAACACGCAGAAAAACAGGGCGTTAACCGGTTAACCATATACGTTAACCGGTTAACACTGTAAAAACAGCAGCAAATTCCTGCAGAAAACAGCAGCTCAAAAACAGCTTATTCAAATAAGCTGCACCAGACCAGCACTCAATTACACATGGAAAAAATAGATCAATGCACATCAATCCATAACATTATGCTCATGAACAATAACAAACGGATCCGGATACCAATCAACCAATCAAATCATGCAACACAATCAATTACACAAACACATGGTGGATCTAAAGCACAAGCAATGCAAATAAGCTAAAAACAGAGTTGGATCTGAAATTAAACCAACCTACAAAGCGGAGATATGCTTTGGTAATTGTTGATTATGCTGAAAATGATAGATCTCGCGCAAAACCTTGAAGATCCGATGCTAATCTCCACCCTCCATGCAAAATAAATGCAAGATCAAGCTCTTGATGCAGAATTTTGATCCAAAAGCACTTCTAGATCCCAAACCAGATCTGAATCACCAATTAAACCAGCAAAAAGATGTAATGAAACTATGGATGGAGGTCTAGTTCCAAGATCAACACACCTCAAGGCAAGGTTGTGTGATCTTCAAAGAGGGACTTTGAGTAATTTGGAAAATTGGGAGAGAAAAGTGAGAGAATTGTGAGTGAGAGGAATGAAAATTCAGAAATGAGAGTGAAAAAATGAGTGAGAGCCCCTTTGGTTTGGAAGGAAATGGAATAAATATGATTTAGGTTTGGGGCCCAAAATTTTGGTTTGGGATCCAAAATTATGGTTTGGGTAGTGTGATTAGGATTTAGGGTTGGAATGAGGCTTGGATAAATGCTCTAGATCCTTCTCTCAAATTCAAATTTAATTCAAAAGAATAAAAATCAGAAAATTGGAAAATGGGGTCAAAACACACATGCTGAAAATGCTGCTGGAAATTCAAATTTCGCAGCTGTTAACCGGTTAACCATATGCGTTAACCGGTTAACGCATGGAAAATTTGAATTTCCCTCCCTTTGGTGGGAACCTTCAAAAATAGACCTGCACCAACCGTTTCAAGCAAACTTTGATCCATCTTCTCTTTCTAGGGCTCTGAACATGATACCAGGCTTGTGCAAAATGATCCTGTGAGATTCTTGCCAGATCACCATGCTCTTGATTTTGACTTGCAGGTTCAGATTTTCCCAGATGACCGATCATATGCCTTATGCTGGAACATGCGAGTGTTATGCCTCATTTTTCTATGCTAAATGATAAGGATATGGTATGCTCATGATGATTATGGTATGATAACAATGCTAGACAAGAAGAGGGCAAATTTGGGGTGTTACAGCTGCCCCTATTCAATCAACTGTTAATCTGAAAAGGATGAGAGCAACGGCTATCAGACATTCGAGATAAACTGTGATTGAATACCAAGAAGACCTGAAATTTGCACTCTGACGAAGAATGCAACACCGGGAAATAAACCCAACCAGATGACGCTCTGGGGATAAGAAGGAGAGAAAAAGCAGACGAGCTTCTTCCAAGTTGAAACTGATATCTGGAACACTATCATGCTGACAGACGAGTCTTCGCATGACCCGTGACGCCATGTGCAGAGAGCGGACGAGCCCTTAAGGATCTTCAAAGTAACCTGAGATGGACGGATCTCCTTCACTAATCCTTACGCAGATAAGTGGAATAAGACGGACGAGTCTTCTTCGGATAACCCTTACGCAGGCTCCGGGAATGCATATAAGTCTGTGGGATAGACATGCAATCAAGGTAGACGAACCTTCTTCATATATTATCCGCGGATATATGGTATAAGACAGACGAGTCTTCTAAGCAAACCTGTTACGCCAGGTGCAGCAACCATAATAATTGGTGCTTGAGACAGACGAGCCTCCCTCGGATTTACCTGTTACGCCAGGACCGGTAACCATTTTGACATTTAATTCCCACTGTCAGGATTTTAAACCTCTTCAATACAGACGAGTATTGGATGATCATCAAGAGAACACATACGAGTGCCAATAGTCAAAGACACAGACGAGTATCGGACGATGATCTGAGAAACACAGACGAGTGCTTCAGGCGATGATACAGACGAGTATCAGCCACTGGTATAGACGAATACCAGAAATTCAAACACAGACGAGCATTTGAAGTAGCAACAGCAATATCAGGATGAACGACAAATCTTCACATTCAGGTGCAAGCTAGCACAGACGAGTGCTGAGGATGATACAGACGAGTATCCAGGCAAAGCAGACGAGCTTCAGAACACAAACGACTTCTGGGGGGATAAAAGCAGACGAGCTTCAAACACACAGACGAGTGCTGGACAGTTGCAGACGAGCAACAACAGAGAATACATATCAAGGCACAGACGAGTGCAGCGAGGGACCCCATACCAAACACAGACGAGTGTTGGAAGGTTGCAGACGAGCAACAGCAAATATCATCTCAGAACACAGACGAGTGTTGAGGAGTTGCGGACGAGCAACAACGGAGGCATCATGACACAGACGAGTGTTGGAAATTGCAGACGAACAATAATAAGGTAATCACTTCAAAACACAAACGCATGCCGAAAATTGCAGACGAGCAAACAGCAACACAGAGCTAACACAGACGAGCGTTGAAAGATGCAGACGAGCAGCCATAAAGCAGTGATATGTCCTTGCTGGGGAAACTTGCTTAGGGATAACACATACGAGTGTTGAAGATTGCAGACGAACAGCCTTTAGCACGTATGAGTGCTAAGAGATGCGGTCGGGCCTCAAATAAGGATGCGAGCACAGACGAGTACTGGCGGCTTTCTTGGGGATATGCCTCAAATAAAGAGGAATCTGTTGAGGAAACGGCACGGACGAGCGCTGAAAGAGGATGAGCATCAAATAAAGATGCGAACACAGACGAGTGCTAGCAGATATAGACTCTACTGGGGAAGGCAAACGAGCAATACCACAGAGCAATACCACAGAGATAACACAGACGAGTGTTGAAAAATGCAGGCGAGCAACAATAAAGCATGATATGTCACTGCAGGGGAGAAAAAAGTCAAGAGGTCTGGATACCCACTCCGACTGAGGTGATGAATACCTGGCTGCATCATCAAATAGGGCAAATCTGCTGGGGAATATTTCACTGACGGAGGTGAAAATCAAATATGAACTCTGTGGGGGGACAGATCATCTTCAGACTTGGCTGGGGAAACTTCCTGGGCGAATAATCTGACTGGGGAGAGCATCCGATGATTCAAGACTCTGAGGGGATATCAGGCTCTCAAGCACCTGACAGGCAAGGACTCTTGCTGGGGAAGAATCTTGTTGATGATAAAATACTGTCAATTCCACCTCTGATGATGACATGCTCTCAGGTACCTGCTAGGCACACTCCGCTGGGGAAGAATGGACTACTACTTCACTTGGGAAGAAGAACCTGCTTGGGCTGCTGCCAAGACTTAGTCGGAGGAAAACATCTATTTAGACAAGTCAGGCTTTCAGCTACCTGCTGGAGAAGAAAAATCTCTGCTTGGGGAGATACTCTACTGGGGGAGAGTAAATTGCTTGATGTGACGCCATCCTACAACCTGCAACAACAGAAAACACACGTGTGTCCCGGGGATTTGCATGGCGTGATCTGTTCATCCATTATCACCCGTCACTCAAAGAGGGTTACAGTTTCCCCGCATGTCAGTTTTCTTTTCAAGATTATCACCCTGTTTAGATGCAATGCTATTTTTGCCAAAAATTCAGGACATTTTGCAAACAAAAATAAACACACACAGCTTTCTGACTGAATATTATTTTTATTGAATGGCCTCTAAATAGGCAAAGATTTACATCAGGAAGCAACCACCTGGAAAGAGGTAGCCACTATAAAAATTGAGAAAAGAAACTATCCTAATGGCAATGTACACGGCATTCCAAGGAGTTCCATTTCTGCTATGACCTGCATGTCTTCAAGACTCTCCATTCTGCTTTGGCTTTCTGAGAAGACAAGGGGACTGTTTCCTATCTTTCCGATATTGTCAAACCGTACGAAACGATGACGTGGTTCAGATAACTTGGATCACAGTTGTTCGCTTATTCCCTTATTTTGCGTGGATCGCCCTCTCGGGTTTTCAATCCACCGGGATACCCTTTTTTGCCTGAGCCGTCCAATGTGGCTTTTCAACTCAGCGGGTGTACATTTTTTTGTTTATTTTCCCTAATTTTTGCCCGAGCTTTTTATTCTGTTTTTAGCTCGCCGGGATGCCCTTTTCTTGCCTGGACTTACATTCTGTTTTTGTGTCCAGCGGGTCTCTTTACGCGAAGTATTTTTTAACTGCGTCCGAGTTAACAGGGGATGGGAAGTCTTCTCCATCCATAGTGGTGAGCATCAGTGCCCCTCCTGAGAATACTTTCTTCACTATGAATGGTCCTTCGTAGTTTGGGGTCCACTTGCCCCTGTTATCTGAACCTGGAGGAACGATCCTCTTCAATACAAGCTCTCCCACTTGATACTCTCGAGTACGTACTCGTCGATCGAATGCCCGCTTCATTCTCCTCTGATAAAGCTGACCATGACAGATAGCCGCTAATCTCTTTTCCTCAATTAGACATAGCTGATTGTAACGAGCACGCACCCATTCAGCCTCATCCAGTTTGACGTCCATCATCACACGCAGTGAAGGAATCTCTACTTCAACAGGCAGGACTGCTTCCATGCCGTACACTAGAGAGAAGGGAGTTGCCCCTGTTGACGTCCTGACCGACGTTCGGTACCCATGCAAAGCAAACGGTAACATCTCATGCCAATCCTTGTAGGTGACAACCATTTTCTGCACAATCTTCTTGATATTCTTGTTAGCTGCCTCTACCGCACCATTCATCTTTGGTCGGTAAGGAGAAGAATTGTGATGCTGTATTTTGAAGTCCCGACATAAGTCTGCCATCATCTTGTTGTTGAGATTAGAACCATTATCAGTAATGATCCTTTCGGGCACTCCATATCTGCATATGATATCTCTTTTCAGAAATCTTGCCACCACTTGACGAGTGACATTGGCATAAGACGCTGCTTCTACCCACTTGGTAAAGTAATCAATCGCGACCAGAATGAAGCGATGACCGTTCGAGGCAGTTGGCTCGATCTTCCCGATCATGTCAATGCCCCACATAGAGAAAGGCCAAGGAGATGACATGACGTTGAGCGGATTTGGAGGAACATGCACTTTATCTGCATATATTTGGCACTTGTGGCATTTACGAGCGAATGAACAACAGTCTGCATCCATTGTCATCCAGTAATACCCTGATCTCAGCAGTTTCTTTGCCATAGCATGCCCTCCTGCATGGGTACCAAAAGATCCTTCATGGACTTCCTGCATCAACAGGCTTGCTTCGTGTCTGTCCACGCATCTGAGCAAGACCATGTCGAAGTTCCTCTTGTACAAAACCCCGTCTGTGTTCAAGAAGAAACTAGCAGCAAGTCGTCTCAAGGTCTTTCTGTCTTTGGAAGATGCCCCTGTTGGGTATTCTTGCTTCTCCAGGAACAACTTGATATCAAAATACCAAGGTTTCTCGTCAGACACGGCGTCTACAGAGAAAGCATAAGCTGGAGAGTCAAGCCTGGAGATGTCAATTCTGGGCACAAAGTTCCAACACATGACTTTAATCGACGAAGAGAGAGTGGCCAAAGCATCGGCAAATTGATTTTCGTCCCGTGGTATGTATTTGAGCTCAACTGTCGTGAAGAATGTCAACAGTTTTCTAGCATAATCCCTGTACGGAACTAGATGCTCTTGATGTGTATACCACTTGCCGGTAATTTGGTTAATGACGAGGGCTGAATCTCCGAATATGTCGAGGTTCTTAATCCGAAGATCAATTGCCTCCTCTATTCCCATTATACACGCCTCGTATTCCGCTTCATTGTTGGTGCAGCCAAAAGTAATTTTGGCAGCGAAGGGTAAATGAACACCTTCAGGAGTAATGAGTACAGCACCAACTCCACGACCATTGATATTGACAGCCCCATCAAACATCAACTTCCATTTGGATTCAGGGTCAGGCCCCTCCTCCGGAAGTGGTTCCTCATAATCGTTTGTTCTGAGGTACATGATGTCCTCATCAGGGAAATCAAATCTCATCGGCTGATAGTCATCCTCAAGAGGTTGCTGAGCAAGGTATTCCGACAATACACTTCCTTTGATGGCTTTCTGAGAAGTGTACTGGATGTCGTATTCAGTTAAAATCATCTGCCATCTAGCAACCCTTCCGGTCAATGCTGGTTTCTCGAAGATGTACTTGACAGGATCCATCTTGGAAATGAGAAGTGTAGTATGGGTCAACATGTACTGCCTCAGTCGGCGAGCAGCCCATACCAAAGCGCAGCAAGTTTTCTCGAGCAGTGAGTATCGGGATTCACAGTCGGTAAACTTTTTGCTAAGGTAATAAATGGCGTACTCTTTTCGACCAGACTCGTCATGTTGGCCAAGCACACACCCCATCGACCCTTCTAGCACGGTCAAGTACATGATTAACGGTCTCCCCTCCACTGGAGGCATCAGAATTGGAGGCTCCTGCAAATATTCCTTTATTTTGTCGAAAGCCCTTTGGCAATCATCATTCCACCTGACCGTCTGCTCTTTTCTTAGCAGTTTGAATATCGGTTCGCACGTGGCAGTTAGGTGAGATATGAACCGAGAAATGTAGTTCAATCTACCTAAGAACCCGCGCACTTCTTTTTCTGTCTTTGGTGCAGGCATATCTTGAATAGCTTTCACTTTAGCAGGATCTACCTCAATTCCTCTTTGACTTACAACGAAACCCAGCAACTTTCCAGAACGCACTCCGAAAGTGCACTTGTTCGGATTCAACCTCAGCTTGTATTTGATCAATCTGTCAAACAACTTCTTTAGGTTAACCAAATGCTCCTCTTCGTCCTTGGACTTTGCAATCATATCGTCCACATAACATTCGATCTCCTTGTGGATCATGTCATGGAACAACGTGACCATTGCCCGTTGATAAGTTGCCCCTGCATTCTTCAGACCGAAGGGCATGACCTTATAGCAGAATGTTCCCCACGGGGTAATGAACGTTGTCTTCTCCATGTCCTCCGGCGCCATTTTTATCTGATTATAACCGGAGAATCCATCCATGAAGGAGAACACTGAGAATTGAGCAGTATTGTCGACCAACACATCAATGTGTGGCAACGGAAAATCATCCTTCGGGCTTGCTCTGTTCAAATCTCTGTAGTCAACGCACATTCGGACCTTGCCGTCCTTCTTAGGTACTGGTACGATATTAGCTACCCAAGGTGGGTAACTAGTCACGGCAAGGAACCCGGCATCCCACTGTTTCTGCACCTCCTCTTTAATCTTCATCGCCATATCCGGGCGAGTTCTTCTCAACTTTTGCTTCACAGGAGGACAGTCTTCTCTCAGGGGTAGCTTATGCATCACGATGTCGGTATCCAACCCTGGCATATCTTGATATGACCAAGCAAAGATATCTACATACTCTCTCAGCATACTGATCAGCTCTTGCTTGACGTCGGCCTGCAGATTGGCTCCTATCTTGATTTCTTTCTTTGCATCTTCACTGCCAATGTTGATGGTCTCAATCTCCTCTTGATGAGGCTGAATAACTCGTTCCTCTTGTTTCAACAATCTGACCAACTCTTCAGGGAGGTCACAGTCTTCCTCAACCCCTTCATCAGCTTGGTAGACTAGATTATCAAAGTCATGCATAGTCATAGCAGGAACGTTATCCGTGGAATCCGGATGATCAATACTGCACAAATGATGTGCTTATTCAGAATCTGCTTACTTTGAAAAGAGACGCTAACACAAAGCAAAAAAAATGAAAAAACACATTGCCATTTTTATATTGTTTTTTGTGAAAAAGTTTAAAAACAAAGAAAGAGAGCACAATTTGTCTGAAAATGTCCTTTTATTTCATGGCAAAAATAACGATGCAATACAAAACATGGTGGCCCAATACAATGGATCCGAACATCTTGGGCAGAATGCTGGATTTGACAATGCAGTATGCTAATAAAAGGAAACAAAACAATTACTTTGAGAGCCAGGTGACTTGGACAATGTCTTCAGCAGACCAATTTCCTAGCTCCTCGCCGGGTGCACACGGGCGGATCCAATTGTTGTCCCAGTCTCTGTCACTATCCCCGTCTTGGCTTGTCGTACAGATTTGATCACGGTCAAGCAAACCAGCACTTGTGAATGAGATAGCTTTACCACTCTGAATAGACCCCCCAGGTTGATACCCTAAGCCGAATTTATCATCCTTCTTTTCCATCTCCAACAGCTTGCCCCAGCCCTGGGCATTGCCTGATTGGACGGCCTCTTTTGCTTCCCGGTAGGAATGAATTGACGTGCCTTCGTTGTTTTTCTTCATCGGAGTCAAGATACTGACATCTGCCTCAAAAGCTTGGCACAAAGTCTCGTGAATTTCTCCGTCCATTTCCACATATTTAAACGTCGACAGGTGGCTGACAAATATATCTTCTTCCCCACAAACTGTGATGACCTGGCCATCCACCACATATTTAAGCTTTTGGTGTAGGGTTGAGGTGACAGCTCCAGCTGCGTGTATCCACGGTCGGCCCAACAAGCAACTATACGCAGGCTGGATGTCCATGACATAGAAGACACTCTTGAAGACTTGAGAGCCTATCTTGACAGGCAACTCAACCTCTCCGAAAACGGATCTTCTTGAACCATCGAAAGCTTTAACCACTAGATCACTCGGCGTTAGGACAATCCCATCAATGTTAAGCTTCATCAACGCCTTCTTCGGGAGCACATTCAAGGAAGAGCCTGTGTCCACAAGAACATGAGACAAAACAGCGCCCTTGCATTCCATCGTGATATGCAGTGCTTTATTGTGATTCCTTCCCTCCGAAGTGAGATCTCGGTCAGTGAAGCCTAAGCCATGGCTAGCATTAACACTTCCAACAACAGCTTCGAGTTGATTAACAGTGATTTCTTGAGGAACATAGGCCATTTGAAGTACTTTCAGCAAGGCTTCTCGGTGCGCGGGAGAGCACATCAACAGTGACAAGATAGAAATCTTTGAAGGCGTCTGGTTCAGTTGATCAACCACCTTATAGTCACTCCTTTTGATGATCTTCATGAACTCCTCTACCTCCTTTTCAAATGTCCCCTGCCCAGCCACAGGAGTATCTGACTCATCATTCGCAGTCTGCTTCCCTTTGTCTTTGGACGAAGCTTCGGCCTCAAGATCCTTTCTCAATGCAGGGGGAGCAAATAAACGGCCACTTCGAGTAAATCCCCCAACACCTCCCACATTTTCAATAGTCGGGTCAGCAACAGGTCTACTTTCCATCTTCTGTCCCGCCACATAGACATCGGAACCATAATGCCACGGAATGGCTCTGTCATCGGTGTACGGCACTGGCCCAGGTACAGTTATAGTCACAGGACTAATCTGAGGAGTGTAAACAGTAACTGGCTCTTGTCTGACGGGCATGTCAGCTTCATTGTAGAAGATAGTAATGGTTGACACATCATCAGCCTTTTCATTACTAATTTTGCTAAATTGTAGGGACCCAACATCAATCAACTCTTGCAAACCCGTCTTCAATTTCTCGCAGCCATTCGCAACACTTATACAGTCTTCACAATCGAGAGAACAACCAGGAAACACTTGACCTTTCAACAGTCTCTCTTTCACCACCTTCAACGGCGTCTTGACTTCATCAATTCTCAGTACCAAACTCAACTTGTCATCACTCTCAACAGCGTTAACTCTTGCCCCTCCATGATTAGGTATAGGGTTCGAGTTGATATTCGGTGGTGGCGCAAAGTTGATTGCCTTTGAATCCACGAGATCTTGAACTTTGTGATGTAGCGCCCTGCACTTCTCGGTGGAGTGCCCGGGTGCCCCTGAATGAAAAGCGCATCGCGCGTTGACGTCGTAACCGGCTGGAAGCTCTCCAGGAGGTGGTGGCGCCAAAGTCCTCAATTGAATAAGGTTCAAGTCTAGTAGTCTCGGCAACAAGGCAGCATATGTCATCGGAATAGATTCAATCACCCTGTTAGCAGGACGAGCCTGCCTCGGCTGATAAGGTCTTTGCTGGTAGTTGGTTCTATGTTGTTGTTGTTGCTGTGGTGGAGGTGGCATCTGTTGTACGGGAGCTGCAGGAATAGTGACAGCAGCCACATGTTCATAAGGTCTTCTGTAACCACGACCCTGGCTTCGGCCGAATACAGCATTGGTCTCTCCTTCTCGCCTTCTTGGAGGTCCGCTAAAAGCTTTCCTCGCTCCATTTGAGCTACTAGCACCTGGGTCTTGTATCTTCCCCATTTTCAACAGCGTTTCAACCCTTTCTCCCGCAATGACAATATCGTTGAACTTTGTAGCAGAACTTGACGCCAACCTCTCAAGAAATACCCCCTGGAGGGTACCCATAAACATATCGGCCATCTCATTCTCTAACAAGGGTGGCTGCACCCTGGCAGCTAGCTGACGCCACCTCTGGGCGTATTCTTTAAAGCCTTCTTTTGCTGTCTGAGCCATATGTTGCAACTGGGTGCGATTCGGAGCCATATCCATGTTATACTGGTACTGCCTCACAAAGGCTTCAGCAAGATCTTTCCAGCTCTTAACATTGACCCTGCTGAGTTTCATGTACCACTCAAGGGAAGCTCCCACTAAGCTGTCCTGAAAGTAATACATCCACAGTTTTTCATCGTCTGTATGAGCGGCGATTCTTCCCACATATGATTGCAGATGGGTCTTTGGGCAAGCAGTGCCGTTATACTTCTCGAAAGTAGGAACTTTGAATTTGTACGGGATTCTGACTCCCGGAACCAAACCCAAGTCCGTTATATCGAATCCCAAAGAACTCTGGGACTGAATAGCCTTGATTTGCTCGGCCATCTCTTCGAATCTCTTGTTCATTTCGACCCCTTGACCCTCGGTCTCATCAAGTAAAGTGAACTGGTCCTCCTGGTGATCCACATGAATGTTATGCATCCCGTCGTTGACTACAGTCGCCCCTGGTTGTATAACATGAGGTCCACCCTGACGTGCGCCCGCACCGGTATGATTATCAGCATTAGCAGCAGCAGCAGCGTTTCTGTTCTGATTCTCCACCAACTCTCGCAGCCGCTCTTGATTCTGCCCCATGCCGGTCATTAACGTCATGAAATTATCCATTCTCTGTCTTAGGTCTGCCAAATCTGCCTGCATTTGATCCATGGCCCGCTCTCTGTTAATCTTGGTTGGGTATCTGTGCACTGTTGGCTGCCCCCGAGCTTTTCGAGGAGCTATAGTGCCTGAAACACAAAATACGTTAGTAATTGATGCAACACCTGCAAAACAGACAAACAGGTTATATGCAATGCAATGTAACTGTTCATGTTCCCAATTTTAAACATTTGGCATGCCCCAGTTCTGGTATCTATCTCGGCAATCACTTTCAGTGTTTAGCTTTCAAACTTTCTCTTTGATAAGTGTTCAGACGTTAGTAGTATCCAGACAAACGAGTCTTGCACATTCAAAGCGATAACTTGCACATTAATACTGAATATGGACAAACCGCTATAGGCTAAAAGTCAGAGTACATCCAAGAATATTCCCCGAAGGGTTACAAATCAGTACATAAAGACAAAAGAAATAAAAGCAAGACTCCTACAACAAGCCTGTAGGTAGTCTGAAAAATAAACTAAGCTAAAGACCCCGGCTCTGCCACCTCTGCCCTGCTCTTCTTGACGCCTGCTCTCAGCTTGAGCTCTTCAATCTCTTTCCTGGCTTCCTCCAGAGCTAATTGACTTTGGACTAGCTGTTGGGTCCTCTCCCTCCGGATGGCGTGGGCTTGTTCCACTTCCTCCTTCTTGAAAGTCATCTGAACTTCAAAGAACTCTTCCTTCTCTTTGAATTTCTTTTGCTCTTCCTCCCCTTTGGCCTTTCAGCCAAACAATGGACTGTCGAGCACTCCTGAGAGTCTTTAAAGTCTCCTTGTGCTTGGCTTCTCTTTGCGCTTCCATCATACCCAATCGGTGGAAATGGGCTTCTCTTCCGGCAACAGGTTGAACTGCTTGTTGGACTAGCTCTCTGTTTCCATCAACAGGAAAATACAAAGATTCAGCAAACATTTCCATCTGAGGAGGATCCTTCAAAGGGTAGCCAAACTGCCTTCTGGCTAATGTCGGGTAGTAACTGATGACACCTTTCCTTCCCAGCAAAGGTACTCCGGCAAACCTTCCGCAGCTAACCATCATCTCTTTTCCTAGCAAATCCCTGTCATAACCCCAAGCAATGTCTTCTTCAGTCAATCCCATCAGTCTTCTGGACCATCTCCATTCGTCTCGTATATCCTTGAAAGCACCTGATTTAGGCAACTGTCTAGCGAACCATTCAGCAAACAAAGGAGCACAGCAGGCCACTGGACCACCTCTACCTTTCTCGTTTCTGTAATGGACACTAAAATAAAAGTCACCCAATAAAGTAGGCACCGGATTGCCTTTTGCAAAAATTGAGATCACTTCTAAGCTGACAAACTCTTTCTCTCCAGGAAACAAGCTAGACCCATATACCATCAATGCGAGCAAAGCTCCAAAGTCACTCCACCTAGCCTCTGTAGCATACTTCTCAGCCTCTGGAATAAGCACACTCCATGGTAGACCTCTGCCTTTACTCTCTTGCAAAGCCTTTCTGACTGAAGCAACTGGCAACCTACAAACCTTGGTTATGTCTTCATCTCTGAGCACAACCTCTGACCCGTAGAACGGCAATGTCTCTCTGATCGGGATACTCAGCATGCTGGAGATCTCTTCTAATGTCGGAGCTAAGATGTAACCTGGAAGAATAAAACAACGCAGCAGGGGATCATAAAATTGCAACAAGGTATGCAAGCTGTCCTTTTGGTCTGTAGTAGGCTTGTCCACAAACTTCAGTATCTGGCCATATCTTTTCTTGAAATTTCCTAAGACTTGATCATTCATCAGACCTGCTAACCTCTGAACACTTTTGACTTCCGGCTGAAGAAAGGTGTAATGCACATTCTTTTTTCTCGGATCGCTTTTAATTTCTGCCATGGAGATAAGAATACCAGAACCGGGAACAGATGTGAGTAATGACCTGAAAAATGGGAAACATAAACAGTTAATGCAAAGAATGATGCAAATGCAATGCAATGCAAGCATATGACCAACTGGGACCATCTGAACCGGCACACTGACAAGGACCCCTCGGAACAACTGGCAAACTCAACAGTTCACTGAGTCACCCCCTCTGGTAATCACAACCCTCTGATAGAAGATCTCAGAATCACGGTATCAAGAAATCCAGAATTCCAGGACCATAACTTCGGAACCATATAATTAATAGAACCACAGATCATAATCACAGGACCAAAGATCATAACTGAACAAACGAGTGTATGTTGAGGTCATGGGTTCCTGCACACCTGTACACACCCCCCAATCTCACGGGTAAAAGGCTCCGGGTCAGACATCACGGACTCTCAAAGCCACATAGCAATAATACTATCACCATCTCCGAGAAATGGCTCATGACCAAATCAGGGAATCGGTTAGGCATTATGTACTATGCAGGGAGGCCTCAGCTGAGTCCGGGGAAAAACAAGCATCCCTTATAAGTCCCTAGCCTCAAGCGCTGAAATCAAGAAACAATAGTACATTCAGCCCGTAGGATACAGTACTAATGTCATATGACCAGATGCTTTAACTGAGTTCTTATAAGAGAACCAGGCCATCCTATGCGAGTTCCCAGTAGACCTTCGGGTGCGAATGGGTTTGCCACAAAATGTGGTCTGCCACTGTCACCACTGGAGAAGGTTGTTTCCACAAAGGTTCTCAATGATCGGTCCCCAGCTGCACATAACTGTCAGGGTTATGTAATGAGAGAGGAAGATCCCCAAATCAAGACATTTCCAAGACAATCGCAACCTGGGTGTGGAACTCACTACTACCCCCATGACAAGATCTCATGAGGCCAAAGTGGAACCACTCTAAGTCCTATGGTGCACTCGAGCCGGGTACTTGGCTCATATCTCTCAAGAACCAGTAACTCCCATCCCACCAAAGAAAACCAGTCCAGACAGTCCAGTATGATATATGATGCAGAAAATAAATACTGAGAACTGTAAATAAAGCTGTAAATAAAGCTGTAAATAAAGCAATAAACAAACAGCAATATAATACAACAAGCCACATCAAACAAACATCACCCAATGAAACAGAAACACACAAGCGCTAGGAGAGACTCACAGGGGAACCAGAGATTCTGGGTTCGATCCCCAGCATAGTCGCCAAGCTGTCGCTCCCGAGGATTTCCATCCTGGTACAAACGCGAAAGTGGCGCGGAAAAAGGTAGAGTCGCCAGCCATGCATTTTTATCCCGAATAGAGGGAATGGTAATGCTGCACAAACCAGAAGAAAGAAAAGGAAGGACACGGGTCCTGCGAACCAAAGAGACTGGGATCGGGAGTCGGTTATGACCTGGGAAGGTATTAGCACCCCAGATCATCCGCCGTACCCGACGGGATCCACGCTTGCAACAGAAACTGTTTCAAAGGGTGAGGGTATGAAAGCTGCAGCAAAAGAAATGAAAATGAAAAGAAACTGGAACTGAAAAAGAACTGAATAAGAAAACGAGAAAAATGTAGGGAAAATAAAGATTGTGCTCGAACGGGCCCTACCCCGCTGCCTACGTACCTCATCGGGATAATGAGGATCAGAGACGCCGTAGTTCCCCTAACTAGGGGTACCAAAGGAAATTACTTGTGAATTAAAGGCTTGAACTTCCTATGTCAATGCTCAGGTGTTGCAGACTCGGACGACGAGTGCGTAACCGTCTTGCAAAATGACAAGTAGGAGCAAGTTCGCGTACGGAGCGAAGGAGATGAGAAAAGAATTCCCGAAGGAAAGACGCTTATTGTTTGTTTGGTGTTTTTTAGAAGCTTTTATGAGTGTGTCACAAGGAAGTGAACTCAAACTCTCACCAATGGAATGTGCACTTGTCACTACATTCCAAGATGGAATAATAGAAAAAGCACACTCAAGTAAGGAGAAGATCCCCAAAACTTGAACCCAAAGATTAGGGCTTAAGCTCACTAACTTGCTTAATTATTAAGTGTTTTTGGTTATTTACATGAAGAAGTGTTTTTTATGCTTTTCTTTATGAAGAAGATACCTTGATCGGACTTGTGCATCACAAAGTAAACATGTACTATCCCAAGATGGGAAGACTACAAGCATACCTCATGGAATAAGGCTATGGATCAATGCATCACTTCACATTTATTAAAGTGTTTTCTTTTTAAGAGTTATGAGATGAGGAGAGAAGAAGAACCAAAAGATCTCAAAGGAAAAATTCTAAAGGGGGACTAAAATAATCCTAAGTATTCACATGCATGGAAGTCCTAGAGTTTGTGAGGTTTCTATCCTAATGAAGAAGGAAGAAAGAAGATAGAAGAAAGGATGAGAAAGGCCTAAGCCCAACAACAAAGGGTTAGTTCAAATATCCAAAAGAGGAAAGATGAAAAAGTTGAAATGTGGATAAGCATCCACACTTCTCTTACCATGAGCCCCTGAAATGTTAGCAAAATCCAGCAAATCAATCACCATAAACATGGAATTAAACATGCTCAAAGGTTCTTGAAAACAAAAGTCAAACAACATGCCAAACATTGCGAATGCACGACTTACGCGTCGAAAACATGAGAGCATACATCAAACAGCAAGCAAATCACCCTAAACATCATGATTAATGATCATACAATGAGTCATGGCAATTAGCACAAGCAAAGGGATCAAACAAACTCAAAACAGCCCTGAAAAACCATTCTGCATCAGTGTTAACCGGTTAACCATATGCGTTAACCGGTTAACCAGTCAAAACCTGCACAAAACACGCAGAAAAACAGGGCGTTAACCGGTTAACCATATACGTTAACCGGTTAACACTGTAAAAACAGCAGCAAATTCCTGCAGAAAACAGCAGCTCAAAAACAGCTTATTCAAATAAGCTGCACCAGACCAGCACTCAATTACACATGGAAAAAATAGATCAATGCACATCAATCCATAACATTATGCTCATGAACAATAACAAACGGATCCGGATACCAATCAACCAATCAAATCATGCAACACAATCAATTACACAAACACATGGTGGATCTAAAGCACAAGCAATGCAAATAAGCTAAAAACAGAGTTGGATCTGAAATTAAACCAACCTACAAAGCGGAGATATGCTTTGGTAATTGTTGATTATGCTGAAAATGATAGATCTCGCGCAAAACCTTGAAGATCCGATGCTAATCTCCACCCTCCATGCAAAATAAATGCAAGATCAAGCTCTTGATGCAGAATTTTGATCCAAAAGCACTTCTAGATCCCAAACCAGATCTGAATCACCAATTAAACCAGCAAAAAGATGTAATGAAACTATGGATGGAGGTCTAGTTCCAAGATCAACACACCTCAAGGCAAGGTTGTGTGATCTTCAAAGAGGGACTTTGAGTAATTTGGAAAATTGGGAGAGAAAAGTGAGAGAATTGTGAGTGAGAGGAATGAAAATTCAGAAATGAGAGTGAAAAAATGAGTGAGAGCCCCTTTGGTTTGGAAGGAAATGGAATAAATATGATTTAGGTTTGGGGCCCAAAATTTTGGTTTGGGATCCAAAATTATGGTTTGGGTAGTGTGATTAGGATTTAGGGTTGGAATGAGGCTTGGATAAATGCTCTAGATCCTTCTCTCAAATTCAAATTTAATTCAAAAGAATAAAAATCAGAAAATTGGAAAATGGGGTCAAAACACACATGCTGAAAATGCTGCTGGAAATTCAAATTTCGCAGCTGTTAACCGGTTAACCATATGCGTTAACCGGTTAACGCATGGAAAATTTGAATTTCCCTCCCTTTGGTGGGAACCTTCAAAAATAGACCTGCACCAACCGTTTCAAGCAAACTTTGATCCATCTTCTCTTTCTAGGGCTCTGAACATGATACCAGGCTTGTGCAAAATGATCCTGTGAGATTCTTGCCAGATCACCATGCTCTTGATTTTGACTTGCAGGTTCAGATTTTCCCAGATGACCGATCATATGCCTTATGCTGGAACATGCGAGTGTTATGCCTCATTTTTCTATGCTAAATGATAAGGATATGGTATGCTCATGATGATTATGGTATGATAACAATGCTAGACAAGAAGAGGGCAAATTTGGGGTGTTACAAGACCCGCTGGATAAAAACAGAATGAAGATCCAGGCAAAAATGGGCATCCCGGTGAGCCAAAAACAGAATAAAAGGCTCGGGCAAAAGTTAGGGAAATCTTGAAAAATGTACACCCGATGAGTTGAAAAGCCACATCGGACAACTCAGGCAAAAAAGGGTATCCCGGTGGATTGAAAACCTGAAAAGGCGATCCACGCAAAAGAGGGATTAACACGAACGACTGTGATCTACGAGATCCATGACCTACCTACAGTTGAGGCTATCCTAAGGGTTGAAGATCAGTTCACTTACTTTTTCTCAAGAGGAAGAGCAAGCGGAGCGTCTTGAAGACATACGAGTCATAACTGGGTTGAGAATTGATGAGATTCACTTCCCACATTGCCAATAGGATAGTTTGTTTTTCTTTTTAGTTGTTCCCTCATTCCAGGGAACTGCTTCCTTTGTATTTCCTATTCAGGGCCACCTTTCCAAATCAATAAGAATTCAACTTCAGTCAATTTGGCTACTTTGCTTCTTTGTTTTTGCTTTTTCTCATCTAGCATTGATTGATTGTGAAAACGTCTAGCAAATTGTGACTTGCATTGTGTTGTGAACATTTGAATGCTTTCTAACTCGTGCAGGAGAATAGAAACATTTAATACAACTCTGAAAGGGTGTTGAGATACCCAGATAATGATTCATGCTATGACCCTGGGGCAAGCAGGTCCCAAACTAACTCTCTATGTTGTAGGTACTATTGATTGTGTTCATGTAGGTACGGGTACTGGTGTTGCTAACAAAGCTAACAACAATTATCCAGTAGGAGCATTCCCTTTTGTTTGAACAGAAATAGGTGTCTCCCAAGGTGTCTCCAATCATCCCCAGCCATGTGGAAGTTGAAATTTCTCCCAGCAAGGTAGCAGAGAGTGGGTGTCATCCCCAAGCAGAAGTTTCCCTTCAGACAGGGGCAATTCTCAGCAGTATAAGGAGTGTTTTGCCTCCCCAGCAGTTGCTTCCTCAGCAATATCATGCCTTTGATTCTCAGTCAAGCCAGGAGGTCCTCACTTCCCCACCAGAGTTCAAGAAGAGTCCATCTCCAGCAGGGTCTTGGCACTCCAATCTCAAAGTCCAATTTATTTTTGGCAATGGCGGTTGTTCATAGCCGTTGAATTATTAACAGCTTTCCCCGCAGAGTTGTTTCCTCCTTATCAGGATGGGTCAGATCAAGGCAGCGATCATCAGTTTCTCCCCAAGTCAAGCTATCTGGGATGCCTGCAACCTCCTTTTTGGGAGATCCTTTGCATTTGCATACGCATATTCATCACTACATCTGCATCCTCCAAAGCGTAGCATTTCCATTGTCATGGAGCATTACGCCATAAATTCAAACATATGCATGCCAGCATGGGCCAGTTATAAGGTATATTACGAACATCTTCTCAACCTGAAGTACTCCGCACAGAGGATACCAACATCATTTTTCAGGCATCCTTGTCTTTTTAAGTCAATGCTTATCACTTATTTCGCGTCTTGTTTGGTACAATAGTTGCGTCGCAGGTTCTCGTTTTGTACAACGGTCCTGTTTGCTTGGGCTCTCGTTTATGTACAACGATCTCGTTCCATCTTGTCCTATTTTCTTTGTTTCTGGTTACCGTCTGCGGCCGGTATACCTTTGCGTCTCCATTCGAGGATGGTTTCGTGTTAGATCCGAGGATCTTTTGAGAATTGTCATTCGAGGATGGCATTCTTTTCTTCAAGTCCTTCTGCGGTTGGTCTTGTTGTTGTGGCTATTATCTGAGGATAGTAGTTCACTTTTTGAGCTTATTGATCGAGGTCAGTTTGTCTCTTTTGCAAAGTCTGTCTGAGGTCAGCTTTGTGTTTGGTTATCAGTCGAGGCTGGTATACCTTTGCGTCTCCATTCGAGGATGGTTTCGTGTTAGATCCGAGGATCTTTTGAGAATTGTCATTCGAGGATGGCATTCTTTTCTTCAAGTCCTTCTGCGGTTGGTCTTGTTGTTGTGGCTATTATCCGAGGATAGTAGTTCACTTTTTGAGCTTATTGATCGAGGTCAGTTTGTCTCTTTTGCAAAGTCTGTCTGAGGTCAGCTTTGTGTTTGGTTATCAGTCGAGGCTGGTATACCTTTGCGTCTCCATTCGAGGATGGTTTCGTGTTAGATCCGAGGATCTTTTGATTTGTCATTCGAGGATGGCATTTCTTTTCTTCAAGTTCTTCCGAGGTTGGTCTTGTTGTTGTGGCTATCATTCGAGGATGATAGACCATTTTTGAGCTTATTGATTGAGGTCAGTTTGTCTCTTTTGCAAAGTCTGTCTGAGGTCAGCTTTGTGTTTGGTTATCAATCGAGGATGGTATACCTTTGCGTCTCCATTCGAGGATGGTTTCGTGTTAGATCCGAGGATCTTTTGGATTGTCACTCGAGGATGACATTTCTTTTCTTCAAGTCCTTCTGCGGTTGGTCTTGTTTGTGGCTATTATTCGAGGATAGTAGTTCACTTTTTAAGCTTATTGATCAAGGTCAGTTTGTCTCTTTTGCAAAGTCTGTCTGAGGTCAGCTTTGTGTTTGGTTATCAGTCGAGGCTGGTATACCTTTGCGTCTTCATTCGAGGATGGTTTCATGTTAGATCCGAGGATCTTTTGGATTGTCATTCGAGGATGGCATTTCTTTTCTTCAAGTCCTTCTGCGGTTGGTCTTGTTTGTGGCTATTATTCGAGGATAGTAGTTCACTTTTTGATCTTATTGATCTAGGTCAGTTTGTCTCTTTTTCAAAGTCTGTCCGAGGTCAGTCTTTGTTGTTGATGGTTATCGCCTGCGGACGGTATACCATTGTGTTTCTATTCGAGGATGGTTTTTAGTATTGGATCCGAGGATCCCGTGTGAGTTGTCATTCGAGGATGGCATTCTTCCCAGCATATTTCCGCCTGGTTCAATTTTCTCTACCTATTCAGAGGTCAAAACCAAAAAATATATAAATAAATAAATGGGCAGATGGCATTTCCATTACCCTCAATATGCAAATTTCCAGGTTTATTCGAGTATTCAATCACTCCACGCCTTGAACGTATAAAAGCCGTTGCAATTATTCGTTCAGGCTTGCAGATGATTGAATAGGGCCAGCTGTAATACCTCAAAATTTGCCCTTATATTTATTCCTTTTACTGGTTTATCGCTTCGCATTCATCTGCATTCCTTACTAGGTCATTAAATTCATAATAGTGCATTTCATGGATTCGTAGGGCATGTGATCAGGGCCCTGGGAAATTAGGGTTTCGTACCTTATCCGTATATGTCCGGGATTGAAATGACGGAGAATATTCACTAGACAATGATTCCACTTCAAATGCGGTTGTTCAGTTATGTTTAGATTCAGATGGGAGTTTGACCTAATTTTGGTCAAACTATCAAAAGATTATTGCAACTGCAAGATTATTTGGGCCATTGGTCTTTTTCTTAGACAATGCGTATTCAAAGTTCAGGTTGTCGTGTGTTGAGATTTATCAGTTTATCAAGCAGTGTTTTGTGTGAAGTTTGGTTTGAATCTTCAGTTTATCAGTGATTCATCTGGATTCGAATGGTCATGAAATGTTTCAGACGATTCAAAGGGGTGTGACTTATCTGGAAAATTATTCAGTGGTTCGGAAGTGGTCGTGTTCATAGGCTTGTGGAAAGAATTCAAAATAGGCTTTGGGCTAAAATCGAGATTTCATATCCATTCATTGCTTTGTTCTCATTTTCATAAACCATTCCCGATTATTTCATTTCACTTTTATTTCCATTTTCAATTTCTTTTTATTCATCTTTCCATTTATTTTTATCCATATCCAATTACCCATAATCCTCCTTTAATAAATTCCATTTTCATCAATATTCATAATTGTCACATTTACCACAAATCCATTCCATTTATTTTTAAACACATCTATTTTCTCATTTACAACTATAGGCCCATTGAAAAATCTTGAATAGAATTGTTCTAAGTCCATTTGTTGTCATCTTTCTTAATCCATATCTAATTGGAACCATGCTTGTTTCAAGCCCATGTCCATTTCAAAGGATGAAGCCCAATTCTATTTTGTCAGGCCATTCGAGTCTATATGTCGTTTCATCCTAATTGATTCCTAGCCCGGTTGTTCATGCGTGTTCAAATTCATTCACCAAATCCTACACTTTTAAACCATTTCTAAAACCTAACTTCATTTTACTTTCTTATGTCCAAAATCCTTTGGTTATCCATCATCCAATTCAAGTCTTTTATTTAATACCCCTCATGAGTTATTCCGCCCTCATTCATTACCAAATCTTCAAGACAAAAAAGGGAACAATTCATTTGAGCATAAGGATAACAGAACTGTTATCAGCAAATTAGCCATGAGAAATTCACATAAAAAGTAAATAAATAATGAGGGCATAATCCCTACTTCAGCTGGTATTCATAATGATTTCACAGGAAAATTGATACCAGGAAATTCTCATCAGAAGAATCAGTTACAAACTAATAAAATTCAGAATTTACATATCAAAATTGGTACAAAAAGAGACAAAACTCAATTCTCCATCAACCATCTCCAATCTTCAACTGCAACCTTTCCATTCTTCTACACTCCTTTATCATCATCAAGAATCCGCAACCTTCTATCAACATCTTCATCAACTCAATTTTTTCAGTATTCATTTGCATCAAACATCACACATCTTCATTAAACCAACAATAGCATCACCTACATATCACACAAAAAAGATCAGTTTCAATAAGACTCACAACCTGCTAACAGATAAAATCGTAACTAACAAATTCATAACAGAATGTAACTAACCTATAACTAATTCTTCACAATTCAAAAGCAAAAATGAAATCAATAACAAAAATAACTAGCTTCTAACTGTTTTTTGGTTCTGGAAACTTCACCTGAAAAAAGCTTCACAAGCCTTGATCTTCACTTCTATAAATCATAATCCTTCACTTTTTTTCTGGAATTTTTTTCACTCTCCTTCAATCCAAACCTTCTTCACCATTTTTCTTCTCCACTCTTCACCATTTTCTTCTTGAATCTTCATCTGTTCTTCCTCCATTCTCAGATTCTTCCTCAATATTCATGAGCTCTTCCTCAATTCTCAGAGTGCTTCTTTGATTTTCCTTGGTTCTTCCTCAATTTTCCTCAGCTCGTCATCAATCTTCATCATCTATAATCAAGAATTGCCTCCATATTCTTCTGGACCAATCTGCATCAAACTGCAAATTTAAAGAACCTTCAATTACGACAACGCAGAGTCAGAGACGAAGACGGAAGTAGAATGAGAGGTGAAATGGAAGCACGTACCTGAACTTCGCATCACTCGCTACATCAGCGTCTTCATCGAAGCGACGTCAAAACAACGGGCGTGACATCCTTCTGATATCGTCTATGTAGCTTTGATTCACCAGGTACAAATTCGATCTCTCCTTTAGACATGGTTGCTTGTTGCGTGTTAACGATTCGTCTTTCTTGATGGCAATTGCACTGATTTAGTGTTTAGACTGCTCTTTATGGAGATGTTGTTTTCGGATGAGGAACAGAGTGATATGTAAGAATGAGCATAACAGAAGAGGGAGAAAGGTTTAGGTTAGGTTATGTTGAGGTCATAGAGAGAAGGCGAGTTTCGTTGGTTGGGGCTCTCCTCATGGTGTGAACGATGGTGATTTCATGAAGATGAAGGAAGTTCGGGTAAGTTTCGGGACGAAGAAGATGAAAGAGGTTAGGGTAGGTTTCGGGACGAAGAAGATGATGGAGGAAAAGGATGAAGGAGACGATGATGAAGAGGGAGAATAGGAGTTGAGGACAGCGGTGAGGGAGAGGAAAAGGGGATGGAAGAGATGAAGGAGGGCGCGGCGGCGAGAGGTAGGAGAAGAAGGGATTTAGGGTTTGTGTGGTCAGTCTAATATGTTGTTCATCATGTGTTTATGTGATTTTTGAAAGTAAAATACAATGAATTCATTTTAATGTACCTATTAATTTCAATTAAGAAACATAAAGAGAATCTGATCCACCATTATGCCATTAATCCATAATTAAGTTAATTAATTCTCCAAGACTCCCAATAAGTGCACCGTTAGAATTCCAAGAGCAAGATAAAATTGTGTTTTCGGTGGTCCACTTCGGCGGTGACACTTGTCACCGTCCGGTAGGACCACCAGTTTTCTTTCACCCGCATGCATACACCATAGTAACCGTGTTCCTCCAATTTCCTGTGTTATGGGCCTCTTTTCATTGCTTTTGACACCCCAGTTCAGGGCCCACTGACAAAGTGAACTGAGGAAAATGATTCCTGCACCCCCATAGGATTCCAGCGCGTGGGCCTAGCACCCATTTCTATTAGCACACCCTCTTTTCAGGCCCAGTGAAAAAATAACTAAATAAACTTCTAAATTCACCCCATTTTAGTTTTCTTTAGGATTTAATTTCTTTAGTTTAGCTTAGTTAGAAAATAATCCCATAAAAATAGTAAAATGATTAGAAAATTCTATAAAAAATTAAGTAGACTTTTAATTCAATTTAGAAATTTTTGGCATTTTATTTTTCTGAATTTGCTTGATTTTTGATTTTATTTTGAATTTCTCATGTAAGTAGTTTTAATAGATTTTCTTCAACTGTACCTAGTTTTTGTAGATTTTATTTTTAAGGCTTCCAGTAATCTTTTTGGCTCATTCTTTTTACTGTAGTTAGAAGACTCATAGTAGTACTTAGGGTAATATTTGTGGATTTTTTAGGACCTTTTATATTAGGTTTTAATGGTGTAATCCTTAGAAATTAGTGGTTAATTCTTAGGTAAAAATAAGCAATTTTTAGGCATAGTAAAAATTTGATTTTTCAGATTTCCTTTTAACACAATGTTATAGATAATCTTAGGACCCCATAGATTAATTTTCATAATTTTTCTAGAGGTTTTGCTATTTTTTAGGATTTTTAGTCTTAAGCTTTGTGACATAATTTCAATTAGTTTAGGCTTTGATATTAGATCCAATAAAAAAATATAGTTTAGTTTAGATTAAAGTTTAGAATTTAATGTGGACTTAGGCTAGTCTAGATTTTGTTTTTTAGAAGAAAAAATATTAGGTATGACTTTAGTTTAGAATTTAGGCTTAAGTGTCATTTTAATTAGGATTAGAATAAATAAATAGGACTATTTTAATTCATGCCTTTAATTGATATGCTTGCCTTTGAATTCTAGTTAGTCATTTAATTTCAATATTTTTTTGTATGTTGATTAATGTTGCTTTAGGTCTTCCCTTGGCTCTAGAATCAACTTATCTTCCTTAGGAAGTAAGTTGCATTCTATTAGTTCTAGGTGTTTTTCCATTAGGTTTAGAAAACCCCACAAACCATAGTTCCCATGTAAATAAATCAATAAAAAATTAGGGTGTCTTAGTTCCCATTAGATTTTCCCTTTTCCAACTTGAGTCATTCTTTCTCATCTCATGAAGAAAATAATAAAACATCTAAGGATAAACCGAACAATCTTGTACGACACGAGACTTTGTTGCGGAGTGTTTATACGCGTCCTGTTTCGGGGCGAGGTGTAAATACTCCCCGCGATGGATAGGTCTTAGTACAAGACAGTTCACAAACAAAATTCAAAACACTTCTCATAAAAGACAAAAACAAATAACAAGCGACTATCCTGCGGGAACTTCTCTTCTCATCTCATTCACTCACAACGCGAACTTGCGACGACTTGTCTCGCATGCAAGACGGTAAATGCACTCGTATCAGACGAGCCTGCAACACCTGAACATAGACATACGTAGTTCCAGTATAAATAACACAAACAAATAGTTCCCGCCTTAGTTAGGCGAACTACGTCGACTCTGATCCTCATTATCCCGATGAGGTACGTAGGCAGCGGGGTAGGGCCCGTTCGAGCACATTCTTTATTTTCCCTACATTTTCCCCTTCCTTTCCATTTTCTTATTTCAGTTCCTTTCTCATTTCATTTTCTATTCCAGTTAGCGGTTTTATTCGGCAGCAGTTTTTTTTTCTCACCCTTTGAAACAAAGCAAGCAAGCGTGGATCCCGTCGGGTACGACGGACAATCTGGGGTGCTAATACCTTCCCAGGTCGTAACCGACTCCCGAACTCAGATCTTTGGTTCGCAAGGTCTTATCCTTTCCTCATTCCTTAGGTTTGTGCAACATTACCTTTCCCATTCTTTCAGGATAAAAATGTTTGACTGGCGACTCTACCTTTTCCGCGCCACTTTCGCGTTTGTACTAGGATGAAAATCCCGGGAGCGACACTTGGGCAGAGCAAAGAGGAGACAAAATTTCCTAAAATTCATAAAGAGAGATCCCTACAAAATACTCTCTCGCCTTGGGCAGAGCGAGAGGTTAACACAAAGACATTACTTAGAAAGATGAACAACAGATGGGACGTCAACAGCAGTCCAATTCTGGCACAATTCTCCATGCACAACAAAGTCTGGTAAATCCTCTTCAGGATCATTTTCAGTAATTGCGTCGACTTCTGGTGGAGTTGGACTCATGAATCCTCCACTGCGGAAACTTTCCTGTATTAGGCAAATGACCACTTCATCCCTTGCAAATCTTGTAGATACGGGCGAAAAACCAACTCCTTCACGGGCCTTATTCTCACTTAAAACCACGACCTTTCCCCATCCTTCGGCCGAACCACTCTCAACAACTTACTGAGCATCTTTGAAAGAAGAAATGGATGCACCTCTCTTATTTATTCCTTTATCCGCAATGGTTAGGACTTGGAAATGAGTTCCGACAGCATCTTCTGGCTCCATATAAGAGAAAGAGGAAAGATGGCTCACAATCATAGCCTGTTCCCCAAACACTGTCACCAGTTTTCCTTGCTTTACAAACTTGAGTTTTTTGATGGAGAGTTGAAGTTACGGCCCCTGCTTCGTGGATCCAAGGGCGACCTAATAAACAACTATATGCGGCCTTAATATCCATCACCTGAAACGTGATCTGGAAGGTATGAGGTCCAATCGTTATAGGCAAATCCACTTCTCCGATGACAATTTTTCGGGACCCATCAAAGGCTTTGACAATAACCTCGCTGACTCTCATAGGGGTGCCTTGAAAATCTAACATCGAGAGAGTTGATTTCGGCCTGACATTTAGTGAAGATCCAATGTCTATCAGCACACTAGACAGAGCATCATTCTTGCAGTTGACAGAGATATTCAGTGCCATGTTATGATTTCTTCCTTGCTCCGGAAGCTCTTCGTCACAAAAGCTAAGATTGTTACAAACAGTTATGTTTGCAAAAATGTTGTCAAATTGGCCAATGGTGACATCGTGGTCTACGAATGCTTGCTCTAAGACCTTCTGCAAAGCTTCCCGATGTGCCTCAGAGCTCATCAAAAGAGATAAAATTGAAATTCTTGAGGGCGTGCTCAAAAGTTGATCCACTACATTGTACTCGCTTTTCCTGATCAACATTAACACTTCATCATCGCCCTTGCTTTGACTTGCATTACTCGACTGACCTGTCTGCTTAAAAGTACTCTCCATTGGGGTCTCTTTATGCGTAACAGTCTCTTTAGCTTTGTTGGGGAATACCCTCCCGCTTCTAGTAACTTGGCTGACATCAGCAATGTTGACAATGGATGGCAATGGAACCTCATTTCCATTTTCAATCAAGGTTGTGCTATATTTGTATGGTACGACCTTCTCAGACTTGTATGGCATTGGCCCTGGTAAGGAAATGACCAATGGAGTTATAGTGGTCCTTCTACTGTCGTAGGTGATCTCTATGGGTCCTGGTTCATTGAATTGTGGTATTATGACAAACACCTCCTCATCAACTTCAGCATCGTTAGGGTTTCTGGGATACATTATTCTAATAGACCTTCGATCCAAAATCTTCTGGAGATCTTCTCGTACCACGTGACACCCCCGCGGATTAACGGAACAGATTCTACATGCATCAAAATCATGTATCCAGTTATCAAAGTAGATAAGTTCTGCCAATTCTGCATGCTTTTGCACTAAGGAACCTCTAATTAATCTGACATCGTAAACATCATACTCTCCCGGACAACCGTGCACCATATTTACTGAAGCTCCCCCATGCGGAGGCAAAGGATTTGCTTGAATATTCGGATTGGTATCTTTGAAGGTCAAGACACCGTTCTTGATCAGCCTCTGGACATCAGCCTTAAAGCCATAACAGTTCTCAATATTGTGGACGGGTCCACCTTGGTGATAAGCGTAGAATTGGTCGGCTTTGAACCCATAAGTAGGATTCCTGGGAGGAGGGAGGGGAGGTCTTGTTTAAATATTCCCCTTCTGTAGTAGAGCTGGAAACGACTCTGCATAGGTCATTGGTATAGGATCATAAACGTATGTTCTTGGAACACGATCGTTGTTGTACTAGGGGAGAGTCTGTTGTGGAGGTTGTTGCTGCCGTTGTTGGAATAGTGGGGGTTGATATTGATGTTGTGTAGTAGTTTGTTGATTTTGAGGAAAATGGGGTCGATAAGTGGGGCCTGAAGTTGGATTAACAATCGGGGTAACTGCAGCTACTTGTTGCTGATAACTTCTTCTCTGATAAATGGCGCTGACGTCTTGCTCTTTCTTCTTATGGAAATCGTTTCTGAACTTTCTGATGCCGCTGGACGATCCCGCTTCCTTTACTAAGCTTCCTTCTCTAACGGCTTCTTCAAGCCACATCCCCATATTTACCATTTCAGTAAAATCACTGGGTGCACTTGCGATCATGCGGTCATAATAGAACGTGCTCAAAGTCTTCAAATAAATCTTGGTCATTTCCTTTTCTTCCAGAGGGGGGCATATTTGAGCCGCAACCTCACGCCATCTTTGAGCGTACTCTTTAAAACTTTCCTTGTCCTTCTGAGACATGCTCCGGGGTTGATCTCTGTCTGGTGCCATGTCAAGGTTGTACTTGTACTGTCTGACGAAAGCCTCTCCTAGGTCATTGAAGGTTCGGATCTTTGCACAGTCTAAACTCATGTACCATTTTAGGGCAGCACCTGTCAAGTTGTCCTGGAAATAGTGAATCAATAACGGGTCATTGTCCTGCTGGGTGGACATCTTCCGAGCGTACATTATTAAGTGGCTTTGAGGGCACGAGTTCCCCTTATAACTTTCAAATTTAGGCACCCTGAACTTGTGGGGGACCCTGACATTAGGGACCAAACAAAGGTCAGAAGCCTTTCTTCCAAACAAATCCTGGCCTCGAAGAGCCCTAATCTCGTTTTGCACCTCCAAAAAGCGGTCTTGGAACTCATCCAATCTCTCGTCCACTCCTATGTTTTCACTCGGTGTAGTATGGAAGGGGGGTTCATCATTGTAATGGTTGGTGTGTACTATAGGCTGAAAGGTGGTCATCATGGCCGTGACATGTGAAACGTGCGGTTGATGAACTTCTGGAACGAAATCACAAGGGATGCCCCAAGGGAAACCAGTGGATACAACGTGTTGGGAATCGTTGCTAGGTGTTGTGGTCGTTGGGATAGCCATGGCCTCGATCATTTGTCCAGTCTCCAGAGAATTTTGCGATGTCTGATTCTGAGCAGCTACCATTGTTTCCATCATATTAGTGAGCCTCTCCAAAATGTCTTTCAAAGTAGTCACTTCTCCTCTAAGCTCTTGATTCTCTTACTCGAGTCTCTCCATCCTCCTTCGATGGACGGCTCCGATTTTGTACGGAAGAAACTATTTGACAACTGATTAAAAAGACACGTGTGAGCCTTATGCTCTAACGAATGCAACAAATGATGGAAATGTATGGATGCAATGTCACAAAATATTTATCTTCAGGAAAACACTCATGAATACCAGAATTTTAATATGTAGCATTCAAAACATCATAGGAGTCAAGAACAAAAGGAAAACTCCAAGCTTCATTCATTCTCAATCATCAAGATTTAAAACATAAAATACAAAGATTCTGGTTCATTAACTATTAAAAAAATATATCACCAATTCTTTTCCTAAATAAACAAAAATAAAGAAAAATTACAACAATAGGATTAATTCTTCGATCTCCGGGAACCATACTCCTTCACTTCTTCTTTGAAAGTCTTTAACATAGTCTAGCAAATCGAAATAAAGTAACTCACGGCCGGGTAGGATCCGTCATCTTCGAATTCTCATCTTGCCATAGAAAGCCTGAAAGGTAGCTCCCCCATCTGCAAGTTGCACCATTCAATAAGCCGATTAAGCTTATCATGATACATATCTCTCTCTTTGATCCGAACTTGTATAGATTTTTCGTATCCTTAGAAATGACCTTGCACCTCGGCTCTTGCTGACTCCCAGATATTGCGGTCTTTAAGCAAGGCCTCATAATGTTCCTTCCAATATCGGGCATTTCCTTCAGCACGGTTTACCTCTTGGCATTTGTAATCCCAGTCTTCCAGGGTAAACTTTGAGACACTCATGGCCTGAATTTTAAGTTCATATTCCTGGTTCGAGCTTTTCACTACTTGATCAAGAGCTGTGGTGAGCTCTGCAATTTTCTTTTCAAATTCAACCCTTTTAATCTTTGCTTTTTTAGTTGCTCGGATGTACCAATCTTCATTGTTCGCACTCTTTCTGCAAACTCTGTTTAAATCTTCTTTTAAGTGAACTACCCTGCCATAAGTCTAATCCAGACACCCTTTGACATTGTTTTTCTTTCGTTCCTCTTCAATAGCTTTTTCTTGAATTGCATCGAACTGGGCAGTTTTACGGTCAGGTCATATTTTAATTCATTCCTCTCGTAGGTGACCTAGTGTAATTTTGAACTAAGTTCTTCGTTTTCCTTCCCAAGATTGGCTATTCTAACTCGAAGTTCCTCTACTTCTTCCAAGGATATTGGTACATGTTCTGGTGCAGGAGGCTTGGGGAGTACTTCTCCGGAAAATGGTAACTTGACAATCTGGACCCTTTTGAGAACCCACTGTCAGTGTGGTATCCTAACCACATCATCCCTTTTCCTTAATTCAGAGCCCTTGGTGTGAACCTTCTCCCAAGAACGACATATTATGTGAAGTAACGCTGGATAGTCCATGCCTCTGTTGTGGAGGATCATTTCTTCTAACTCGGCATCTTCTGGCTTTCCCAGCATAGGGTACTCATGTTGTCGTATGGCCAGGATGGGGTTATAACTAATGCAACCTTTTGATCCCATTAATGGCACATTTCGGAAATTCCCACAGCTTATAATGATTCGGTCAACATCCAACTTATTGGGGTACCAGGTGATATCCCTTTCAGTGAGGGAAACCAACATTTGATACCATTCCCCGCCTGTCATCTTGTGAATCAAAGAGTGGCATTTGAAGATGTGAGATGTGAGACAATTATATAGAAAAGGGAAATAAAAGGTCAAAACATCACTTTTCTTCTCGTGACAGAGATGGAGGTTATAGAACACGTTTGCTAAGAGTGGATATACCGGGTTTTGACCCTCTTTCCAAACTACCCAGAATACGTTGATCGCTGCTATGTCAATGAAATCTTCGAAGGTTGGGAATAAAACTAACCTGTATATGAGGAGGGCTAACACATTGACCGAAGCAGCCCATTGGCGTTCCCTTATTAACCTCTGGCTTTCTTGTTCTAAATATAGTCTCTAGAAACCCCAAAACTCTCTCTTTTGCTTCCATTTAGCTTTAGCTGTAGCAGTAGGAATCTGAAGAGCTTCCGCTAGCTCTTATACCTTAAGATCTTGGCTAACGATGGTGTAAGGCGCCTTTCCCTTCATAGAAAAACCCAAGAACCCTTCAAACTCTCCTAGAGACGGTGTTAGTTGAAAATCCTGGAACAAAAAACTTCGCATCGGGGGATCATAGAATTGTGCCAAAGCTGTGAGAACTGGAATTTGTACATCGACCTTCAGGAGATGAAGTACCTGACCAAACCTTGCTTCAATAGCTCTCTTGTAAGAAGCTGACATTTTCCCTAAGCAATCCACAAGAACAGTTGTATTTGGCGAGAAAGCTTTCAACTGTAGAGTCTTCCTTTTTCCTGAACTCATGACTGTTTTAAATGCAAAAAAAATGGATGTGTTTCCCTGTAATAACAAGATGTGTAAGTTATGATGCATATGCTACATGATCATGAATGCACAAAGTTGGATCCAGGATAATGTTGGGAGCTCAAAACTTCTAAATATGTAAGCTCTAAGTGATTGGTCTATATTTTTCTACCCATAATAACCACTCATAGGATAGCTTTCTACGGCGATGGTATAAGGAAACTCAAGGTCATGGACATTTATCGTACTAACACCCCGCCGCAGGCTAGCTGCATTGTGACGATAATGACGATAAGGTCTACCTTGAGTGGAGTTCTCATGCTAGGATAACAAAGGGGCGAGCCCTTGGATCCTAACATTACACAACTACCAAAACTTGAAACAGGTTCTAGGGGGTCCCAGAATCACAGCCCTTTCGTGAATCAGGTCACGCGACAGGCTAGCTGCGGTGCGACAAAATCTACGAAAAGTCTAACTATCTGGGGGAGCTTTCATGCTAGGCGTGCAAGGATCGAGTCCTTGGAGACTAATAATAATAATATCCAATTCTAACTTAGGTGTTCCCTCTTCTTTTTCAAAACTCAAGTGTAAAGCTCTCAGTGATGTCCCGAGATCCAACATACAGATATAATGAGCAATATAATGAAGAAGGAAGCAATAAACAAGCGTATAAAATAGAAATAGAAAATAAAGAAGACAAACAAACAAATCAAATAAACGCAAAATATCCTAAACTAGGCTCGACTCTCTTATGCATAAGGCATTTAATTCCCCATCAGATTCTACAGCTGTCGTACCTCGAAAAATACGATCCTAAAACAAACAACAGAGTCACCACCTAATTCTATTTATTTTAACTAAAGAAAAGTGAGATATAGACACAACCTAAATGAAGGATAAGAATGGTCAACGAAACCACTAATCTAAGTTCGGGAGTTAGTTACGAAAAGGGAAGGTGTTAAGCACCCCTCACGTCCGTTGTACTCAACGGGAACCTCTTAGTCTAATTTGCACTTAAATGTTGATTTATGCTATTATCTTCTTCTAACGATTAAAGTTTGTTAAGATTACTTTTAAAGAAATATTTTAATTATTATTACGGGGGAAAGATTAGAGTTTTTTTACTATTGTGCTCGCAAAGGATTAAAATCCCCGTGCCTACGTATTCTCTTGTGCAATGGGAAAGTCAAAGATTCGTAGTTCGTGCAACTACGGTTTGTGTTTTTTAATTGAACGATTGTTTGAAAACGCTTTCTAATCTGCTAAGTGTTGGCTTATACTCGCGGCGGAGGTTGAAGCACTAGCTTGTTTGCGAGATAGAAAGATTTAAACAATGTTAGTTTATAGAAAAGATGTTTGACCTTTGTTAAGGTGTTTTAAACGAGAGTGTGAATGAACCACATCGCGTGGGGCTAGCCCATGAGTGATTGCGTTCAAGAACGTGCGGAGTGCTAGACTCCGGAGTTCAGCTACTCGCTGATTAATTATGGAAAATAGTTTGTATTGGTTGATAAGTTTTAAGATTGTTTTAAGTATGAAAGAGTGAATGAACCACGTCGCGTGGGGCTAGCCCAGGAGAGATTCATTCTAGAACGTGCGGAATGCTAGACTCCGGAGCTCTATTCTTTTGTTATTTAATTTTATGATTAAGATATTTTGAGATAGAAAAGGCGAATGAATCACGTCGCGTGGAGCTAGCCCAGGAGCGATTCATCCTAGAACGTGCGGAATACTAGACTCCGGAGCTCTATTCTTTTGTTATTTAATTTTATGATTAAGATATTTTGAGATACAAAAGGCGAACGAATCACGTCGCGTGGGGCTAGCCCAGGAGGGATTCATCCTAGAACATGCGGAATGCTAGACTCCGGAGCTCTATTCTTTCTTATTTATTTCGACGCGATAAATATCATGCAGATGGCGGTCACATAAGTGACCGACTTACGTGTGTGCGAAATGTAGGCGTATATTTTTTTTTAAAGTGTTTACTTGGCGTTGGACCAAACAATTTAATTATTTTTGAAGCATTACTTTCAAGTCTTGCTTAACGATTTAGGCCGGGAAATGCTAATAAGATTCACGTCTATACTAGTCATACATTAAATTACGGACAAGGAAAAAAAACTAAACCTTGCAAAAATAATCGAATAAACGAATAAATAAAATAACCAACTAATCTAAATATAGTTAATTACTAAAAATAATTAACAAACAAATAAATGAAATTATTAATCATAATAAAATATTTTTTTTAAATTTTTTTTTTTTTAGAGAAATATGTAACAAACCCCCCTCTTTTTTTTTAAAAAAGAAACTCAAAAGGAGAAATAATAAAAAAAAACATTAAGAAAGCCAAAGAAGAGAAGAAAACATATTTTTTAAAATAAATATAAAAATATGTTGGGGATATGAAAACAGGCCCAACGGACCTAGGGTTAATACTGGCCAGGTCGGGTCTGACCCGGATCCGGTTCGGTTCGGTTATCTCTTAACACTTGGAGAGAAAAAAAAGTAACCCTAGGACAAGATACAAACACCGTCCGTTTGACAGAATGGGAAAGAAAACGTTCTTTCTTTAAACGAAATCCCTCCTTCATCGCTCAACTCAATCACAATCCTCAACCTTTCTCTCTCACAGAAGCGTCCCTCCCAACAAGCATGACGAACCCTAATCCTTGTCAAAAACAAATCCTCACAAAAACGAAATCTATCATCCTAATATCCTAATCCCCAAATCGCTACTCTAATCCTCTTTCCGAGAACAACAGGATTTCATCACACGAAGACTTATAAACGAATGAACGAGTGGAAAAAAAAGCTACCTCAACTCGATTCGCGTCGGCTTCTGGTAAGACTTCTTCTTCTTTGCTGCAATTTCTTCTTCTGCTCCTTCTATCTCTCTCGCCTCCCCCTTGCGTTTTCTCGTGAAGATGGTTGTTGTGGAACGATTATCAGATTTGATTGCCTCTTAGTAAAATTTCCTTACGCATTTGGATGCGGCTCGCCTCCTTTTTTCTCGATTCGAAACCTAAATCCTCCTTTTATAGTGTAGTGAATTAGGGTTTGAGATTAAAAAACTGAAGGATTTCTCTCTTTTGTGCTATACTCGTTTTGCCTTTTCTCTGTGCGTAAAAGCTTTTTGCCGATTTCGTGAATGTTTCGATCTTTGTAGCCTGCTGTTGTTTTTGTTTGTACCTTTGTCAGTGTATTTTTTATTTAGTTCTCTCTAGTTTGAAGTGAACTGAATCAGTTCAGTTGGATTGAAATAGTTTGCTCTCCTTTGTTTTTACCACAAACTTTCATTTTCATCGCTTGTTACCTTTTTACTCCTATAGCTTTGTATCTTTTCCTGTTATTGCTTACATTGGCTTTGGCTCAAACTTGTTTTGCAGGTGAAGGTTCAAAGATATCAGCTTCTATATCTCATGGAGCCTTGAGACAAAACTTTGAGTTGGTGAAGCCAAAGGAGAGGGTAAGACATGAAGCAACTTTAATAACTCATCAACTTTTATTTTTATGATAGACATTTGATGCTTTGTCTAGATTTTTGATCAGTTATCAACATTGGTCTCTTTACCTTGTCTTGTGTTTCGCAAGGATGAACTTGTATCCTCAAGCGTTTTTGTTGTTGTTCTTTTGACAACACGAAACGTCCCTGATAGATTCTATAATATTATGGGGATTGTCGTGATATGCCTTTACTATTTCCATTTCTTCCTTCACCGTAAAGTTTGAACTAACCATTCTTCTTTTGTATGCAAACATGTTGGAGTGTGGCTTGTGACGTATGGAGGGTAAAAATTTGCTGATGGTGTCTCGTTTGAACATGCGTTGAAGATGGTTGCTGAGGTTGTGCCCGTTAAGGTATCTATCGAGGTCATTAATGTTGCTGACTTCGTAACTTTTGGCCTTTACCATTTCTATTTCAGTCCTCAAATCACATCCTAAAACATGTGTTGATTCAAATGCAGGTACTATTCCGCGATGAATTGGAATTCTGTGAGGAATGTTTTCAATCTCTTGAATGGTTATACCATTCGAGTGGAACTCCGCTATCATCCCGTCCACGACAGATTCCCAAGGCATTGTGGGATGAAACTGATTGAACAAATCTTGTGAAACTCAACTCATCAATCAACCAATTATCAAGGTAATTTCAAAATAGTTTTTTTGGCTTCATAACAATCACATTTTATACCTATGAACTTCTATTCTTCATTCCAATTATAGGGCTTCTGTTTTTTAACATCAATTCTTTCTTTGATACCGAGTCTCTAAATACGGTTCTGAACTTGATTTTCATGTCCTGAACTTGGTTTTCATGTTGCCTTGTAGATTGGAATGAAATAAGCATTGTTGTTGTTGAAGCTGAGGCTAAGTTACCGGTTACTGCGCAACTGATTTGAAATCTGGTTAGAAGCAAGTGCATCGCCATTTATAATAGCTTGTTGAGATGATTGTGGTTGATATTGTTGTTGTGACTGTTGGTGTTGAGGCCATGATGCCGGAGATTGTTGCAATTGGTTTATTTGATTAGGTTTGTTAACTTGATGATTTGGCGCAGAGAGGATTGGAGGTTTGAATTAGAGCCTTCAGTTGTAGTGGCAACAAGGCTATAAATTAGACTTTATATTTCAGAATTTCTTGAATTTAGGCCATGTATTTTCTAAGCTTATAACTTTGTAGATTCTTAATCAATTTTGTAATCAATTCTTTGTGTATGTAACCTTGAACTTGCATTGTAGTAACCGTGACTTATTAATACACACACATTTTTTCTCACTTAAACCTTTCTTTTTGCTTTTTACAAGACCTTTAATGGGTGTCTTGGATGACAACTTAAAGCAAAATCTTAATCTCATAAATTGGTGAGGAAAGCACCTAGCAACAATTCTTTCAATAATTTGAGGCCAACAAACTAGAATCATAAAACAACATGGAACAAGATCTTAAAACACTTAAGAAATCAAATCGTAAAGGCTAATTTGAAATCCAATATGAAATAAATTTGCAAAGTCTTGAGGACGTCTTAAAGCCTTGATCCAAAACTCTGTTTTAAAATTGATTTGACAAGGACCCGAGTTGAGGAAAGTTCAAGACTCTTTGAAATAATATTACATTTCGTGTGAACAACCAAGCGATCACTTAGTAGCAACTAAACGGGCCTAAAGAACGGGTGGCTTTCCATAACCATCTTAATTGCTTGAATTTGGCTTGCTGGGATCAATCCTTGAAAGAAAGAGATCTTTATCTAATGATTTCCATGAAGAGACACTTGGAATTCAACACGACCTGATAACTTGGTGATGAAACATAACTCTTATTTGACTGAAATTAGTTTAATCTTAACTTAAATTCCATTCATCAGTGCACACACATTTGACCTGATGAGCATACCCGAACCTTGGCTTAAAATTGGATCTGGACAATAAAGGAAATGAAAGCAACAAAACAAAATTGTGGTATTTCCAAAAGGATAAGCAATGCACACATGTAATGTTAAGTGTTATACACATGATGCAAATAAAGACACAATCTAGCATATAGAAAAAATGGTCAAAATTTAGAGTATGACACTCATTAAAACTTCATTCATATTATTCTGAGCACTTAGGGATATATATTTGGATTGTGATCAATATAGAGAGGAAATCAATTAATGCATAATTGATTCAAGAGCTATAACTTCTGTTGCCAACTCAAATTTGTGTATACCTTGATATCCAGGATTGTTCGAAACAAGAAAGTGAAAAAGAAAATATTGTTTTCTTTTTTCACTTATGTTGCTTATGTTAGAAGATTGTAGGATTGGTCTTGGTTGAAAACTTGTACAAAGATCTGACATAGAAGAAAATCTCGCACATGGAGTGAGGGGACTATAGTACTCTCAGATTGTGAGAGGAACCAAGATATATATCATTGTATCCTTTACTTTCTGCATTTATTTTTTAGCATATTTATTTTCATATTAGTTCTGAAAAATAACAAAACCAGTGCTAACACTATAAATTGAGAAAAGTCCAATAAATCTAATCCACCTTACTCTTAGAGACCACATATAAACTTTACACTATGGTTGCTTATCTGAATGCACGTATTTGATGTCTCTCTTCCTCAACCTAACCCTAATATGTCATCGTCGACACGATGCTGAAGCTTCCATGTCCATCTTTCATAAGTGAGATTCTCTTTGATTCTTTTACACAATCATCTAATAAAACAACATTAGTCTTCCATGTCATTAAAATAATTTTAAAATATATGCGCGATTTGGCAAAATTTAAGTTTTTTGGTGTAAAATTATTTTACAAATTATAAATTATTTGATTTATAAAAATAATATAAAAGATTTTTAATATTGTTTTGGAATGATATATTTGGATAGAAGATATTAAAATATCTAAGAAGAATAAAACTATCGGAGAGTAAACATTCATTAAATAGTTGTAAGAATAAAATATGTATATATTTTTCTGAAATCCGATATTCTTAAGCTCATTTTTTATTTAATACTTACATTAATTACATTAATGTTTTCCTAAAATATGTTGCACTAAAGAAATGATTTTCTCAAATATTATATCATAAAGAAGGGGACTTCTTTGAAATCTATATATAGTGGCATCTGTGTTAATTTTGTCGGAATTATTTTTGATAAAACATTCTCTTCTATCGGTAACTGCAAAATAGAAATATGAAGCGTCTTTTTACTCTTTGCATTCTTGTCTTGTGTGCATATGCATACCCATGCATGTCTGGAATGTTGTTTGAATCATCTGTTATTACAGCACACGAACAATGGATGATGAAGTATGGAATCACATATACAAATAGTTCTGAGATGGAGAAAGGTTTGCAGATATTCAAAGATGAATTGGAATTCATAGAAGAGTTTAATAACTCTGGTAACAATAGTTACACAGTTGGCTTAAATCAGTTTTCTGATTTAACTGATGAGGAGTTTTACCGGAAATACACCAGAAATATTGTCCAAGAAGATCTTTCTTCATCTACAAGAAGAGTAGTCTTCAACGTGGCTGATGATATTCCAAAAAGTTTAGACTGGAGAGAGAAGGGAGCGGTCACCGATATTAAAAATCAAATAGAATGTGGTAAGTAAAATAACCGTATTTCTTTTGTTTTTGTGAATTTGTCTATTATGAAGCTAACTATAACTTGAGATTTGTATCTTATGACATATGTGTATAATTCAATCAATGTTTATGTTTTAGGAGCTTGCTGGGCTTTTGCAGCTGTGGCAGCTGTAGAAAGTATTTGGCAAATAAAGATGGGCGGTCTGCTCACATTATCTGAGCAACAATTAGTTGACTGTGATCCGAGGAGTCGTGGGTGCGAGGGTGGTACTCCTGCTAATGCCTTCCGACATATTATGGAAAGCGATGGTATTCTTGAAGAATTTGATTATCCATATGCAGGGTATCCTCGACCTAAAATCTGCGAATTAAATGACGAGAATACGCCCGACATTACCATAAGTTCTTACACATATGTTCAAAGAAATGACGAACGTCAATTACTACGGGCCGTGGCACAACAGCCAGTATCAGTTTTTATCGCTGCTGGGATAGCTTTTAAAAGATACAGAGGTGGGATATATGCAGGACCATGTCCTCTCCGTCACAACCATGCGGTTACTATAATTGGTTACGGTGAAGAAAAAGGAGTGAAATATTGGTTGATTAAGAATTCTTGGAGTAAAGATTGGGGAGAAAATGGCTACATGAAGATAATAAGACAAGCTGATGGTGCTGATGGTCATTGTGGCCTAGCTATAACTCCGGTTTACCCATCAATATAGTATTTTCATATTTTTGTTTTTAATTTTTGATGTACCTTCTATGTCTTCATTCTTGGTATTGGTATTGTAAGTTCTTAGCCTTGCTATAACTCCAGTTTCATATTTTTGTTTTTAATTCTTGATATACCTTCTATGTGTTCGTTCTTAGTATTGGTATTGTAGGTTCTTAGCCTTGCTATAACTCCAGTTTACCCATCTATATAGTATTTTCATATTTTTGCTTTCAATTCTTTATACACCTTCTATGTGTTCGTTCTTAGTATTGGTATTGTAATTTAGCTTAGTATTTTGGCATTGATATAAGTGCTGTTTGCCCTACTATAAAGTATTTTCATATTTTTGTTTTTAATTCATTATCTAACTTCGATGTTCGTTCTTATTATGTTCATATTTTTGCTTTTAATTCTTTATCTAGCATACTATTGTTTTAAATTTTTTATCCCGCTTCTAAGCGGCTTTTAAAATAATAAAAATCTAGTTTCTATCTGAAATTTAGCTTTGTATATCCAACTATACTTTGTTTTAATGGATTATTTAAAAGGAATTTTGTTTTTTTTATTAAATTCCTTTTAAATATATATTTGCAAGTGATTTCAAAAGCATTAAAAAACTTCTCATAGTAATTAAAGATATAACCGATGAGTTGTCGTATTTATATATTTACAAGAAATTAATAAATTATGCTCTTGCTTTTAAGGGCGAGATTTTTCTCATTTGCCCAAAAATTTCAATCTGAAAATCTTGCCGTTGCTTCAAACGTTGTTAATTCCCCAAATTTCAATCTCCTTACGCTAGTTACAAGGCTCGAAAAGGCAGAAAAAATTGACACTTAAATTTTGTTAAAATATTTTATAACTACTTATGATCCTTCATTGTTATTAGTAGTATAAACGTTACAAATTAATGAGTATAAACGTTACAAATTAAAGTATTAATAATAACATGAAGTACTATTTTCCAACAAACAACTCTGCTGGATTTTGCTTGTCGAAAATAATATCTCGACCAGGATCAAGGTTGTGAAAATCTCCTACAATTAATTAATGCAACAACCTCGTTACATGAAAGCAAATTATATGTTCTTGGATTCTTTGTTCTATTTCTAAACAATCGCAAAAGAAAAATTGAATGTGTTATTATGCTGTATCTGGTCGCGAACTTCTCTAAAAGACTTTACGAATATTCTGTTCATCCACCATCTTCGTGATGTCTTCAACGAATATTTTGTCTAGGCCTTTTTCTTTAATCGGTGGCTGCATAACGGTTCAATAAAAGAATTATGTACACAATATACTGTATCAAAAATAGTAGGATTATAATCATACATAATATACTAATTAAGAATATACCTTGTAGCAAAATATATAAGTAGAGAGTAGAAAGCCATCTAAACATCAAAATTTTCAGTTACATTTAAGGGTTCGACTACTCGAGATAAAGAGCAACAAATATAACAAAAAATATTGTATTCAACCTTTAGCATCAATGAAACAAATACAGGAGCGGAAAGACTAATTATAGCCAGAAATTCCTTCCCCGAAGGAATGGAAAGACTAATTATACCATATTTACAATCCAAGATATCCCAAGAACAGTATATAAGCTGAAAGCAGAATTAGATCTTACTAAAATCATCCAAATTTAAAGGTTTCAATACTGATTGATGCGAAACCAAATTCAATACTGATTGACGTTGGTCCCCACATAGCAGGTCCAAATTCACAACTGTATGTCATATAGAGTTCACGTCCTCTTTAATACACTAGGGTTAGTGATAAAGACACTAATGCCTCCAAAACATAAGACATTGGAAGACCATGAACAATTACAAAATTAGATTCAAATTCCTAAACTAGCTTATGATAAACCAAATACTTATGATAAGTTCAGTAGCCATTGTTGCTAAACCAGCAAACCGTGCATCTTTTGAGGGAAATATTGACTCGATAGGTAAAGAGAACCAATGTTCACATTGTTCAATTTCATTAACACAAACAAACACAATTAGAACTTTGAACACAGACGCACGAGTCATTATAGCTATAGTTCAACTTGGACTTTCAAAGTTATAATAACAATTATCATGAAAATATCCAGTCCGAATTTTAAACTATTGTAGCATACTAGTGATCATCCATGCTTATCATTCGTGCAATAGATTTTGAATGTTTCCTAATAAATATCAACGAATATAAAGACATGTAAGAGCAATTCAAGTTGAATGCCAAACATTTTACACAATGATGTCTTTTTTTAATAAATATCAAAATGGACTTGGTTGCTTGTAATCTAATGATGCATAAGCTGTTTTTCTCAAAGTGTTCTTAAATAACTCCTTCCTATCAAGACTAGCTCTATCGTCCTTTCAGAATACCTAGATATGACGAACAACCAATCAAGCCACACTCATCATCACCATCATCATCATTATCATGAATCTAAACAGTACTATGCAGAAAACATAACTATCTATTACAAACAGAGAAGGATGAAATAGGAAATTCACCGGATCGTTAGCAAAGAGGTGAGAAATCCAATCGGAAAGTTTGAATTCTTCACGAGAACCAGCCCAAACGATTTTCAATTCGTCGACATCGAATTGAGTTTTATTTCTCTCGAAAGCTAGATAATCAACGCCGGCCATTTTTTCTCGTGTTCTAGGACCAATGACCGGTGATTTTTTTACAAAGGAGAAGGGCGGCGAGTTGACGGACGTTAGGGGTTTTGACGGAAGTAATCGTTTCGTTGACTGAGGTTGTGTTGACTGAAAAAAGAAGAAGATGGAGGTGGTGGCCAGAGATGAATTTGGAGAAGGGGGCGACGACTAGGTTTTCGGTGAGAGGGAGAAGAGAGAGTGTTTAGGTTGGTGAGGTGAGAGTTTTAATTTTTTTATATTTATTATATTATTATATAAAAATTACTTTTCATGATAAAATTATAATTTAAATTATTATGAGAAAATACTCTCTCCGCCTCATAATAAATCCTTATTTGAGCTCTTCTTAAGAAAATAATTGGGTGTGTTTGATTTTAGTAATAAAACGACGACGTTTTAGTGATTTTTCGCGTTTTATGCTCATGAGGAATGCATGTCTACTGCTGTGTGCGATTTGTTCAGCTTTCTGTTGCGTTTTGCCTTACTTTTCCTTGCGTTTACGTGTTTGCTGCCGCGAATGTGTGCTTCGTGAATCCGTCTCGGCTGATACGTGGAGGCTTGGAAGCTTGAGCTGGGAAATTAACGTGGTAGCGCTATGGAGGCTGGGATGCGCTGATGGCTTGGAGTGTTGAAGTGAGCCGATGGGCCTTTCTGGCTTAGTAGGCTTGTGGAAATGTGTAAGTGTAATAGAAAGGTGGGTCTTATGCAATGTAATGTGGAAATACTTGTGGAAAAATATTGGCTTGATTTTGTTCTTTATTATTTTTGTAATAATAATATTTTTTTGGTAATTGGATTAAATGAAACGTGGACTAAAATAAAGGTGAATAGGCTTATCGGAATTTTGACAAAAAATTGAATTAGAAATCAAAAGCAGATTTGGTATTTGGAAATGAAATGGTTTGATGAAAAATGGATAAATGGATATGAACAATTGGATAATCGAAAATGGTTAATGAATTAAATTTGGAAAAATGAATTGAATTTGAAATAATGGAAATTGTTTTAAATGGGTATGAATCAACCACCACCATCATGCACACTGCCACAAACTTCGATTTTTCAACCCAAAACCAAACTTGCACTGCTTCCACAAAAACCATTGATTACTGAACAATTCGTGATTAAAACAACGATAATCTGAATAAATCATCCTCTGAATCTTTGATCAAAAGTTCTGAATCACTTCAAAATTTACCTGAACCAATCATCTGAAGAATACTGCACAACATAACTTGACTTTGAATACGCATTGTCTGAGAAATAAGGTATTGGCATAAATAACTTGCAGTTGAAACAATTGCTTGATAGTTGGACCAATATTAGGTTAAACTTCCATCTGAATCGAATCATAACTGAACAACCACATTTGATTTGCCAACACTGTCTTGTCTTTGAAAACTTGCAAAACCTGAACACACAGAGAGAATAAGAGAAACTTCGACATATTTTTGTATTTTGGTTAGTGGTTAGTAAATATAAACTGATAGAGACAAGTAAAAGCAATGGTGATCACATGTGAGGTATAAACCTGCAACCGAAAGATCGAAGAACCAATGTGTGATCTTGCTCACATAATGTCCCCGCACTTGAAGCAAATTGCTGCCAATGCGGGCGTTTTCTAGTTCAATCTCAACAAGTATGTTCTTCACAACTAGAAGTCCTTAAGAGGGACAGTCTCCGCATCATTTAAGCTCAACGTGACTTCAAGGATCCTCATCATCCCTGCAACATCCTAACATAACTCCGGTCTCACGACCTTGCGGTCAACACTCACAATGGCCACAACATCCAAATCGGGGACCTGAACAGACGAACCCTCATCAAACTACGACCTCTGAGTGATGCATTGGGGCAGGACAAACTTGTCTGAAGGCACAACCGCGGTTTTTGGTGGGGAGGTCTTCTCGTCGACCCTTTGCCTCTTTCCCAAAGGAGAGGCACCTGCTGAAGTGCTTCCCGGAGAGGGAGTGCCAGAAACAACATACCCCTCAAGCGTGGCCTGATCTTTGACAGCCTCAACCCTGCCTTTCGATCCCTTCTTCATGTTCCCCCTGTTAGATTTAACAAGGTGCTCACACATCTAAGCCATTTTATCTACAAAACAAAAAATAAACAAGTTATATACAAGTTAAAGCCTCGAACACATGGCAACAAAACTAAGGTTCCACCTAAAGGCTTCATCGTCGCGTCATCATTCGGGCAACTAAGTAATGCCTTGGTGCTGATCAGTCGAGCTTGGTGGCAGGAGTTCCGTCGGATTTCAAGAGTATGTACCTGTCTAAGTCCATGAGGTATAAAGGGCGAAAATTTGAAAAAAAAACTCCCGAGCATGTTGTACGACGCCGTATCATCAACACTCAAGTCCTCGGGATTCTTTATGTAGTAATCACTATCATGTTGAAAGTGGGCATCCACCCACTCCGTGGGAAGTAGGCCATCAGCCTCCCCCTTCCATCGATAACCTCTTTATAGTAAAACGAATCCTTAGCCACCTGTGTGTATTGTAACACCCTTCTACCCCAAAACAAATATTTAAATAATATCAGAGTAATTCATAGAAGGTGTCACATTTCTTCATAAAACATCGATCCAAAATATTATATTAATAATATTCTTTTCTCAAATAATCAAAATTATGGCAGCGGAATTATATATTCAAAATATTTTCCTCTTATCTCATTAAAACATAAAGACCTATTGGTCAAAGTCAACAATTATCATCATTCTCAATTCAACATTTAACAACTCATAAAACCCATCATAACAAAATTAAAATTCAATCATATAAGCGTTCTATTTCCCCCGATGTTACATCTACCAGAGCAAGACACCAGACACTCTAGACTTAAGCTACACAACCTCCAGCTAAGACTTCACGTACCGCGAACTCTTCTTAGATATCTGCAAGTTACCCACAAAAGAGGCAACATTTCCAAGCAGGCAGGGTGAGTAATCAAAATTTATCATAAATCTATTAGAATATAGAATATAAATAAATTAGCATAAGCATGTTATAACATCTTCAACCATATAATTCAGCAACAACAACACAATCATGAACACTTTATAAAAATCCAGCAACAACAACTCCATCGTGAATTCATCGAGACATAAGCAATTCCAACTATCATGATATGCAATTATACATGTGGTACCAATTTCATCGTGAGATGGATACATGACCATCAACCCTCCACAAGGGAGCACACCGTAATCATCGAGACACTTCAATCCACACAATAGGATTGAAGCTACAAAATAGGCCGAAGCCCCATCGTGCATGTCATGAAATGCAATGATGCGTTACACCGTAAATATTCATCGAGAAGTCAAATGTGCACCATTCATTTCATATCTAACAGTTCAAAAATCAAATAATCATATAATTTCATCGTGAAAATACACCGAAACCTCATCTCATTAGCTATCTCAACCCATCAAGACATCGCCATTCATTTCATGTTCATCAAATAATCATCGTAAAATAATATCTTTCGTAATGACAACACATCAACAACAAAACACCAATTCACAATAATATTGTGTTTATAATCATAAAGATCAATTTTTAACAACACAAGAAACCATTCCTTTTAATCCATAATAACTAATCATCGATTTATAATAAAATCATGTTTATAATATTTATCATCATGATAGTATGCCTATAACCCTCGTTCATCAACAACCCAAGATAATACACCAAAAATCTAGTTCATTAACCATTTCAACACATCAAGACTCGATCCAAACCCGGTAAAATTATAAGGTAATTCTACCCGTCTTTATAAAAACTCAGTTCATAAAATTATCTCACTTCTCTCATTTTCATCCATCAAAATAAAGTTTAATTCATGCTCTTTCTGACGCTTCAAACGGAATGCGAATCGGACTTACGGTTTGAAAGTTATGGATTTTTAAAGAATTAAAATTTGCCTCTCAAACAGTGTTAACCGGTTAACCCATAGCGTTAACCGGTTAACGCCTGCAAAATTCCAGAAATTCACCAAAATTACAATGGTTAACCGGTTAACCCATAGCGTTAACCGGTTAGCGCACGTTTTCCAGCAGCTCTCTGCTACATAATTGCAGACTGCTCCAACACCAAAAACCCTCAAATCCCATTACGGGTTTCACATCAAAACACTCAAAAACCGTTCAAAAACATCAATCAAACATCAACAACATCAAGATAACAATTATACAAACAAATATATGATTATAACTCACTCTAATCACTCTAATTTATCAAGATTTCTCTCATAAACTCCACCTAAATCAAAAACCTCTAAAACTCATAAACTCAAACAATCCTAATCTATTCATAGTCCAATTCCTACACATTTACAATAGATTATAAAAACTCCCCATACCTTAGAGAATTTCGCCGATTGATACACCTCTCCAAGGTCCTTTGCAATTTTCCTGACTCTGAGCTTCTTCTTCCTCTTTCCCTCTCCTCAAAGTTCCTCTTCACCAAAAAGAATACGATAAGTGAGAACTTTGATCGTGTTCTCCTATTTGGGTAAAATTATCCCAGTTAAGTCTTTTCCCACTTTACCCTCATAATTTTCACCAAAGGACCACCTTACCCTTTTCTTTAATATATTTTCAATAATAATAATAATAATAATAATAATAATAATAAAATAGTATAATAAAACACTATTTATCCTTATTATATAAAAATACTCTTATATTCCAAAATAACCAACATAACATTCATACTTCCACTTATATTATTTTAAATAATAACCAATAATCTGAATAATACTACATGATTATTCTTATTATTAATATTACTAAAATAATTTCACCACCGGCATCAGTCACATAATCACCAATTGTCAATTCATTCATATATCCTCAAATAAGCCACAAATACTCATAATCGAATTTGGGGTGTTATAACTCTCCCCCACTTAAAGAATTTTCGTCCTCGAAAATTTATCCGATTCAACTATTTCCAATACTTAATCCATCCAACTAATCAACTTTCGACTCAGAAAGGCAACTCCACATATAATATAAACCATAACTCATAACATCAATGGCAACAACAATGTGAATTCTACGCAAGTGATACACTTGACAACTAGCATCGTACACAAGATAGTACCCAACTCAAGAATTCAATGATTGAAGCATTAGAACATCATAACATACGAACACACAACTCCAACACGATATTAATACAACCAACCTCAATAATTGTTACTCACACATGAGCAACTACATTACGCCATGCGTTCGCTGCACACTCTGATTTCCTGTAAGGTAGTATGTCTACCGAGTGTATTTCCAACTTCTTTAATCACCAATACCAACACATCAACAACACCTTTGACTTAACTCTTCTGAATTTCGTTCCAACAGGTATTCTACTCTTGTAGTTACCGAATACTTCCAACTTAGATCCCTAAGATAACAACTTCGAACGTTCAACATAATTACAATCGCGACTACTTCCAAATCTTGGACAATTATTCATATACTTCCATGAATCCCCAATTATCATCATCACGACTACAAGTTTACCATCTTAAATAATACATCCTTCAAAAATTACCTTAAACACACTACATCATTATGACAATATAAGATACAGGGGTCCAACGAATCTCCATTAGATAACTCATACCCTTCGCTTCCAACTAATTCAACTTACCGAATACTCGATTCTTACTCATACCGACACAACCTTTTATATATTCTTATCCGAATAGACACAACCAAACAACTCCTCTTATTCCAACCAAAACCGTTATTTAATAAACCAACTTATAATTTCACTTCTAATACTTGCAACTACCTTATATCTGACATTCTTATCAAATCATCGCTTTACATTTCCACCTACTTTCCTTTCTAATCATCTCAAGGAAGCTTCACGTCTTATGCCACTTAACTCATCACCAAAACAACATTCGAATCCTTCAGAGTTCAACTATGAATTTTCTTATTACATTTCAATCCAAGCGCAATTTCATACTTCCCTCTTAAATTCCAACTAATACTCTCATATGATAACTTGCATCAACAAAACAAATAATACTCAAGCACTCGACTTGACTTCAACCAATTCGATGTACATACTATACTAGTTGGCATGACACAACAATCCATCAATTATGATTACGTCTGCTATCAACAATAGATTAAGGGTGATCAGTTCCTCAATTTGTCAATAGACATCCGACAATCATAACAGTGACATAAATCATCATTACCCAACACAATAGCGTACTTCAACTTGTGCCCAGAGTCCGTAAGCATAATGCTCCGCCAACTCTCCACGGCTTATCAACTCCTTCTTAGTCCCCTTAATTCCAACTTCATCAACGATACAAAACGTCCAAAAACCCCGTACACATTCTCTTATGTACACACATATTACCACACGACTTTCAATATCCCTTTAACATTGGAATCACTACAACAAGTACCATTCAAAGTGGTTAGCTCCAATTACAACTTCCAACCAAGTTATGATTCTTAACAACTCCAATAAAACATCCATCTTCTTCTCAACATCACCATCATCTAGCATAGGCACTTTAATTACCCTCATTCGACATAAATCGTATCTCTATGCATTCTCCGATACCAGCATTTTATTATTTAATAACATTTTCATTTTTTCAAATTTTCAGCAATAGACGTTCAACTTCGAACACAATTATCTCTTCCAATCATGACTTTCATCCAAATTATAATTCTTAACAGCACAATTCAAACATATGTCTTCCTCTCTACATTACTACCATCTAACATCAACACTTTAATCATTCTAATTACATATTTATTCATTCTCCGAATACTTATGTATTCCCTCTAATACCAACATCTTATTATTTTTCCAACATTTTCATCTTTCTAAAATTTCCAGCAACACACGCTCTACTTCGAATGCAATTATCTTCTCCAATGCAGACCTCCAAATCACAAAATTATATTCTATCATGAAGATAAATTTGTGCAGATTCCATAACTTCAATAATCGTTCGAATCCGACTTACGAGTAAAAAGTTATCCTCCTTGCAATGAGGCTGGTCGACAATTCCCGTATGCAGAATTTTCCAAAAATCAGCAGCAGACCCAACTATTAAAATGCACTTATCTCCCTCATTATAAACCTCCTGAATGTAAATCTTATATTCAAACTTTAGGGAATTTCGTAAGCTTTCCAAAAAGTCCAAAACCGCTTCAATCCGAATCACGGTTAAAAAGTTATGCCACTTCTCGTGACAGCTCCTCCAAGATTACAAAAACCATAATTTTTGAGATTGATGAATGTAATTTCCACCTCTCTCCATCTTACTTCCAAGTTCTACAAAAAAAAAATCTTGCTCTACATCCAACTTCGAAAATTGTTCGACTTTAATCCAACTACACTTAAGGCATAACAATCTACCGACTTGATCCTTCAACTTAATTCATCAACTTGTCTTTTTATTTTGAATAAATCATTCTTTCATAAACAATCTCCATCCATAAATCCACGCACTTCTCAACCTGACCGATACAAATTCATGAATCCATGCTCTCGCTGGTCCACAACAACATCTCTTGAACAACCTTGCACTCTTGTAATCAACATCAACTTTGAACTAACTTCAACATTTCAACAACAGTCAAGGTGTCAAGCTTCTCCCCACTTAATTCCAACCAACACCTGCAGACAACGACTAAAACTAACAACAAGTACCAACAGTGTTTCACACACATGTTGCGTACTAAGGGATTAACAACACTAGACAACATTGGCCGGACGGACCGACCTGCTCTGATACCACTAATGTAACACCCTTCTACCCCAAAACAAATATTTAAATAATATCAGAGTAATTCATAGAAGGTGTCACATTTCTTCATAAAACATTGATCCAAAATATTATATTAATAATATTCTTTTCTCAAATAATCAAAACTATGGCAGTGGAATTATATATTCAAAATATTTTCCTCTTATCTCATTAAAACATAAAGACCTATTGGTCAAAGTCAACAATTATCATCATTCTCAATTCAACATTTAAGAACTCATAAAACCCATCATAACAAAATTAAAATTCAATCATATAAGTGTTCTATTTCCCCCGATGTTACATCTACCAGAGCAAGACACCAGACACTCTAGACTTAAGCTACACAACCTCCAGCTAAGACTTCACGTACCGCGAACTCATCTTAGATATCTGCAAGTTACCCACAAAAGAGGCAACATTTCTAAGCAAGCAGGGTGAGTAATCATAATTTATCATAAATCTATTAGAATATGGAATATAAATAAATTAGCATAAGCATGTTATAACATCTTCAACCATATAATTCAGCAACAACAACACAATCATGAACACTTTATAAAAATTCAGCAACAACAACTCCATCGTGAATTCATCGAGACATATGCAATTCCAACTATCATGATATGCAATTATGCATGTGGTACCAATTTCATCGTGAGATGGATACATGACCATCAACACTCCACAAGGGAGCACACCGTAATCATCGAGACACTTCAATCCACACAATGGGATTGAAGCTACAAAATAGGCCGAAGCCCCATCGTGAATGTCATGAAATGCAATGATGCGTTACACCGTAAATATTCATCGAGAAGTCAAATGTGCATCATTCATTTCATATCTAACAGTTCAAACATCAAATAATCATATAATTTCATCGTGAAAATACACTGAAACCTCATCTCATTATCTATCTCAACCCATCAAGACATCACCATTCATTTCATGTTCATCAAATAATCATCGTAAAATAATATCTTTCTTCATGACAACACATCAACAACAAAACACCAATTCACAATAATATTGTGTTTATAATCATAAAGATCAATTTTTAACAACACAAGAAACCATTCCTTTTAATCCATAATAACTAATCATCGATTTATAATAAAATCATGTTTATAATATTTATCATCATGATAGTATGCCTATAACCCTCGTTCATCAACAACCCAAGATAATACACCAAAACTCCGGTTCATTAACCATTTCAACTCATCAAGACTCGACCCAAACCCGGTAAAATTATAAGGTAATTCTATCTGTCTTTATAAAAACTCAGTTCATAAAATTATCTCATTTCTCTCATTTTCATCCATCAAAATAAAGTTTAATTCATGCTCTTTCTGACGCTTCAAACGGAATGCGAATCGAACTTACGGTTTGAAAGTTATGGATTTTTAAAGAATTAAAATCTGCCTCTCAAACAGTGTTAACCGGTTAACCCATAGCGTTAACCGGTTAACGCCTGCGAAATTCCAGAAATTCACCAAAATTACAATGGTTAACCGGTTAATCCATAGCGTTAACCGGTTAACGCACGTTTTCCAGCAGCTCTCTGCTACATAATTGCAGACTGCTCCAACACCAAAAACCCCCAAATCCCATTACGGGTTTCACATGAAAACACTCAAAAACCATTCAAAAACATCAATCAAACATCAACAACATCAAGATAACAATTATACAAATAAATATATGATTATAACTCATTCTAATCACTCTAATTTATCAAGCTTTCTCTCATAAACTCCACCTAAATCAAAAACCCCTAAAACTCATAAACTCAAAAAATCATAATCTATTCATAGTCCAATTCCTACACATTTACAATAGATTATAAAAACTCCCCATACCTTAGAGAATTTCGCCGATTGATACACCTCTCCAAGGTCCTTTGCAATTTTCCTGACTCTAAGCTTCTTCTTCCTCTTTCCCTGTCCTCAAAGTTCCTCTTCACCAAAAAGAATACGATAAGTGAGAACTTTGATCGTGTTCTCCTATTTGGGTAAAATTATCTCAGTTAAGTCTTTTCCCACTTTACCCTCATAATTTTCACCAAAGGACCACCTTACCCTTTTCTTTAATATATTTTCAATAATAATAATAATAATAATAATAATAAAATAGTATAATAAAACACTATTTATCCTTATTATATAAAAATACTCTTATATTCCAGAATAACCAACATAACATTCATACTTCCACTTATATTATTTTAAATAATAACTAATAATCTGAATAATACTACATGATTATTCTTATTATTAATATTACTAAAATAATTTCACCACCGGCATCAGTCACATAATCACCAATTGTCAATTCATTCATATATCCTCAAATAAGCCACAAATACTCATAATCGAATTTGGGGTGTTACATGTATGGTTGGATCACGTAAAATATATACTTAAAGTCACAAACAGAATCCAAACACGCCTTGAAGAGATTTCTCGGCTTCTTGAACGACACCCAGTTGTGTCGACCTTCTTGAGACATTCTCTGAAGATGGAAGACCCTAAAGAAAAGGCTCATGGTTGCAACTATCTCCAGGTAAAGACTCACCAGATTGAAGGCCCTGATGAATGCCAAGGCATTGGGATGCAGTTGAGAGGGCGCGGGCTTGAGATGTGTAAATATAGCCTCCTGAAAATCTATAAAGGGTAGACGATACTCGGCCTCGCAGAACGCGAACTCATACATAGGGAACCACAAAGAGGGATAATGCGAGCATATCCTCTGATCGGGTTTGGGAGGCAAGGCCCTCCAGTTCACAGGATCCCCTTTCTTCCTTCTCTCTATTCGGTTCCACGCGTCTGAATCATTTACAATAAAATGGGAGCCCGTCTCCTGAGGCTCATCCATGATCCACAATTTGTCGGCAGCGGGGACATCTGCAGCACCCAAAGCTTTGCCTAAAAAGCTATCTTCTAGTATGTGGTCAGCTTTTCGACTCCCTTCACCTAAAAATCAGAGGAAATACAGTGAATTTAACGATATCAAATCCATCCTTCCACTGCAAGTCAAGTGAAAGGGAGACGATTAGAACCGAGGATGTGTCCCCAGCTCGACCCCTTTTTCCAAATAATAACGTAAGGGAACGAGTCTTATGTGTCAGAATTATCTTCGCAAAGAGAAGAATCCTCCTCGGCTATAAGAATAAGGGTCATACCGGTGAAACGTCCCCCATGTGCGATCGCCGCCTACAACGGCTTAATGCCCGGTCACTAACACTAAATTATCCTAACCATAATCTAACAAAGATCAAGGATCAAAATATTCATCTTCTAAAAACCTAACCCTAGTTCATCCTAACATTCATACATTCATGATGAACATTCATCATATTTCCAGAAATTCATGGCGATTCCCAGAAACTTTGAAGGTCTCCATGAACTTCTTAGGAAATCCTATGAATATTCATCAGCCAAGCAATAAATTGAAAGGAAGGAGATAAAGTTACCTTGATCCATTGCAGATTCCATTAGAGATTGACGGCGAGGCAACAACATCGACGATGAAGATTCCGACAAAAGAATTACAGAGTAAAAAAAGTATGATGGGAGGAAGAGTTCACATGAAATGACTAAATGAATGTCTCTTTCCCATTTTTATAATGTCTTAAGCTCGCATAGAGAAGCGCAAAAGCAAAGTAATTATAACTAAGGGCTAGCCCCCTAGGTTTCATAAATGATTACTACGCCACCAACATGTGTCATTAAAGCGGAAATGTTTTATCTTCTCAAGACAAACCCATTTCCATTAGTGTTTATGGAGCTTCTCCACATACCAGCTGCCCGTGTCATGACAAGAGCCCTAAGGACGATCACTTCCTCGCAAATCTATAGCTGAAGGTTCCGTCGACCTGGATCCCCGTCAATATGCCACCTTAAGTCATTGTCATTGCTTAAGCACAACGACTTGGGGGACTCATGTTCTGGACTGGCCAAGAAGGTGCCCTGCGTCCAATTAAGGCCCAATCCAACTTAACTCTGGGCATAAGACCAACAAGCAATTCAAGACCTTTCATGCGATCAATTGTCCTTCTGAAACGACTGGAAGCAATTAGACATAGTCAAGGGACACATGTAACACCCTTTTTACACCACAACAAATATACAAAAATTAATCAATTAAATTAGAACAAAACCATAATAGGCGTCACGTTTACTTCAAACAACATTTTAAAATACAATTGTGTCTTGTCCCATAACACAGGTTACAACAAAGTCTTTTCTTATAAAACATTTACTACGCAACGGTAAAAATAAACTTTGTTATATCATCATAAAATTCCAACAAAATCAAAATGTGTTCAAAACCTTCATCATTTCAACACAAGAAAATTCAATTCAGCTTAATGCATAATAAAACAAATGAACGCAATGGTTCACAAATGTTCCTGACCCGATGTTACATGACACAGAGCGGGACACCATTCTTACTTCTAATGACAAAAAATAAATGTGAAGGACTCCAACTCTACTTCATGCACCAAAGTTATCCTTCTTGAGTATTTGTGTGTTACCCACGTAGAGGCAACATTACAATAGGCAGGGTGATTAATCATAAATCAATATAAACAATGCAAGTAAAGATAAGCAAGTAATCATGAATTGTAAACACCCCAAATTTTCCCTCACTTTTTCTCACACCATGGCTTGTGATCTTTCATTTTTGCATAAGCATGAGCATATCATATCCCACTGCATAGTTCATTTCATCTGCATCTAGGGTTTGTGATCTGAGCAATCCAAGAAGCAACCTGAGTCATCCCAAAGGCCTTGAAGCTTGTCAAGAGGGTCCATGTGTGTTCTATGATCATAATATGTTCCCCAAAGTTCATAAAAATCAAGATATCACAAGGAATGGCAAAGGCATAGAGGCAGACTGAAGATTTCCTACACAAATGACCTAAAATTAGGGTTTTGGTTTCAGAGGCCTTAATCCCAAATTTGTTGGTCATTATTGTTTATAATGGTCTTAATATGTTATAAAGATCATGTGTACCAATTTTGATGAAGAAATTCACTATGGAAGTCATCTGATCATTGGGTAACTTCTTGAGCAAGTAAAGTCAAAATCAGGACATCTGAGGCCTCCATCAAGGGCACCAAAGGGTCACCATCATCATTTTGAGTCTCTATGATCTTTATTTGATCTTATAAGTGGTTGGAAGTTCACAAAGATGAAGAATTTTGAGCCAAATGCAAACTTATTATTTTTGGAAATGACTTGTAATGGAAACTTTCCATTTTGGGAAAGATTTTCAACCTATTCTTTCATGACCAAAAATGCTTCAAATGAAAAATTCTTGGGCATTAAAGTTGTAGATTATGTCTTCCCATTTCCAAAAAGTACAAGAACATGTCTTGATTCATCCTAGAACTCAAGATATGGCCTTTCAACATTGGCAAAAATCCTATAATTTTCAAGTGAGCAACAAAGAGGGAATTTTGAAATTTTACTTGCCAAGCCATTCCATGACCTCTAATCAACTTCTATGCACCATAACATGTCAAGGCAACTTCAAAAGATCAGAAATTGCCCAAGATTGCGTAGTTTTCATGGCTTAGTTCACAAGAAATTTCAAAATGGCCAATTATGCATAACTTTGCAAAAACCTTGAAAACTCTTCATCTACTTGTGCCAGCTGCATAAAATTGATCCTAGGGCCATCCATGAATCATGCTGAGGCCAGACAACCCTTGAAATAGCTCCTGCCATGGCCCATGCTTGAAGTACAAAGTTGTTGACTTTTTTGCAACTTGCCCATACCAATCACATTATGCCACCACCAACCTTCTTACCAATCAAGACCTCACATACAAGCATTATGGACCTCATTTCATATGTTCTTGGAGCCTGAAACACAACACAACTCAGAATCACCAAAAATCACAAAAAACTTCCCTTCTTCGATTCTCAAAAACCAGCCATCAAACCTCAAAACAAACTTCACCAATCATCTCAACATCACTCATAGAACACAAAGCAACCCTTAAAATGGCCTGAAAGCTCACAAAACCAAGACACTATTTCTGGTGCAGCAGAACTGAACCATCAAAATCAGCCATTACAAACTTGTTTCAAGCATTCCAATATCCTCAGGGGGGTCATTAGAGTTGGTTTGCACAAGAAGGAAGGTCAGAAAACTCAAAATTGCAAAGCTTCAGTTCAGGTAGCTTCTTCAAACTTTTTTCCAGAACATCTATTTTAAGTTATAATATGAATCTACATGCTTCACTGATCATCATGATGTCTTTACTTTTGAAAATGGTTGGGAAATGAGTGTGTATCGTGCTTCTAAATTTTTTTAACCTAAAGCTTGTTTGATTCGATTCAGTTGATTCATGAAGTATAAATGGTTTTTGATGCTTGATTCTTGTTTAATGTTGTTTGGGGATGCATTCTAGAGCTTTTAGGGGTGTGTGGTAGCTTATAGTGAGAGATAGGGAAGAAGAGTGGCTGGAGAAGACGACCGGAACACTGTTCCGGTCGCCTGAAAGTGATTTTCCCTAATCTGTGTAATTAACTAAGTTTGAACGTAGGCCCTTGGATTTTGTGGTTCCCGCGTGTGTGAATGGCCAGGATTGCTTCATTAACCCTAATCCTCATTTAATTAGTTTAATTAAGATTTAATTAATTGATTCTGCCAGATCAAATCCAAGCCTTCATCTACGTGCCAGTCAACCCAAGTTTAAACCCTGACCACTGGATCCTTTGACTTTCATTTAATTTCATTTTTATTTCATTTAAATTCATTTCTTTTGTGCATTTTATTTAAAATAGCTAAAAACATCAAAAAAATATGATCTCTTGCATTTCTGATCCAAATATTTTTCTCAACCTAAAAATAATTTTATTTTTATTTTTTGCATTAAAAAAGTATTTTTAAAATATTTAAATGTTTTATTTAATTAATTGATTTTAATTAATTAAATATGCATTTAGGTTTCTAAAAATCACCAAAAAATTCATAAACCATTCCAATACATTTAGAAATATTTTCAAACTCACCATACAAATTTCTTTTTAGGTTTGATCATAATTTCATAATTTTCTTTGAATTAGGGTTCTTAAAAATCACATTTTTCTAACCCTAACTTGAAAAATTCACTTCTGCCTAACCATGATGATTTTGAACTTGGTTCTTTTTGCATTGTTTCATATATCACATGTAGTTTCTAGGTTATTTATCTCATGATTTTATCTTGCATTTTCAATTTGATTTGCATTTTTTCTTTAGAAGCACCCAAAAACCCTAGCAAACTTAGGAATTTCATAACTTCCATTAGGTTAAGCTTCTGACCTTCTCCTTTGGGATGTGATCTTGTATAGGTTTAAGATTTGTTTGAGTTCAATTTAAATTTTTTATCATGAAGTATGCTTCTGTTTGGGTCATATGCATCTCATGTTGTCTTAAAACCCTAATTTTGCATCTTCATTTGCATTCTCCTTTACATATCATCATCATCATATGAACTTGCCATGACATTTCAAGCATTTGTATGACATCTTAGACATCTTAGGACATACTTGAACATTTCTTGATCATTTCTTCATTCATTTTCTATGCTTTTCATCCATTACATCTCATGAACATCCATGTGTTTTCATGCTTCTAAACATGTTTCCATTGCATCTCATCCTTGTATGATCATTCATATGCATATTGTATGGCTTTGCATCATCCCATATGACATTTACATTGCATTTTCACTTCTGAATTTGGTCCTTGCATCTCATTTCATCTCATTTTCTTTTGCTTTATATCTTATGCATTCATACTAACATTTCAGGTACTTTTGGTAAGTTATCTGGGAGGTGAATTTGCCTTCACCTCCCACCTTTTCTTTCATCTTCACATGCATATTTATTTGTCTTTGAAGTGAACTTATTTCACTTATGTCTCTCTTGCTCCTTTTCTTTTCTCCTAAGTTACTTATCTTCTTCAGGAAGTAAGTAACTTGTTCCTCTCTCCCTTTCTCTTTTCATCTGCTTCTTCCATTGGTGGCCTTGAAGATCTTTTCTCTTAAGCCTCATAAACCATAGGATGTCCAAGCATGATAACTTTTAGGGTTGTGTATAGTTCCCCCCATATTTTTACCTTTGAGTCTCCTTGAGTCTCTCTTTTCATCTCTTAATCAGAGACTAAACTCTTAAAGTTTTAGGACTTTAGAATTAGGGTTATGCCTGCATCCTTATCTTAGGATGGAGTGTATAACTTTAATCCTTAGTGTTGAACCTTTAATTTGTTTACATATCTTAATCAAAACACATTAATAATCACTAAGACTTCATCTTGTAACTTGGGACTTACATTAGGGTTCTATCTCTTCCTTATGGTTAAGAGGGACTAACCCTAGTGTTTAATGGACAAGTCCCCCTCAAGTTGTCTTACAAACTTAAAATCCACTTCTTAATCTCACCCTTTAATTAAAATCCACTTAATAAAGGTTTGTTATATAATGAATTTAGTCCCTAACCATGGATTAAGTTGAGGTATCTTCCTCAGCTTAAGTGTTCTCAGCTATCATACTTCTATTAGGATGGTGTAATGAGTCCACTAATATGTGATTAGAGATTGTCGCTCACATCTGATGACACATGACCAAGAGGGGTACAGACGCGAACGGTCGACGAAAGAGAGAACACAAAGAGTGAACTGAAAAGAGTCGCCAGCTAGGAATTTGTATCCCGAAGGAAAGGTAATGCTGCATAAACCTAGGAAGAAATGGATAAGATGGTCGCGAACCAGAGATACTGAGAAAGGGGGTTGGTTACAACTTGGGAAGGTATTAGCACCCAGATTGTCCGTCGTACTCGACGGGATCCACGCTTGAAAGTTTGTGTTTAAAAGGGGTAGTGTCAGTGCTATTTTATGTGCCAAAGCTGGAAAAGAATGCAAGTGTCAGTGTAAAAGAAATGTGAAGTGAAGTGGAGAAGTGTCAGTGTAAGGAAAGAGTCCATGGCTCAAGACTATGAGGCTTAAAGAATAATACTGGAAGAGGGGGAATATACAGAGTCTTTTGTTCGATAACAGTTAAGTTATGCCTACGTATCCTCTCGTGCAATGAGGAAGTCAGAACACCGTAGTTCGACTCAAAGAGACTGGAAGATAAATTGACTTGTGAAATGCTTACTTGCCTATGCTCAAGTGTATGACCTGTCTGGCTCAGGTGCAAACTATCTTGCATTAGACGGAAGAAGCGAGTTCTCGTTTGTGAGTGAATGAGGTGAGAAAAGAATCCCGGAGGAGACGATTATTGTTTGTTTTTGTGTTTTCAATCTTTTATCATTTTTGGAGTTTGTCATAAGTCAATGAGCTTAAGCCTAATACAAGGGTTAGTAAACTCACCACATCCTCCCTCTGATTAGGGGTAATGAGAATACTTTAAGTGTGAAGTAAACACCTCACACTTAATCACCATGATGTAGGATTAAGATCATTGACCTACTTGCACTTATTTAGATGTTTTTGGAGTTTTTGTTTAGTTTTAAGTAATGAGTTTAAGCCATAATCAAGAATTTAATGGACCCATTACACCATCCTAATAGAAGGATAATAGATGAGAACATTTAAGCTGAGGAAGGCTCCTCAACTTAATCCATGATTAGGGATTAACCTCATGACAAAACAGAGCCTTTATTAAAGTGGATTTTAGTTAATGGTAAGATTAAGAAATGGATTTTATGGTTTGTAAGACAACTTGAGGAGGACTTGTCCATTAACACTAGGGTTAGTCCTTCTTAACCAATTAAGGAAGAATTAGAACCCTAATGCAAGGCCCAAGTTACAATCTTAATGTCTTAATGATTATTAGATGAATTTATTAAAGGATTTAAACACATTAAGGGTTTAACACTTAGGATTAAAGTTATACACTCCATCCTAATAGAAGGATGCAGGCACAAGCTTAATCACAAAGCCTTAAAACCTTTAGGATTTAGTCCTTGATTAAGAGATGATAAGAGAAGACACAAAAGATGACACAAAGGTAAAACTAATGGGGGACTAATCAAACCCTAATTGTGATCATGCTTGGGTGTTCCTGGGGTTTATGAGGCTTGCAAGAGATCTTCAAGGAAAAGCCACCAAAGAAGGAGAAAGATGGAAGGAGGAGAAACAGAAAGAAGCAAGACAACTTACTTCAATGAAGAAGATAAGTTGCTTGAAGAAAGAAAGTGGGGAGGGAACATGAATGAGCAAGCTCACTCTAATACAAAAGTGATATGCAGCAATGAATGCATAAAAGAGATGAGGAGAGATTATGAGAAGTGAAGGCAAATTCACTTCTCAAACACTTACCACCTGAAAAGTTAGCAAAAGGAAGCGAAATGGAATGAAAATGAAATGAAATGCAAAGATGGAAACCAGAATCAAAAGCATGTTTATGATGTTAATGATGCAAATAGATGACATAAATGTATGTCATGAGATGGGGATGATCATACAAAGGATGGGAATGCAAATGAAGCATACAAGAGGCATGAAAGTTTATGAATGCACATGAAATGAAAGCAAAACATGGCAAATGGATGATGCAATGATCAAACATGATTTCAATACGTCCTAAGATGTCTTATATGTCATGTGGATGCACAAAATGTCATGTAAAATTCATGTATGCGAGTTTATGCAAGATGGATGCAAATGAAGATGCAAATTAGGGTTTATGCACAACATGAGATACAAAATTCAAAATCAGAAGCAAATGGTAAGATAAAAAATTGAAAATGGGATCAAAGCGACCCTAAACCTATATAAGCTCACTGCCCAAATGGGAAGGTGAGAAGCTAAACCCTAAGGGACTTATGAATTTCCTAAATTTCTAGGGTTTTAAAGGTGATCCTAAAGGTAAAATACCAAAAAAATTGAAAATGCATTATAAAAATGAAACAAAAATGTTTTTAGATGCTTGAAAGTATGCATAACATAATGCCAAAAGAACCATTCACAAACTCAACTTGGATCAAAAGTTATGCATTTTTGAAGTTAGGGTCAAAAATATTCAAATTAAAGAACCCTAATTCAAATGAAAATTGTCAAAGTGTGATCAAAACCAAAAATAAATTTGTGCTTTGTAAATGTTTCTAAATGTTTGAAAAGGCTCTCTGAATTTTTTTGGGATTTTTAAATACTTAAATGTATTTTTAATTAATTAATTCTCATTAACTAATTAAAAATAATCATTTAAATGATTTAAAAATATTTTTTAATGCAAAAAATAAAAATAAAAATATTTTTGGGTTCTAAAAATTTATAAAGTGTTTGATAAAAAATTTCAGAATTTTTTGATGTGTTTTACTATTTTTTAAAATTTGTATGAAATAAATAAGAAAAATGTGAAATAAAACTAATTAAATGAAATAAAAATGGAAAGTCAGCTAATCCTAGGGTGGAGATTCAAAGCTGGGTTGGAGGGAATTGACCCCGCGCGCATCTGGACGGCTAAAATTCAAATCTCACTAATTACACAATTAAACCCTAATCTGAACCCTAATGACATTCAGGTGACCGGAACAGTGTTCCGGTCATCTTCTCTGGCTGCTCTCTCACTCAATCTCTCTCAATACGCCATGAAACCTCACTAAACTCTCCAGAATCAAACATTAGACAACTCTAAACAAGAATCCAGCAATCAAAATCATTTATTTTCACTCAAGATCAAGAATCAAAGGCAAACGGAAAACACGCAAAAATTTCAGAAGCTTCATACATGCTTGTTTCTTACTCATTTTCAAAACTAAGTAGACCATGATGATCAGCAAAGCATAAAGAACATTTCTGGAAAATTTGTTCTTGAAGTTACCTGAAATGGAGCTTTCGAAAATGGCACTGTCTGGTCCTCTCTTTGGTGCTTTTCCCCTTCTTTTGACTCCCTCTTGCTTCTGGGATGCTTGGCTGAAGCTTTTGTGGACTCTTTTTGAAGTTTGCTGAAGTTCAGTTCAAGGGGGGGCCAAAATCGTGTTTTTGATATGGCTGTTTTTAGGGCAAGATGAAGGGTAGGAAATGACCAGGGGTTGATGGTGAGTTGTTCTATGAAGTTTGTTTGAAGGTTTGTAGCTTGTGTGATGAGTTTCGAATGAAAATGCAAAGAGGGGAGTTTTGGTGAATGCTGACTTGTGGGAGGATTCTGGCTTGCTTAATGTGTGTAATGGCTTGTATTTGGTCCATGTATCATGTCTTGATAGGTCAGAGAGTTGTTGGTGGCCTATGCTGATTGATATGGTTCATTTTGCAAAAAGTCAAGGTTAGGTGTCCTTTGAGGTATGGGCAAATTCAGGCCAAGGACAAGGGCATGTCCTGCGCATCTTGATTCATGGGCAACCATGGAATTTATATTGAGGCCAATTAGCAAGTGGATTGAAGTTTGTGGGGGGTTTTGCAAATTTCATGAAGTTTGGCCCTTTCTTAATTTCTTCATACACAAGTCATGAAACTTGGAAATTCTTGGGCCAATTCTGACTTTTAGGCATTGCATTATGATGTTATGAGGTGTAGAAGTCCATTTGAAGTCATAAAATAGCTTGGCATGAGGTTTTGCAAAAATCCCTCTTAGGCATGAAACTTGAAATTATGTGATTTTTGCCAACTTTGGAAAGCCATAACTTGAGTTCCAAAATGAATTAGACCTTGTTCTTGTACTTTTTGAAAAGGTAATGATACAATCTACAACTTTCATGACCAAGAATTTTCCATTTGAAGCATTTTTGGTTGAGAAAGAGGAGGTTGAAAAACTTTCCCAAAATGGAAAGTTTACATTACAAGTCATTTCCATATTTGGCAACTTTTGGTTTAGCCCACTTTTCTTCAAATTTGTGAACTTCAAATCACTTCAATGATCAAATAAAGACCATATAACTTCATTTTGATGAAAAATCCATTTGGGTTCCATGTTTGGGAGCCTCAGATGCCCTGATTTGGCTCTGACTTGCTCAAGAAGTTACCCAGTGATCAGATGACTTCCTCAATGAATTTTCCAATCAAACTTGGTATGCATGATCCTTATATCATATTCAGACCAATAGAATCAAGAATGACCAAAAAATTTGGAGTTATGGCCTCTGAAACCAAAACCCTAATTTTAGGTCATCTGTGTAGTTAAACTTGGCTCTGCTTCCAAGCTTTGCCAGTTCTTGTGATTTTATGACTTTCTTGATCTTGGGAGGATTTAATATGATGATTGAACATACATGGACCCTCTTGAGATGATTGATGACCTTGGGAGTGGCTCAGAAGGATCTTGGATTGCTCAGATCACAAACCCTAGATGCAGATGAACTTGAACTAATGCAGTGAAGCAAAAATGCAATATGAAATGGTATGATTAAAATTATATAAATGAAAAGATCACAGGCCATGGTGTGAACTTAGTGAGGGCAAATTTGGGGTGTTTACAGCTGCCCCTATTCAAACATGAGTTAGCTGTGCAGGATGTAAGCGTCGGGCTTAACAGACAAACAAGATAACTTGTGGTTGAATACCAAAGACAGTCCAAAATTTGCACTCACTGGGCGAAGAAGAAAAGGGATATAGATTGTAAAAGAAAGTATAATATGATTGTAAAGAAAGCGGGTGATGGAAGACGACCATCGAGCAGAGGACGACTGCTGGGGACAAAGCAATGACGGGGACGACCGACATGCTGGGGAAATATCAAAGAAATAAGATTCTCTAGGGATTAAGAGGTAAAGTCAATGATGGGAACGACCATCAGGTTAATGAAATAAATGATGAGGGACGGTCATTAAAGGTGAAGGACGATCACCTAGCAGGGGACGGCTGCTTTGTTGGGGATAAGGACGAGGGACGGTCATCCAAGGTGAAGGACGATCACCTAGCAGGGTACGGCTGCCGAAAGTATCACGACATAGGACGAATGCCGGATAAAAAAGGTCGACGATGGGGACGGCCATCGGATAAACATGATGAAGGGCGATCATCAAGAGGTGAAGGACGATCACCTAGCAGGGTACGGCTGCTCTCGGGGTTTATCATGACATAGGACAAATGTCAGATAACAAGATCAACGATGGGGACGGCCATCGGATAAAAATAATGAAGGACGATCATCAAAAGGGTGAAGGACAATCACCTAGCAGGGGACGGCTGCTAAAATATCACGACATAGGACGAATGTCGGATAAAAAAGGGTTCCAATAATGGAGACTCCGCTGGGGGAATGATGAGGGACGGTCATCAAAAAGGTGAAGGACGATCACCTGGCAGGGTACGGCTGCCGAAAAAATATCATGACATAGGACGAATGTCAGATAGAAAAGAAGTTTTGCTTTTTACTGGGAATTTGCTGTGGAATCTTCTGGGGAATGGTAGATACAGATGAGTATCTACATTCGAGAAAGGAGAGGTACAAGTGTTTGACGTTGTGTATAGATTAAAGATGCGGACGAGCTTCCTTAAGACTATGATACGCTCGAGTATCGGTAGAAACAGACGCTAACGCATGTTCAGAGATGATGATACGGACGAGTACCAACTGGTTAACAAAGAACACGGATGAGTGTTGAATCTGAGAAAAGATAAGTGATGTATACAAGATACGGGCGAGTATCTGTATGAGTGAAAAATAAGCATGAGTGAGACACAGACGAGTGTTCAATATGCTGGGGAGAATATGACACAGACGAGTATCATAAGAGAAAGTGTATAAGTTATGAACTTATAAGTGTAAGAGATATCTGGTGATCTGTGGGGACTGTGAGTCTTCGTATATATTGCAGATGGAATGTCGGTATATATAGGTGTTTAATTCAAAACATGGCTTGTGACCATGCAGTATGTTTGATTTTTGCCGTAATGCTCTGTATTAGACGGAATGCTACGCTCTGAGGGGAAATATGATGCGAATGCATAACTTAACGGTTATCGAACAAAAGTCTCTGTATATTCCCCCTCTTCCATCATTATTCTCTAAGCCTCATTGTCTTAAGCTCTGCACTCTTTCCTTGCACTGACACTCCTTTATTTCACTTCACATTTCTTTTACACTAACACTTGTATTCTTTTCCAGCTTCTACATACAAATAGCACTGACGCTACCCCTTTAAACACGGATCTCTTAAGCGTGGATCCCGTCGAGTACGACGGACAATCTGGGCTCTAATACCTTCCCAGGTTGTAACCAACCCCCTTTCTCAGTTTCTCTGGTTCGCAACCGTCTTATCCATCTTCTTTATAGGTTTATGCAGCATTACCTTTCCTTCGGGATAAAAATGCCTAGCTGGCGACTCTTTTCAGTTCATCTTCATTTCTCCTTTCGCCGACCGTTCGCGTCTGTACCCCTCTTGGTCGGGTGTCATCAGGTGGGAGCGACAGCTTGGCGACTCTGCTGGGGACCCTTATACTGCAACCAGGGCTTCTGGTTCTTTTTGTGGGTTCCTCCTAGCTCTTGTTTGATTTGTGTTTACTGGGGTGTTATGTGCTATGTGTGTTTATTTATTTGCTTTATTTATTGCTTTATGTACAGCTTTATTTATTTCTTACTTTACAGTCTTATGCATATTTCATAGTGTCATTGCTGGATCTGGTTTTCTGTTTTGGTGGGTGGGGTTCCACTGAGTGATTAAGGTCTTATACCTAGGACCTGAGTGACACCTAGGCTAGAGTGGTTCATGTTCTTTCCCATTCCATTTCGGTCTGGTGCGGGAATATGAAACACGATTCAGATGTGGGTTTCTTCTTGAGAACTCTGTGCTACAGATTTCCTGTAGTGCTAGGGCTATCTGGGAAGCCCGCTAAGTCTGGATAACCTTTATTATGACCTTCAGAATCTGGGGTGAATTAGAGGAGGATCTTTTATGGTTATTGTAAACATTGTACCTCCGGGTTAGAAGTGTTTACACTTCTCATAACTGATCCAAGTCCGAGGATCCTTGTTCTAGAACATTACATGTTAGGGGGTTGGGTTGTTTACAGGTTTGCAGGAACCATTGGCCACATCATACCCTGTTACTGTTTTGTTTAAGAATACTCCACTTTGGACAGTTCTTGTGATTAACCCTGGACATGTGACTCTTTATTTGAGTCCCCCACCCTGGTTACTAGATTTCTGAGCCTTCATCTGGACTTTTGAACCTACATGGACTTTATATCAAGACAGATAATCAGATCCAGCTCTTGATCACAAACCCTTGCATATCATTTGCATATATCATCATTGCATCATTTAACATTTGTTTATTTGCTTTTCAGGGTATCCACCTCATTATATCTTGGTTTTGGTTTTGACCCCTTCTATTGCTTAGACCTCTGCTTCAACTGTCTTCTTCAGTTATCTGCTTCAGTTAGAGACTTACTTTCAGCTTCTCAGTTTGTGATCTTCATCAGCATTTGACTTCAGCTTCTTCATCAACACTCATGGCTACCCCCAGGAAGAGCAACATATATTATCACTTTTTTGAGCCTTCTTTGACTGGTATCAGGCAGGTCCAGTCACTTATCACACCTGACCACATCCCACTGTTCAGAGAGCATCATGGAGGTATTCTAGATATGGTTATGGACCTTGATTCCTCTCAGAGAAGCATGATCCACACATGCTTGCAGTTCTATGACCCTCCACTGAGATGTTTCACCTTTCCTGACTTTCAGATGGGGCCTCTATTGGAGGAGTTTTTTTTGTTGGTTGGAGTACCTATCAGAGGAGGGATCCCCTTTAATCCAGAGATGGCTGCTCCCAGAAGTGAGGAAATAACAAGGGCATTGTACTTGAAGCCTGCCCTTATTGAGCAAAACATGACAACAAAAGCTGGGATTCCTGGTTTACACCTGGACTTCTTGATTTCTCAGGCCATCCTGAAGGCTACCTTGGGAGAATGGAGGGCAGTCTGTGCACTTTTAGCCCTCAGCATATATGGGGCTATATTGTTTGCAGATGAGCCTAAATTTGTCAGTAAGAATGCCATCCATTTGTTTCTTCTGAGGAACCCAGTACCTACACTGCTAGGGGATTTTTACTATTCTATTCATCAGAGGAATGAAAAACAAAGGGGGGAGTTGGTGAGATGTTGTGCTCCTTTGTTTTACTCTTGGTTACTCAGACACCTGCCTAAATCAGATGTTTTTTTTGAACCCACATCAGCAGAAGAATTGGGCCAAGAAGTTCAATGCCTTAACCTCATATGATATCAGATGGTGTACCCAGAGCACCAAAGGCAAGGACATTATCACCAGCTGTGGGCAGTACCCTAATGTGCCTCTCATAGGAGTAAAGGGTTGCATCAATTACAACCCTTTACTGTTTAAGAGACAATTGGGATATGCCTTAGTTCACCCTCCTAGAGGACAGGATTTAGCTGAAACCCTATACTGTGAAGTGCAACCTAATTCAGCTGTTGTTAGACAAGCCTCCTGGGCTTGGGACATCATCCATACAAAAGGGATAGCTATTCTTGGAAGATGTAATAATGTTGCTTCAGCTCAGTACACAGACTGGTCTCGTACTAGAGCTCAGATTACCAGAATGCCTTTCACCTTGGAAGACACACCTGGACCATCTACAGTACAGCCTGCAGCAACTGTTAGCCTGAAAGAATTTGAAAAGTTGAAGGAAAGGAATGAGCAGCTATCTCAGGCCTTGAATAAGACTCTTTGGGAAAGAAGTGACGGTCGTCTGGACATTGAGAGATTGGAAAAGCTCAAGGTTGAGCATGTGAGCAACAAATTCCTTGTGTTCTTTACGTTTCTCGCATTTTACTTTTGTTCATTTTGATCTTGTGTGCTTTAAAATTCTGGTGTATCAAATTAGTACACTCAAAGTGTTTGATAAATAGTTACACTCAAAAGTGATAACTAGAGTGGGTAAAATTCTGCATTATTTGATACAACAAAATTATCCTTGGTGTGTGCACTCCAAGTGTTTGGTAAAAAGCCTAACCACACAAATTCAATTTGATTGTGCCTAATTTCTTTTCTATATCATTGTTAAGAATAGTTTTATCAAGTGTTGAATTATCAAGTGAATCATTTGTGAAATATTAATTCTTCTAGTCATCATTTCATTCCAATTGGGTTTTGTGTATATCCGAGCTCCGGTGACTTCAAATTTGAACTAGACGAATTTCCGGGAAACTTCCGCAATACTTTTTCAATTAAATTTTGAAAAGTAATTTTTTAAAAAGGGATCTATTCAACCCCCCTTCTAGATCCGCGCTATCGTCTAATACTTTTCTCATCTCATTCACTCTAAGCGCGAACTTGCGACGACTTGTCTCATTTGCAAGACGATAAACGCACCCGTTCAAGGCGAGCTTGCAACACCTGGGCATAGACATAAGCAGTTTCAGCTCATAAAAAACAAAAATAAATAGTTTCCGCCTTAGTTAGGCGAACTACGTCGACTCTGCTCCTCATTTTCCCGATGAGGTACGTAGGCAGCGGGGTAGGGCCCGTTCGAGAACACTCTTTATTTTCCCTACATTTCCCTCTTTCTTTTCGTTCTTTCTTTTTCCAATTCTCATTACAGTTCCAGTTAGCAGTTCTTTCGTTCAGCAGCATCTTATTTCTCACCCTTTGAAACAGACAAACAAGCGTGGATCCCGTCGGGTACGACAGACGATCTGGGGTGCTAATACCTTCTCAGGTCGTAACTGACTCCCGAACCCAGATCTTTGGTTCGCAGGACCTTGTCATTTCCTTTTCTCTTGGGTTTGTGCAATATTACCTTTCCCATGTGTTGCACCCCAAAATTTGCCCTCACAATACAAGACTTTGTGTTCTAAGAAGGTCCACAAGGTTCACAAGTTCTCCAACACTTGCATAACCTTTCATGAGGTTCATGAAGTCCATAAGCTGCTTCTTGAAGGTTCACAAGGTTCACAAGTTCCATAATGCTTTCAACACCTTTCATGAGATTCATGAAGTCCACAAGTCACTTCTTGAAGGCTCACAAGGTTCACAAGTTTCTCAATGCTTATATAACCTTTCATGAGGTTCAGGAAGTCTACAAGTCACTTCTTGAAGGTTCACAAGGTTCACAAGTTTCTCAACATTTACAAGACCTTTCTTGAGGTTCATGAAGTTCACAAGTTACTTCTTGAAGGTTCACAAGGTTCACAAGATTCACAAATGATTACAAAGCTCTCCTGAGGTTCATGAGGTCTACAAAGCTCTCCATAAGATTCACAAGGTTCACAAAGTTCACAATTGGTCAAAGAAGTTGACAATTCCCTCAGACAATGCACCTCCTAAGCAGTGCATCCAGAACTAGGGTTTTGACTTTAATCAGGCTAAATGGACTTCCAATGCCTCAAGTGAGTTTCATGACATCTTATATGTGTGTAAGAAACCCCATGTCAAGTTTCAATACTTTTCTCAAAAGTTTGCTCAGTCAGATGATCAGATAAGTCAAAATCAGTCAATGCAGTTAAAAAGTCAAACTGAGGTCAACTGTGGTCAAACCAAAGTCAAACTTCATGATTTTTTGCCAACATCAAGTATATGAAGTAAAATTCATCATTTGATCAAGGGTTGATCATGATTCATCAAGGAGATTCCAGATCATCAATAATCAGGAGTTTCTAAATTAGGGTTTCCTCAGTAAAAGTCAACTGAACTTTGACCAGGCATAACTTTCACATACTTCATCACCAAGTCTCCATACAAAGCTCATTTTGAAGGAAATTGAATTCTCTACAACTTTGATGTTGAAGGTTAAGCCCAAAAATGCTTCATTTGAAAGATATGATCTAAGACATTATAGGTCATTTCAAAAGTCAACAAAAAGTCAACAACTTCAAAAGGGCATAACTTGAGATTGGTAAATGATATGGACCTGAAACCAATGGGGTTGTTTAGAGGACTCTTCAAGCTTTCCAAAAAGTCCAAGAACACCCTCATACCTTTAAAATTGAGGGAGATGTGTCCTTGCAAAGTTGGGCAATTTTGTGATGATTTATATTGAAAAAGGGGGCTTAAAAGCAATTTTCTCCAAATGGGCTGGCCAAATTATGACCCAACCCATACAATAATAACATGCACGAAATTTCCATGATATTTTCATATTTTTTATTTTATTTAATTAATTTATTATGATTTATTACATTTTAAATCATTTTAAATTTAAATAAAATATTAAACATGAAGATATATTGTTGTGATTGAATCTAGAAAGTCTTAAAGGATGATTAGAGTCAAAGAGGAATGAAATCATGTGAATTGTCCCAAAATAGCAAGTCATAATGCACAAATATTTGACTTTTAACACTTGATCTTTTTCAATATTTTTTGGACCAAATCTTCACACAACCTATCCATGTTTTTGACCTAAATCACTCCCACATATATACTGATCACAAACCCTAGCTCATTCACGAAATCCAGCAGCTCAAAGGTAGGTTTTACACTTCAAAAAATCATAAGAAATTTCAAATTCGGATTCCAAAATACAGGCACTTTCAAGACGATTTGAAGGTTGATTCTTCTTCATTAGATGTCATTGATCATGTTTGGATCATAAACAACATATGAAACATCCTCATTCACATGAATCAAACCCGTGTTCATACTACATTTAAATTTTTTCGATTCCACGATTTTGTTGGTTTTCAATTGATTTTGATTGTTTAATTATGTTTGTTTCATTGTATTAAAGCTTCCTGGATGTTTAGATTGGAGTTTCACTGCCGAATCCATGAATCACCATAGTTAGGGTTTACCAACTGTGAGTTTGGGGATTCTATCATACAGCCAATTTCAGACCAAATTAATGACTTATTTGGAACCTACGGCCTTCATTTAGTTGATCTGGGCACTTAAAATAAATTTATTGTACGTATTTTTCATGATTTGAGATGCAGGAGTTCTAGTGACGGGAAAAATCCGTCACTATAGGCTATTGTGACGGACCAACTGTCACTAAAGGTTAAGACGACGGGCAGAGGAAGAAGAAGGTCTTTGGCGCGTTTACTAAAATTCAAAAATCACTTTATATTATATAGTTTTGTTTGTGAATACATTGCAAACGCTGCAGGTGGCCTGGTGGAAAAGTACGCTTGTGTTTGATGAGAAGGGAGGGGATCGAATCCCACCTCCAGCATATTTTTGATATTTTGTCCATATAAACTGCAGTTTTAATATATTATTATTTGAAGTGGTTTGCTTAACAGTTAGGCTCTCCCAGCCAGGTGGTCAAGCATGCGCGCGTATATCCTTAAGGTCCTGGGTACGAAACCACCCCAGGACTTTTTGTTCTTTTATTTTTTCTGAATTTTCAGGATCAATGCATAAAACAGAATGAAGATGTTTCTTCATCACCTGCGTTTGGTTGGTCCAGTGGTCCTTGTTGTTGCCTGCTAGCAAGAAGTCTTGGGTTCAAATCCCACCAGGTTCTTTTTTCTCTTTTTTTATTTCCTTTTGTTTTCTAGTTTAATTCAATTAATTTAAAATAATTTATATTATAAAATATGTATATATATTATATAGTCTAATTACTCTTAAAATAATTTTCTAGAAAAAAATATAAAACTCTTGTTTTTTTATTTATTTAAATTTTAGATAATTTTATATGATTATTAAAAAAAATAAATTTTTTGTATATAAGTTAACCCTAAATTTTCACAAATCTTAAAAAATAAAACCCTAATTTTATAAAATCAAAAAATGTGTTTTTTTTACAAACCCTAGTTTAATTATCTAATATTGTTATTGATGTTCAAATCTAATTTTTATTAAAAAAATATAAATTGTTTATAATTTGAAATTTTGTACATAAATTTGTATAGAAATTAAAATGTCCAATTTATTTATAATATAAAAATGTTCTCTAATTGTTTGTAATTAATTATATATGTAAATAATTTCTAAAAAAAATTGCAAATTTAATAACTTTTCATAATATGTTCATGATTTATTTAATTTATTTATAATTTTGAATTTCATGTTTCCTATTAACTATTAAAACTTTGTTTATTATAATATTTTGTTTACTATTATTATTACTAATCATATAATTTATTTTGCTTTATTATTTCAATTAATTTTTATTATTCACTAACCCCTCTTATTTTATTATTATTATTTTTACTAATTTTATATTTCTACTAATCTTATTCAATTGTTCTTATTATTATTATTATTTACTAACCCCTTAATTTATTTATTGTTAAATTATTATTATTTGCTCATTTATTATTTTTGTTTATTTCTTGTAATTGTTTCCCGGATGTAATTGTAATTATTTAATTATTATTATGGTTAGTAATTAGGGAGTGTAAACAACATGTATGCAATATTAAAATAAATTTAGATAATTTTTAATATAAGATAATTAAATTAAACACGTCACACACGTAAGTCGATTTTAATCGCCGTCTCACTTTCTAAGGGTATCCCTTAATGTTGCCTATTCACAATGGTCAAGTGGGGTGTATAAAGCAAGTCCCTCAAATAGAAAAAAATCATCAAAGTCCCTTATGGTTGCCTTTACGAATCGAGTCCCTTTCGGAAAATGATGATAGTACCTCCAGTTTGCTTATTACACCTCACCATGGCCTTCAAAAATCAAATTGTCCCTCACATGTCCCTTAACATCCAAAGTAAGGACTACCTACTCCATTATAGTAGGGATAGTCTTACTAAGGAAAGGATAAAGAATAAGAAAGACCTTAAACATTAGGGTAGGCTACTCCTAGATACTTGCTCACTTCAAAAATTTTCCAAACACTTAACATTTTCAAACAAATTTTCAAACAAGTTTTTAACACATCCTTACATGGATTATTTATTAACTATTCTGAAAATTTTCTATCCACACACTACACTTTCAAAACAATTCAAAAGTGAGCTTAAGTACCTAAGAGCCCATGGATAACCATGGATGAAAAGGGTGCTAACACCTTCCCTTTTCATAACCTACCCCCCGGACCCAAAAACATTCTCTAAGGTCTTTCCTGTTCTTTTATAACCTTTCCTTATGGATAAAATAAAAGTCGGTGGCGACTCTTGCTATCCGCAACATTGTTTAAAGTCAGTTCTCCCACCGTGTTACACCATGCATTCGGGATAAAAATGTCTGGTTGGCGACTTTACCTTTTCCGCGCCACTTTCATGCTTGTACTAGGATGAAAATCCTGGGAGCGACATGTATCGAATCCCTTTTGGTCATTCTAAAAGATTTGATGATGCTTTGAGTATGATTTGGAAAATGGAAGTTCCTACTAAAGTTAAAGTCTTTGGTTGGAGAAGTTTTATTAATAGACTTCTTACTAAACTCTCTCTTTCTTGTAGAGGATGCACTTTTTCTATGGAAATTCCTTGTGTTTTTTGTTGCGATACCAATGAAACGGTTGATCACATTTTTATGAATTGTAAATTGGCTAAATTGGTGTGGAAGGAGGTGGCCGAATGGATTAGTTTTGAATTTCGTTGTTTCGATAATCTAAAAGAGAGTTCTTTTTGGTGTTTGTATGGTAAAAAGAAAAGGGTGAAGAAAGGTAGAGAAAGTTATATTTTGTTAGCAACATGTTGGTCTTTGTGGTTGTTAAGGAATGGTAGCATTTTTAAGAACAATTCTTGGAACATTTTTTGTGATAGACAAATAATTCAATTAGGAGAGAATAAGGGGATCACAAGCCCCAAGGATTACAAGCAACCAAAAGGAAGCAAAGCTATAAGGACCAAAGAAAATCAACTAACCAAAAACAACTAAATAAACTAGAAACTTCGTTTTTAGTGACCGATTTAGAGACAAAAAAAAATTTAAAAAAATCAGTCACTATGCACTTTAGCGACCAATAAAGCGACCCTCATTTATCAGTCGAAAAAGTGCTAGTCGCTGATCTTTAGTGACGAAATCAGCAACCAATTTTTAATGACCAAATTCGAGACGGATCTAGTGACCGAAATTGTGACCGATTCAGTTACGAATATTGTGACCAATCCTTTGTTTAGAGACCGATATAAAATATATTTTATCAATTATTAAATTCCAATTAAATAATTACAAAAATTAATTCAGTCACTAAATTGGTCTCCATATTTTTTTTTTATAAAAATAAATATTTTGAACAATATTTTTTGACAAAACTGTTTATCTGAATATCTTAAATATTTCATATAAATACAAAATATAAATGCATTACACATTTTAATATTTTTAACAATGTAACATTGTAATAAATATTTTTAAATACACATAAGAAATATAACAAAAACATATTTTAAAATATTACTAAATACTCTTCAAAAGAATACAATTGAAGAATATAAGATAAATAATTTCTAAGTATTCATCGAAAAATACAATAACACTGTTTTAATTAAAAATAATAAGTATCATAACAAAATGATAACATATTATTTTTATAAACAATTGTAATTCTAAGTTCATCTCTTCAACATCAATCTTATCATTATTATCTTGATCTAAAATATGGCTTCAATTGAATGTTCAAACTACCCATGATGCTCCTGCAAGGAAAATTAAAAAAAAAAAAAAAAAAAACATAAATTAATGAAGCTAAGCAAGCAAAACTATACACACTAGTCTCCACCACTATCTCTAATTCTATAACTACAGTCATTCTTGCCTTTACCATCACATATTCCAATTCCTATGTTTAATTAAGAAATAAAGAGCATTAGTGATGTGCAATTTACTTTTACAAGCATGACACAAACACAGTTAGTGTCAGCTTGGTTACTAGTCCTTGGATCCATTTTATCTCTCAAATTTGATTTTAATGAAATTATTTTATTGTAACCATACATCAAGCTTATTTCCAAGTAAAAACATATAAGCTAAATATAAAATGTTTTACTTTAAATTTAATTTTCAACATGAAAACCTTGTTTATAAACAAGTAATGTTATTGTTTTAAATGCAGACAAAAGCAAAAGAGTAGTAATATTTTAATAAGGAACAATACATGATACAAAAATACTATTGCATTGCATTTATGAGAAACCAATCAATCATTGTTACCTATAACATTGTTTCCAAGTGACCCACTCCAGCCCAAAACAAAAGGGAAAGGAACAAAGAGATACCTTACTATAACATCGCCAAATTCATCAAAAGAAGAAATCAGAGGAGTATTTGTTCCTGTAAAGAAATCACCACCATTCAATGAATGGTTCACTTCTATAGGACAATCTACTTGATGTTAATGGATATACTTCATGTTTTATATGTGTCACAATTAATGTCTCAAGTTATTTTGAGATCTCAACTTTTACATGTGAAGAATTACTGTCATCAACTTCATATATTGTTAAGAAAGAAGAAAATTAAGATAAAGTATTGTTAAACGTAGATTGTATTATAATGTAATATTATAATTGAAGTCATTTATACACAGCTACAAATTAGAAACAAATTGCCATGTTCATTTACGACTCTTACAAACATAACTATCAAAATATGCAAATAATCAAACAGACACACCCAAAATAAGCTTTGAATTTTGTGGATATCATGTCAACACTAAAAGTAAGCCATATATTTACCATTGGGACAATATAGAGTTGGGTTGATTCATGGTCATCTAGTCACTGGAATAAAACTGACGAATTTCCTGAGTCATGATTGCATTTGATAAAGAAATATGCAGCTGGTCTCAAATTCAAATTCCGTTGAGATATGATATACCAATGAAAGCCAAGATCCTCTGAATGACAAAATAAGAAGAAGAAAAATGCTCAGTGATTGAACCCATTCAACTCCTTGCTTAAAAATGAAATGTGAGAATTGATTAGCAAAGGAAACAGAAGACTTATTAGTAATCAATCCACTCAAAGAAAATGTATACAACAAAAATTAAAACATATAATCATGGCTACAAAGCAGACACTACTAAGTGGCTACTTCTTGAATTGATTTCATATTACAAGAAAAAAAATCTAAATCTATATAATAAAACATTTTACTTCAAACTTTGTTTTCATGCAACAGGGGACAAAACATCATCTTTCTTAGTTTTTTTAGTTCCTAAATCAGAGTTTCATTTAGCGAATTTAATTTTTGTACTAAAAAAGTAAATTGAATTGAGAAGCTTTTGTTATGTTTTCGTTCACCGAAATCTAAAAAAACAGATGAAATATGCCATTATATATTTAGTTGCTTAGAGGAATCCAACTTCAGAAATTTGAAAATAGTAAATAGTTTCTACCGTTAACTTCGTACAGAAATACAAAAGTACCTTTGTATGCTTGATTTGTGGCTTGATTTACACAAACAAGAGAGAATAAGCGGAAAAGTTGAAGGATGTGATTTCGAATCTTGCAGTTTGCTTCATTTGAAGTAGAGAGCAAACCAAGAAGGTTGATTTACGAAAGTCAGGGAAAAACAATGCTTGATTTGAGGTGACATGCGGACGGCGGCCATTCTAGGGTGTAGAGAAGGAGAGGTGTTCCGGCACTAGGGTTTAGAGAAGGAGAGGTGTTCCGGCACTAGGGTTTAGAGAAGGAGTATTGTTTTAGTTTGAGAGAGACGGTCCTCTTTCTTATTTTTATTCTTTGCAATTATTTTTTAAAACAAAGTTGAAAAGTTTTCTTTTTAATTATTTGTTTTTAAATATGAAGTTATTTGGTTATTTAAAAAAACAATGATTTTGACCTCTTCAAAGTTTATTTAAGAAAAATTTAGACGTTGAAAAGTTATATTCTATTTATTTACTTTATTTTTCAATAGTAATTAAATTTTTCTTTATATTTTATTACAAAAGAATTTGACATTTTATAAGTTTAGTTTAAGAAAAAGAAGCCCTTAATTTTGTTTATTTAAGTTTTCAAATTAAAATAAAATTATTTATTACGTTTTTAAAATAAGAATAGCCCAACACATGAGTAAAATCTTTACAAGTTTAAGAAAGAAATAGTAACATAAAGGATTAAAAAATAGAAAGAAAAAAAATAAAAATATCAGTGATCAAAATTTTGGTCTCTGATTTTTATATTTAAATTATAATTTTAAATAAAAACATATTTTCGAGATTGAATAGACGGTCACAAAATTTTAGTCGTTAAATCGGTCATTAAAAGCGAATTTTTTAGTAGTGAAAATCGAACAAAAACCTACTCCAATAGTATAAACATTTTGATGTGGTTAGGAGATGATCTTTTATCGGGAATATTACACATTTCAATTGTAACTTATAAAAATCATCTTAGTTCTCGTTTCTTTCAATATATCTTGCTTATAAAAAAATCAATACTAAGCACAAACACATAAAAACTAGATTAAGAAATTAAAAACAAAAATATGAGAAATTAAAAACATAAAAGTTAGATTAGATAAAAAAAAGTTAGAAAAAGAAATTTCAATATCAATACCTATTTAAAAACAAAAATATGAGAAATAGCTTCGCTCCTTTCTCTACACTATAATTTTTTTCAAAGATAAATTTTTCCACAATAAATTTAAGTCAACCGTGTAACTGTGATTACCAGAGTTATTAAACTCTTCAATGAGGTAAATGAAACAACAAATACACACATTTTTTATTTTTTCTATTTTTATTTTTATTTTTTGAATAATGGTTAGTAATGGAGTAACAAAAATACTCATGAAAGTAAAATTATATGGGTAGGACAAATTTAGGGTATGACATATGTCCCTATCTAATTACCTTGAACCCGATAAATTGAACTGCTGCATGGCGTTCAATTTTTAGGGTAATAGTCAATTGGATATAAGAAAACCCTAAAATTTGTCCGACAAGAAAGAAAATGCAATGCCATAATAAAAGATATGAGGATGAGATGGCAGTTTGCAAAAATGTCTAAGATTCTTTGAACTAACAAAGCAGTATCTCAATTTACTAAGTGAAATTCTTCGAATTGCGCGAAGTAGTACCTTATCAATTAAGGTTCTCCAACGACTATTAAAGTGGCTTAACAAAGAAATTAAACCCTCTTCATCACACGAAACAGTACCTTACAATCTAAGGCTTTTCAAGGATATTTGGAGCATTATCTCTGCTAGGAAAGTAAGATTATATAAACCAATGAAGCAGTATCTTATTGATTGATACATTCCAACACAGGGAACAAATCTCTATCGCACTTAAGAGTCTCCAAGGATACTATAACAACATTTCCAACTGAAGTGTAAGATTTTTTAGGTCAAGCGAAGCAGTCCCTTATAAAGGTTCTTCGGTGATACTAGAACAGTATCAAAACATGAGATTCTTTGGGTCTTGCGAAGCAGTCCCTTATAAATTAAGGCTCTTCGGAGAATGCCAAAGCAGTATCTCGAACAAAATGAGATTCTATAATCCAGACAAAGCAGTTCCTTAACAATAAAGGCTCTTTGGGGATACTTAGAGCAGTATCTCGAACAATGGTACAAAATTTTCTAGGTCAAGCGAACAGTCCCCTTCAAGGGTTCTCCGGTGATACTAGAACAATATCTTTACCAAACATAAGATTCTTTTGGTCTTGCGAAGCAGTTCCTTATCAATTAAGGCTCTTCGGAGAATGCCAAAGCAGTATCTCGAACTAATGAGATTCTCTAATCCAAGCAAAGCAGCTCCTTAACAATAAAGGCCCTTTGGGGATACTTAGAGCAGTATCTCGAACAATGGTACAAGATTTTCTAGGTCAAGCGAAGCAGTCCCCTTCAAGGGTTCTTCGGTGATACTAGAACAGTATCTTTACCACAACATGAGATTCTTCGGATCTTGCGAAGCAGTTCTTTATCAATTAAGGCTCTTCGGAGAATGCCAAAGCAGTATCTCGAACAAATATCTACTGGGGAACAAATCAATAGAAATTCATTTTTGGAGGAAAAAATGTTGGCCCAAATTTTGCAAGGAAAAGCTCACAATAGACTTTTTAGGATAACCTCTGCTTGGGGAGCAACAAAGTGAAGATACTAGGGGTCGTCACTATCAACCATAAAATTGAAGAGTGACTTGTTGGGGGAATAACTTTCGCGAGCACATGCGAGATATTAACTCCTTTCGGAGGAATACTGCCGACTTTGAAGGAGGATCATCTGGGATGCATGTCCTAGATCCGGCCATGCTATGTTGAATATGATGGCGTGCATTACATGGCGCACAATGATTCATATTAAAATGCGATTGTTTGGAATTTTAATGCAGATGATTTTGTTTTATACTGATGATTAATATGGTTTTGTTTTGATGACATTCTTATTTTCAGACAGGAATGCTATGCATGATGCATGTCATGCTTATGACAATGCAAATGATTGGATATGCTGAAGAAAGGTCTCCCTCTCAAAGGGTAATATCATTTCGGGTGTCAATAGTGATTGTACTTGGGAAGTGCCAAGTGAAGTTGGACTTTTGCTTTTTAGTAGTTGCCAATGAAATTGGACTTTGGGTTTTATGAAGGACGCCACTATGGTGGATTTTTTGGAAAGGTGTGCCAAACACGGTTGGACTTTGAGATGTGCCAAACACGGTTGGACTTTTGGCTTTATATTGGTTGTCACCCGAGTGGACTTTTGGGAATTACGAGAGTGCCAATAAAATTGGACTTTAGGTTTTTTGGTGGTTGCCAATGAATATTGGACTTTTGGGGTGGTGGAGAGTATTCAACTTCTCGACACTTGGTATCCGACGATGCTCTGATCGGAGGATGGATGCGACTATTTTTGGTGCCCCAAGCCTGATCCATAGCTAAAGTTGTAATTTGTTGAGAGAACTTCAACTTCTTTGACTTATGTGTCAAGATGACTTACAAATGAGCGTAGCGACATAATCAATGCACGTTGATTATGCTTTTTGCTTAGCCCTAAGGCACTTTATCAAGACATGATGTACTAGCACAATCTTTAGATACTCGTTATGAAATCAACAATTATCGGTGTCTAGCACAACCTGTTTGATCATCACGAAGAGGAAAATGCCCCTTGTAACTGTCTTGCCCCAACATGTAGGAACTTTGAAGGAATCTTCTTCAAATGGAAGCCTCGGGAATGATTGCACCCTGACCTGGTACGATACAAATTGCCCCAGTATCTGGATCTCATAGGGAGTTGCCCTTGTCTGAGCCTTTGGAAGGACTTGTCTGAATTAGCTAATTGCTTGAGTGATTTTCCCCAGATAGGCTGAAAGTTGAGATAATCTTCCTTCTTGTTTCACTGATGCTTGGAGATTTGATTTTTAGCCAACCAGTTTTCGGGTCAATACAATTATTGGAAATCATGCTCCTGATTCATAGGGTTATGAGATGATCTTGATTAAAGTCATCCCCAATGAGTGCTCAAGTTCCTCTTCGAGATTTCCTTGTTGGAATCTCTTTAGATGCCAAGTATCGGCTTGCAATTACAATTTATTTGTTCAGAAATGGTAATTTTAATACAATGTTCATGCGAGTTTTGAAAAAACATTTATTTGGATGATGTGAAAGTGTGTGACGAATGGATCAATGGTCCAAACGTAGTGTTGATTTAGCTGGTGATTTGTGACACAATCAAGGAGAAGATTAGCAAATCTTTTAGGAGTCAGTTTACGCAACCTTGCTGAGACACGCTTTCAGAATAAACCCTGCTTCAATTAGGTCTTTTAAGGGTTGTAATGTGGTCTGGTTCACGGTTATTGAAACAAAGGATATAGACTCAAAGTTTTATTGGTACCCACCCGTCTTCGTGATTTCCTCCAATCCTACGTTCAGCTAATTCACACCCGCATTTGTCTCTTATGAGAGCTTGAAGGTGTAATGGTTGAAGATGATGATTCAAGACTTTCTTGAAATGGCAGTCACCTTATTTGTTTTTTCTCTCGGATGTTAGTGACCCTTTTGGTTTTGGATAGGATGGCCATTGCAACTTATTTTGTTTTTGCTGAGGATTTTGACGACCTCTTTCTACTGCTTTTCTTTTGTGATCCCTAATTTTTGCATGGACCGTTTTTTGAAGTTTTTAGTCCATCGGGATTGCCCTAACTTTTGCCTAAGTCTCCTTTTTGGATGCTCAACTTAGCGGGCTTTTTCTATATATTTTTTTTGAAGGATCGTGAATGTCAAGTCCTTTGTCATGGAGGGATCCTCAGATAGGATATTTCACCTTGTAGTTTGGATGTGAAGTCAGGTTAACTGAACACTACCCTGCCCCGGGTTAAGCGTAAGGGTTTTGAATATCCGAAAGAAACTCCTACTTCTAGGCTCGAAGTGGTTGTCTAGGGATTAACTCCTTATCTCTCCAGTGTTTGGGGATTTGAAACAATGCATGTACATCATCAACAAGGTTATTTTCGAAAGCATGTTATCAGCAATTATGGGTATTTCGTTTTCGTCATCCTCCCTCAAATATTTGCTAACACAGTCAAAGTAATAAAGGGAGTGGAATGAAAATTTTTTGTGATGATTTTTTTTTGCAATAAGTGAGAAAAAGTGAGTGAATACAAATGGATAGATTAGTTCAAAACATGCATGTTTGTTACATTAATATTACCATTAAAGACAACAATGTTTTAAAAGCAAGTAGCACCTAACGGAAAAGAAACTACAAATGTAAAGAAAATCATATGGGTTATAGCCTGTCAGTGTTGAGGAACTAGGCTTCAGGAGATCTCCCTTGAGTCTTCAAACTCAATCAACCAGGAAGCTTGACACGCATGAAAAAATTTCCCTCTAAAAATGATATGTACCCCTGGTATATCAACAGTTGTACTTTGGCTTGGAAAGCTTTGCAGTTTTCAGTTGTGTGTCCCATCGATCCAGCATGATATCCACATCTCTCTGAGGATTGTACCCTGGTGGGCATGGCTTGGGTAATGGTTTGAGAGGTTTGGGTTGCACCAGTGATTACCAGAGTTATTAAACTCTTCAATGAATTTCAATTCATCTTTGAATATTTGTAAGCGTTTTTCCATCTCAGAACTATTTGTATATGTGATTCCATACGTCTTCATCCATTCTCGATGTGCTTTAACGACCGAAGGATCATACAATACTCTAGACATGCTAGGGTGTGCAAATAACCACAAGATGATTATGCAAAAACAAATAAGTTGCTTCATTTTTTTTATTATGGGATGGCTAGCTATAGTATAGAACAAAATGTTTTGTGAAAATTGATTTGATTAAATTTAACACAAAGAAAACAGATTATAGAACTCATATTCAACAAATTATAAAGAAAATAATATTCTTTAAAGTATATAATTATGTCAAAAGATTTTTATTTCTATTTGATTCATCCCCTATGTATTTGATTTGATTTTTATTTCTATTTGATTGTTAAACTAAAAAGAAAACTCGTTAAATATTTTGTTTCTAAAAATATAATATAATAATATTATTAATTTGATCACGACTTATGTATTTATAGGTTGGATTTTTCTTTTAAAATTTAATATATAAATATATACTATCATTTTATTCTATAATTAAAATAACAAGTGATTATATAAATAAATCCCTAAAATAATTAGAAAAATATATATTTTTAATGGATTATCATTAAATTTAAAACGTTCAAAGAGAATTAAGGAGTGAAATGATAAAGAAAATCTCTATCATCGCTATACAAACAACCAATAGTAGAACTTTATTTTTATTAATTGATATACATAGCCAAATTTCATTATCAATACTAATCAAAAACACATAAAAGAATTAAAAACGAAAATACGAGAAATAGAAAACATAAAAGTTAGATTTGATAAAAAAAAAGTTAGATAAAGAAATTCCAATATCAAAACTTATAGCAAGGCCACAATGACCTTTAGCTTCACTCCTTTCTCTACATCGTAACCTTCAAAGATCAATGTTTCCACAATGTTTAGTGTAAAACTCTTAATCAGTTAAATCAGAAAATTGATTTAAGTCAACCGTGTAACTGTGATTACTAGAGTTATTAAACTCTTCAATGAATTTCAATTCATCTTTGAATATTTGTATGCGTTTTTCCATCTCAGGACTATTTGTATATGTGACTCCATACGTCTTCATCCATTCTCGATGTGCTTTAACGATTGAAGGATCATACAATACTCTAGACATGCTAGGGTATGCAAATAACCACAAGATGATTATGCAAAAACAAATAAGTTGCTTCATTTTTTTTATTCTGGGATGGCTAGTTATAGTATAGAACAAAATGTTTTGTAAAAATTGATTTGATTAAATTTAGCACAAAGAAAACAATTTATAGAACTCATATTCAACAAATTATAAAGAAAATAATATTCTTTAAAGTATATAATTATGTCAAAAGATTTTTATTTCTATTTGATTCATACCCTATGTATTTGATTTGATTTTTATTTCTATTTGATTGTTAAACTAAAAAGAAAACTCGTTAAATATTTTGTTTCTAAAAATATAATATAATAATATTATTAATTTGATCACGACTTATGTATTTATAGGTTGGATTTGTCATTTAAAATTTAATATATAAATATATACTATCATTTTATTCTATAATTAAAATAACAAGTAATTATATAAATAAATCTCTAAAATAATTAGAAAAATATATATTTTTAATGGATTATCATTAAATTTAAAACGTTCAAAGAGAATTAAGGAGTGAAATGATAAAGGAAATCTCTATCATCGCTATACAAACAACCAATAGTAGAACTTTATTTTTATTAATTGATATGCATAGTCAAATTTCATTATCAATACTAATCACAAACACATAAAAGAATTAAAAACAAAAATATGGGAAATAAAAAACATAAAAGTTAGATTTGATAATAAAAAAAGTTAGATAAAGAAATTCCAATATCAATACTTATAACAAGGCCACAATGACCTTTAGCCTCACTCCTTTCTCTACACCGTAACCTTTAAAGATCAATGTTTCCACAATGTTTAGTGTAAAACTCTTGATCAGTTAAATCAGAAAATTGATTTAAGCCACCCGTGTAACTGTGATTACCAAAGTTGTTAAACTCTTCAATGAATTTCAATTCATCTTTGAATATTTGCAAGCGTTTTTCCATCTCAGAACTATTTATATATGTGATTTCATACGTCTTCATCCATTCTCGATGTGCTTTAATGACCGAAGGATCATACAATACTCTAGACATGCAAGTGTATGCAAATAACCACAAGATGATTATGCAAAAACAAATAAGTTGCTTCATTTTTTTTATTCTGGGATGGCTAGCTATAGTATAGAACAAAATGTTTTGTGAAAATGTATTTGATTAAATTTAACACAAAGAAAACAATTTATAAAACTCATATTCAACAAATTATAAAGAAAATAATATTCTTTAAAGTATATAATTGTAACGCCCATATAATATATATCTCGAATAATATCATACAATGTTAATTTTTGGTACTGACTGTTGGATTTATTAATTCAGCGTCACCCTTAGGGATTCGATGGGCTTAACATCCCAACCCATGGCGCTTAATAGGCGCAGCCCCTTGAAAGACTCTATACTATAAGGAAATAAAGTTGCGCCTTCACTAACAGCAATTTCTTTTAGTGCAGTGGTAAGCGCTTGATCCTACAAGTGGTATCAGAGCCAGGTCATGGGTTCGAATCCCCCCGGCTGACACTGGGGGGGAGATTGTTGGATTTATTAATTCAGCGTCACCCTTAGGGATTCGATGGGCTTAACATCCCAACTCATGGCGCTTAATAGGCGCAGCCCCTTGAAAGACTCTATACTATAAGGAAATAAAGTTGCGCCTTCACTAACAGCAATTGCTTTTAGTGCAGTGGTAAGCGCTTGATCCTACACTGACACCATCATAAATACCTACTAGCATAATTCACATTCTTGTCCAAATTCTAAAACTATACAAACTATGACACAAGACATGGAAATCATACTAAAAAGGATAAAAGCTAAGAATAATACAATATCCATTATTGTACAAAGATACAGAAATACACAACGGGAGACTAAAATTATGCTTCACTTGAAACATCCTGAGCATATCTCCACTTCTAAATCAAACCTGTAAAAAAACCTGAAAAGCAACAACAATAGTGGAGTGAGATAACAACATCTCAGTGGGTTCTCTATCTTAGAGTTCTCTCGTCTCTACAAGGTTCTATCAAAACTAACTCAAGCCCTTGGTCACTTCTCAAAAAGGATCCGGTACAAGATGGAACAACGGTTCGTACAATGCTCACACTACTAAACGAGTGAAACATCTACCTCAAGCCTTTACGGATGTTTCCCGTGGGACTAAAGATAACCCACCTCAAGACTTACTCAGGACTATTACGAAGGATTCGATATAACACTAACCTCAATCTTTACAGATGCTTCCCGTGGGACTAAAGGTAACCCACCTCAAGGCTTACTCAAGATCATCAGCTAATCAGTCTAGGACTTTACCTCAAGTCTTTATGGATGCTTCACATGGGACTAAAAGTAACCCACCTCAAGACTTACTCAAGACCTTACGGAGGATTCGTGACATACACGCCTCAAACAAAATACCTGCATCTATACAACCGATACCTCAATCTTTACGGATGCTCTTGCGAAACACAAAGTAACCACAATGAGACTTATACAAGACTTTACGGAGGACACCGTATAATACACACCTCTAGTCTTTACGGATGCTTCCCGTGGGACCAAGATCTACCCACCTCAAGACTTACACGAGACTAATATGAAGGATCTTGTAACATACACGCCAACGATTCACAACAACCTAGGTAAAACTAGGCATCTCACAAATTATACCACCCAACAATCCTAGTTGCACTACTAGGCCACACTATTTGTTTATGGCAAGATTTCCTCACTCTTGCTCCATTCTTGATACTTTTAAATTATAGTTCGTAAACATATAATCCTAACATTTTAGTCTAGTTATCTCCATTGAACAATTCTCACAATGATCTCATGTATCTACTCTAAATCAATCCTCATGATTAGGCATACTTTCCAAAATTCCCTAACTAACATAATTACGGTTAATCGGAAAAGTCGGATAAAAGTCGGGTAAACATAATATCTCTTAGCATCATCAATTAGTAAATATTCTCAGCTTCGAATTGATATGTGGAGCACTAAGATCGGATACACGGATCACAAATTACGATTTAAAAACACAAAACAGAACTCCCAGGTTTCGCTGATCAAGGGTCAGCTTGCTGAGCGAGGAACTTCCTGCATTTCTCGCTGAGCGAGCTCTGCGATTCCAGAAATCTCAGGCTTACGGGAAAACTATATTTCCATGCCAAACTCGACCCAAACATCATCAACACATAAGAATCGATCACCAAACATGTATATGAACCTATATTAATCATTATACTTCCATTTAATCGAGTTTTAACCGTTTAATCTATCAATTCTTAGATTTTCTATAAAAACCCTAAAACTCACAAATTCAGCCAAAACTCAAAGAAAAGATTTATAGCTAAGAACCCACATTGCCAATGAAGAGGAGGTTGGTGAAGATGAAGATTTGATGGAGAAATGGTGATATCCAAGCATTTCCTCTCTTAGGGTTTTTCTTCCTCTTCTTCTCTTCTCTTCTCCCTTTCTTTCTCTTCTTTTTCCTTCTTTCCCTTTTCTTTCTCTTTCTAACTTTCTTTCTTTTCTTTTCCTTTTATAATACATAACTTGTTTCTCTTTCTCTTAAGAAAACCAAACAATGTACATTATACCAATATATGATAGTTAATATACTAATGGGTCCAATTTGAGAATATCCAAAAAAGATTTCTGAGTCAGATAATACTAATTTATCCTAATTAATATTATCCAGGATGTTTAATCAAATACGGGGTATTACAATAATTATGTCAAAAGATTTTTATTTCTATTTGATTCATTCCCTATGTATTTGATTTGATTTTTATTTCTATTTGATTGTTAAACTAAAAAGAAAACTCGTTAAATATTTTGTTTCTAAAAATATAATATAATAATATTATTAATTTGATCACGACTTATGTATTTATAGGTTGGATTTGTCATTTAAAATTTAATTTATAAATATATACTATCCTTTTATTCTATAATTAAAATAACAAGTAATTATATAAATAAATCCCTAAAATAATTAGAAATATATATATTTTTAATGGATTATCATTAAATTTAAAACGTTCAAAGAGAATTAAGGAGTGAAATGATAAAGAAAATCTCTATCGTCGCTATACAAACAACAGATAGTAGAACTTTATTTTTATTAATTGATATACATAGCCAAATTTCATTATCAATACTAATCACAAACACATAAAAGAATAAAAAACAAAAATATTAGAAATAAAAAACATAAAAGTTAGATTTGATAAAAAAAAAGTTAGATAAAAAAATTCCAATATCAATACTTATAGCAAGGCCACAATGACCTTTAGCTTCACTCCTTTCTCTACACCGTAACTGTTCTGGACCGGCCCAATCCCTCCAATTGGGCCAAGAAGATCAATCCAATAAGCCTGCTCGACGTCGAGCACAATCGTGAAAAGTGGTCTTCAGTCGACCACAAACAGTCCGATCACGATGAGGTTCCCTAACGGCTAGTATTGACCGTTGCCTATTTTCACGGATCCCTCGATCCGCGCCTCACAGAATGAACCAATAATCTTCCAGTTAGTCCCTTATATAAACCCTCTCATTTGAGAGGGCCAGGTATTCAATTTCTCTGACCTTTATACTTGTACTTGCCCACTCTTTGCTCGGTTACTTACTTTGGCATCGGAGTGCCTTGCAGGTACAACCCCTTTTTCTCCTCAACGACCATCTCCATCAGCTCTCGAGACCAGCCGCATCGGATCCTGATCTCTAGGTACGATCAGGTGGCGCCGTCTGTGGGAAACTGATTTCCCCGTTCTTCTTTCAAAATCCTCAAAGAACCAAAGTTTTAATAAAGATCCATGGCTGCTCGGGACAACCAGGAAAATCGATCGAACGATGGTATGATTCTCACACAACGTGAGAGCAACATCCATCCTCCTTTACATGACGAAACGGTGCAAGACCATCCAGACGGAAAGGCGGCATCACCTTCGCCCGATCGCGACCAACCTTTGGAAAGTCGCCCGGAAACTCTTTTTCCTTCGACTCCTTCATGGTCAGATTTCTCCGCATTTGCCGAGATCCTGAATCAAACAAACTTGCTGCTCCTCACCCATGGAGAGAAAATCGCCCGTCTTGAAGATAATTCTCGTCGACCACAATCTCCCACGAGACCCCAAAGGGAGCATACTTCGTCTCCTGCTAGGAAGAAGAGGAAATGACACACCGACAAATCAACAGGCGACAAATGTTTTCGCCAGTCTTCCCCACGACCCTCTCCTAGAAGAAAATCAAGAAGGAGCAGATCAAGATCTGCCTCTCCCCGACGAACAAAGAAACATGCTCACAGGTCTTCATCGCTCAATTCCAGCGACGACGAGGACGCTCGGGGTCCCCTATCGTCTGAAATCATGGCGGCCAAGCTTCCAAGAGGCTTAGAGAAATCCCCTCCGTTAGGCTCGTACGATAGGACCACCGACCTAGACGATCACATCGAGAATATTGATGCACTGCTCGACTATCAGGGTGTACGAGGGGCAATCAAATGTTGACTCTTTCCTACAACGCTGAGGAAAGGAGCAATGACATGGTACAAAAGCCTTGAGGCTGAATCCATCACATCATGGAAACAACTTGGACGCACGTTCTCCAGGCACTTTACCGCATCAAGACGACACCCAAAGACAGAGGCTTCGCTCGAAACAATAATCCAGGGGAGGGACGAGCCTTTACAAACTTACATCGAAAGGTTCAATAAAGAAGCGGTCCAAGTATCCACGACCGACGACATGAAAAAGTACTTGCTGGAACGAGGGCTACGCCCCTCAACTGATTTTCATCGGGCGGTCGGCATTGAAACCCCGGCCACCCTCGACGCGTTCCTACTGAAAGCCCAAGCTTACATCCAATATGAAGAAAAGCAAGCGGCCAGTTCAGTAAGAGACGCTCGACGCCGTGAAGACGCCAAACCACACCGGGTCGATGAACCTTCGACATCTCGTCGAGGAGGAGACAAAAGAAAGGATGATCGCTCCCGTGAACTGCGGGAGCACCGGGGACCTATCGGTCGGTTCCACGAATACACACCTCTCCTGGCCTCCAAGGAGAAAATTTTGTCTGAGTGCGCCAATTCGGAATTCAAACAGGCAGGGGTACGTTTTCCGAGGCAACAACCTAGCAAGTCCGGCACGGATAAAACGAAATACTGCAGATTTCACAAGAGTCACGTCCACAACACAGAGGATTGCATCCATCTCAAGGACGCGATCGAAATGCTCATCAAAGACGGGCACCTGAAGCAGTTCACCAAGTCCAGAGACACTCCTCGACAGGAAACACAGGAGACCCAGAAAGTCGAGGAAGCCGTACCCATCTCTGCAGATGCTAACATGCAGGTGTAACACCCCAAAATTTGCCCTCTCATTTCCTCAACATTTTGCATAGCATTTTGCATATATGGATTCATAAAATAACCAAAAACATTGCATCATATATAGCATAGCCGAGACGTGGGTATGTGATCAATGATCGGAGCAACCGAAAGTTATGAAGAGGCTACCGAAGGGCCACAAAGCTTCTCAACCTTGTGCAAAGGGTTCACAATATCCCACAAGTCTTCACTTGAAGCCACAAGTCATGGAAAGTTTTGGTTTGATTGAAGGAGGCAAGCAGTGCAATACTTCTTGAGGGAAAAGAGCCGAATTAGGGTTTCATTTCTACAGGGCTTCTACATAAATTTTTGAGTCGAAGTGGATTTCTTTGACTTATATACGATGTCAAGTGCCTAGGGTTCAAATCTCGTCCACAAATTCATTTTGGAAGGGGTTCGACTGGCCGGACGACGGAAAATCGAGGAATTGGAGAAAAGGCAATCGGGCTAGGTAAAAAGGGTCGACTCCGGACTTTTAAGATCGAGATCGTGAAATTAGGGTTACAATGATCCTATGGTTCAAACTTGATCAAGAAATGATGGAGGAATCATAGAAAAACCAAAGAAAAATCATTTGAAAGGTAGTTAGTTTCACCATTTCCCTCCACCTTTCCTTCCACTTTCTTTCCACATTTCCTTTCATTCTTTCCGTCTCATTTTTCCACTTCAATTCCACTCCATTTCCCTTGGAAACTTCCACCACCTTCCACCATCTTCTAGAGTGTTCCAAGGAATATTCCAAGGAATATTCCAAGGAATATTCCCTTTTCCAACCCTAACCCTAACTAATTTCCAAACCTAATTTTGGATCCCAAACCTAATTTTTGGGCCCCAAACCCAAACCTAGCTCCTAGCCTAGTCTCTATTTAAGCCATTTTCATCCAAACAAAAAGGGTTGAACACCATTTTCCAATCTCACTCTTTGATAAGCACTTTTTCTCTCTCACTTTTTCTCTCCCTCTCACCAAAGCTTTTTCAAATAAGCTCTTCAAGTTTCACATTGAAACTTGAAGATCTTGAAGCTTAGCCTCAACCTCCATTGATTTTATGGATTGTGGAAGAAGAAGCTACTGAATTTTGTTGAAGGTTTCGGCTTATCGGAAGCACACGAAGGTTCAAGCATCAAGAACGCATTTATTTTGCGGTTTCTCGGTTTTCACGGTTTTCTCTTCGATCAAGCTCCGATTCTTGCAACAATTACCGAAGCACTCCTCCGCTTCGTAGGTTGGTGATCTTAATCACTTCTTCTTTAAGTTATTCTCTTCATCTCTCCGCTTTCGGCATTCTTTAATTGCTTTTTTCGCTTTGATTGAAATCGTTTCGTTCCGATTATGTTTACTTGTGATTTGTGATTTTTGTTGATTTAGAAGCTAAAGTGTTGGTAGATATAGGTTCTATCATGTGTAAATAAGCTCAAATTAAGTAGAAATTAGTGTTAGCATGTTCCTAGGAAGGTTAGGGATCCTAAGAAGTGAGTTTGTGGCCAAAAGCACTTATTTCAAAGTTTTTTTCACTTTCTGTTCAGTGTTAACCGGTTAACGCATGGGGTTAACCGGTTAACACGTGCGTTTTGCCACAAATTACTTCTGTTTTAGGTCCGTTAACCGGTTAACCCATATGGTTAACCGGTTAACGCTGTCAAATTTTGGATTCTTAGCTTATTTGAGAGCTCATTCCTAATTTCTAGTGCCTCTAATGTTCATGTATGTTTAGGTAGTGATTTTAGGGAATTTTTTAGTCCATTTCCAGTAACTCATTCCCCCGTTTCGAGTCGTTTCGACACGATTCCGTTCATGTTGCGTTTTATGCATTTTTGTGTTTCTTTGTGCATAGCTTGAATTCTTGCATGTTGTTACCATGGTTGTGCATTATTTGACACATAATAATCACTTTGCATTCTGGTTTTTATATGTTTGCATTGCATTAAATCATTTTTGCATTTCATGATTGATGTATGTTGCATTTTGCATAATCATATGTATGTGCATTTGGTTGCATTTTGTTGCATACTTGATCATAGCACTCATATCAATTTAATTCTGAATTTTGCATTAAGTTTAATGTGTTTGTGGAGCTATCATTTTGCATGCTCATAATCAATAATCACCATGTTCAAATGCCATGTTCATATGCATGTTTAAGTACCACTTTGTGTATTACTTGTTGCATAATCTATGTGATTCATTCTTGCATAATCTTTCTAAAGGTTCATGTTCTTGCATTGGTATATGTTGATCCATGTTCAAATACATGTTCATGATGAGATTAGTGATTTTTGCATTGAGTTTGTGCATTAAACATGAAAATAATCAATTCTGGATTTTGCATGTCATAGCTGTTTTTTGCATAAGTGCTGTAAAATACATGCTGTTTGTTGTAAATTCATGTTGTTTGTGACTTTTAACACCTGTTTTTGCATACATATAGGGGCTGTAAAAAGCTGTTGCATTGCATAGTGCATTTCATAGCTGTTTGTGCATTAAGTGTTGTAAATAGGTTGCTGAATTTTGCATTGCATTAGTTTTAGGTCCTTTAAACTATAGATTGAGTCTAGTTTAGGTCCTAGTTCCCGTAGGATTTAATTAGGTAATTTTGTTTGCCTTATTTTTGTCATGTTTACCATGCTAACCTTTGTTTTGTAGGGAGGGCAAGGTATGTCTAAAAACCCTATCCTCTTTGGTATTTCTAATGCATTTAACTTGCACCATTTTGCCTTACATAATGTTTGTGCTTGTTAGTTTTTCCCCTTTTGGAACCAACTTAACTTCATTAGGAAGTAAGTTGTGTTCTTCTTCCTTTTCTCTTTTTTCTTCTTTTCCTTCTCCTCCTTAGGATTAGAAACCTCACAAACCATAGGATTTCCCTTGTAAATAAATCAATAAAATTAGGGTGTGTCTTAGTTCCCATTAGATTTTCCCTTTTCCAACTTGAGTCATTCTCTTTCTCATCTCAAAAGAAAAGCAATAAAACACTTAATAAAAACCGAACAATCTTGTACGACACGAGACTTTGTTGCGGAGTGTTTATACGCGTCCTGTTTCGGGGCGAGGTGTAAGTACTTCCCGCGATGGATAGGTCTTAGTACAAGATAGTTCACAAACAAATTCAAAACATTTCTTCTAAAAAACAACAAACCAAGAGGTCACGTCTTCTCATTCTCATTTCATACTCTTCATGACTTGTCTCGACAGTTCAAACAGCGATACGGTAAACACCCTCGTGTCAGAGCCGGTAACACCTGAGCTAGAACTATGGCAACGTCATCCTAAAAACCACAAGCGAGTGTAAGCCTTAGTTAGGCGAACTACGTCGACTCTGATCCTCATTATCCCGATGAGGTACGTAGGCAGCGGGGTAGGGCCCGTTCGAGCGCATTCTTTATTTTCCCTACATTTCCCCTTTTATTCTCTTTTTCTTATTTCAGTTCCTTTCTCACTTTCCATTCCCTTTATTCCAGTAGCGGTTTTATTCAGCAGCATTCGTTTTTTCTCACCCTTTGAAACAAAACAAGCAAGCGTGGATCCCGTCGGGTACGACGGACGATCTGGGGTGCTAATACCTTCCCAGGTCGTAACCGACTCCCATATCCAGATCTTTGGTTCGCAAGGCCTCGTCCTTTTCCTTCTTCCTTAGGTTTGTGCAACATTACCTTTCCCATTCCTTTGGGATAAAAATGTCTGGCTGGCGACTCTACCTTTTCCGCGCCACTTTCGCGTTTGTACTAGGATGAAAATCCCGGGAGCGACAGCTGGCGACTCTGCTGGGGACTTAACCTGATTCTTCCGGTTTCCCTTGTAGAGTCAATCCTAGCGCCTGTTTGGTTTTGTTTCTTTGGGTGTATATTTGTTTGATGCTGAGTGCTTTAGTTTAGCTTTACTGTTTTCATTTACAGTTTTATTTACAGCTTTACTTTATCGCATTTATTTACCGCTTTCAGTATTTTATTTTCCATGCATCATATTATACTGGACTGTCTGGCTGTGCTGGTTTTCATTTTTTCTGTGGGATGGGAGTTACTGTGAGATAAGCCAACTACCCGGCTTGAGTGCACCATAGGATTAGCGTGGACAGACATTGTACTCTTATGGTATCTCACCATGATGGGTGGCGATGTGTTCCACACCCAGATTGCGACCGTCTTGGAACTATTCTGTGTGGGGATTACCTCACTTCAGGGTACGACCTTGATAGTTATGTGCATCTGGTGACCGATCTTCGAGGACCTTAATGGAAACACCCCTCTCCAGTGATGACAGTGGCAGACCACATTTGTTGGCAAACCCACTCGCATCCGAGGGTCCATTGGGAACTCGCATAGGATGGCCTGGTTCTCTCATAGGAATTCAGTTAAAGCGAACTGTTCGTATGACGATAGTATTGTACCCTTCGGGATGAATGTACTATTGTTTCTCGATTCAGTGCTTGAAGCTGGAAACTTGTGAGGGATGCTTGTTTTTCCGGACTCAACTGAGACCTCCCTGAGTAGTACATAATGCCAAACCAATTCCCTGATTTGGTCATGAGCCATTTCTCGGAAATGGTGAGCGTATTATTGCTATTCGGCTTTGAGAGTCTGTGATGTTGACTCGGAGTAGCATACCCGTGAGATGGGAGGGTTTTACAGGTTTGCAGGAACCCTGAAACTTCCAACATACCCACTTTGCCAGCATTATTCAGTACTATGATCAGGTTCTACATAGTCCTTTGGTTTCGAAATCCGGAATTTCGGTGGTACTGTTATTATGACTCTTCACCAGCACATGACTTTCTTCTCAACACCAATGTCAGACCAGTGGTCGCCAGACCTTTGATTACACACCAGTGCATTGCATAACATCCTCTGCATGCTTGCATTACTAACACATGCTTACTCATTTGCAGGGCCGCATGTCGCATCCTCATGAACATATCATATGCATTTACTGCATGATTTGCATATTTTGCATTTTTACAGGTTATTCGGACTTCCTAACTTATTCAACTTTAGGCAATATAGCTGGTCAACACGTGTCGCTCCCGGGATTTTCATCCAAGTACAAACGCGAAAGTGGCGCGGAAAGGTTAGAGTCGCCAGCCAGACATTTTTATCCCAAAAGAATGGGAAAGGTAATGTTGCACAAACCTGAGGAAGAAGGAAAGGACAAGGCCTTGCGAACCAAAGATCTGGATACGGGAGTCGGTTACGAATTGAGAAGGTATTAGCACCCCAATCCATCCGCCGTACCCGACGGGATCCACGCTTGCTTGCTTGTTTCAAAGGGTGAGAAATAATATGCTGCTGAACAAATGAACCGCTAACTGGAATGGAATGGAAATGAGAAAGAAACTGGAAAAATGGGAAAGAAAGGGAGAAATGTAGGGAAAATAAAGAATGTGCTCGAACGGGCCCTACCCCGCTGCCTACGTACCTCATCGGGATAATGAGGATCAGAGTCGACGTAGTTCGCCTAACTAAGGCGGGAACTATTTGTTTGTGTTTTTTTATGCTGGAACTGCGTATGTCTATGCTCAGGTGTTGCAGGCTCGTCTGGTACGAGTGCGTTAACCGTCTTGCATGCGAGACAAGTAGTCGCAAGTTCACGTTATGAGTGAATGAGATGAGAAAAGAAGTTCCCGCAGGATAGTCGGTTATTGTTTGTTTTTGGCTTTTAAAAGAAGTGTTTTGAATTTGTTTGTGAACTGTCTTGTACTAAGACCTATCCATCGCGGGAAGTATTTACACCTCGCCCCGAAACAGGACGCGTATAAACACTCCGCAACAAAGTCTCGTGTCGTACAAGATTGTTCGGTTTTTATTAAGTGTTTTATGGCTTTTCTTTTGAGATGAGAAAGAGAATGACTCAAGTTGATAAAAGGAAAAATCTATGGGACTAAGACTCAATCCTAATGTGTTATGTATTTACAAAGTGATCCTAGTGGTTAGTGAGGTTTTCTACTCCTAATGAGAAAAGAGAACTAGAAACTAACTTACTTCCTAAGGAAGTTAAGTTGTTTCTAAAAAATAAAAGGGAACCTATGAACAAAGCACAAAGTGCTAAGGCAAAGACAATTAAAAATGAATAAGAGATAGGAATGAAGTAATGCTTACCTCAATCTTCCCCCCTACAAAACAAGAGTTAGCATGGCGATGCATATTGAAAGTAAAATCAAAGCATGAAAGCGATTAAGTACCATAAACGTCCTAGAATGGAACTAGGCTCAAAATAAGACCTAAGTCTAAAGGTGAAGGTACCTAAAGGTCACATGACCTCTAAAGTCAGTAGCTACATGTTATAGGTCCCTAAGTATGCTAGGATACCTCACAAGATCAAACTATGTCAAACTATGTACAAAAAGTTCACATAAATTCACCTAAATGCAAGTTAGGGCTCATGGATGAAATATGAATGCATATGGCTTACAAACATGAATTAATACATGGAATGAACATCAAAGTCAGTAGTGAATGCTTATGAAGATGGATGAATGAATATACAATCATGGATGCAATGGATTAGGCGTATGGAGCAATAAGAAGAATATGTGAGATGAAATGGAATAAACATCGCATAAGATCGCACATGATGAAAGTTAAGGAAGTATGGCATATGAATATGCATGAAATGATTATGGGTCAGTAGCATACAAGGTATGATATGCAATTAAAATGAATGAATAGTCATTAATGGTTTCCACATAATTCAAGTTAAACATGAGAAGAGATTAGCAACCTATTTAAGTTAAACTAATTCACATAAGTATACATTTGAAACACTAAAACAAACCAAATGATCATGGTTCAAAAAGTGGACTATAACTAGAATTAAGGACATGCAAATGACCTATAATTAACTCCTAAAAGCTACCAAAAAGTTCTTCAAGAGAATGGCATGAATGCCTTCTTAACATTTAGGTTATGCTACACATGAACACATGAATCAACCTAGGATCTAGGTGACATGGAAAAATAGCAAAAAGCCTTGAAAAATTATGAAATTAAATCCCTGGAATAATAACATCATTATCTCACATTGTCCAAAAGGACTTCCTAAAATTATGCACCAAAGTGCCAAAACAATTCCTTGACTAGCAAGGCAATCAAAACATGATCATCCATAAACAACTCCACAAAGTGGATCAAAAAAGGCACTAAAAATTATGAAAAAAATGCCTAATGAGCATCAAAATGTCATAAATTAAAGTGCTTAATCATATGCAAAAAATAGGTTTCACACCTATGGGGAAAAATTGTTTTTGGTCCCTTATACCAAAACATTCTTTTTTGGGACAGCTTGTGAACTAAAATCCAAATTAATTATTGAAAACACCCGAATCCGGAAATAAAAAATATGACAAATTAATTAAGAGGATGAGGATCATTCATGAATTTTTCCAGAATTTTATCTCACCTAAAACTATTTTTAATAAATGTTACGAAACGGACAAATAAGTGAATCTTAAGGGGAAGTGAAAGGAATCGATCTTAATGGTTCTTAACCTAATCCCTAAGTTCCGAAATCGATACATATCAACAAAAATCACAAATATAACCAATGCCTCAGGTGGGAGGGCTCAGATGCACCTTAAGTTACATGGTCCTAAGCCGCATACGACTAAAATGATGCTTAAAGGCTTGAAATCACTTACTTGATCGAAGTACCGATTCTTCACGCAAAAGAAATCCGAAAAAATCCCAAGTAAGGTCTTGTGATCTCCATAAGCAAAATAAATGCTTATCTTCCATAAATTCTTTGTGAAACTTTGACCATAGTTGAAATCGATGCAATATCAAGCAAAAACAAGCTTATGAACTCTAATCCAAAATTAGTTCACAAATATAATTTAAAATTAACCACAAAATTCTTATTAAAAATTACAAGAAGAACAAAAATGGACTAACATATAAATCTAAAAAAATGATTTTTACAAGAAAATTAATTGACAAAGAACTTTTTCAATTAAATCAATTAACCAAAACTTCAAAAATAAAGAAACAGGGGTGTGAGCAAATGAATACAAAAATGCAAATGGTAAATCAGTGGCCCAAGGCCCATTTTCGTCAAGCATTTCGCAGGGAGCAATTCGCGGGGGTGTGCATAGCGGTTCCGTGAAATTGAGGCCCAATGTGAATGGCCTAGATGAGAAACCCTAGGTCTTTATAGAAATGGAGCTTGTCTTCTCCTTCTTTGATATTCACCGCCGCCGACACAGCCAAGACCAACTCTCCTCACACAAATTACCGTCGCCGCCGAGAAGAAACACAACCTCACCTCCGCGACCGCCTCCTTCTCATCACCGATCAATATCTCACGGCGATGGCCTCCGATTCCCAATTGAAGCTCGCTTCCGACCTCCTCTCAACTTGTGATTGTTTCCGATCATCTCGCCCCTGTCCCAGCATTCCGTTCGTTCAACCCTTCTCCTTCGTTTCCTTCGCCGTGGCCTTCATCATCACAATCACACCTCTTCCTCTAACTTTATCACCATCGGAGAAACAATCGCCGAGCTCGCCGTCAAGAAGCTCACCGTCAAGAGACTCGCGCCGCTCTCATCACTAGTCATCTTCCCCAATTGTTGTTCGATTCGGCGCGACGGTAATGAGCAAGGAAGAAAAAGTTTGTGGCTTGAATCGCACCACCTAATCGGCTTTGAGATTCCTCACAACATGCTTTGAATCGATGTTTTGGACTGCTAATGCATCGAATTCCTCCGCCGGTAATCTCGTCGCTACCATTGCGAGCTTGTTTCTCTGGAAGTTTGGATTTTTGACATGGATTTGTATTTTCATTTTTTGTTGGAGATTGACGGCAAGAAAACTCGGCGGATAGACGGTATTGTGAATCGATGCCATGGTCGTGATGCAGTGGCCTCTTGTATCTTTCTTTCTCCACTCTTTATTGCTGTTTCTGGGTCCATGATTATTGTAATTGAATCCTGTTGAACCATGGTGATTGATGCGCGATTCCTGTGTATTTTGCAGGTTAATTAAAAGATGATGAAGATGAAAGTGCTGGAGATCGAACGAAGGAACTGATGCCATCCTGACGATAGTTGCGGCAGTCTTGCAAATTCTCGAATTCACTTTGCCTCCTTCGCGTTGATTCGGTGATGAATCCTTGATATGGATCTTTGGTTTGCAAGCGAATTCTTGGATGAAGATGATTTGAAGCTGCTGATGGAATTAGGTTCAGGTTGAGGGATTCAAGATTGTTGATACCGATGTGTTTCCCGTGTAAGCCTCTGAATCGATCTTTTTCTTCTACCCTTTTTGCGTTCTTGTTGTGATCATAGTGTGGTGCGAATCCTTTGAAGAATTCTGATTGTCGCTGAGTCGTTGATGAAGACCTCGTTGTTGTCGAGTTCTCTTCCATTCCATTGATTCTTGCTGAATAGTGTTCTGAATCTGGATATTGATTTGCAGGTTTGTGATTGTTGCTGAAGCTGGTTCTTGATGCAGGATGAAGGTGAGGCCACAGGTTGAAAGGAGTTCAGATAGATGATTGAAAAGCCAGATGATTGATGAAGTTTGGTGTTAACAATTTGAAGATTTGCACTGAGATCATGATGGAGATTGGAGAAGATTCTCAGAGATTGACATTGAGAGTTTCCTGTTTTTGCAGAACTTTCTTTCTTTTTTCTTTCTACATTTTTCACTGATATCCGTTTGTAACCCCCATTCCCTCTTTTTTTTCCTGTTATGTATATCAGTTACCCTTGTAACTGTATCTGCCTCTTTTCCCTATCATGTAACTGAACTCTATCAATTTGTTATAACTGACCTTTTATAACTGATTTTTTTCATTTTAATTCTGCCACCACCATTTTTGTTATAGCTCTTTCCATAAATTTATGCTATCAACTTTATTTTTTCTCATTATTTAAAATAAACTCCTAAGAAACCAAAGGGTCCTATTTTGAGCTTGGATTAAATTTTATGGTTTAGTGCACTTAAAAAACATTGGCCTTAAAAAGACATTCAAGAGACATTTGATTTTGGGCTTGGATTGAACATGGGTATTAAAAGAAATGGTTAATGATATCAATGGACACAACAAATGCATAATGGGATTTGCGATATGGATTGGAAAAGAATTTCGAAAACCGGATAATGAATGACTATATAATGATTTTTGGATGTTGGATTTATTTTATTAACTTTGGCCAAGGACTAGAAGTATAAAACCAAGATGTTTTTAGAAATTGACATGAAAAAATGGATAGAGATTTATAACTAAATCTTTTGAATTTGGTTCTTAAGAAATGGTTCAAAATGGGTTATGGAAAATGAATCTCATTGATACGAACATGATCTTAGGCCAATGGACCTCGAATTTGGACACTATGTCCAATCTTGTGTGAACTTAGAATAATGTCAACGGATGTCTCGAATTCCAAACATCTGATACCTCCAAAGATCAACACAATCCTTCCAACCTTGTACATTTAAATGCGAACCCTAACCATTCATAGATCCAAATTGCCTTCTTCAAAGACCTTATCTTCAACACCATCTTCTAATCCATACCACATTTTCATGATAATCGAGGAATACCATTAATGGCCTTGATCCACCCTAACCTACTTGAGTCCTTTGAGAAATCATGAAGACAAAATACCCCCTACCAGATGAACCTTGAAAATATTCATGATGTTGGGAGATCAGTCTTGCTTTCACTTGAATGTCAGTTAAAACACCCTTGAATACAGACAAACTCACAATACACCGAATCACTTTGACGCCATGCCTTACGAGCTATGCAGTGTATGATTATGAATGTTAATGACCTAGTGGAAGATGCAGATGAAATGCAAAGCGGCAAGCCAAATGAGGCAAAAAGAATGAGGGCAAATTTTGAGGTATTACAGCTGCCCCTATTCAATCAACTGCAGACCTGAACGAATAATTGCAACAGCTTTTAGACGTTCAAGGTATGGAGTGATTGAATACTCGAATAAAACCTGAAAATTTGAACTCTGGATAACAGGAATGCCACCTGCCCATTTATTTATTTATATCTTTTTTGTTTTTTGACCTCTGAATAGGTAACGGAGATAGAACCAAGTGGAGATATGCTGGGAAGAATGCCATCCTCGAATGACAACTCACACGGGATCCTCGGATCCAGTACTGAAACCCTCCTTGAATAGAAACACAATGGTATACCGGCCGCAGGCGATAACCATCAACAACAAAGACTGACTTCGGACAGACTTTGCAAAAGGGACAAACTGACCTCGATCAATAAGCTCAAAAAAGTGAACTACTATCCTCGAATAATAGCCACAATAACAACAAGACCAAACTCGGAAGGACTTGAAAAAAAAGAAATGCCATCCTCGAATGACAAATCAAAAGATCCTCGGATCTAACACGAAACCATTCTCGAATGGAGACGCGAAAAAATGAGACTGTTGTACGGAAACTCAAGTACGAGACCATTGTACTTAAATGGAGACTCGAAAGGAACGGGATCGTTGTACTTAAACGAGAGCCCAAGACGCGACCGTTGTACTGAAACGGAGACGCGAAAAAATGAGACTGTTGTACTGAAACAAGACTCAAATACGAGACCATTGTACTTAAATGGAGACTCGAGAGGAACGGGATCGTTGTACTTAAACGAGAGCCCAAGACGCGACCGTTGTACTGAAACGGAGACGCGAAAGAATGAGACTGTTGTACTGAAACAAGACTCAAATACGAGACCATTGTACTTAAATGGAGACTCGAATGAAATGGGATCGTTGTACTTAAACGAGGGCCCAAGAAAACAGGATCATTGTACTTAAATGATAACCCGAGACGCGACCGTTGTACTGAAACGGAGACGCGAAAAGAAATGAGATTGTTGTACTGAAACAATACTCAATTGGGGATAACAACAAAACTTGGTAGAAGCATCCATCCTAGGAAATGAAGTTGCATTCTGTGGGGAACATATCAATCTGATGGGAGATATAACAGGTCTCATGTAATATACCTCAAAACTAGCCCATGCTGGCATGCATATGTTGGAATTTATGGCGCAATGCTCCATGATGATGGAAATGCTACGCTTTGGAGGATGCAAATGTAATGATGATTATGCGTATGCAAATGCAAAGAGATCTTCTGACAAGAAGACTGTAAGTATCCCATATGGCTTGACTGAGGAGGAACTGATGATCACTGCATTGATCTGACTAATCTTTGTGAGGAGAAAACAACTCTGCGGGGAATGCTGTTAATGATGCACCGGCTCTGAACTGCCGCCATTGCCAAAAATAAATTGGACTTTGAGATTGGAGTGCCAAGACCCTGCTGGAGGTGGACCCTTCTTGAACTCTGGTGGGGAAGTGAGGACCTCCTGGGAACCAAAGGCATGACTCTGCTGAGGAAGCAACTTGCTGGGGAGGAAAGAACTTCTTGTACTGCTGAGGATTGCCCCTGTCTGAAGGGAAACTTCTGCTTGGGGACGAAACCCACTCTCTGCTACCTTGCTGGGTGAAATTTCAACTTCCACATGGCTGGGGATGACGGGTGATATCAATGATAAAGCTTCCTGCTGAAGATAAAAGCTCAAGCTGCCACTTGCTGGGGATAAGAGATAAATCCTCTCATGTTGGTAAGGCGTTTCATGCTGGGATGAGAGACGATGATACCCTTCTGATCAAGAAGTAACTTTCGCTTTGCCACACAGCTGGGGAAGGGATTGTCTAATGAGACTAGCTAAGACATTTTGATCAATGAAGCTTGCTGATGAAATAACTCTTGAAGTACTATGCTGACAATGACTTTGCCCCTAGCCCCGGGTTGATAGGTTGTCAACTAATCATGAGTGAACAATGGTTCTTTACAATCTTCAACTCGCCTTCTACTAAGATCTATCAAAATATAATGTCTCAATAGGATTTTACAGAAGACTGGCATACGAGATGCCTCAGTGTCTTTAAACTCTTGGAGAGATTCGTCGGATCTCGAAATAACTGCCCCAGACTGCATGGTTCGTGCAAGAATTTGCCTCGCAAGGATTCATGAAGAACCTCACATCACTGTGAGATATTCTGCTCCAGTATATTGAACTCCGGATAAGTGCTTTTGATAAACCGTCTTCGGGAGAGAGTAACTTCTAGTGCTCTTGGGGTGGCCTGCCCCAGTACGAGCCTTGAAGTGATCACCTCTGAACGACTGTGCTCTGAAGAAAACACCCAGATCAATTGTTCTTTGAGAGATTGGATCTCGAAGTAATTGCCCCAGTTTGGCTAAAACTTGAATGCATGCACCAGACTAATGGCTCTTTGAGAGATTTGAATCTCGAAGTGATTGCCCCGGCTTGGCTGAACTTTGAAGATATTGCTCGACATGACTTCCCCAGATTAGTTGGCTCTTACCAGGAATGTTGGGAAAGTCCCTACTCAATGGAGTTTTCTTAAAAAGTGCACCTCGACAGATTGTCCTTCGGAAGTTTCTGACTTCTCAACTTGGCAAGATTAAGCTTCTGGACTGAAGTTCCATATATGGACTTTTTATGATGCCAAACAGATATATGCAAGCAGAAAATGTTTATTCTAAGAATGAAAATTCTAATGCAACACACATGTTAATCTTGAAGTTTTACTGAAAAAGATGTCGCAAACCTTCGCGAGCGAGTCACTGGTTAAGATACGACATTAATAATTTTTTTTTTGAATAATAGAAAGCATGCACATGCAACACCAACAAAGATCTTTCAACACCACTCATAGGAGTCAGGAACGCGGTCTCGTGGTAGTACGCTCTCAAAAATAACCTTGTTTCAGTTAGGACTTTTAAGGGTTGTATCGTGGCCTGGTTCACGGTTATAGAAACAAAGGATATAGGCTCGAAGTTTATTTGTGCCCACCCATCTTCGTGATGTTCTCCATTCCTATGTTCAGCCAGCTTTCACAAGCGCTCACCTCTCAAAAAGGGTTTTGTGATGGTTAAGGAACCAATTACACTAACGGTTTAAGCACCAATCAGGTTGTTGTTGGGAGCCAGCCACCCCTATTGTCTTTCGTGTCTGTATCACACAACTTTGTTCTTGTTCAAGGATCTTTCTTGTGTAATCCTTTTTGTCTTTTGCTTTTGCATTATTTTTCTTATCCCCAACTTTTGCCTGGACTGATTCTTGTGAATCTTTAATTGTGAAGTCCAGCGGGATGCCCTATTTTTTGCCTAAGTCGCTTGTTTTCAAGTTTCGACTTAGCGGGCTTTTTCATTCATTTTATTTTTTCAATTCTTCTTTTTTTGAACAAATCGTGTGACACTGTTTGTCTTGAATGCTTTGCGAGGGTCGTGACTGTCTCACTCCTTTGTTGTTGAGGGATAACCATTGTGGTCTCCGGTCTTTGGACCTCTTGATTGGGATAACCATTGTGGTTTCTGGTCATTAGACCTCTTGATTGGGATAACCATTGTGGTTTCTGGTCATTAGACCTCTTGATTTGGTACCACGAAAGGTAATGGATCCTCAAATTTGCACTCCTTTTTGAAATTTGAATGCTCGGTCAAACTAACTGATGCCTACCCTGCCCCTGGGTTAAGTGCGAGGGTTTTTTCATGCAAAAAGAAACTCCTACTTCAAGGCTCAAATGGGTTGGCGAGGGTCTATCTCCCTTATATCTCCGGTGTTTAGGACTTGAAACAATGCCTGTACATCGTCAACAGGGTCTTTCTCAAAAGCACACAATTAGAGATTTTTGCGTTTTCATTTCGTCGTCCTCCCTGATAGAGTTTAATCACAACAGTTGGTATTGCAATGCACATACACAAAATCATGAGTGAATACGAATGGATTACTTCAAGAGAAACATGTGCATTTTATTATGGTTATCATTCAAAAACAAATAAGTTTCATGCATGCATACAAATGTTTAAACAAACAATATAAACTACAAATGAAAATGCAGTAAAGAAGCTGAACATTGCCGTCATTGAGGAGACTTGACTCCGTATGGACTTATTGATTCTGAAGATGCCTTTGCAAATTGGGAGACCCATTTGATGAGGAGACTTCAATATGTGAGCAGACTTTCTGGCATGATGACCTTTGAGTCGATCAACTTCGGGACCTTGTCTTCACCTTTGCCTCTGAAAGACTTGCAATCTTCAATTAAAAGGTCGGGTGCCCCAGAATGGTAATCATACTTGGCATTGAAACCCCAAAGGAAGCTTTGTCGGAGATGATCCTGATGCAATTAGCTCAACCACTCCGAATTTGCATAAATGAGGAAACTTGTTGCACGTACGTCATCAGAATATGATCAAACTTCTTCTCAAGTTGTTTTGGCCTTTACCCGTATTCTCTGGCCCTAGGACTCTCTTGGGAAGCTCCGGTCAGATGCTGACAAATGAAATATGGAGGGAAAAGGTTGATAAAGTTAATAGATAAGGTTGCTCGGAAAGATCTTGCACGATCTCCTGCCTACGTATCTCCATTGACCAATGGAGAATCAGAGCAGCGTAGTTCCCCTCAATAGGGATGACAATAGCTTCGTTCAGAATTTCCATAACCAAGCTCATTTGAGTCTTCATCAGGTCGACTTCCTGTTTCAACAGTTTCTGATTCTGAAATAAAGCTTATACTTCTGCCCTGAATGGCCTCAGCTGGGTCTTCCTTCGATTACCCCCGCCCGGAGTTACTTCAAATACATACCTTGATGAATGTGATTCAAGTTATCCATTCTGATGAGAAATCAAGTCAGGAAAAGAATGTGTCTCTGAACACCTGTCAAGAATGCAAGGATGTATGCAAATGCCATGTTCAATTATTTCTGAGGAATCTATCTGCTTTGATTCAAATTTTGATACAGAAAAATCCAACAATATGATTCAGATATGTGATCCATAGAAATAATTAAACATGTGTGCAGAAATGCTATGATGTCATGTATGCAACAGGCATGTGATCAATGGTCTGATATTGGTGCCGATGTTGAGCAACGAGTCAAGTGTCTGAATAGAACCATAATAGCAGCACCATCTCTGTATAGAACCCCATAACTGAGAACCCAATAACTGTAGAACTGGATCACATAATTGAACAGTCACTGATGGTGTTGAAGCTGAACAACGAGCCAAGTGTCTGTGGAGAATCATAATAACAGTCATAATATCAAGGTCACAATGGTAATCACAGTAACAATTTCTCTGAATAGAAATCCTGAATCTCAGAATCAGAGAACCATAGAACACTGAACAATACTGACAAAGTGGGTATGTTGAAGTTTAGGGTTCCTGCAAACCTGTAAACCCCTCCCAATCTCACGGGTGTGCTACTCGGGTCAACATCACGGACTCTCAAAGCCGAATAGCAATAATACGTTCACCATTTCCGAGAAATGGCTCATGACCAAATCAGGGAATCGGTTTGGCATTATGTACTACTCAGGGAGGTCTCAGCTGAGTCCGGAAAAACAAGCATCCCTCACAAGTCTCCAGCTTCAAGCACTGGATCGAGAAACAATAGTACATTCATCCCGAAGGGTACAATACTATCGTCATACGAACAGTTTGCTTTAACTGAATTCCTATGAGAGAACCAGGCCATCCTATGCGAGTTCCCAATGGACCCTCGGATGCGAGTGGGTTTGCCAACAAATGTGGTCTGCCACTGTCATCACTGGAGAGGGGTGTTCCCATTAAGGTCCTCGAAGATCGGTCACCAGATGCACATAACTATCAAGGTCGTACCCTGAAGTGAGGTAATCCCCACACAGGATAGTTCCAAGACGGTCGCAATCTGGGTGTGGAACACATCGCCACCCATCATGGTGAGATACCATGGGAGTACAATGTCTGTCCACGCTAATCCTATGGTGCACTCAAGCCGGGTAGTTGGCTTATCTCACAGTAACTCCCATCCCGCAGAAAAAATGAAAACCAGCACAGCCAGACAGTCCAGTATAATATGATGCATGGAAAATAAAATACTGAAAGCGGTAAATAAATGCGATAAAGTAAAGCTGTAAATAAAACTGTAAATAAAAACAGTAAAGCTAAACTAAAGCACTCAGCAACAAACACATATACACCCAAAGAACAAAACCAAACAGGCGCTAGGATTGACTCTACAAGGGAAACCGGAAGAATCAGGTTAATCCCCAGCAGAGTCGCCAGCTGTCGCTCCCGGGATTTTCATCCAAGTACAAACGCGAAAGTGGCGCGGAAAGGTTAGAGTCGCCAGCCAGACATTTTTATCCCAAAAGAATGGGAAAGGTAATGTTGCACAAACCTGAGGAAGAAGGAAAGGACAAGGCCTTGCGAACCAAAGATCTGGATACGGGAGTCGGTTACGAATTGAGAAGGTATTAGCACCCCAATCCATCCGCCGTACCCGACGGGATCCACGCTTGCTTGCTTGTTTCAAAGGGTGAGAAATAATATGCTGCTGAACAAATGAACCGCTAACTGGAATGGAATGGAAATGAGAAAGAAACTGGAAAAATGGGAAAGAAAGGGAGAAATGTAGGGAAAATAAAGAATGTGCTCGAACGGGCCCTACCCCGCTGCCTACGTACCTCATCGGGATAATGAGGATCAGAGTCGACGTAGTTCGCCTAACTAAGGCGGGAACTATTTGTTTGTGTTTTTTTATGCTGGAACTGCGTATGTCTATGCTCAGGTGTTGCAGGCTCGTCTGGTACGAGTGCGTTAACCGTCTTGCATGCGAGACAAGTAGTCGCAAGTTCACGTTATGAGTGAATGAGATGAGAAAAGAAGTTCCCGCAGGATAGTCGGTTATTGTTTGTTTTTGGCTTTTAAAAGAAGTGTTTTGAATTTGTTTGTGAACTGTCTTGTACTAAGACCTATCCATCGCGGGAAGTATTTACACCTCGCCCCGAAACAGGACGCGTATAAACACTCCGCAACAAAGTCTCGTGTCGTACAAGATTGTTCGGTTTTTATTAAGTGTTTTATGGCTTTTCTTTTGAGATGAGAAAGAGAATGACTCAAGTTGATAAAAGGAAAAATCTATGGGACTAAGACTCAATCCTAATGTGTTATGTATTTACAAAGTGATCCTAGTGGTTAGTGAGGTTTTCTACTCCTAATGAGAAAAGAGAACTAGAAACTAACTTACTTCCTAAGGAAGTTAAGTTGTTTCTAAAAAATAAAAGGGAACCTATGAACAAAGCACAAAGTGCTAAGGCAAAGACAATTAAAAATGAATAAGAGATAGGAATGAAGTAATGCTTACCTCAATCTTCCCCCCTACAAAACAAGAGTTAGCATGGCGATGCATATTGAAAGTAAAATCAAAGCATGAAAGCGATTAAGTACCATAAACGTCCTAGAATGGAACTAGGCTCAAAATAAGACCTAAGTCTAAAGGTGAAGGTACCTAAAGGTCACATGACCTCTAAAGTCAGTAGCTACATGTTATAGGTCCCTAAGTATGCTAGGATACCTCACAAGATCAAACTATGTCAAACTATGTACAAAAAGTTCACATAAATTCACCTAAATGCAAGTTAGGGCTCATGGATGAAATATGAATGCATATGGCTTACAAACATGAATTAATACATGGAATGAACATCAAAGTCAGTAGTGAATGCTTATGAAGATGGATGAATGAATATACAATCATGGATGCAATGGATTAGGCGTATGGAGCAATAAGAAGAATATGTGAGATGAAATGGAATAAACATCGCATAAGATCGCACATGATGAAAGTTAAGGAAGTATGGCATATGAATATGCATGAAATGATTATGGGTCAGTAGCATACAAGGTATGATATGCAATTAAAATGAATGAATAGTCATTAATGGTTTCCACATAATTCAAGTTAAACATGAGAAGAGATTAGCAACCTATTTAAGTTAAACTAATTCACATAAGTATACATTTGAAACACTAAAACAAACCAAATGATCATGGTTCAAAAAGTGGACTATAACTAGAATTAAGGACATGCAAATGACCTATAATTAACTCCTAAAAGCTACCAAAAAGTTCTTCAAGAGAATGGCATGAATGCCTTCTTAACATTTAGGTTATGCTACACATGAACACATGAATCAACCTAGGATCTAGGTGACATGGAAAAATAGCAAAAAGCCTTGAAAAATTATGAAATTAAATCCCTGGAATAATAACATCATTATCTCACATTGTCCAAAAGGACTTCCTAAAATTATGCACCAAAGTGCCAAAACAATTCCTTGACTAGCAAGGCAATCAAAACATGATCATCCATAAACAACTCCACAAAGTGGATCAAAAAAGGCACTAAAAATTATGAAAAAAATGCCTAATGAGCATCAAAATGTCATAAATTAAAGTGCTTAATCATATGCAAAAAATAGGTTTCACACCTATGGGGAAAAATTGTTTTTGGTCCCTTATACCAAAACATTCTTTTTTGGGACAGCTTGTGAACTAAAATCCAAATTAATTATTGAAAACACCCGAATCCGGAAATAAAAAATATGACAAATTAATTAAGAGGATGAGGATCATTCATGAATTTTTCCAGAATTTTATCTCACCTAAAACTATTTTTAATAAATGTTACGAAACGGACAAATAAGTGAATCTTAAGGGGAAGTGAAAGGAATCGATCTTAATGGTTCTTAACCTAATCCCTAAGTTCCGAAATCGATACATATCAACAAAAATCACAAATATAACCAATGCCTCAGGTGGGAGGGCTCAGATGCACCTTAAGTTACATGGTCCTAAGCCGCATACGACTAAAATGATGCTTAAAGGCTTGAAATCACTTACTTGATCGAAGTACCGATTCTTCACGCAAAAGAAATCCGAAAAAATCCCAAGTAAGGTCTTGTGATCTCCATAAGCAAAATAAATGCTTATCTTCCATAAATTCTTTGTGAAACTTTGACCATAGTTGAAATCGATGCAATATCAAGCAAAAACAAGCTTATGAACTCTAATCCAAAATTAGTTCACAAATATAATTTAAAATTAACCACAAAATTCTTATTAAAAATTACAAGAAGAACAAAAATGGACTAACATATAAATCTAAAAAAATGATTTTTACAAGAAAATTAATTGACAAAGAACTTTTTCAATTAAATCAATTAACCAAAACTTCAAAAATAAAGAAACAGGGGTGTGAGCAAATGAATACAAAAAATGCAAATGGTAAATCAGTGGCCCAAGGCCCATTTTCGTCAAGCATTTCGCAGGGAGCAATTCGCGGGGGTGTGCATAGCGGTTCCGTGAAATTGAGGCCCAATGTGAATGGCCTAGATGAGAAACCCTAGGTCTTTATAGAAATGGAGCTTGTCTTCTCCTTCTTTGATATTCACCGCCGCCGACACAGCCAAGACCAACTCTCCTCACACAAATTACCGTCGCCGCCGAGAAGAAACACAACCTCACCTCCGCGACCGCCTCCTTCTCATCACCGATCAATATCTCACGGCGATGGCCTCCGATTCCCAATTGAAGCTCGCTTCCGACCTCCTCTCAACTTGTGATTGTTTCCGATCATCTCGCCCCTGTCCCAGCATTCCGTTCGTTCAACCCTTCTCCTTCGTTTCCTTCGCCGTGGCCTTCATCATCACAATCACACCTCTTCCTCTAACTTTATCACCATCGGAGAAACAATCGCCGAGCTCGCCGTCAAGAAGCTCACCGTCAAGAGACTCGCGCCGCTCTCATCACTAGTCATCTTCCCCAATTGTTGTTCGATTCGGCGCGACGGTAATGAGCAAGGAAGAAAAAGTTTGTGGCTTGAATCGCACCACCTAATCGGCTTTGAGATTCCTCACAACATGCTTTGAATCGATGTTTTGGACTGCTAATGCATCGAATTCCTCCGCCGGTAATCTCGTCGCTACCATTGCGAGCTTGTTTCTCTGGAAGTTTGGATTTTTGACATGGATTTGTATTTTCATTTTTTGTTGGAGATTGACGGCAAGAAAACTCGGCGGATAGACGGTATTGTGAATCGATGCCATGGTCGTGATGCAGTGGCCTCTTGTATCTTTCTTTCTCCACTCTTTATTGCTGTTTCTGGGTCCATGATTATTGTAACTGAATCCTGTTGAACCATGGTGATTGATGCGCGATTCCTGTGTATTTTGCAGGTTAATTAAAAGATGATGAAGATGAAAGTGCTGGAGATCGAACGAAGGAACTGATGCCATCCTGACGATAGTTGCGGCAGTCTTGCAAATTCTCGAATTCACTTTGCCTCCTTCGCGTTGATTCGGTGATGAATCCTTGATATGGATCTTTGGTTTGCAAGCGAATTCTTGGATGAAGATGATTTGAAGCTGCTGATGGAATTAGGTTCAGGTTGAGGGATTCAAGATTGTTGATACCGATGTGTTTCCCGTGTAAGCCTCTGAATCGATCTTTTTCTTCTACCCTTTTTGCGTTCTTGTTGTGATCATAGTGTGGTGCGAATCCTTTGAAGAATTCTGATTGTCGCTGAGTCGTTGATGAAGACCTCGTTGTTGTCGAGTTCTCTTCCATTCCATTGATTCTTGCTGAATAGTGTTCTGAATCTGGATATTGATTTGCAGGTTTGTGATTGTTGCTGAAGCTGGTTCTTGATGCAGGATGAAGGTGAGGCCACAGGTTGAAAGGAGTTCAGATAGATGATTGAAAAGCCAGATGATTGATGAAGTTTGGTGTTAACAATTTGAAGATTTGCACTGAGATCATGATGGAGATTGGAGAAGATTCTCAGAGATTGACATTGAGAGTTTCCTGTTTTTGCAGAACTTTCTTTCTTTTTTCTTTCTACATTTTTCACTGATATCCGTTTGTAACCCCCATTCCCTCTTTTTTTTCCTGTTATGTATATCAGTTACCCTTGTAACTGTATCTGCCTCTTTTCCCTATCATGTAACTGAACTCTATCAATTTGTTATAACTGACCTTTTATAACTGATTTTTTTCATTTTAATTCTGCCACCACCATTTTTGTTATAGCTCTTTCCATAAATTTATGCTATCAACTTTATTTTTTCTCATTATTTAAAATAAACTCCTAAGAAACCAAAGGGTCCTATTTTGAGCTTGGATTAAATTTTATGGTTTAGTGCACTTAAAAAACATTGGCCTTAAAAAGACATTCAAGAGACATTTGATTTTGGGCTTGGATTGAACATGGGTATTAAAAGAAATGGTTAATGATATCAATGGACACAACAAATGCATAATGGGATTTGCGATATGGATTGGAAAAGAATTTCGAAAACCGGATAATGAATGACTATATAATGATTTTTGGATGTTGGATTTATTTTATTAACTTTGGCCAAGGACTAGAAGTATAAAACCAAGATGTTTTTAGAAATTGACATGAAAAAATGGATAGAGATTTATAACTAAATCTTTTGAATTTGGTTCTTAAGAAATGGTTCAAAATGGGTTATGGAAAATGAATCTCATTGATACGAACATGATCTTAGGCCAATGGACCTCGAATTTGGACACTATGTCCAATCTTGTGTGAACTTAGAATAATGTCAACGGATGTCTCGAATTCCAAACATCTGATACCTCCAAAGATCAACACAATCCTTCCAACCTTGTACATTTAAATGCGAACCCTAACCATTCATAGATCCAAATTGCCTTCTTCAAAGACCTTATCTTCAACACCATCTTCTAATCCATACCACATTTTCATGATAATCGAGGAATACCATTAATGGCCTTGATCCACCCTAACCTACTTGAGTCCTTTGAGAAATCATGAAGACAAAATACCCCCTACCAGATGAACCTTGAAAATATTCATGATGTTGGGAGATCAGTCTTGCTTTCACTTGAATGTCAGTTAAAACACCCTTGAATACAGACAAACTCACAATACACCGAATCACTTTGACGCCATGCCTTACGAGCTATGCAGTGTATGATTATGAATGTTAATGACCTAGTGGAAGATGCAGATGAAATGCAAAGCGGCAAGCCAAATGAGGCAAAAAGAATGAGGGCAAATTTTGAGGTATTACAACACGTTCATCGGTATCCAACAAAAAGAAACCGAGTGAGAATGGCTGAACGAATGCAGACTGGTCTCGACGAGCTCAGACAAAGGATGGATCAGTTCATGGACATGATGACCGGCCTTGCTCAGAATCAAGAGCGTCTCAGGTTGATGGTTGAGCAACCCCATGTGAATGCTAATGCTGGAACACCGACTGAGAATGTGGATCCTAATGCTGCCCGTAACGGAGGGCCAAATCCAAATGGGACCGCGGCCCGTAATGAAGACACTCAAGAGGACCAGTTCACTCTACTGGATGCTGACATGGGTAACATGAATGAGATCAACAATCGCAGGTACGAAGAGCTGTCAGAGAAGATCAAGGCCATGGAATGTCAGAATTCCTTGGGTATCGATGTAAACAGCCTCGGGTTAGTACCAGGAGTCAGAATCCCTCCAAAGTTCAAGGCACCATCATTTGACAAGTACAACGGCAGCACGTGTCCTAGGACTCACATTCATGCGTACTTCGGAAAAATCTCGGCTCATACTGATGACGAGAAACTTTGGATGCATTTCTTCCAAGACAGTTTATCTGGAGCTTCGTTGAGCTGGTACATGAAGCTGAGTCGGGTCTCTATTCGAAGTTGGAAAGATCTAGCTGAGGCATTTCTCAAGCAGTATCAGTACAATATTGATATGGCTCCGAATCGCACTCAGTTGCAGAACTTGTCTCAAGGACCTAAAGAGAGTTTTAAACAGTACGCCCAGAGGTGGCGTGAGCTGGCTGCACAGGTTCAACCTCCCTTGCTGGATCGGGAAATGGCAGACATGTTTATGGGCACCTTGCAAGGCGTTTACTTGGATCGTCTGGCCGCCTGCCCGTCCATTGGTTTTTCCGATATCGTCATTGCTGGAGAAAGAATAGAGAATTTTCTGAAAATGGGAAAAATCCAGGATGCAAGCAGTGCTAGTTCTTCCGGTGTGAGAAAACCTTTTGGCAACGGCCAAAGAAGAAGAGAAGGCGAGACGAATGCTGTGTATAGGGGCCGAGACAGAAGTTATTCTCAAGGTTACTACCAAACGGCTGCAGTGACAATTACTCCACAGGTTCAACAACAACGACCACAGGGTCAGCAACAACAGGTGCAGAGACCGTTTCAAGAAAGAACAAGAGCGAGAAACCGCAGACTCGACCCCGTCCCATGTCCATATGCTGTATTGCTTCCAGAGCTGCTAAAGTTGAACCTGGTCGAGCTTCGTACCATGAGACCTCCCGCTCCTGACAATCTACCTCCGAATTTTGATGCTAACGCCAGGTGCGAATTCCATTCAGGTGCCCAGGGGCACAGTATTGAGAAATGTTGGGCTTTTCAGAACAAGGTACAGGACCTAGTTGACTCCAAGGCGATCAATTTCGCTCCTCTCCCAAATGTACTCCATAACCCGATGCCCAGTCATAATGGAACCGGTGTCGCGGTCATTCTACCAGATGGTTCACGTTAAGCTGAAGTCTTCGAGTTGATCACCCGGAACGCCAGGGTATTCATGAAGCAAATAAAGCCAGCAGTATTCAAATACTCTCAGTGATGGCATTTATGTGTTTGCCTTTCTTCATTGTTTGTTTTTCATCCCTATTGAGGGGAACTACGTCGCTCTGATTCTTCATTGGTCATCAGTCAATGGAGATACGTAGGCAGAAGATCGTCAGGTCTTTCCGAGCAAACTTATGGGGCAACTTTACTCCCCAGCTTCACTCTTTCCTTCAGATGTCTCGCGTCAGAGTCAGAATAGCTAGAAAAGGAAGTATTACTGCCATGGTTGGGCATGCAACTGCGAATTGAAGATTACAAGTCCATAAAAGAGCTATTGATCGTTGAAAGTATCCAAGACTGACAGGTCCAGACGGAGCCAAGTCTCCTCAACTACGGCAATATTCAGTTTCTTTACTGCATTCCCATTTGTAGTTTCTTTTATATGCTAAACATTTGTCTACATGTATGAAAGTTGTTTGCTTTTGAATGTTAGTAATAATAAAACTCACATGTTTTTCTTGAAGTAAATTCATTTGCATTCCCTTATAATTTTGCATATGTATATCGCAATACCAATTGTCATGCTTAAATTCTATGAGGGAGAATGACGAAACAAAAACGCCGTATCTCTGAATTGTGTGCTCTCAAGTAAGACCCTGTTGACGATGTACAGGCATTGTTTCAAATCCTAAACACTGGAGATATAAGGAAGATAAACCCTTGCTAACCCCTTCGAGCCTTGAAGTAGGAGTTTCTTTTCACATAAAAAACCCTCACATGTAACCCAGGGGCAGGGTAGATGTCAGCCAGTCAGACCAAGCGTTCAGACTTTCATAAAGAAGTGTATTTGAAGATCCGTTGCATCCTAATATGCTAATCAAAAGGTCCAAAGATTGACAACCACAATGGTTATCCTTCGTCGACCACAAAATGAGGCAGTCACAACCCTCATGAAGCAATCAAGACAAACAATGTCACGCGACTTGTTCAAAATGCAAAAAGAAAAAAGAAAAGAAAAGGCCCGCTAAGTCGAAACTTGAAAACAAGTGACTTAGGCAAAAGTTAGGGCATCCCGCTGGACTACACAATCAAAGATTCACAAGAATCAGTCCAGGCAAAAGTTAGGGATAAGCAAAATAATGTAAAAGCAAAAGACGGAAAAGGATTACACAAGAAAGATCCTCAAATGAGAACAAAGTCGTGTGACACAGACATGAAAAATAGAGGAGTGACTGACTCTCAACAATAACCTGATTGGTGCTTGAGCCAATAGTAGCAATGGTTCCTCAATCAACACGAAACCCTTATGAAAGGTGGATGCTTGTGAAAACTAGCTGAACATAGGAATGGAGAACATCACGAAGAGCGGGTAGGCACAAATAAACTTCGAGCCTTTATCCTTTGTTTCCATAACCGTGAACCAGGCCACGATACAACCCTTAAAAGTCCTAACTGAAACAGGGTTAATTTGAGAGCGTACTACCACGAGACCGCGTTCCTGACTCCTATGAGTTGTGCTAAAAGACGTTTATTGGTATTGCATGTACATACTTTCATTCAAATAAAGGTCGTATCTTAACCAGTGATTCTCTCACGAAGGTTAACGATCCATTTTCAAAACTTCAAGATTAACATGTTTGTTGAATTAGGATTTTCATTCTAAGAATAAACATTTTCTCACTTGCATACATTTGTTGAGCATCATAAATGGTTCACATACGGAAATCCAATCCAGAAGCTCAAGCAGGCCAGGTTGAGGAGTCTAAAACTTCTGAAAGACTGTCACGTCAAGGTGCACTTATCCGAATAAAGCTTCATTGAGCAGAGACTTCCCCGATTAGTCACGGTAAGAGCCAGCCAATCCGGGGCAGTCACGTCGAGCAATCTCTTCTAAATTATAGTACTGAGCCAATCCGGGGCAGTCACGTCGAGCAATCTCTTCTAAATTATAGTACTGAGCCAATCCGGGGCAGTCACGTCGAGCAATCTCTTCTAAATTATAGTACTGAGCCAATCCGGGGCAGTCACGTCGAGCAATCTCTTCTAAATTATAGTACTGAGCCAATCCGGGGCAGTCACGTCGAGCAATCTCTTCTAAATTATAGTACTGAGCCAATCCAGGGCAGTTATGTCGAGCAATCTCTTCAAATTTCAGTCAAACTGGGGCAATCACCTCGAGATTCAAATCTCTCCAAGAGCGAAGATTAGTCAGTCAAGAGCAAAACTATTCAAGTACTCATACTGGGGCAGGCCACCCTAATAGTACGAGAATTCATTCTTTCCCGAAGACAGGCGATCAGAAGCATTTACCCGGAGTTTAGAATGTCGTGGTTACTTGTCAAGTCAACTATCTCGTTCAGCACTGCTGACAGATACGAACTCTTCCGCATTGGCAATGGTTACCTCCCCAGCAAGGTTGTTACACTGAATCATGTAGTCGTTATGATACCTAAGAGTTAAAGACGCCAAGTCTTTTGTAAAATCCTCTTGAGGTAAAATCCCTACCGAAGCAACTAATCCCCAGCACGAGACAACTTGAAATCTTTCCTCCTCAGCAGGATGTGTCACGGTTTCTAGTCATCCCCAGCAGGTCCATAAGAGTGGATATTCCTCAATAATCAAGGTATCCTGGGGCACGACCCTCAAATCTAAAAGTCCAATTTATTTTTGGCAAAGGTGATGATTCGGACAGATGAATTATTCACGCTCCTCTCAGACAGATATGTTATCCCCACGGGACTACTTGATATCGAATTCGCGATCATTGTGTTTCCCCACAGAGTCAGCAGAGACTTATCACTTCCGCGTCAGGAATTCTTTTACATTCATACCAGTTCAGTAACAATACTCAAGACATAATATCCCCAGTGTCATGGGGCAACATGCCGTGCAAATTCAGCATATGCAAAGTCCAGCCGCAGACTGGCCAAAGTCCATCTTCGGGTGGCAAGTTTCGAAAGTCTCCCGTAGTGAGCAAAAGTCTCCCGTAGTGAGCAAAAGTCTCCCGTAGTGAGCAAAAGTCCAGCCGCAGACTGGCCAAAGTCCATCTTCGGGTGGCAAGTTTCGAAAGTCTCCCGTAGTGAGCAAAAGTCTCCCGTAGTGAGCAAAAGTCTCCCGTAGTGAGCAAAAGTCCAGCCGCAGACTGGCCAAAGTCCATCTTCGGGTGGCAAGTTTCAAAAGTCTCCCGTAGTGAGCAAAAGTCCAACCGCAGATTGGCGAAAGTCCATCCTCAGGGTGGCATCATTTCCAAAGTCCACCCGCAGTGTGGCAATGTATTTTAAAGTCCAGCCGCAGACTGGCCAAAGTCCATCTTCGGGTGGCAAGTTCCAAAAGTCCACCCGCAGTGTGGCAGGTTTCAAAAGTCTCCCGTAGTGAGCAAAAGTCCAGCCGCAGACTGGCCAAAGTCCATCTCAGGGTGGCATCATATCTCAAATCCACCCGCAGCGTGGCAATTTCCAAAGTCCACCCGCAGTGTGGCAATGTATCCCAAGTCCATCTCAGGGTGGCATCATATCTCAAGTCCACCCGCAGTGTGGCAATGTATTTTGAAGTCCAACCGCAGATTGGCGAAAGTCCATCCTCAGGGTGGCATCATTTCCAAAGTCCACCCGCAGTGTGGCAATGTATTTTGAAGTCCAACCGCAGATTGGCGAAAGTCCATCCTCAGGGTGGCATCATTTCCAAAGTCCACCCGCAGTGTGGCAATGTATTTTGAAGTCCAACCGCAGATTGGCGAAAGTCCATCCTCAGGGTGGCATCATTTCCAAAGTCCACCCGCAGTGTGGCAATGTATTTTGAAGTCCAACCGCAGATTGGCGAAAGTCCATCCTCAGGGTGGCATCATTTCCAAAGTCCACCCGCAGTGTGGCAATGTATCCCAAGTCCATCCTCAGGATGGCATCATATCTCAAATCCACCCGCAGCGTGGCAATTTCCAAAGTCCACCCGCAGTGTGGCAAAGTATTTTGAAGTCCAACCGCAGATTGGCGAAAGTCCATCCTCAGGGTGGCATCATACCACAAGTCCACACACAGTGTGGCAGGCCAGTAGCCTTCTGGCATTATTCAAAAGGCATCCCCCGTTTACTTTTCGTCACATCATAATTGTATCCAAGCAGAGTTCGTTAGGTTGAGTTTATTTCCCTGTTCTTCTGCCGCAGAGTGCAAATTTTCTGGTTGTTTCTAGTATTCAATCCCTGCATACTTCAAACGTCTGAAAGCAACTGCTATCATCCATTCAAGTCTACAGTGATTGAATAGGGGCAGCTGTAACACCCCAAAATTTGCCCTCTCATTTCCTCAACATTTTGCATAGCATTTTGCATATATGGATTCATAAAATAACCAAAAACATTGCATCATATATAGCATAGCCGAGACGTGGGTATGTGATCAATGATCGGAGCAACCGAAAGTTATGAAGAGGCTACCGAAGGGCCACAAAGCTTCTCAACCTTGTGCAAAGGGTTCACAATATCCCACAAGTCTTCACTTGAAGCCACAAGTCATGGAAAGTTTTGGTTTGATTGAAGGAGGCAAGCAGTGCAATACTTCTTGAGGGAAAAGAGCCGAATTAGGGTTTCATTTCTACAGGGCTTCTACATAAATTTTTGAGTCGAAGTGGATTTCTTTGACTTATATACGATGTCAAGTGCCTAGGGTTCAAATCTCGTCCACAAATTCATTTTGGAAGGGGTTCGACTGGCCGGACGACGGAAAATCGAGGAATTGGAGAAAAGGCAATCGGGCTAGGTAAAAAGGGTCGACTCCGGACTTTTAAGATCGAGATCGTGAAATTAGGGTTACAATGATCCTATGGTTCAAACTTGATCAAGAAATGATGGAGGAATCATAGAAAAACCAAAGAAAAATCATTTGAAAGGTAGTTAGTTTCACCATTTCCCTCCACCTTTCCTTCCACTTTCTTTCCACATTTCCTTTCATTCTTTCCGTCTCATTTTTCCACTTCAATTCCACTCCATTTCCCTTGGAAACTTCCACCACCTTCCACCATCTTCTAGAGTGTTCCAAGGAATATTCCAAGGAATATTCCAAGGAATATTCCCTTTTCCAACCCTAACCCTAACTAATTTCCAAACCTAATTTTGGATCCCAAACCTAATTTTTGGGCCCCAAACCCAAACCTAGCTCCTAGCCTAGTCTCTATTTAAGCCATTTTCATCTAAACAAAAAGGGTTGAACACCATTTTCCAATCTCACTCTTTGATAAGCACTTTTTCTCTCTCACTTTTTCTCTCCCTCTCACCAAAGCTTTTTCAAATAAGCTCTTCAAGTTTCACATTGAAACTTGAAGATCTTGAAGCTTAGCCTCAACCTCCATTGATTTTATGGATTGTGGAAGAAGAAGCTACTGAATTTTGTTGAAGGTTTCGGCTTATCGGAAGCACACGAAGGTTCAAGCATCAAGAACGCATTTATTTTGCGGTTTCTCGGTTTTCACGGTTTTCTCTTCGATCAAGCTCCGATTCTTGCAACAATTACCGAAGCACTCCTCCGCTTCGTAGGTTGGTGATCTTAATCACTTCTTCTTTAAGTTATTCTCTTCATCTCTCCGCTTTCGGCATTCTTTAATTGCTTTTTTCGCTTTGATTGAAATCGTTTCGTTCCGATTATGTTTACTTGTGATTTGTGATTTTTGTTGATTTAGAAGCTAAAGTGTTGGTAGATATAGGTTCTATCATGTGTAAATAAGCTCAAATTAAGTAGAAATTAGTGTTAGCATGTTCCTAGGAAGGTTAGGGATCCTAAGAAGTGAGTTTGTGGCCAAAAGCACTTATTTCAAAGTTTTTTTCACTTTCTGTTCAGTGTTAACCGGTTAACGCATGGGGTTAACCGGTTAACACGTGCGTTTTGCCACAAATTACTTCTGTTTTAGGTCCGTTAACCGGTTAACCCATATGGTTAACCGGTTAACGCTGTCAAATTTTGGATTCTTAGCTTATTTGAGAGCTCATTCCTAATTTCTAGTGCCTCTAATGTTCATGTATGTTTAGGTAGTGATTTTAGGGAATTTTTTAGTCCATTTCCAGTAACTCATTCCCCCGTTTCGAGTCGTTTCGACACGATTCCGTTCATGTTGCGTTTTATGCATTTTTGTGTTTCTTTGTGCATAGCTTGAATTCTTGCATGTTGTTACCATGGTTGTGCATTATTTGACACATAATAATCACTTTGCATTCTGGTTTTTATATGTTTGCATTGCATTAAATCATTTTTGCATTTCATGATTGATGTATGTTGCATTTTGCATAATCATATGTATGTGCATTTGGTTGCATTTTGTTGCATACTTGATCATAGCACTCATATCAATTTAATTCTGAATTTTGCATTAAGTTTAATGTGTTTGTGGAGCTATCATTTTGCATGCTCATAATCAATAATCACCATGTTCAAATGCCATGTTCATATGCATGTTTAAGTACCACTTTGTGTATTACTTGTTGCATAATCTATGTGATTCATTCTTGCATAATCTTTCTAAAGGTTCATGTTCTTGCATTGGTATATGTTGATCCATGTTCAAATACATGTTCATGATGAGATTAGTGATTTTTGCATTGAGTTTGTGCATTAAACATGAAAATAATCAATTCTGGATTTTGCATGTCATAGCTGTTTTTTGCATAAGTGCTGTAAAATACATGCTGTTTGTTGTAAATTCATGTTGTTTGTGACTTTTAACACCTGTTTTTGCATACATATAGGGGCTGTAAAAAGCTGTTGCATTGCATAGTGCATTTCATAGTTGTTTGTGCATTAAGTGTTGTAAATAGGTTGCTGAATTTTGCATTGCATTAGTTTTAGGTCCTTTAAACTATAGATTGAGTCTAGTTTAGGTCCTAGTTCCTGTAGGATTTAATTAGGTAATTTTGTTTGCCTTATTTTTGTCATGTTTACCATGCTAACCTTTGTTTTGTAGGGAGGGCAAGGTATGTCTAAAAACCCTATCCTCTTTGGTATTTCTAATGCATTTAACTTGCACCATTTTGCCTTACATAATGTTTGTGCTTGTTAGTTTTTCCCCTTTTGGAACCAACTTAACTTCATTAGGAAGTAAGTTGTGTTCTTCTTCCTTTTCTCTTTTTTCTTCTTTTCCTTCTCCTCCTTAGGATTAGAAACCTCACAAACCATAGGATTTCCCTTGTAAATAAATCAATAAAATTAGGGTGTGTCTTAGTTCCCATTAGATTTTCCCTTTTCCAACTTGAGTCATTCTCTTTCTCATCTCAAAAGAAAAGCAATAAAACACTTAATAAAAACCGAACAATCTTGTACGACACGAGACTTTGTTGCGGAGTGTTTATACGCGTCCTGTTTCGGGGCGAGGTGTAAGTACTTCCCGCGATGGATAGGTCTTAGTACAAGATAGTTCACAAACAAATTCAAAACATTTCTTCTAAAAAACAACAAACCAAGAGGTCACGTCTTCTCATTCTCATTTCATACTCTTCATGACTTGTCTCGACAGTTCAAACAGCGATACGGTAAACACCCTCGTGTCAGAGCCGGTAACACCTGAGCTAGAACTATGGCAACGTCATCCTAAAAACCACAAGCGAGTGTAAGCCTTAGTTAGGCGAACTACGTCGACTCTGATCCTCATTATCCCGATGAGGTACGTAGGCAGCGGGGTAGGGCCCGTTCGAGCGCATTCTTTATTTTCCCTACATTTCCCCTTTTATTCTCTTTTTCTTATTTCAGTTCCTTTCTCACTTTCCATTCCCTTTATTCCAGTAGCGGTTTTATTCAGCAGCATTCGTTTTTTCTCACCCTTTGAAACAAAACAAGCAAGCGTGGATCCCGTCGGGTACGACGGACGATCTGGGGTGCTAATACCTTCCCAGGTCGTAACCGACTCCCATATCCAGATCTTTGGTTCGCAAGGCCTCGTCCTTTTCCTTCTTCCTTAGGTTTGTGCAACATTACCTTTCCCATTCCTTTGGGATAAAAATGTCTGGCTGGCGACTCTACCTTTTCCGCGCCACTTTCGCGTTTGTACTAGGATGAAAATCCCGGGAGCGACAGCTGGCGACTCTGCTGGGGACTTAACCTGATTCTTCCGGTTTCCCTTGTAGAGTCAATCCTAGCGCCTGTTTGGTTTTGTTTCTTTGGGTGTATATTTGTTTGATGCTGAGTGCTTTAGTTTAGCTTTACTGTTTTCATTTACAGTTTTATTTACAGCTTTACTTTATCGCATTTATTTACCGCTTTCAGTATTTTATTTTCCATGCATCATATTATACTGGACTGTCTGGCTGTGCTGGTTTTCATTTTTTCTGTGGGATGGGAGTTACTGTGAGATAAGCCAACTACCCGGCTTGAGTGCACCATAGGATTAGCGTGGACATACATTGTACTCTTATGGTATCTCACCATGATGGGTGGCGATGTGTTCCACACCCAGATTGCGACCGTCTTGGAACTATTCTGTGTGGGGATTACCTCACTTCAGGGTACGACCTTGATAGTTATGTGCATCTGGTGACCGATCTTCGAGGACCTTAATGGAAACACCCCTCTCCAGTGATGACAGTGGCAGACCACATTTGTTGGCAAACCCACTCGCATCCGAGGGTCCATTGGGAACTCGCATAGGATGGCCTGGTTCTCTCATAGGAATTCAGTTAAAGCGAACTGTTCGTATGACGATAGTATTGTACCCTTCGGGATGAATGTACTATTGTTTCTCGATTCAGTGCTTGAAGCTGGAAACTTGTGAGGGATGCTTGTTTTTCCGGACTCAACTGAGACCTCCCTGAGTAGTACATAATGCCAAACCAATTCCCTGATTTGGTCATGAGCCATTTCTCGGAAATGGTGAGCGTATTATTGCTATTCGGCTTTGAGAGTCTGTGATGTTGACTCGGAGTAGCATACCCGTGAGATGGGAGGGTTTTACAGGTTTGCAGGAACCCTGAAACTTCCAACATACCCACTTTGCCAGCATTATTCAGTACTATGATCAGGTTCTACATAGTCCTTTGGTTTCGAAATCCGGAATTTCGGTGGTACTGTTATTATGACTCTTCACCAGCACATGACTTTCTTCTCAACACCAATGTCAGACCAGTGGTCGCCAGACCTTTGATTACACACCAGTGCATTGCATAACATCCTCTGCATGCTTGCATTACTAACACATGCTTACTCATTTGCAGGGCCGCATGTCGCATCCTCATGAACATATCATATGCATTTACTGCATGATTTGCATATTTTGCATTTTTACAGGTTATTCGGACTTCCTAACTTATTCAACTTTAGGCAATATAGCTGGTCAACACGTTCATCGGTATCCAACAAAAAGAAACCGAGTGAGAATGGCTGAACGAATGCAGACTGGTCTCGACGAGCTCAGACAAAGGATGGATCAGTTCATGGACATGATGACCGGCCTTGCTCAGAATCAAGAGCGTCTCAGGTTGATGGTTGAGCAACCCCATGTGAATGCTAATGCTGGAACACCGACTGAGAATGTGGATCCTAATGCTGCCCGTAACGGAGGGCCAAATCCAAATGGGACCGCGGCCCGTAATGAAGACACTCAAGAGGACCAGTTCACTCTACTGGATGCTGACATGGGTAACATGAATGAGATCAACAATCGCAGGTACGAAGAGCTGTCAGAGAAGATCAAGGCCATGGAATGTCAGAATTCCTTGGGTATCGATGTAAACAGCCTCGGGTTAGTACCAGGAGTCAGAATCCCTCCAAAGTTCAAGGCACCATCATTTGACAAGTACAACGGCAGCACGTGTCCTAGGACTCACATTCATGCGTACTTCGGAAAAATCTCGGCTCATACTGATGACGAGAAACTTTGGATGCATTTCTTCCAAGACAGTTTATCTGGAGCTTCGTTGAGCTGGTACATGAAGCTGAGTCGGGTCTCTATTCGAAGTTGGAAAGATCTAGCTGAGGCATTTCTCAAGCAGTATCAGTACAATATTGATATGGCTCCGAATCGCACTCAGTTGCAGAACTTGTCTCAAGGACCTAAAGAGAGTTTTAAACAGTACGCCCAGAGGTGGCGTGAGCTGGCTGCACAGGTTCAACCTCCCTTGCTGGATCGGGAAATGGCAGACATGTTTATGGGCACCTTGCAAGGCGTTTACTTGGATCGTTTGGCCGCCTGCCCGTCCATTGGTTTTTCCGATATCGTCATTGCTGGAGAAAGAATAGAGAATTTTCTGAAAATGGGAAAAATCCAGGATGCAAGCAGTGCTAGTTCTTCCGGTGTGAGAAAACCTTTTGGCAACGGCCAAAGAAGAAGAGAAGGCGAGACGAATGCTGTGTATAGGGGCCGAGACAGAAGTTATTCTCAAGGTTACTACCAAACGGCTGCAGTGACAATTACTCCACAGGTTCAACAACAACGACCACAGGGTCAGCAACAACAGGTGCAGAGACCGTTTCAAGAAAGAACAAGAGCGAGAAACCGCAGACTCGACCCCGTCCCATGTCCATATGCTGTATTGCTTCCAGAGCTGCTAAAGTTGAACCTGGTCGAGCTTCGTACCATGAGACCTCCCGCTCCTGACAATCTACCTCCGAATTTTGATGCTAACGCCAGGTGCGAATTCCATTCAGGTGCCCAGGGGCACAGTATTGAGAAATGTTGGGCTTTTCAGAACAAGGTACAGGACCTAGTTGACTCCAAGGCGATCAATTTCGCTCCTCTCCCAAATGTACTCCATAACCCGATGCCCAGTCATAATGGAACCGGTGTCGCGGTCATTCTACCAGATGGTTCACGTTAAGCTGAAGTCTTCGAGTTGATCACCCGGAACGCCAGGGTATTCATGAAGCAAATAAAGCCAGCAGTATTCAAATACTCTCAGTGATGGCATTTATGTGTTTGCCTTTCTTCATTGTTTGTTTTTCATCCCTATTGAGGGGAACTACGTCGCTCTGATTCTTCATTGGTCATCAGTCAATGGAGATACGTAGGCAGAAGATCGTCAGGTCTTTCCGAGCAAACTTATGGGGCAACTTTACTCCCCAGCTTCACTCTTTCCTTCAGATGTCTCGCGTCAGAGTCAGAATAGCTAGAAAAGGAAGTATTACTGCCATGGTTGGGCATGCAACTGCGAATTGAAGATTACAAGTCCATAAAAGAGCTATTGATCGTTGAAAGTATCCAAGACTGACAGGTCCAGACGGAGCCAAGTCTCCTCAACTACGGCAATATTCAGTTTCTTTACTGCATTCCCATTTGTAGTTTCTTTTATATGCTAAACATTTGTCTACATGTATGAAAGTTGTTTGCTTTTGAATGTTAGTAATAATAAAACTCACATGTTTTTCTTGAAGTAAATTCATTTGCATTCCCTTATAATTTTGCATATGTATATCGCAATACCAATTGTCATGCTTAAATTCTATGAGGGAGAATGACGAAACAAAAACGCCGTATCTCTGAATTGTGTGCTCTCAAGTAAGACCCTGTTGACGATGTACAGGCATTGTTTCAAATCCTAAACACTGGAGATATAAGGAAGATAAACCCTTGCTAACCCCTTCGAGCCTTGAAGTAGGAGTTTCTTTTCACATAAAAAACCCTCACATGTAACCCAGGGGCAGGGTAGATGTCAGCCAGTCAGACCAAGCGTTCAGACTTTCATAAAGAAGTGTATTTGAAGATCCGTTGCATCCTAATATGCTAATCAAAAGGTCCAAAGATTGACAACCACAATGGTTATCCTTCGTCGACCACAAAATGAGGCAGTCACAACCCTCATGAAGCAATCAAGACAAACAATGTCACGCGACTTGTTCAAAATGCAAAAAGAAAAAAGAAAAGAAAAGGCCCGCTAAGTCGAAACTTGAAAACAAGTGACTTAGGCAAAAGTTAGGGCATCCCGCTGGACTACACAATCAAAGATTCACAAGAATCAGTCCAGGCAAAAGTTAGGGATAAGCAAAATAATGTAAAAGCAAAAGACGGAAAAGGATTACACAAGAAAGATCCTCAAATGAGAACAAAGTCGTGTGACACAGACATGAAAAATAGAGGAGTGACTGACTCTCAACAATAACCTGATTGGTGCTTGAGCCAATAGTAGCAATGGTTCCTCAATCAACACGAAACCCTTATGAAAGGTGGATGCTTGTGAAAACTAGCTGAACATAGGAATGGAGAACATCACGAAGAGCGGGTAGGCACAAATAAACTTCGAGCCTTTATCCTTTGTTTCCATAACCGTGAACCAGGCCACGATACAACCCTTAAAAGTCCTAACTGAAACAGGGTTAATTTGAGAGCGTACTACCACGAGACCGCGTTCCTGACTCCTATGAGTTGTGCTAAAAGACGTTTATTGGTATTGCATGTACATACTTTCATTCAAATAAAGGTCGTATCTTAACCAGTGATTCTCTCACGAAGGTTAACGATCCATTTTCAAAACTTCAAGATTAACATGTTTGTTGAATTAGGATTTTCATTCTAAGAATAAACATTTTCTCACTTGCATACATTTGTTGAGCATCATAAATGGTTCACATACGGAAATCCAATCCAGAAGCTCAAGCAGGCCAGGTTGAGGAGTCTAAAACTTCTGAAAGACTGTCACGTCAAGGTGCACTTATCCGAATAAAGCTTCATTGAGCAGAGACTTCCCCGATTAGTCACGGTAAGAGCCAGCCAATCCGGGGCAGTCACGTCGAGCAATCTCTTCTAAATTATAGTACTGAGCCAATCCGGGGCAGTCACGTCGAGCAATCTCTTCTAAATTATAGTACTGAGCCAATCCGGGGCAGTCACGTCGAGCAATCTCTTCTAAATTATAGTACTGAGCCAATCCGGGGCAGTCACGTCGAGCAATCTCTTCTAAATTATAGTACTGAGCCAATCCGGGGCAGTCACGTCGAGCAATCTCTTCTAAATTATAGTACTGAGCCAATCCAGGGCAGTTATGTCGAGCAATCTCTTCAAATTTCAGTCAAACTGGGGCAATCACCTCGAGATTCAAATCTCTCCAAGAGCGAAGATTAGTCAGTCAAGAGCAAAACTATTCAAGTACTCATACTGGGGCAGGCCACCCTAATAGTACGAGAATTCATTCTTTCCCGAAGACAGGCGATCAGAAGCATTTACCCGGAGTTTAGAATGTCGTGGTTACTTGTCAAGTCAACTATCTCGTTCAGCACTGCTGACAGATACGAACTCTTCCGCATTGGCAATGGTTACCTCCCCAGCAAGGTTGTTACACTGAATCATGTAGTCGTTATGATACCTAAGAGTTAAAGACGCCAAGTCTTTTGTAAAATCCTCTTGAGGTAAAATCCCTACCGAAGCAACTAATCCCCAGCACGAGACAACTTGAAATCTTTCCTCCTCAGCAGGATGTGTCACGGTTTCTAGTCATCCCCAGCAGGTCCATAAGAGTGGATATTCCTCAATAATCAAGGTATCCTGGGGCACGACCCTCAAATCTAAAAGTCCAATTTATTTTTGGCAAAGGTGATGATTCGGACAGATGAATTATTCACGCTCCTCTCAGACAGATATGTTATCCCCACGGGACTACTTGATATCGAATTCGCGATCATTGTGTTTCCCCACAGAGTCAGCAGAGACTTATCACTTCCGCGTCAGGAATTCTTTTACATTCATACCAGTTCAGTAACAATACTCAAGACATAATATCCCCAGTGTCATGGGGCAACATGCCGTGCAAATTCAGCATATGCAAAGTCCAGCCGCAGACTGGCCAAAGTCCATCTTCGGGTGGCAAGTTTCGAAAGTCTCCCGTAGTGAGCAAAAGTCTCCCGTAGTGAGCAAAAGTCTCCCGTAGTGAGCAAAAGTCCAGCCGCAGACTGGCCAAAGTCCATCTTCGGGTGGCAAGTTTCGAAAGTCTCCCGTAGTGAGCAAAAGTCTCCCGTAGTGAGCAAAAGTCTCCCGTAGTGAGCAAAAGTCCAGCCGCAGACTGGCCAAAGTCCATCTTCGGGTGGCAAGTTTCAAAAGTCTCCCGTAGTGAGCAAAAGTCCAACCGCAGATTGGCGAAAGTCCATCCTCAGGGTGGCATCATTTCCAAAGTCCACCCGCAGTGTGGCAATGTATTTTAAAGTCCAGCCGCAGACTGGCCAAAGTCCATCTTCGGGTGGCAAGTTCCAAAAGTCCACCCGCAGTGTGGCAGGTTTCAAAAGTCTCCCGTAGTGAGCAAAAGTCCAGCCGCAGACTGGCCAAAGTCCATCTCAGGGTGGCATCATATCTCAAATCCACCCGCAGCGTGGCAATTTCCAAAGTCCACCCGCAGTGTGGCAATGTATCCCAAGTCCATCTCAGGGTGGCATCATATCTCAAGTCCACCCGCAGTGTGGCAATGTATTTTGAAGTCCAACCGCAGATTGGCGAAAGTCCATCCTCAGGGTGGCATCATTTCCAAAGTCCACCCGCAGTGTGGCAATGTATTTTGAAGTCCAACCGCAGATTGGCGAAAGTCCATCCTCAGGGTGGCATCATTTCCAAAGTCCACCCGCAGTGTGGCAATGTATTTTGAAGTCCAACCGCAGATTGGCGAAAGTCCATCCTCAGGGTGGCATCATTTCCAAAGTCCACCCGCAGTGTGGCAATGTATTTTGAAGTCCAACCGCAGATTGGCGAAAGTCCATCCTCAGGGTGGCATCATTTCCAAAGTCCACCCGCAGTGTGGCAATGTATCCCAAGTCCATCCTCAGGATGGCATCATATCTCAAATCCACCCGCAGCGTGGCAATTTCCAAAGTCCACCCGCAGTGTGGCAAAGTATTTTGAAGTCCAACCGCAGATTGGCGAAAGTCCATCCTCAGGGTGGCATCATACCACAAGTCCACACACAGTGTGGCAGGCCAGTAGCCTTCTGGCATTATTCAAAAGGCATCCCCCGTTTACTTTTCGTCACATCATAATTGTATCCAAGCAGAGTTCGTTAGGTTGAGTTTATTTCCCTGTTCTTCTGCCGCAGAGTGCAAATTTTCTGGTTGTTTCTAGTATTCAATCCCTGCATACTTCAAACGTCTGAAAGCAACTGCTATCATCCATTCAAGTCTACAGTGATTGAATAGGGGCAGCTGTAACACCCCAAAATTTGCCCTCTCATTTCCTCAACATTTTGCATAGCATTTTGCATATATGGATTCATAAAATAACCAAAAACATTGCATCATATATAGCATAGCCGAGACGTGGGTATGTGATCAATGATCGGAGCAACCGAAAGTTATGAAGAGGCTACCGAAGGGCCACAAAGCTTCTCAACCTTGTGCAAAGGGTTCACAATATCCCACAAGTCTTCACTTGAAGCCACAAGTCATGGAAAGTTTTGGTTTGATTGAAGGAGGCAAGCAGTGCAATACTTCTTGAGGGAAAAGAGCCGAATTAGGGTTTCATTTCTACAGGGCTTCTACATAAATTTTTGAGTCGAAGTGGATTTCTTTGACTTATATACGATGTCAAGTGCCTAGGGTTCAAATCTCGTCCACAAATTCATTTTGGAAGGGGTTCGACTGGCCGGACGACGGAAAATCGAGGAATTGGAGAAAAGGCAATCGGGCTAGGTAAAAAGGGTCGACTCCGGACTTTTAAGATCGAGATCGTGAAATTAGGGTTACAATGATCCTATGGTTCAAACTTGATCAAGAAATGATGGAGGAATCATAGAAAAACCAAAGAAAAATCATTTGAAAGGTAGTTAGTTTCACCATTTCCCTCCACCTTTCCTTCCACTTTCTTTCCACATTTCCTTTCATTCTTTCCGTCTCATTTTTCCACTTCAATTCCACTCCATTTCCCTTGGAAACTTCCACCACCTTCCACCATCTTCTAGAGTGTTCCAAGGAATATTCCAAGGAATATTCCAAGGAATATTCCCTTTTCCAACCCTAACCCTAACTAATTTCCAAACCTAATTTTGGATCCCAAACCTAATTTTTGGGCCCCAAACCCAAACCTAGCTCCTAGCCTAGTCTCTATTTAAGCCATTTTCATCTAAACAAAAAGGGTTGAACACCATTTTCCAATCTCACTCTTTGATAAGCACTTTTTCTCTCTCACTTTTTCTCTCCCTCTCACCAAAGCTTTTTCAAATAAGCTCTTCAAGTTTCACATTGAAACTTGAAGATCTTGAAGCTTAGCCTCAACCTCCATTGATTTTATGGATTGTGGAAGAAGAAGCTACTGAATTTTGTTGAAGGTTTCGGCTTATCGGAAGCACACGAAGGTTCAAGCATCAAGAACGCATTTATTTTGCGGTTTCTCGGTTTTCACGGTTTTCTCTTCGATCAAGCTCCGATTCTTGCAACAATTACCGAAGCACTCCTCCGCTTCGTAGGTTGGTGATCTTAATCACTTCTTCTTTAAGTTATTCTCTTCATCTCTCCGCTTTCGGCATTCTTTAATTGCTTTTTTCGCTTTGATTGAAATCGTTTCGTTCCGATTATGTTTACTTGTGATTTGTGATTTTTGTTGATTTAGAAGCTAAAGTGTTGGTAGATATAGGTTCTATCATGTGTAAATAAGCTCAAATTAAGTAGAAATTAGTGTTAGCATGTTCCTAGGAAGGTTAGGGATCCTAAGAAGTGAGTTTGTGGCCAAAAGCACTTATTTCAAAGTTTTTTTCACTTTCTGTTCAGTGTTAACCGGTTAACGCATGGGGTTAACCGGTTAACACGTGCGTTTTGCCACAAATTACTTCTGTTTTAGGTCCGTTAACCGGTTAACCCATATGGTTAACCGGTTAACGCTGTCAAATTTTGGATTCTTAGCTTATTTGAGAGCTCATTCCTAATTTCTAGTGCCTCTAATGTTCATGTATGTTTAGGTAGTGATTTTAGGGAATTTTTTAGTCCATTTCCAGTAACTCATTCCCCCGTTTCGAGTCGTTTCGACACGATTCCGTTCATGTTGCGTTTTATGCATTTTTGTGTTTCTTTGTGCATAGCTTGAATTCTTGCATGTTGTTACCATGGTTGTGCATTATTTGACACATAATAATCACTTTGCATTCTGGTTTTTATATGTTTGCATTGCATTAAATCATTTTTGCATTTCATGATTGATGTATGTTGCATTTTGCATAATCATATGTATGTGCATTTGGTTGCATTTTGTTGCATACTTGATCATAGCACTCATATCAATTTAATTCTGAATTTTGCATTAAGTTTAATGTGTTTGTGGAGCTATCATTTTGCATGCTCATAATCAATAATCACCATGTTCAAATGCCATGTTCATATGCATGTTTAAGTACCACTTTGTGTATTACTTGTTGCATAATCTATGTGATTCATTCTTGCATAATCTTTCTAAAGGTTCATGTTCTTGCATTGGTATATGTTGATCCATGTTCAAATACATGTTCATGATGAGATTAGTGATTTTTGCATTGAGTTTGTGCATTAAACATGAAAATAATCAATTCTGGATTTTGCATGTCATAGCTGTTTTTTGCATAAGTGCTGTAAAATACATGCTGTTTGTTGTAAATTCATGTTGTTTGTGACTTTTAACACCTGTTTTTGCATACATATAGGGGCTGTAAAAAGCTGTTGCATTGCATAGTGCATTTCATAGTTGTTTGTGCATTAAGTGTTGTAAATAGGTTGCTGAATTTTGCATTGCATTAGTTTTAGGTCCTTTAAACTATAGATTGAGTCTAGTTTAGGTCCTAGTTCCTGTAGGATTTAATTAGGTAATTTTGTTTGCCTTATTTTTGTCATGTTTACCATGCTAACCTTTGTTTTGTAGGGAGGGCAAGGTATGTCTAAAAACCCTATCCTCTTTGGTATTTCTAATGCATTTAACTTGCACCATTTTGCCTTACATAATGTTTGTGCTTGTTAGTTTTTCCCCTTTTGGAACCAACTTAACTTCATTAGGAAGTAAGTTGTGTTCTTCTTCCTTTTCTCTTTTTTCTTCTTTTCCTTCTCCTCCTTAGGATTAGAAACCTCACAAACCATAGGATTTCCCTTGTAAATAAATCAATAAAATTAGGGTGTGTCTTAGTTCCCATTAGATTTTCCCTTTTCCAACTTGAGTCATTCTCTTTCTCATCTCAAAAGAAAAGCAATAAAACACTTAATAAAAACCGAACAATCTTGTACGACACGAGACTTTGTTGCGGAGTGTTTATACGCGTCCTGTTTCGGGGCGAGGTGTAAGTACTTCCCGCGATGGATAGGTCTTAGTACAAGATAGTTCACAAACAAATTCAAAACATTTCTTCTAAAAAACAACAAACCAAGAGGTCACGTCTTCTCATTCTCATTTCATACTCTTCATGACTTGTCTCGACAGTTCAAACAGCGATACGGTAAACACCCTCGTGTCAGAGCCGGTAACACCTGAGCTAGAACTATGGCAACGTCATCCTAAAAACCACAAGCGAGTGTAAGCCTTAGTTAGGCGAACTACGTCGACTCTGATCCTCATTATCCCGATGAGGTACGTAGGCAGCGGGGTAGGGCCCGTTCGAGCGCATTCTTTATTTTCCCTACATTTCCCCTTTTATTCTCTTTTTCTTATTTCAGTTCCTTTCTCACTTTCCATTCCCTTTATTCCAGTAGCGGTTTTATTCAGCAGCATTCGTTTTTTCTCACCCTTTGAAACAAAACAAGCAAGCGTGGATCCCGTCGGGTACGACGGACGATCTGGGGTGCTAATACCTTCCCAGGTCGTAACCGACTCCCATATCCAGATCTTTGGTTCGCAAGGCCTCGTCCTTTTCCTTCTTCCTTAGGTTTGTGCAACATTACCTTTCCCATTCCTTTGGGATAAAAATGTCTGGCTGGCGACTCTACCTTTTCCGCGCCACTTTCGCGTTTGTACTAGGATGAAAATCCCGGGAGCGACAGCAGGTCGCTCTAAGCATTTATCGCCCGAAAGACTTCTTCCTACCGGATCACGCCGAGAGTTCGGGGTACCTCTCCTCCCACAGCCCATGGGAAGCTTTTCCTTCGGCAATGGTCATATCGGGAGGAGGATTCAACAAAATCACGGTCGGGTCCGTGAAACGAAAATTCGACCAGCTAATTGCCAAAGGCCCCGCGCAAAACGCCATCCTGGACCCACCAAGAGAGGGCTCCGTACCCCTTGCAATTTATCGGGAGGAACTCCTAGGAGGGGCGCCCAACGCTAGCATTCCTCTGCTCATCCGAGTGCGCATGGCGAACTTCGATGTGAGGAGGATCCTGGTGGACCAAGGTAGCTCCTGTGACATCATGTACTCCCAGCTGTTTTCGACACTTCAGCTAAACGAGACACACTTAACTCTATACGTCGGATCAGACCTGCAGGGTTTCAACGGAGCAGTATCCCGACCATGGGGCTATGTCAACCTATTTGTTACCTTCGGGGCGGGCGAGACGGCCAGGACGGTTAGAGTCCAGTTCCTAGTCGTGGACCGCCCATCGCTGTACCAATGCATCCTAGGACGACCAACCTTAGCCGAGCTAATCGCTGTGCCGTCCACCGTCCACCTGAAGATGAAGTATTACACTACTTCAGGTAAAGTCGCCACATTGCACGGAGACGTCGACGCTGCCCGCAGATGTTTCGAAGCAGCATCAAAAGGTCTCAGCTCTATATCATACCAACCAAGTCCCCTGACATCGAATTCACCAGATATTCCCAGGGCTTTCCCTCAGGTAGACTCGATCGACCTAGACTGCAGATTTTCGGATAGCAACGAGGGCGTCCAAAGGCCAACAGAGTCGTTATCCCGACCAATACCAGATGGAGACTTCGAGTTGATTCCTCTGGGAGAGGACCCAGCCCGGTGTGTTAAAATCGGAGCACATATGCCTGAATTGGTGAAACGACAGTTGGAAGCTTGCCTCAAAGGGAACGCAGATTTATTTGCCTGGAGCGCCGCAGAAATGCCAGGGCTCGACCCCGAGACAGCTTGCCACCACCTCTCCATCGACCTAACACACAAGGCGGTCGCTCAACGCAGGAGGAAACAGTCGACCGAGAAGACCGAAGCTGCTGAATCTGCTGTTAAAGACCTCCTAGAGGCTAAATTTGTAACTGAGGCCAGGTACACGATCTGGCTCTCGAATGTTGTACTTGTGAAAAAATCTAGTGGAAAATGGAGGATGTGCGTTGATTATACCGATCTCAATCGGGCATGCCCGAAAGATGCATACCCTTTACCTAACATCGATAAATTGGTCGACAATTCGTCCGGTTTCAAGCTGATATCCTTCATGGACGCATATTCAGGGTACAATCAAATACCCATGGCCGTGTCTGACAAAAAATACACGGCCTTCATGACCGAATCGGGCAATTACTTTTACAACGTTATGCCCTTCGGTCTAAAAAACGCGGGCGCAACATATCAGCGCATGATGAATAAGGTTTTCCGAGCTGAAATCGGAGACATGCTCGAAGTATACATGGACGACATGATCGTCAAATCTCAAAAAGAAACGGACCACGCGTCCCATTTACGAAAAGTGTTCGATCAAGCACGAAAGTGCAAAATGCGCTTCAACCCTGAAAAATGCACGTTTGGTGTCCGAGCAGGAAAATTCCTTGGATTCTACTTAACCGAACGAGGCATCGAGGCCAACCCCGACAAGTGTCGGGCATTCGCGGAGCTCCCAACTCCCACTTCCAAAAAATCCATACAATCACTAAACGGGGTCCTTACCTCCCTCGCCCGGTTCGTAGCAAAGTCCGCTCAACACGCTCTCCCTTTTTACAAACTCCTCCGCAAAGAGGCAACTTTCGAGTGGACGGTGGAGTGCGAGCTAGCACTATCCCATCTAAAAAAGGCACTAAGTGAACCCCCAGTCTTATCCATACCTGAAGAAGGGGAGATAATGTATCTTTACCTTGCAGTTGCAAACGAAGCAGTAAGCGCGACACTCGTGCGCGACCTACCCGAAGGGCAAAAACCTGTATATTTCACAAGTAAAGCACTCCATGGCCCAAAAATTCGATACCTCCAGATAGAAAAGGTTGCTTTGACCCTCCTTCTCGCGGCTAGAAGGCTACGCCATTACTTTCTGGCTCACACCATCATCGTAAGGACCGATCAGCCCATAAGACATTTTCTCGATCGACCAGACATGGCCGGACGAATGCTAAAGTGGTCATTAGAACTATCTGAGTTTGACGTCAAATTTGAAGGAAGACAAGCTCTCAAAGCTCAAGCATTGGCCGACTTCATGGCTGAACTTACCTTCACCGAGCAAGACCCGAAAGTTTCATCCAGGTGGGTTATTTTCGTGGACGGTGCATCTGGCCCAGCGGGTAGCGGAGCCGGCATTATCTTGGAAAACGAAGAGGGGAACGTCATCGAAGTGTCCATAACCCTATCTTTCCCCACTTCTAACAACCAAGCAGAGTACGAAGCTTTTCTAGCGGGCATACGGCTCGCGACCAATCTGGAAGCAGAAGAGATCACAATCTGCACGGATTCTCAATTGGTCGCAAGCCAGGTCCGAGGAGATTTTCAGGCCAAAAATGATAACATGGCCGAATATTTGGCCCTCGTAAAAGGCGAACTAAAACGGTTGAAAAGTGTGGAAGTCAAACACGTTCCGAGGGAAAACAATACCCGCGCAGACATCCTGTCCAAATTAGCAAGCACTAAAAGGAAAGGAAACAACAAGTCCGTCGTACAGAAAATGCTTCCCCGACCAAGTATCGGACAATCATCGGTCCACGTAGACATTAACGTCATGGGCGACATGAGCTGTTGGATGACCCCAGTATTCAACTATTTAACTAAAGGAGAATTACCGACCGACCCAAAAGAATCTAGTACTATACGACGAAGAGCATATTTATATTCTCTAGTAGGTGGACGAATGTATCGTCGAGGATTCTCTACACCCCTCCTCAGATGCGTAGAAGAAGAAAACATCCCACACATACTAAGGGAAGTCCATGAAGGAATCAATGCGCAACACCCTGGCGGACGGTCGTTGGCTCGAAAAATCTTGCGGGCAGGATACTATTGGCCCACCCTCCAACACGATGCGAAAAAGCACGTAAAGAGGTGCAACAAATGCCAACGGCACGGAGACGTGCACGCAGCACCCCATCCGAGTTAAAATCATTATCGTCACCTTGGCCGTTCGCATGGTGGGGAATGGATATCTTGGGACCATTCATTGTCGGGTCGGTCAGAATAAATACTTAATTGTAGGTGTCGACTATTTTACCAAGTGGATAGAAGCTGATGCCTTAGCCAAAATCACGACGCTCAACATACTACGTTTCTTCAAGAGAAACATCCTTGCCCGATTCGGGGTGCCCCTCGCCATCATGACCAACAACGACACTCAGTTCACAGACAAACACTTCAAAGAATTCGTTGCATCAATGGGAACGAAACAACATTTCGCTTCAGTCGAGCATCCCCAAACTAACGGGCAAGCAGAGGCCGCGAACCGGGTAATCCTAAGAGGTTTGAAACGAAGATTGGACGAGCATAAGAAGCACTGGGTCTAGGAGCTACATAGCGTACTATGGGCATATATAACCACACCCCACTCAACAACCGGGGAATCCCCATTTCGATTAGCATATGGAACCGAAGCGGTGATCCCTATAGAAATGCACGTCCGATCGAGGCGCACAGAATCCCCCATGGAACAAGATACCAATTCCGAAGCCTTAAGAGACGAGCTCGACATGGTCGAAGAAGTTCGATCGGAGGCCGCTATTCGAGAGATCATTCTCAAACAAAAAATAGCCGCTCAGTATGATTCTAAGGTCATAAGGCGGACGTTCGAGGTAGGCAGCCTTGTCCTTAGAAGAAACCACAGAGACCCCCGCGAGGGAAAACTAACGCCCAATTGGGAAGGCCCGTATCGCATCCGAGCAAAAACCGAGAACGGAGCTTATTATTTGGAAAATCTACACGGGGAAGAGCTCGCTCGGCCTTGGAACGCCGAGAAACTCAAACAATACTATAGCTAAATCACAAAGTCACCTTACTCAACTTCCAAGCAAGGAGAAAGGGAGACCGACGGAAAACTGCGTGCCTAGGTACGAGCATGACAACCCAAATATAACAAAGTCAAGCATGATCTCCTTTCGAGCAAAAAAGAAGTTTGCCGCACGAACGGATACTCAAACGAGTCCGGGGTCGCCTAAGTACCACGACCAGGTAGAACCCAAGCTCGCGATGGGATGTTCAAGCCACGGAGCCCGGGCCATTATCTTGGCCCGGGCACCAATCGGGAGTAAGACTCTTAAATACTGATTGGTCCCCCTAACCAACAGATCACTCACACACCCCGTATCCATTCGATCACATCTAATTAATGCAAAGACGCACACCAAACACTTAGTAAAAATAACAAGTAAATTATGTCCTCCGACGGACGCATTATTACGAGCAAACAAAATATGAAACCGACCATCAAAGTCGAACACATGACATTAAAAAATGCGACACCAAAGGGCCGACTTGTTCATGGTTACATACAAAGGAGGCCACGCCCCCCCAAAAATAGAAAATACATCATAAATTACCAAGGCACGCAGGCCATAAATTAATTATCCTCGCCTCCCGGGCGGCCTTCTTCTTCACGAGCACCCTCCTGGTCCAGCTGCGCTTCAGGGTGGCCAGGCTGATCAGTCGACCCCGGCTGAGAGTCGTCCACCACCAAGTCTGAGGGGACCACGATCCGACCATCCACGACCTTGTACAGGTAGCTCATGCGACCAACGTCCAAGGCCATGTCAGGGTGAAGAGCTTTCATCTGATCCACCGCATTCTGGAAGCTGAGCTCAGTTGATGAATTGAGATCTTCCATATCTTGGTCGATCCGAGCAAGCAGCTGAGCCCTAGTCACCAGATTTTTGGTTTCTTCATCCTCATCATCCTCGGGGCAAAAGGCGTCCTTCAGCTTCTTATTTTGCTCAAGCACCCTCTTCTTGTCGACCTCCATTTTGGCGATGACGGCAGCTCGTTCGGTTGACTCTTTGGTAGCAGCTTTAGCCTCCTCGGTGGCCGCTGTCAGCTTGGCTTCAGAAGCAGCCAGCTGCTCCTTAAGCCTGCTATTCTCTCGCTCCAGTCCGGGACTCCCTTCGGCCGTCAGCCAGGCCATTGTCAGGACCCGCATAACTGCGCTCGCGTCCTGAGCCAGAGATAGTCGCCGAGCAGGACGGTCCATCCCCTCCAAGAACAGAGAATCCGCACGGTCCACCTCCATGCTTGTTCCCTCAAAGAAGTTGCGCATCACAAAATATGGAGGCAGCCCATGCTTTGGATTTGGAGGAGCGCTGGCCGTTAAATCTACAGTGGCCGCTGATTTGTGCTTCTTCATCAAGGAGCCAGTCGATGCGCTCAGCGAACCCTGGACCAAGGGGCCCGACCCCGAGCCACTCTTCTCAGTCAGCTTGGTCTGCACGACCCTTGATCGTTTCCTCTACTGCTGGACCAAACGTTCTTGAATTTTGTCCAAAGGATTCGTCAGGGAGCCTGAAAAAGGAAAAGGATCAAGTTAGTCATAAGCAACAAAATTAAACCAAAAATTTAACGAACGCAAATAAACGGATACCAAAGAAGTCGGACACTTCTTGCCCGTTACGACAAGCCAGCAACTCAGTAACGTTGATCAAGGGACGCTCCACAGCTTCCCCCCCATCCTGATCAACTATAACCTTCCCGTCTCCGTCCAATAGAGGGGTCGGAGTGAAGGAGGCTATTAATTTTCTGAAGGCCTCGAAACTGGCCGTATCGTCTTCATTCAATGTGTCCCCCACTTGAACGAACTCCCCCACAGGTTTTTCATAGTGAGCATGACTCCAAGAAAAGGGGAACAACCACAGTCTCCTCGGAATCACCTGACCTTGGTCGTCGAGCTTAGGCTCGTCATTCTCGTCAGTGTCTATTACAAGAAAGCTCATAGCTCTCACGGTCGCCGCGCTCGCGGGTTTTATCAGGAAGTAGTCAGTTTTGAAGGCCCGGATGGATTCTGAATGGGCCTTAAAAATCTTGGTCCGCTGCTTGAAGGACACGAACCCCTTCCGATCAGTTCCTCGCCCAACTTGGCGCTGTAAGGAGAAGAGACGGAAGAAGAGGGGAAGCGTGGCACCAACACCCAGATGGGCGCACGTCATCTCGAACGCTCTTAGAAATGCATACGAGTTGGGGTGTAACTGGGAAGGGGCGACACAGAGATGCCCGAGCACGACACTCACAAAGTCGCTAAAAGGCAATGTCACCCCCAGGACTGAAGTCGTGTATTCGTACATGGAGAACGCCCGACCATGAAAATCTGAGAAGATACGGTCGTCGTCTCCCGGGAAGGTTACAACCCAATCAGCAGGATCACCAACAACTGGCAGTGGCTCCGTTCGAGGTCTTGAGAATTAGGACACCTTGTCCAGCAAATCTTCCACCACCCATTCTTCGGGCGAGACCCTCGTCTGGTCAGGACACTGAGGCGAGTCTGTCGACGCTCCGGTAGTGCTTGTATCCGAACTCTCCGAGGAGCTCCCGGAACCAGAAGGAATGGACGTGGACGACCCCGAATCTCCCGAGGACGTTTCCTCAGAAAGCACGTCCAGCGGATTCACGAGCGAGTTTTCACCTGAAAAGCAGAGGAAAGGCGTCAGTGAATTCGATTAAGAATATCAAATCCACCCTTCCACCGCTCGACAAGTGAAAGGGCGCTCATCAGCTCAGAGACTATGTCCCGAGCTGTAGCCCTGGCTGACCATCGCTCGGAGCGACGGCTTACGCCCAATATTATATATGTCAAGGATCTAACCTAATATCCATCAAAACCCAAGTCTAAGTCGACCAATACCTACGCCGACCCTAAGTTAGGGTTTGCAACCGACCGGCTACGGTGGCGGAAGTCCTAAGGTTTACCGATTCCAAATCTAAAACCTACCGTTAAAATCATCCTAAACCGCATACATTTCTACAAAATCTAAGCTATAAACACCTAGGGAGAAGAAAAAGAGCCGTACCTTGCGCTTGAGAAGACATTCTTGAAGGAAATAAGCTTCTGAAAATGGTGGTCGGCAAAGAAAGGCGGTGGTCGACGGCTGAGACGGTGGCGGTTGAGCGAGCAGAGTCTTGAGGAAGAAGATGAAACGAAAAGGTCAAAATGGGCCCTGAGAATCCTATTTATAGGAAGGGGAACACGTACACACACGCTAGTCCCTACACGCTAGCCCTAGACTAGCCGTCAAATCATTAATAGGCGCGAACTCCCAGATATTCCAGCTTTTCGTTTCACATTCTTCTATCGAGCAACGCATCATCTGCCCGTTCCCAGAAGATAGACAGCGTAGATACCTGACCTTAACATTATGCATCGCCGAGCACAACATCACTCTTAAGTCACTGCTCTACAGCATGAGCAATGACTTGGGGGGCTCCTGTTCTGGACCGGCCCAATCCCTCCAATTGGGCCAAGAAGATCAATCCAATAAGCCTGCTCGACGTCGAACACAATCGTGAAAAGTGGTCTTCAGTCGACCACAAACAGTCCGATCACGATGAGGTTCCCTAACGGCTAGTATTGACCGTTGCCTATTTTCACGGATCCCTCGATCCACGCCTCACAGAATGAACCAATAATCTTCCAGTTAGTCCCTTATATAAACCCTCTCATTTGAGAGAGTCAGGTATTCAATTTCTCTGACCTTTATACTTGTACTTGGCCACTCTTTGCTCGGTTACTTACTTTGGCATCGGAGTGCCTTGCAGGTACAACCCCTTTTTCTCCTCAACGACCATCTCCATCAGCTCTCCATCAGTTAGATTTGATTAAAAAAAAGTTAGATAAAGAAATTCCGATATCAATACTTATAGCAAGGCCACAATGACCTTTAGCTTCACTCCTTTCTCTACACCGTAACCTTCAAATATCAATGTTTTCATAATGTTTAGTGTAAAACTCTTGATCAGTTAAATCATAAAATTGATTTAAGCCAACCGTGTAACTGTGATTACCAGAGTTATTAAAGTCTTCAATGAATTTCAATTCATCTTTGAATATTTGTAAGCGTTTTTCCATCTCAGAATTATTTATATATGTGATTCCATACGTCTTCATCCATTCTCGATGTGCTTTAACGACCGAAGGATCATACAATACTCTAAACATGCTAGGGTATGCAAATAACCACAAGATGATTATGCAAAAACAAATAGGTTGCTTCATTTTTTTTTATTCTGGGATGGCTAGCTATAGTATAGAACAAAATGTTTTGTGAAAATTGATTTGATTAAATTTAACACAATGAAAACAATTTATAGAACTCATATTCAACAAATTATAAAGAAAATAATATTCTTTAAAGTATATAATTATGTCAAAAGATTTTTATTTCTATTTGATTCATCCCCTATGTATTTGATTTGATTTTTATTTTTATTTGATTGTTAAACTAAAAAGAAAACTCGTTAAATATTTTGTTTCTAAAAATATAATATAATAATATTATTAATTTGATCACGACTTATGTATTTATAGGTTGGATTTGTCATTTAAAATTTAATATATAAATATATACTATCCGTTTTTTCTATAATTAAAATAACAAGTAATTATATAAATAAATCCCTAAAATAATTTGAAAAATATATATTATAATGAATTATCATTAAATTTAAAACGTTCAAAGAGAATTAAGGAGTGAAATGATAAAGAAAATCTCTATCATACATACAATCAATAGTAGAACTTTATTTTTATTAATTGATATACATAGCTAAATTTCATTATCAATACTAATCACAAACACATAAAAGAATTAAAAACAAAAATATGAGAAATAAAAAACATAAAAGTTAGATTTGATAAAAAAAATGTTAGATAAAAAAAATTCCAAAATCAATACTTATAGCAAGGCCACAATGACCTTTAGCTTCACTCCTTTCTCTACACCGTAACCTTCAAAAATCAATGTTTCTAAAATGTTTAGTGTAAAACTCTTGATCTGTTAAATCATAAAATTGATTTAAGTCAACCGTGTAACTGTGATTACCAGAGTTATTAAACTCTTCAATGAATTTCAATTCCTCTTTGAATATTTGTAACCGTTTTTCCATCTCAGAACTATTTGTATATGAGATTCCATACGTCTGCATCCATTTTCGATGTGCTTTAACGACCGAAGGATCATACAATACTCTAGACATGCTAGGGTATGCAAATAACCACAAGATGATTATGTAAAAACAAATAAGTTGCTTCATTTTTTTTATTCTGGGATGGCTAGCTATAGTATAGAACATAATGTTTTGTCAAAATTGATTTGATTAATTTAACACAAAGAAAACGATTTATAGAACTCATATTCAACAAATTATAAAGAAAATAATATTCTTTAAAGTATATAATTATGTCAAAAGATTTCTATTTCTATTTGATTCATCCCCTATGTATTTGATTTGACTTTAATTTCTATTTGATTGTTAAACTAAAAAGAAAACTCGTTAAATATTTTGTTTCTAAAAATATAATATAATAATATTATTAATTTGATCACGACTTATGTATTTATAGGTTGGATTTGTCATTTGTCATTTAATATATAAATATATACTATCATTTTATTCTATAATTAAAATAACAAGTAATTATATAAATAAATCCCTAAAATAATTAGAAAAATATATATTTTTAATGGATTATAATTAAATTTATAACGTTCAAAGAGAATTAAGGAGTGAAATGATAAAGAAAATCTCTAGCATCGCTATACAAACAATCAATAGTAGAACTTTATTTTTATTAATTGATATAAATAGCCAAATTTCATTATCAATACTAATCACAAACACATAAAAGAATTAAAAAAAAATATGAGAAATAAAAAACATAAAAGTTAGATTTGATAAAAAAAAGTTTGATAAAAAAATTCCAATATCAATACTTATAGAAGACCACAATGACCTTTAGCTTCACTCCTTTCTCTACACCGTAACCTAGAAAATTGATTTAAGCCAACCATGTAACTCTGATTACCATATGTGATTTTATACGTCTTCATCCATTTTCGATGTGCTTTAACGACCGACAGATCATACAATACTCTAGACATGCTAGGGTATGCAAATAACCACAAGATGATTATGCAAAAACAAATAAGTTATTTTTATTCTTGGGATGACTAGCTATAGTATAAAACAGAATGTTTTGTGAAAATTGATTTTATTAAATTTAACGCAAAGAAAACAATTTATAGAACTTATATTCAACAAATTATAAAGAAAACACTACTAGAAATACACGATTTACCTGCGGATTTTATTGCGAAAAATTATCCGCAGGTATAGCTGCGATATTACCTGCGAATTTTTGATGTAAAAACTTGTTTTCTGCGAAAAATAAATTCGCAGCAAAATTCGTAGGAATTCCTGAGACTTTACCTGCGATTTTGAATTTTACAATATTATTCTTTTTGTCCTGCGAATTTTACTGCAATTTATTTCGCAGGAAATATGAAAACTCAAATCCTCTGGAAAAGTCGCAGGAATTGCTGTGACTTTTGCTGCGAATTTTCCTGCGAAATATTAGTATTTTTTATTTTTTATTTATTTTTAATAATTATAAATAAAATTATAAAACATTGATATATTCTAATTTCATATTAATTTTTATATTTCTAATTTTTTTCTAATAAGTTTTATTTTTAATATTAATTTTTTTTCTAATTTTTTATTTTTTTTCTAATAAATTATAAACCAAATTTTATTGATATTTAATATGAGAAATATAAAATTTTAATTAAATTAAGATTATAAAATTTTCACTTTTTTCTAATAAATTAAATTATTCTCTTATTTAAAATACATATATTAAATTAGTTAAAAATCAAATAATTTTAATACAAATAATTTTATTTTAGATTAAATTTATTACTTTACCATTTATTTTATATTTTAAAACTAATAGTATAAAATAAAAATAAATAAATTTTGGAAAAAAAAATAAAAGGTTTCAAACTGAGAAACAAAATAAAAAACACTAGAAACTGTTCATCTCCATTTTCACGAGTCATTTCTATTCAGCGGCTAGGGTTTCATCTCTCCAAATTCAAATTCCACCCCCAATCTCAAATTCCCAATGACAGAGCAAACCAAGTTCAGCGTATTATGCAGTCTCCTAACATGGACACAGCGAACCAAATCACCGCCTAAGAAACGCGCCAGGTTCCGGAAGTTTCTCGACTCATTCTGCCCCGATCGGAACTACTTCCCCGCTATTCGCCTCATTCTTCCCAACCTTGATCGTGAACGAGGCTCCTATGGTCTCAAAGAGTCCGTTCTCGCTACTTCTCTCATTGACGCACTTGGAATGTCTAAGGATTCGCCTGATGCTCTGAGACTTATCAATTGGAGGAAAGGTGGTTCCAAAACTGGTGCTAATGCCGGTAATTTCGCACTTGTTGCGGCTGAGGTTATCTTCTACTACCGTTCTTACTTATTTTAAGCTTCCTTTACTAATTCCCAAAAGTAGTAACATGTAGTATTGAGAAAAATAGTAATGTATAGGATTTCTTGTTAAACCTGAGTTGAATGTAAAGGGATTTATATTTGGATAACTTTATGTAAAATTGAGTTGAACAGGAAATTTCAATGCAAAAGTCAGGTTTAAACTCAAAAACTACAAATTCTAGCTTCAAAATAATCAATTTTGGAGACAGAATCAATAGAGGATGCAAAAGCCAAGAAAGCAATGAGAAAATAGAAAAGTTTCATATTTTGAGTTTGTTTAAGTGCTTAATAGAATTGAGTTTTGTTGTGTGGAAAGCTAGCTAATTAAGCAACTATTTACTATTGAAGATAATTAAACGAGGCTTTTGTCATGTGATGTTAATGTATTTTATACTAACAATGTCCTCATCCTTCAGTAAAGTGTGAATTGAAAAATCTGTCTTGATTTATATTTTGATGCATATGTTTTCTTTTGCCAATTAAAGAATCTTGTTTTTAGTCTCTGTACTATTGAGTGTAATTTGAGTCGTTAATTTTATTATAGATGTTTGAGCCATCTACCAGATGCTGTAGGAAGAAATCCTGCTCATTTTGACCTCTTTTTGGCAAGGAAAGAACATGCTAGTGGAAAGTCCCCTGGTGATTGGCTAGTTCTCCACTTGCAAGAGTTAATATCACTTGCTTATCAGGTACTGCCAACCAATTAGAATATAGGAGCAGTGAATAATTTACCTTTTGTTCTTCTGAAATACTAAAGATATATTAGAATCAATCACACCCTTGTTTTTTTTTCTTTCATCAGATTAGCACAATTCAGTTTGAGAACATGCAGCCAGTAGGCGTTAGTCTTCTTGGCACTATTGTGGATAAGGTAGTATGTTTTCTTATTGTGGATAAGGTAGTATGTTTTCTGTGAAATATGATGGATGCACTTATTCTATGCATGCTTTCCTTGAATACTTCTTTTCTTGTAGCTAATTTGTAGTTTTTCCAGTGTCATTTTCCCCCCTATAACTATAACATTGTGTTATTAGTTTTAGTGGCTGTTACAAAAAAAAAAAGAGGGGCTTTAGGGTGGCACCTGCTTACTATTATTCTCGTTATTAGATTTAATATTTTTGACATGGGGGAAGTGTGTGTATCTTCATGATTTCTTCGCACTTTGTAGTTCTGGTATGAGGCAGGGTCTTTTTGTCCCTACACCACTACCTGTTTGTTTCGACCTCGAGTCATGGCTAAATCTATAGATATAATATGTTTGGAGAATTGGAAGGTAACATGGTAGGGACAGTGAATATGTGGAATTTATGCATTAATTTTTGTGGCAGGGTATGGTGGGGCTTATGATAGAGTCAGCACAGCCATTACTTCTAAAATGGGAACAAATTGTTGAGGAACAAGGTGGTGCCACAGCAGAAGTTAAAGTTGATGCTGATTTGAGAGGCTTTTCGGCTGATGTTATTTCAAGGGTTTGTTTTGGACATTCTTATTCTAAGGGAAAAGAAGTTTTCTTAAAGCTTAGAAGCATCCAAAAGATCATGTCAAACCATGGCTTCCTTTTTGGACAGAGCGGTTTCCTGTAAGTCGATTATATTCGATTTTGATTAAATATGTCGTTAGTTACGTGTCGATATACATAACAATGTGTGTTTAATGAGATAGAAAACTGATTGATAACTCATGTCTGCAGGGAGAAACTGAAATTTCGGACGAAGAAGGAAGATGAGATAAGCAGTTTGGAGAAAGAGATAGAGTCACTGATATGGGAGTTAGTGGAGGAACGGAAGCAAGAATCCTCATCAGAAAAGGATTTGATGCAGTTACTGCTGGAAGCAGCAATGAGTGATCAAAGTTTGGGGAAGGATTTCTCAAAGCAGTTCATTGTGGATAACTGCAAAAACATATACTTTGCTGGTCATGAAACTACTGCTGTTGCAGCTTCTTGGTGTTTGATGCTTCTTGCTTTATACCCCGAATGGCAAACTCGTATAAGAACTGAGGTGGCTCAACATTGCCCCGATGGCATACCGGATGCAGATTCTCTCCCTCTTTTGAAAACGGTATGGACTCTCAGTTTGATTTAGTTAAAAATACACACATGTATACTATGAAACTCTCACACAGACACGGACACCAGACACATATTGGTATCTGGCACCTGACGCGTGTTGATGTTAAAGAGCATGTATGTACTCTCATTTTATGAACCATTGGATTTTACTGGTTACAGGTGACAATGGTGATTCAAGAAGTGCTAAGATTATATCCACCAGCAGCCTTTGTATCCAGAGAAGCATACGAAGATATCCAAATCGGAAACCTAAATGTTCCAAAAGGTGTTTGTTTATGGACACTGATACCAACTTTGCACAGAGATCCTGAAATTTGGGGACCAGATTCAAATGAGTTTAAACCAGAAAGGTTCAGTGAAGGTGTTTCTAAGGCTATCAAGTTTCCACAAGCTTATGTGCCATTTGGAATAGGCACTAGATTGTGTGTGGGGAAGAACTTCGCAATGGTTGAACTAAAGGTTGTGCTAGCTCTTATTGTCTCAAAGTTCAGCTTCTCTTTGTCTCCTAGTTATAAGCATTCTCCTGCATACAATATGATTGTTGAGCCAGGACATGGGGGAAGTGCGGTTCTGAAAAGTATCAACTACATACTTTTCACTCTCTTCTCCCTATTATTTATCAACAACATACTTTTCACTCTCTTCTTTCTCTTCAAACAGTGCCAGAAGCATCGGAAGAAGTTTTCAAGGTGAGTTTCAGCGTTGGCAGCTCTTCCCTCTAGCTTGTCAAGAGAAACCTGTTTTAGCAAATCAGTTTTCTGTAAGTTTTTACTTCATTTCTCTATTGTCACATCTTCAACAATCACTAATTATGCAGACCCTGCTCAATCGTCATATGAGGCCTTAAGATTTGTTTCTGGAGTTTTAACCACATTTACCCCCAAAGTAATGGCTGAGTGATGTATACACTTATAATTGAAGTTTTTTTGTTAACTATACAAAAGATACATGTTTTAATTTTAGCTGTTAACTACAGGCAGGTCTTAAGATAATAGAATTGTACATGGAAGGTTATCGACAAGATTGGAAGCTTTCATTTGAAAAGGATACTGTTAGCAGAGGAGGGTGGTATGTGAATTTTCTTGCAAGTCTTACAGTGTCACATTATCTGATTACCTATGCCACTCTAAATGGATCTTCTGTTGTGTCTTTATCATTTCTTGTTTTGTGAAAAGTCTTACTTTGGAGGTGATCAGTGGTCCTTCTTGTGGACAACGTTGGTCTGTTCAGTCGACAAATCCCTCTCGTCTCCCGCTCACGTTGGGAAGGGTTTCTCCTAGTGATTTGTTGATCAAGGACTCGGAAGTGTCGGGAAAGCATGCTTTGATCAACTGGAATTTGGATGTAAGCGCTATTTGTTTCTTTTAGACTTGTAATTGGATTTTTTATTTATAAGATTTGTATATGTCTGTGTAATAATTTTTGTTAAAATTGATTTTGGTTTTTCAGAATTTGAAATGGGAGTTGGTTGATATGGGTAGCCTGAATGGAACACTTTTGAATTCTAAGTCAATCAACCATCCTGACACTGGTAGTAGGCATTGGGGAGATCCAATGAATCTTGCTAATGGAGATGTTATAACACTTGGAACAACGTCAAAAATAATTGTCGTATTAACTTTGTTTGTGATTTCTGTTATGATCTGTGTTGGGGTTAGATACTACAGGAAAAAGAAAAGGTTACCTGAATCTGTAGGAGATAATTCAGAAGAGGACAATTTCTTGGAGAATTTAACCGGTATGCCCATCCGTTATCGATACAAAGATCTCGAAGTTGCAACTAATAACTTCTCAGTGAAGCTTGGTCAAGGAGGTTTTGGTTCGGTTTATAAAGGAGTTCTACCCGACGGAACACAATTAGCCGTGAAACAATTGGAACATAATAATATTCTTTAAAGTATATAATTATGTCAAAATATTTTTATTTTTATGTGATTCATCCCCTATGTATTTGATTTGATTTTTATTTCTATTTGATTGTTAAACTAAAAAGAAAACTCGTTTAATATTTTGTTTCTAAAAATATAATATAATAATATTATTAATTTGATCACGACTTATGTATTTATAGGTTGGATCTGTCATTTAAAATTTAGTATATAAATATATACTATCATTTTATTCTATAATTAAAACAACAAATAATTATATAAATAAATCCCTAAAATAATTAGAAAAATATATTTTTGTAATGGATTATCATTAAATTTAAAACGTTCAAAGAGAATTAGAATTAAGGAGTGAAATGATAAAGAAAATCTCTATGATCTATACAAACAACCAATAGTAGAACTTTATTTTTATTAATTGATATATATAACCAAATTTCATTATCAATACTAATCACAAACACATAAAAGAATTAAAAACAAAAATATGAGAAATAAAAAACATAAAAGTTAGATTTGATATAAAAAAGTTAGATAAAGAAATTTCAATATCAATACTTATAGCAAGACCACAATGACATTTAGCTTCACTCCTTTTTCTATATCATAACCTTCAAAGATCAACGTTTCCACAATGTTTAGTGTAAAACTCTTGATCAGTTAAATCAGAAAATTGATTTAAGCCTACTGTGTAACTGTGGTTACCAGAGTTATTAAACTCTTCAATGAAATTCAATTCATCTTTGAATATTTGTAAGCGTTTTTCCATCTCAGAACTATTTGTATATGTGATTCCATATTTCTTCATCCACTCTCGATGTGCTTTAATGACCGAAGGATCGTACAATACTTTAGAATTGCTAGGATATGCAGATAACCACAAGATGATTATGCAAACACCAACAAAATACCTCATGATTCTGCTCTTGAACCTCTACACAAAAAAAGTTATGACCTAATAGAAGACAATAATGAAGAACTAGTGAGGAGACAGAAAAAAGAATAACATTGTGAAGAGAGAAACTTTAGGAGTAATAATAACCTGTGAGTGAGAAAGCGAGAGCGTCGGGTAGAGATCGAGTGGGAGGGATAGAGATTCAGTTCGAGTGAAAGCAAAACAAAGTTTCGGCACTTCCGTCAGCCTTAGAAGTAAGGAGAGTGATTAGAATTCTAGGTTTAATGTCTACAAATGAAACCAATTTTTTTATTTATTTAATAGTAAATTTTAAGGAATTGTTTATTATAAAAAATAATGATTATGAATGTTCATTAATTAAGAAATTTTCTATTGATTTTATATATATCGAATCCTTATCAATTTTAATTTATGAATGTTCATTAATTAAGAGATTTTCTATTGATTTTATATATATCGAATCCTTATCAATTTTAATTTATGAATGTTCATTAATTAATAGATTTTCTATTGATTTTTTATATATCGAATCCTTATCAATTTTAATTTATGAATGTCATTAATTAAGGATTCAATTTTAATTTTTCCATGTTCTATTGTATTATTTTTTCATACTCTCTTGATTCTTTATATTTTTATTGGAAAAAAAATTATATTCTATAATTTTTTTATTGTTGGGGAATTTTAATATTATTTATTTTACTAAAATATACATATCTAAACTCTAAAGTATAGAAATTTATTTATTTATCACCTATATATTCATTTATTAAAAGTATTGAGAAATTTAAATTATTACCTATACTTTTTACGAGTCATTTCTATTTTCACGAGTCATTTCTACGTTCAGCGGCTAGGGTTTCATCTCTCCAAATTCAAATTCCACCCCCAATCTCAAATTCCCAATGACAGAGCAAACCAAGTTCAGCGTATTATGCAGTCTCCTAACATGGACACAGCGAACCAAATCACCGCCTAAGAAACGCGCCAGGTTCCGGAAGTTTCTCGACTCATTCTGCCCCGATCGGAACTACTTCCCCGCTATTCGCCTCATTCTTCCCAACCTTGATCGTGAACGAGGCTCCTATGGTCTCAAAGAGTCCGTTCTCGCTACTTCTCTCATTGACGCACTTGGAATGTCTAAGGATTCGCCTGATGCTCTGAGACTTATCAATTGGAGGAAAGGTGGTTCCAAAACTGGTGCTAATGCCGGTAATTTCGCACTTGTTGCGGCTGAGGTTATCTTCTACTACCGTTCTTACTTATTTTAAGCTTCCTTTACTAATTCCCAAAAGTAGTAACATGTAGTATTGAGAAAAATAGTAATGTATAGGATTTCTTGTTAAACCTGAGTTGAATGTAAAGGGATTTATATTTGGATAACTTTATGTAAAATTGAGTTGAACAGGAAATTTCAATGCAAAAGTCAGGTTTAAACTCAAAAACTACAAATTCTAGCTTCAAAATAATCAATTTTGGAGACAGAATCAATAGAGGATGCAAAAGCCAAGAAAGCAATGAGAAAATAGAAAAGTTTCATATTTTGAGTTTGTTTAAGTGCTTAATAGAATTGAGTTTTGTTGTGTGGAAAGCTAGCTAATTAAGCAACTATTTACTATTGAAGATAATTAAACGAGGCTTTTGTCATGTGATGTTAATGTATTTTATACTAACAATGTCCTCATCCTTCAGTAAAGTGTGAATTGAAAAATCTGTCTTGATTTATATTTTGATGCATATGTTTTCTTTTGCCAATTAAAGAATCTTGTTTTTAGTCTCTGTACTATTGAGTGTAATTTGAGTCGTTAATTTTATTATAGATGTTTGAGCCATCTACCAGATGCTGTAGGAAGAAATCCTGCTCATTTTGACCTCTTTTTGGCAAGGAAAGAACATGCTAGTGGAAAGTCCCCTGGTGATTGGCTAGTTCTCCACTTGCAAGAGTTAATATCACTTGCTTATCAGGTACTGCCAACCAATTAGAATATAGGAGCAGTGAATAATTTACCTTTTGTTCTTCTGAAATACTAAAGATATATTAGAATCAATCACACCCTTGTTTTTTTTTCTTTCATCAGATTAGCACAATTCAGTTTGAGAACATGCAGCCAGTAGGCGTTAGTCTTCTTGGCACTATTGTGGATAAGGTAGTATGTTTTCTTATTGTGGATAAGGTAGTATGTTTTCTGTGAAATATGATGGATGCACTTATTCTATGCATGCTTTCCTTGAATACTTCTTTTCTTGTAGCTAATTTGTAGTTTTTCCAGTGTCATTTTCCCCCCTATAACTATAACATTGTGTTATTAGTTTTAGTGGCTGTTACAAAAAAAAAAGAGGGGCTTTAGGGTGGCACCTGCTTACTATTATTCTCGTTATTAGATTTAATATTTTTGACATGGGGGAAGTGTGTGTATCTTCATGATTTCTTCGCACTTTGTAGTTCTGGTATGAGGCAGGGTCTTTTTGTCCCTACACCACTACCTGTTTGTTTCGACCTCGAGTCATGGCTAAATCTATAGATATAATATGTTTGGAGAATTGGAAGGTAACATGGTAGGGACAGTGAATATGTGGAATTTATGCATTAATTTTTGTGGCAGGGTATGGTGGGGCTTATGATAGAGTCAGCACAGCCATTACTTCTAAAATGGGAACAAATTGTTGAGGAACAAGGTGGTGCCACAGCAGAAGTTAAAGTTGATGCTGATTTGAGAGGCTTTTCGGCTGATGTTATTTCAAGGGTTTGTTTTGGACATTCTTATTCTAAGGGAAAAGAAGTTTTCTTAAAGCTTAGAAGCATCCAAAAGATCATGTCAAACCATGGCTTCCTTTTTGGACAGAGCGGTTTCCTGTAAGTCGATTATATTCGATTTTGATTAAATATGTCGTTAGTTACGTGTCGATATACATAACAATGTGTGTTTAATGAGATAGAAAACTGATTGATAACTCATGTCTGCAGGGAGAAACTGAAATTTCGGACGAAGAAGGAAGATGAGATAAGCAGTTTGGAGAAAGAGATAGAGTCACTGATATGGGAGTTAGTGGAGGAACGGAAGCAAGAATCCTCATCAGAAAAGGATTTGATGCAGTTACTGCTGGAAGCAGCAATGAGTGATCAAAGTTTGGGGAAGGATTTCTCAAAGCAGTTCATTGTGGATAACTGCAAAAACATATACTTTGCTGGTCATGAAACTACTGCTGTTGCAACTTCTTGGTGTTTGATGCTTCTTGCTTTATACCCCGAATGGCAAACTCGTATAAGAACTGAGGTGGCTCAACATTGCCCCGATGGCATACCGGATGCAGATTCTCTCCCTCTTTTGAAAACGGTATGGACTCTCAGTTTGATTTAGTTAAAAATACACACATGTATACTATGAAACTCTCACACAGACACGGACACCAGACACATATTGGTATCTGGCACCTGACGCGTGTTGATGTTAAAGAGCATGTATGTACTCTCATTTTATGAACCATTGGATTTTACTGGTTACAGGTGACAATGGTGATTCAAGAAGTGCTAAGATTATATCCACCAGCAGCCTTTGTATCCAGAGAAGCATACGAAGATATCCAAATCGGAAACCTAAATGTTCCAAAAGGTGTTTGTTTATGGACACTGATACCAACTTTGCACAGAGATCCTGAAATTTGGGGACCAGATTCAAATGAGTTTAAACCAGAAAGGTTCAGTGAAGGTGTTTCTAAGGCTATCAAGTTTCCACAAGCTTATGTGCCATTTGGAATAGGCACTAGATTGTGTGTGGGGAAGAACTTCGCAATGGTTGAACTAAAGGTTGTGCTAGCTCTTATTGTCTCAAAGTTCAGCTTCTCTTTGTCTCCTAGTTATAAGCATTCTCCTGCATACAATATGATTGTTGAGCCAGGACATGGGGGAAGTGCGGTTCTGAAAAGTATCAACTACATACTTTTCACTCTCTTCTCCCTATTATTTATCAACAACATACTTTTCACTCTCTTCTTTCTCTTCAAACAGTGCCGGAAGCATCGGAAGAAGTTTTCAAGGTGAGTTTCAGCGTTGGCAGCTCTTCCCTCTAGCTTGTCAAGAGAAACCTGTTTTAGCAAATCAGTTTTCTGTAAGTTTTTACTTCATTTCTCTATTGTCACATCTTCAACAATCACTAATTATGCAGACCCTGCTCAATCGTCATATGAGGCCTTAAGATTTGTTTCTGGAGTTTTAACCACATTTACCCCCAAAGTAATGGCTGAGTGATGTATACACTTATAATTGAAGTTTTTTTGTTAACTATACAAAAGATACATGTTTTAATTTTAGCTGTTAACTACAGGCAGGTCTTAAGATAATAGAATTGTACATGGAAGGTTATCGACAAGATTGGAAGCTTTCATTTGAAAAGGATACTGTTAGCAGAGGAGGGTGGTATGTGAATTTTCTTGCAAGTCTTACAGTGTCACATTATCTGATTACCTATGCCACTCTAAATGGATCTTCTGTTGTGTCTTTATTATTTCTTGTTTTGTGAAAAGTCTTACTTTGGAGGTGATCAGTGGTCCTTCTTGTGGACAACGTTGGTCTGTTCAGTCGACAAATCCCTCTCGTCTCCCGCTCACGTTGGGAAGGGTTTCTCCTAGTGATTTGTTGATCAAGGACTCGGAAGTGTCGGGAAAGCATGCTTTGATCAACTGGAATTTGGATGTAAGCGCTATTTGTTTCTTTTAGACTTGTAATTGGATTTTTTATTTATAAGATTTGTATATGTCTGTGTAATAATTTTTGTTAAAATTGATTTTGGTTTTTCAGAATTTGAAATGGGAGTTGGTTGATATGGGTAGCCTGAATGGAACACTTTTGAATTCTAAGTCAATCAACCATCCTGACACTGGTAGTAGGCATTGGGGAGATCCAATGAATCTTGCTAATGGAGATGTTATAACACTTGGAACAACGTCAAAAATAATTGTCGTATTAACTTTGTTTGTGATTTCTGTTATGATCTGTGTTGGGGTTAGATACTACAGGAAAAAGAAAAGGTTACCTGAATCTGTAGGAGATAATTCAGAAGAGGACAATTTCTTGGAGAATTTAACCGGTATGCCCATCCGTTATCGATACAAAGATCTCGAAGTTGCAACTAATAACTTCTCAGTGAAGCTTGGTCAAGGAGGTTTTGGTTCGGTTTATAAAGGAGTTCTACCCGACGGAACACAATTAGCCGTGAAACAATTGGAACATAATAATATTCTTTAAAGTATATAATTATGTCAAAATATTTTTATTTTTATGTGATTCATCCCCTATGTATTTGATTTGATTTTTATTTCTATTTGATTGTTAAACTAAAAAGAAAACTCGTTTAATATTTTGTTTCTAAAAATATAATATAATAATATTATTAATTTGATCACGACTTATGTATTTATAGGTTGGATCTGTCATTTAAAATTTAGTATATAAATATATACTATCATTTTATTCTATAATTAAAACAACAAATAATTATATAAATAAATCCCTAAAATAATTAGAAAAATATATTTTTGTAATGGATTATCATTAAATTTAAAACGTTCAAAGAGAATTAGAATTAAGGAGTGAAATGATAAAGAAAATCTCTATGATCTATACAAACAACCAATAGTAGAACTTTATTTTTATTAATTGATATATATAACCAATTTTCATTATCAATACTAATCACAAACACATAAAAGAATTAAAAACAAAAATATGAGAAATAAAAAACATAAAAGTTAGATTTGATATAAAAAAGTTAGATAAAGAAATTTCAATATCAATACTTATAGCAAGACCACAATGACATTTAGCTTCACTCCTTTTTCTATATCATAACCTTCAAAGATCAACGTTTCCACAATGTTTAGTGTAAAACTCTTGATCAGTTAAATCAGAAAATTGATTTAAGCCTACTGTGTAACTGTGGTTACCAGAGTTATTAAACTCTTCAATGAAATTCAATTCATCTTTGAATATTTGTAAGCGTTTTTCCATCTCAGAACTATTTGTATATGTGATTCCATATTTCTTCATCCACTCTCGATGTGCTTTAATGACCGAAGGATCGTACAATACTTTAGAATTGCTAGGATATGCAGATAACCACAAGATGATTATGCAAACACCAACAAAATACCTCATGATTCTGCTCTTGAACCTCTACACAAAAAAAGTTATGACCTAATAGAAGACAATAATGAAGAACTAGTGAGGAGACAGAAAAAAGAATAACATTGTGAAGAGAGAAACTTTAGGAGTAATAATAACCTGTTAGTGAGAAAGCGAGAGCGTCGGGTAGAGATCGAGTGGGAGGGATAGAGATTCAGTTCGAGTGAAAGCAAAACAAAGTTTCGGCACTTCCGTCAGCGTTAGAAGTAAGGAGAGTGATTAGAATTCTAGGTTTAATGTCTACAAATGAAACCAATTTTTTTATTTATTTAATAGTAAATTTTAAGGAATTGTTTGTTATAAAAAATAATGATTATGAATGTTCATTAATTAAGAAATTTTCTATTGATTTTATATATATCGAATCCTTATCAATTTTAATTTATGAATGTTCATTAATTAAGAGATTTTCTATTGATTTTATATATATCGAATCCTTATCAATTTTAATTTATGAATGTTCATTAATTAATAGATTTTCTATTGATTTTTTATATATCGAATCCTTATCAATTTTAATTTATGAATGTCATTAATTAAGGATTCAATTTTAATTTTTCCATGTTCTATTGTATTATTTTTTCATACTCTCTTGATTCTTTATATTTTTATTGGAAAAAAAATTATATTCTATAATTTTTTTATTGTTGGGGAATTTTAATATTATTTATTTTACTAAAATATACATATCTAAACTCTAAAGTATAGAAATTTATTTATTTATCACCTATATATTCATTTATTAAAAGTATTGAGAAATTTAAATTATTACCTATACTTTTTACGAGTCATTTCTATTTTCACGAGTCATTTCTACGTTCAGCGGCTAGGGTTTCATCTCTCCAAATTCAAATTCCACCCCAATCTCAAATTCCCAATGACAGAGCAAACCAAGTTCAGCGTATTATGCAGTCTCCTAACATGGACACAGCGAACCAAATCACCGCCTAAGAAACGCGCCAGGTTCCGGAAGTTTCTCGACTCATTCTGCCCCGATCGGAACTACTTCCCCGCTATTCGCCTCATTCTTCCCAACCTTGATCGTGAACGAGGCTCCTATGGTCTCAAAGAGTCCGTTCTCGCTACTTCTCTCATTGACGCACTTGGAATGTCTAAGGATTCGCCTGATGCTCTGAGACTTATCAATTGGAGGAAAGGTGGTTCCAAAACTGGTGCTAATGCCGGTAATTTCGCACTTGTTGCGGCTGAGGTTATCTTCTACTACCGTTCTTACTTATTTTAAGCTTCCTTTACTAATTCCCAAAAGTAGTAACATGTAGTATTGAGAAAAATAGTAATGTATAGGATTTCTTGTTAAACCTGAGTTGAATGTAAAGGGATTTATATTTGGATAACTTTATGTAAAATTGAGTTGAACAGGAAATTTCAATGCAAAAGTCAGGTTTAAACTCAAAAACTACAAATTCTAGCTTCAAAATAATCAATTTTGGAGACAGAATCAATAGAGGATGCAAAAGCCAAGAAAGCAATGAGAAAATAGAAAAGTTTCATATTTTGAGTTTGTTTAAGTGCTTAATAGAATTGAGTTTTGTTGTGTGGAAAGCTAGCTAATTAAGCAACTATTTACTATTGAAGATAATTAAACGAGGCTTTTGTCATGTGATGTTAATGTATTTTATACTAACAATGTCCTCATCCTTCAGTAAAGTGTGAATTGAAAAATCTGTCTTGATTTATATTTTGATGCATATGTTTTCTTTTGCCAATTAAAGAATCTTGTTTTTAGTCTCTGTACTATTGAGTGTAATTTGAGTCGTTAATTTTATTATAGATGTTTGAGCCATCTACCAGATGCTGTAGGAAGAAATCCTGCTCATTTTGACCTCTTTTTGGCAAGGAAAGAACATGCTAGTGGAAAGTCCCCTGGTGATTGGCTAGTTCTCCACTTGCAAGAGTTAATATCACTTGCTTATCAGGTACTGCCAACCAATTAGAATATAGGAGCAGTGAATAATTTACCTTTTGTTCTTCTGAAATACTAAAGATATATTAGAATCAATCACACCCTTGTTTTTTTTTCTTTCATCAGATTAGCACAATTCAGTTTGAGAACATGCAGCCAGTAGGCGTTAGTCTTCTTGGCACTATTGTGGATAAGGTAGTATGTTTTCTTATTGTGGATAAGGTAGTATGTTTTCTGTGAAATATGATGGATGCACTTATTCTATGCATGCTTTCCTTGAATACTTCTTTTCTTGTAGCTAATTTGTAGTTTTTCCAGTGTCATTTTCCCCCCTATAACTATAACATTGTGTTATTAGTTTTAGTGGCTGTTACAAAAAAAAAAAGAGGGGCTTTAGGGTGGCACCTGCTTACTATTATTCTCGTTATTAGATTTAATATTTTTGACATGGGGGAAGTGTGTGTATCTTCATGATTTCTTCGCACTTTGTAGTTCTGGTATGAGGCAGGGTCTTTTTGTCCCTACACCACTACCTGTTTGTTTCGACCTCGAGTCATGGCTAAATCTATAGATATAATATGTTTGGAGAATTGGAAGGTAACATGGTAGGGACAGTGAATATGTGGAATTTATGCATTAATTTTTGTGGCAGGGTATGGTGGGGCTTATGATAGAGTCAGCACAGCCATTACTTCTAAAATGGGAACAAATTGTTGAGGAACAAGGTGGTGCCACAGCAGAAGTTAAAGTTGATGCTGATTTGAGAGGCTTTTCGGCTGATGTTATTTCAAGGGTTTGTTTTGGACATTCTTATTCTAAGGGAAAAGAAGTTTTCTTAAAGCTTAGAAGCATCCAAAAGATCATGTCAAACCATGGCTTCCTTTTTGGACAGAGCGGTTTCCTGTAAGTCGATTATATTCGATTTTGATTAAATATGTCGTTAGTTACGTGTCGATATACATAACAATGTGTGTTTAATGAGATAGAAAACTGATTGATAACTCATGTCTGCAGGGAGAAACTGAAATTTCGGACGAAGAAGGAAGATGAGATAAGCAGTTTGGAGAAAGAGATAGAGTCACTGATATGGGAGTTAGTGGAGGAACGGAAGCAAGAATCCTCATCAGAAAAGGATTTGATGCAGTTACTGCTGGAAGCAGCAATGAGTGATCAAAGTTTGGGGAAGGATTTCTCAAAGCAGTTCATTGTGGATAACTGCAAAAACATATACTTTGCTGGTCATGAAACTACTGCTGTTGCAGCTTCTTGGTGTTTGATGCTTCTTGCTTTATACCCCGAATGGCAAACTCGTATAAGAACTGAGGTGGCTCAACATTGCCCCGATGGCATACCGGATGCAGATTCTCTCCCTCTTTTGAAAACGGTATGGACTCTCAGTTTGATTTAGTTAAAAATACACACATGTATACTATGAAACTCTCACACAGACACGGACACCAGACACATATTGGTATCTGGCACCTGACGCGTGTTGATGTTAAAGAGCATGTATGTACTCTCATTTTATGAACCATTGGATTTTACTGGTTACAGGTGACAATGGTGATTCAAGAAGTGCTAAGATTATATCCACCAGCAGCCTTTGTATCCAGAGAAGCATACGAAGATATCCAAATCGGAAACCTAAATGTTCCAAAAGGTGTTTGTTTATGGACACTGATACCAACTTTGCACAGAGATCCTGAAATTTGGGGACCAGATTCAAATGAGTTTAAACCAGAAAGGTTCAGTGAAGGTGTTTCTAAGGCTATCAAGTTTCCACAAGCTTATGTGCCATTTGGAATAGGCACTAGATTGTGTGTGGGGAAGAACTTCGCAATGGTTGAACTAAAGGTTGTGCTAGCTCTTATTGTCTCAAAGTTCAGCTTCTCTTTGTCTCCTAGTTATAAGCATTCTCCTGCATACAATATGATTGTTGAGCCAGGACATGGGGGAAGTGCGGTTCTGAAAAGTATCAACTACATACTTTTCACTCTCTTCTCCCTATTATTTATCAACAACATACTTTTCACTCTCTTCTTTCTCTTCAAACAGTGCCGGAAGCATCGGAAGAAGTTTTCAAGGTGAGTTTCAGCGTTGGCAGCTCTTCCCTCTAGCTTGTCAAGAGAAACCTGTTTTAGCAAATCAGTTTTCTGTAAGTTTTTACTTCATTTCTCTATTGTCACATCTTCAACAATCACTAATTATGCAGACCCTGCTCAATCGTCATATGAGGCCTTAAGATTTGTTTCTGGAGTTTTAACCACATTTACCCCCAAAGTAATGGCTGAGTGATGTATACACTTATAATTGAAGTTTTTTTGTTAACTATACAAAAGATACATGTTTTAATTTTAGCTGTTAACTACAGGCAGGTCTTAAGATAATAGAATTGTACATGGAAGGTTATCGACAAGATTGGAAGCTTTCATTTGAAAAGGATACTGTTAGCAGAGGAGGGTGGTATGTGAATTTTCTTGCAAGTCTTACAGTGTCACATTATCTGATTACCTATGCCACTCTAAATGGATCTTCTGTTGTGTCTTTATCATTTCTTGTTTTGTGAAAAGTCTTACTTTGGAGGTGATCAGTGGTCCTTCTTGTGGACAACGTTGGTCTGTTCAGTCGACAAATCCCTCTCGTCTCCCGCTCACGTTGGGAAGGGTTTCTCCTAGTGATTTGTTGATCAAGGACTCGGAAGTGTCGGGAAAGCATGCTTTGATCAACTGGAATTTGGATGTAAGCGCTATTTGTTTCTTTTAGACTTGTAATTGGATTTTTTATTTATAAGATTTGTATATGTCTGTGTAATAATTTTTGTTAAAATTGATTTTGGTTTTTCAGAATTTGAAATGGGAGTTGGTTGATATGGGTAGCCTGAATGGAACACTTTTGAATTCTAAGTCAATCAACCATCCTGACACTGGTAGTAGGCATTGGGGAGATCCAATGAATCTTGCTAATGGAGATGTTATAACACTTGGAACAACGTCAAAAATAATTGTCGTATTAACTTTGTTTGTGATTTCTGTTATGATCTGTGTTGGGGTTAGATACTACAGGAAAAAGAAAAGGTTACCTGAATCTGTAGGAGATAATTCAGAAGAGGACAATTTCTTGGAGAATTTAACCGGTATGTCCATCCGTTATCGATACAAAGATCTCGAAGTTGCAACTAATAACTTCTCAGTGAAGCTTGGTCAAGGAGGTTTTGGTTCGGTTTATAAAGGAGTTCTACCCGACGGAACACAATTAGCCGTGAAACAATTGGAACATAATAATATTCTTTAAAGTATATAATTATGTCAAAATATTTTTATTTTTATGTGATTCATCCCCTATGTATTTGATTTGATTTTTATTTCTATTTGATTGTTAAACTAAAAAGAAAACTCGTTTAATATTTTGTTTCTAAAAATATAATATAATAATATTATTAATTTGATCACGACTTATGTATTTATAGGTTGGATCTGTCATTTAAAATTTAGTATATAAATATATACTATCATTTTATTCTATAATTAAAACAACAAATAATTATATAAATAAATCCCTAAAATAATTAGAAAAATATATTTTTGTAATGGATTATCATTAAATTTAAAACGTTCAAAGAGAATTAGAATTAAGGAGTGAAATGATAAAGAAAATCTCTATGATCTATACAAACAACCAATAGTAGAACTTTATTTTTATTAATTGATATATATAACCAAATTTCATTATCAATACTAATCACAAACACATAAAAGAATTAAAAACAAAAATATGAGAAATAAAAAACATAAAAGTTAGATTTGATATAAAAAAGTTAAATAAAGAAATTTCAATATCAATACTTATAGCAAGACCACAATGACATTTAGCTTCACTCCTTTTTCTATATCATAACCTTCAAAGATCAACGTTTCCACAATGTTTAGTGTAAAACTCTTGATCAGTTAAATCAGAAAATTGATTTAAGCCTACTGTGTAACTGTGGTTACCAGAGTTATTAAACTCTTCAATGAAATTCAATTCATCTTTGAATATTTGTAAGCGTTTTTCCATCTCAGAACTATTTGTATATGTGATTCCATATTTCTTCATCCACTCTCGATGTGCTTTAATGACCGAAGGATCGTACAATACTTTAGAATTGCTAGGATATGCAGATAACCACAAGATGATTATGCAAACACCAACAAAATACCTCATGATTCTGCTCTTGAACCTCTACACAAAAAAAGTTATGACCTAATAGAAGACAATAATGAAGAACTAGTGAGGAGACAGAAAAAAGAATAACATTGTGAAGAGAGAAACTTTAGGAGTAATAATAACCTGTTAGTGAGAAAGCGAGAGCGTCGGGTAGAGATCGAGTGGGAGGGATAGAGATTCAGTTCGAGTGAAAGCAAAACAAAGTTTCGGCACTTCCGTCAGCGTTAGAAGTAAGGAGAGTGATTAGAATTCTAGGTTTAATGTCTACAAATGAAACCAATTTTTTTATTTATTTAATAGTAAATTTTAAGGAATTGTTTGTTATAAAAAATAATGATTATGAATGTTCATTAATTAAGAAATTTTCTATTGATTTTATATATATCGAATCCTTATCAATTTTAATTTATGAATGTTCATTAATTAAGAGATTTTCTATTGATTTTATATATATCGAATCCTTATCAATTTTAATTTATGAATGTTCATTAATTAATAGATTTTCTATTGATTTTTTATATATCGAATCCTTATCAATTTTAATTTATGAATGTCATTAATTAAGGATTCAATTTTAATTTTTCCATGTTCTATTGTATTATTTTTTCATACTCTCTTGATTCTTTATATTTTTATTGGAAAAAAAATTATATTCTATAATTTTTTTATTGTTGGGGAATTTTAATATTATTTATTTTACTAAAATATACATATCTAAACTCTAAAGTATAGAAATTTATTTATTTATCACCTATATATTCATTTATTAAAAGTATTGAGAAATTTAAATTATTACCTATACTTTTTATTTAGCTGATTTATTTGTTTTCAAGTTAGAAAATTATTATTTTAGCAAGTTCAACTAAATAAAAGCACATTATTGATTTAACATCTGTATTTTCATTTAATTTATCACTCTTATTTGATTAAAAGTATTACAAAAATATGAATGTATTACCAATATTTTAATTTGGTTGATCTATTGATTTGCAAGTTAGGAAATTTCTTTATTTTTTTTCAAATTTTACCATTGTGACTATTTTTAATAAATTATACTATTGTTATAATATATTAAAAATGTGGACCTTCTCACGTATTGGAAAATACACTAAATTTTTTTTTCTCAATATGAAATTAACATTTTTGCAAGAAATGAAAATATTTTTCTATATGCTACTTGCAAGAATGATAATTTCACATAAAAAAAATTAAGAAATTAATATGATTAAAATTCCTTGTTTGTCAATATCCAAAACGGGTCACAAATATTAAAATATAATAATAGTACTAAAATTTATTTAAAATAGTCACAAGTAAGAAAATAATTAAAATTGTAAATAAATAAATCGACCAAATTAAAATATAGAAAATGTTACAGTTTTTCAATATTCTTAATCAAACATAAGGGATAAATCAAATGAGATATTTTTTCTTATAAAAAATATTTTTAATGAAATGTAAATATAGGTGATAAATTAATAACGTGTTTTCATTTAAAATGGTCCCAGTAGTAGAACTTGCAAAAACAAAAAATTTATAACTCTTGCAAATAAATAAATAATCAAATTAAAATATAGATAATAATTTTACAATATTCAATATTTTTAATCAAGTTAAAATATAGGTGGTAAATTAATAATTTTTTAAAAAAGGTCCTAATAGTAGAACATACAAAAACAATAAATTCTAAACAATAAATAATAATAGTATAAAAAAATCCTTAATAATACAAAAATATAGAATACGATATTTTTATTAAATAATTATAGATGTTTTAGATTTGTTATATTTTATGGTAAAACATGTTTCTGATTCTAAAGTCATATGTAATGTTATGACATGTGATTTAAGCATTATGCAGGTGTGAAGATTTTTGTATGCAGTTGTTTTATCAGGATGTCAAGCCTGGTGTCATGACATCACTGACTGGGCCTGAAGACCTAAATGAATCCTTATTTCATGCGCGCACTTTGTTGTTATTAATTGTGTGATTTATTGAGTATCAACTAGCGCAGTTTACTAGAAGGAAATGATTCAGTTTGGAGTTATTTTAGCAGAACATTTTATGTTGCTATTTTTGTTCCTTTATTTAAGGAAATATCATATTTGATTTGTGCAAGTTCAGCAGACCCATGCCCATGATTCAGATTTATTTAAAGGCTGCATTACCCTAGTTTGAAGGAGTGGAAAAAAAGGATTGAAGCATTCAACGTTTTTGTGTGTGTTTAGTTTTCTTGTGAGCCAAATCATTGTCATGTTGATGATTGTCTTGGACTAGGTTTATTAAGTTGTATGTTGTCCACTCAAAGCTTTTAAGAAAAAATGTTTGTACTTGACTGAAGCTTTGAAGCAAGGTCAATGATTGTTTTGAAGTGTGTCTTCGTCTTTTCTGAATTGTTTGTTTGTTTTCACTGCTGTGATTGAGGGGGAGTGAGAGGTGTCTCATATCTAGGAGTTCCTAGGTAGAACTATCATTGGGTAGTGATTAAATGAGAAGATTGCAAACTGTATTGTTTGCTCTGGGTCTTTGAATTGATACTACTGATATTAGAGTTCCTTCATGTCTTGGTAGCCCCCAGAGTAGGTGTGTGATCGTACCTGGAGATCAGGATCCAATATGGCTGGCGTCGAGCATTGTTGACGGACGGTTGATGAGGAGAGGAAGGGGTGTACCTGCAAGGCACTCCGATGCTAAAGTAAGAGATTGAGCAAAGAGCGTGCAAGTACGAGAATAAGGGTGAGAGAATTGAATACCTGGCCCTCTCATGTGAAAGGGTTTATATACTGTCCTTGACAGATGGTTATTGGCTCAAACCGTTGGGCGCGGATCGTGAAATCCGTATGAATAGGTAACGGTCAAAACTATCTGTTAGGGGATTTTATTCTGGTCGACATAGCCTTGGTCGACGCAGACCATTTCCCCCAACGTGGTGCTCGACGAAGAACGTGTTGGGCCGCTAATTTGTCTGGCCCAACTCTGAAAGTTGGGCCTGCCCGGAACAGGAGCCCCCCAAGTCGTTGCTTCTTGGGAGGAGCGATGACTTATTGATGGTCTTCTGCACAAGGTGCACGCAATATATCTGGTGATTTGTATGTTTTGACCGGAGAATGATTGTTTGATGACGCACGACAGACAGGCAACTATTCAGTCGTTCGACGAAGGAGGGAGATGAAACAAAAAGTTGGCGTGTTTGGGAATTTCATGCCTATTTAATATTCTAACGGCTAGCCTATGGGCTAGAGTGTAGGTAATCATTGCCTAGGGATATGGGTCACGCGTATCTGCACGTGCTCCCTTCCCTATAAATAGGAACCCATAGTATTCTGTATACTTTTTCGCTTCATCTTCCCCTCTGTTATACTGCTCGTGTCTCAGACGATAGTTCTCAGCCGTCGGCCACCGTATCTGCCTACCGACCACCGCACTCTCAAATCAAACTCTTCTTCAATGGCCTCTCAAGCTCAAGGCATGGCTTGTTTCATGTTTCTTTTAGCCATAGGTTCGATAATTTATTAATGCATGCGGTTTAGGATAGATTTTCCGGTAGTTTATACTAGAATAAGTAGATTATAGGCCTTTTGTTATCGTTGCTCGTCGACTGCAAACCCTAATTTGTGGTTGACGACGGTCTCGGTCGACCTTGATTTGGGACCTGATAAACAGTTAGGACTTTGAGTATATCGTTGTTGTCGTCGGGCGCTGGCCATCGCCTTGAGCGATGGCTAACCGAGGGCTTTGGCCTGAGATCTTATTCCTGGGTCGGCACGCGCCCTTTCACTTGTCGAGTGGTGGAAGGATGGATTTGATATTCTAATCGAATCCACTGACGTCTTTCCTCTGTTTTTCAGGTGAAACTACGCTCATCGATTCGTTCGAGATCTCCTCGGAGGAGACTTTCTCGGAAGATTCCTGTTCTTCAGCATCGATTCCTTCCGACTCCGGAAGTTCATCGGATGACTCTGAAGCAACTATCATGGAGGATGTGGCCCCTTATTCTGGAGGAGCAGCTGGTATTCCTCAGGGCGAAGAAAAAGTAATCGTGCCCGAGGAATGGGTAATGGAGGACCTCCTCCACAAAGTGTCGTCTTTTGCCCGACCTCGTGCGGAGCCCTTGCCCACCGTTGGTGACCCTGAGGATTAGGTAGTCACATGTCCGGGGTACGATAACCGGATATTCTCAAACTATGGAGGTCAAAATTTCTCATTGTATAAGTACGCGACCTCGACTTTAGGGATAACATTGCCTTTTAGCAATCTGGTTTGCGCCGTGCTCAGGCATCTGGGTGTAGCACCGTCTCAGCTGCACCCCAACTCTTATGCATTCATGAAGGCGTTAAAGGTGACGTGCGCTTATCTGGGCATAGGGGCCACACTCCCTCTGTTCTTCAGATTGTTTTCGCTACAGTGCCAGGTAGGACGGGGAACCGACCGAAAGGGTTTCATCTCTTTCAAGCAGTGGACCAAAATATTCAAGGCTCACTCGGAATCTATCCGGGCTTTCAAGACCTATTATTTCTGTTTATTATTCTATTTTGATAATCTTGACGCTCATGACTTATTTGTCTCTTTTATTTGCAGGCTCCATGGCGAATCCCCTAGACAAAATCTAGGAATGGCTACGCCAGAACCACAAAAAGAGGTCGAGGATTATTCAAACCAAGCTGACTGAAACGAGCGGCTCGGGATCGGCCCCCCTAGTCCAAGGAACTCCAGGCGCGTCCACTGGCTCGCACTTAAAGAAGCACAAATCTGCAGCGACCGTGGATTTGAATTCCAACGCCCCCCAAATCGAAGTATGTGTTGCCGCCCTGCTTTGTGAAGCGGAATTTATTTGAAGGGGCAGGCATGGAGGTTGATTGGGCGGACTCCTTGTATGTCGAGGGAATGGACCGCCTTGCTCGGCATTTGTCTTTAGCACAGGATGCAAGCGCAATTATGCGGGTGTTATCTATGGCTTGGCTGACGGTGTAAACACCCAAAATTCGCCCTCTTTCTTTCTCACACCTTGACTTATGATCCCTCATGTTGCATTGCATAAGCATACCATCTCACTGCATATTTATTTCACTACATAAGTTGCATAACTAGGGTTTGTGATCTGGTGAATCTTAGAAGTGGTTTGAGCTACCTCATAAGCCATGAAGCATGACAAGAGGGTCCATGAGTTTTCTATGATCATATTATGCCTCCAAGGGTTCTTGAAAGTCAAAAGATCACAAGAGATTGCAGAGCCACCCAGGCAGGCTTAGGGTTTCCTGCACAGATGACCAGAAATTAGGGTTTTGGGTTTGAGGCCTTTACACTCAAAAATTTTGGCCATTCTTGATTCTATTGGTCTATATATGTTATAAGGAGCATGTGTATCAAATTTTAAGCAAAAATTCCTTGTGGAAGTCATCTGATCAAATGGTAAATTGTTGTGCAAGAAAAGTCAGAATCAGGGCATCTGAGACCACCAACAAGGGCTCCAAAGGGTCATCATCATCAATTTGAGGTCCTATGATCTTTATGTGATCTTAGGAATGCTTGGAAGTTCATAAGATTGAAGAATTTTGATCCATTTGAAAACTTGCCATTTTTGGACATGACTTGTAATGAAAACTTTCCATTTTGGGAAAGATCTTCAACCTCCTCTTTCTTGATCAAAAAGGCTTCAAATGAATTTTCTTCAAACATGAAAGTTGTAGATTTTATCTTCCCATTTTCAAAAAGTACAAGAACTCCTCTTGATTCATCCTAGAACTCAAGATATGGCAAGTCAAAGTTGAGAAAAATCTTGTAAGTTTCAAGTTCATGTCAAAGAGGGAAATGTGCGAAATGGTATTTCAGGCCTTTATGTGACCTCTAATCCACTCAAATACATCATGCCATGAGCAAACAACTTCTAAAGATCAGAATTGGGCCAAGAATCTAGGGTTTTTATGACTTGCTTCTCAAGAAATGTCAAAGTTGTGAAATTGCAAAAACCATACAAATTCTTGATCCAAGCCATACAACTCACAACTTTCAATCCAAAGGACCTCCTTGAAGCCAGCTGAGGCAACCCAAGACCTCAAATCACTTCTGCCATGGCCCATGCTTCAAGTACAAAAACTTTTGACTTTTTGGCCAATGGCACCATACCAATCCCACAATGCATATCCACTCCTTTGACTGATCTCATTAGTTTATGCATTTCCTAAGGATGATAAAACATAAGACACAAGAGCTCAGAGAAAGCCAGGGATGAGATTGCACAAAATCCCTCAAAAAATTCCTCTCTTTGATTCTCTCAAACCAGCCATCAAACTTCCAAAATTCTTTCCCCAATCAACCACAAATCATCCATAGAGCATTTCCCACCCATTACCATGGCCTGAAACAACCTAAAACAAAAACACGATTCCTGCTACATCAGAACTGGACCTCAAAAACCAGCCACTTTCAAAGCATTTTAAGCACTCCACTAGCTTCAGGAGGTCCAAAGAAGTCATTTTGCACAAGAGGGGGGGCCCCTGAAAGCTCCAGTTTGAGGAACTTCAGTTCAGGTATCCATCAAGAACAATTTTTCCAGAACCTCTTTTTCTTGTTATAAAATGAACCTATGTGCTTTGCTGATCATTCTGATGTTTTTAGTATTGAAAATGGTGTAGAAATAAGCATGTATTGTTGTTCTGAAAGTTTACCCGTGAAAAATGTTTGCTTCGATTTGCTTGATTCATGAAGTTTAAATGTTGTTTGTTGATTGATTCATGTTCTATGATGTTCGGGGATCATTTCTGGGCAGGTTTGATGCGTTTTAGTGGCGTATAGAAGAAATTAGGTTGAGGGGCTAGCCGGAGAAGATGACCGGAGCTTATCTCCGGTCACCTGAGAGTCATTAGGGTTAATTAAGGTTTAAGTCTCCAGATTGAATCTCAGCCTTATGATCTGTTTTTAATTAGTGTACGAACGGTCCAGATAAATCACTTAACCCTAATTTTAATTAATTAACTTAATTATAATTAATTAACTCAGTTTAAACCTCAACCATTGGATAGCGCGCGTATGGTAAGTTCAAATCACAGCCTTAGGATCTTCATATCTCAGGTCTTGGTGACTTGCAATCCCATCCCTTTATCCATCCTCCACGCAATCTGGGTCTCTCATTGTGTTTACTTTTCTTTTCTTTTTTGGTTTTATTTATTTCATTTTATTTCACATATTTTTTTTAAAATAGCAAATTAATTTCTAAAAATATGATTTTCTGCATTTCCACTTCAAATAATTTTCAAAACCCAAAAACATTTTCATTTTTGCATTAAAAATCTATTTTTAAATCATTTAATTGTATTATTTAATTAATTAATTCCTTTTAATTAATTAAAAATACTTTTAGGTATTTAAAAATCACAAAAAAAAATCATGAAGCATTCTTACATATTTAGAACAATTTACAAACTCATCTTACAAATTTATTCTAGGGTTTGATCATGTTTTAACAATTAACCATGAATTAGGGTTTCCAAATTTCTTATTTTTCTAACCCTAACTTCAAAAATTCATTTCTGATCAACCAAGATGAGTTTGCACATGTTTTTTTTTTGTTGCATTCTTTCATACTTTGCATGTAGTATCTAGGGTATTTAACTAATATTTTTGCATTGCATTTTCCATTTGTTTGGCATTTTTTCATGAGGAAGTACCCAAAACCCTAGCCTAACTTAGGAAAACCATAACTTGACTTTGGTATAGCTTCTGACCTCCACCTTTGGGGAGTGTTCAAGTGTGTCTTTAGGGTTCATTTGGTTGCAATTTCAATTTTTTTATCATGTGTCTTGCTTCTGTTTTGATCATATGCATCTCATACTTTCTTAAAACCCTAATTTTCCATGTTCATTTGCATTCATCTTTGCATACCTTCATCATGTGAACTTGTCATGACATCTCATGCATTTTTATGTCATTTTAGACACCTTAGGACATGTGTGAAGATTGTTTGATCATTATTGCATCCATTTAATATGTTTTGCATTCATTCATTCTTATGTGTATTCATGTATATTTTAAGCTTCTAACATGCACTCCTTTGCATCTCATTTCTTGTATGGTCAAACATAAACATTGTACATGTCTTTACATCATTTCATAACACATTTTCATTGTGTTTTCACTTCTGGTCTTAATCATTGCATCTTCATTTGCCTTATTTCCTTTTTGTTTCACATCTCATGCATTCATACTAACTTTTCAGGGGCTTCAGGTAAGTTGTTTAGGATGTGGATTTGCCTCCACATCCCACCTCTTCTTATCTTTTCATTTGAATTGTTATTTTTCTTTGAAGTGAGTTTGACTCACTTGTGATCTCTCTTGCTCCCTCTCTTTCTCTTAGGTTACTTAACTTCTTTAGGAAGTAAGTAACCTATTCTCCTTTCTCTTCTCTTTTCATCCGCTTCTTCTTCCTTGGTGGCCATCTGAAGACCTTTTATTAAGCCTCACAAACTATAGGAATATCCAAGCATGATAACTTTAGGGTTGTACATAGTCTCCCTTAGTTTTACCTTTGAGTCTCCTTGAGTCTCTGCTTCTCATCTCATAATCAATGTTAAACAGTTAAAGTTTTAAGACCCTGAATTGGGATTATGTCTATATCCTTATCTTAGGATGGAATGTATAACTTTAATACTTAGTGTTAAACTTTTAAGTTGTTTACACCTCCTAATAAAAATACCTAATAATCATTAATACTTAAGCTTGTAACTTGGGCCTTATATTAGGGTTACATCTCTGCCTGTTGGTTCAGAGGGACTAATCATAGTGTTCAATGGACAAGTCCCCCTCAGGTTTAGTCTTACAAACATAAAATTCACTTCTTAATATCATCTCTAATTAAAATCCACTTTAATAAAGGTTTGTTATATAATGATTTTAATCCCTAACCATGGATTAAGTTGAGGTATCTTCCTCATCTTAAGTGTCCTCATCTATCATCCTTCTCTTAGGATTGTGTAATGAGTTCACTAATCCCTGATTAGAGATTAAACTCATTACTTAACACTAAACAAAAATCCAAAAATACTTAATAATCACAAGTAGGTTAATGATCTTAATCCTGCATCATTGGGGTAATTAAGCTGATATTTTCATCTCATACTTAAGTAGACTCATTATCCCTAATCAGGGGTGATATAATGAGTTTGCAAACCCTTGATTAAGGCTTAAGCTCATTATCCTATGCAAAGTACCAAAAACAATAAAAAACTAAAAACACAAAAATAAACAATAAACGTCTCCTCCGGGATTCTTTTCTCACCACACTCATTCTGAAAACGAGAACTCGTTTCTTCCATCTAATGCAAGACAGTTAGCACTCGAGCCAGACGAGTCATACACTTAAGCATAGACAAACAAGCAGTTCACAACAAAATCATTCCAAGTCTCTTTGAGTCGAACTACTGTGTTCTGACTTCCTCATTGCACGAGAGGATACATAGGCATAACTTAACAGTTATCGAACAAAAGTATCTTTGTCTCCCCCCTCTCCTCTTCCTAGTTTCTCTTTTCTTAGCCTCAGTTTTGAGCACTCACTTTCTTCTTCGCACTGACACTTTGTACATCCTTTTCTCCCTAGCTTTTTATGCACAGTTTAGCACATACACTATCCCTTTTTAAAAACAATCAAGTAAGCGTGGATCTCGTCGAGTACGACAGACGATCTGGATGCTAATACCTTCCCAGGTCGTAACCTACCCCCTTACTCAGTCTCTTTGGTTCACAACTGTCTTATCCATATCTTTCCAGGTTTATGCAGCATTACCTTTCCTTCGGGATAAAAATGCCTAGCTTGCGACTCTATTCAACCTCAACCTCCAACATCGCCGACGGTTCGTGTTTGCACCGGGATGAAAATTCGGGGAGCGAAAGCTTGGCGACTCTGCTGGGGATTATCTTTGCAACAAGGGCTTCTGGTTCTCTTGTGGGTTTCTCCTAGCGCTTGTTTGTTTGTGTTTATTGGGGGTGTTATGTGTTATTTGTGTTTATATTTTTGCTTTATTTACTGCTTCTTGTACAACTTTATTTATTGCATTTACTTTATTGCTTTCATTTCTTTCTTTCTGCGTTTCGTTCTTTATCATATCATTGTGCTGGATTTCTGGTTTGCTTTGGTGGGAGGGGTATTCCAGTGAGAAAGGTCCAACACAAAGGCCTAAGTGACACCTAGGATTAGAGTGGTTTTGTATTCTTTCCCATTGTAAACACCCTAAATTTTCCCTCACTAAGTTCATACCATGACTTGTGATCTTTCATATTTGCATTAGTTTAAGCATACCACATCATATTGCATTTTTGTTTCACTGCATTAGTTCAAATTCATCTGCATCTAGGGTTTGTGATCTGAGCAATCCAGGATCCATCTGAGCCATTCCAAAGGTCTTCAATCATTCCAAGAGGGTCCATGTATGTTAAATCATAATTTTATGTCCCTCAAAGATCAAGGAAGTCAAAGCATCACAAGAACTAGCAAAGCATGGAAGCAGAGCTAGGGTTTAACTACACAGATGACCTGAAATTAGGGTTTTGGTTTCAGAGGCCATAACTCCAAATTTTTTGGTCATTCTTGTTTCTAATGGTCTCAATATGTTATAAGGATCATGTATACCAAGTTTTATGAAGAAATTCATTATGGAAGTCATCTGTTCATTGGGTAACTTCTTGAGTAAGTCAGAGCAAAATCAGGGCATCTGAGGCCCCCCAACATGGAACCAAAATGGATTTTTCATAAAATTGAAGTTATATGATCTTTATTTGATCATTGAAGTGCTTGGAAGTTCACAAAATTTAAGAAAAGTGAGCTAAACCAAAAGTTACCAAAAATGGAAATGACTTGTAATGTAAACTTTCCATTTTGGGAAAGTTTTTCAACCTCCTCTTTCTTAACCAAAAATGCTTCAAAGGAAAAATTGTTGGTCATGAAAGTTGTTGATTGGGTCATTACCTTTTCAAAAAGTACAAGAACAAGACCTAATTCATTTTAGAACTCAAGGTATGGCTTGTCAAAGTTGGCGAAAATCACATAATTTTCAAGAATGCACCAAAGAGGATTCTTTGCAAAACCACTTACCAATTCATTTTGTGACTTCAAAGACACTTCTAATCATCATACAAACATTGTGCATTGCATAAAAATCAGAATTGCCCAAAGAATTGTATCATTCCATGCCTTGGACATCAAGAAATTACAAAAGGGCCAAACTTCATAGAATTTGCAAAATGGCACATAAACTTCCATCCACTTGCTGAATTGCCTCAAATCCAAGTCTATGGACATACTTGATCTCAGCTGCGCATGGACAAGCCAATGAGCCAACTACACCATTGCCCATACCTCAAGTACAAAACTTTTGACTTTTTGGCAAGAAGCCCATACCAATCACCACAGTCCACCACCCACTCTCTGCCCAATCCAGACTTTACAAGCATGCTTCAAGGACCATTTTTCATAAGACACACAAGCTGAAACCTTCAAGAACTCAACATTCCCAAAATCACTTCAATTGCAAAATCCTTCGAATCTCTCAGCTCACTCACTCAAACTCAAAACCAATTTCACCATTCATCTCAAAATCACCCACTGACCACAAAGCAACCATTAAAACAACCAAAAACACCCCATACACAAAACACGATTCTTGGCCAGTTGAAGTGCAATCTCACAAACTAGCCAATCTAAACTCCATTCAAGCTTCTCAATAGCATCAGGGTGATCATTGGAGTTTATTTTCACAAAGGAAGAGGTCATAAAGCTCAAGTTTGGAAAGCTTCATCTCAGGTAGTCATCTCAAATCATTTTTCCAGAACTCTATTTTTATGTTACAATGTGAAAGAGCATGCTTCACTGATCATTCTGTGCTTTGTATTTTTGAAAATGGTGAAGAAATGAACATGTACTGATTGTCTGAAACTTTTGCCATTTTTGATTTTTTCTTCGAATCTTGTGATTGAGCAATTAGAAATTTGTTTTGAGAGTGAATTTGAATTCAGGGAGATGAGGGGAGTTGATCCGGAGCTTTAGAGCTCCAGAAATAACCTAGGGTAGAAGTTTGGGATTTTCAGGGGAGGAGGCTGCCGGAGAAGAAGACCGGAGCTCTTCTCTGGTGGCCTGAAAGTGATTAGCTGGCTTAATTAGGGTTAGGGAAAATTTTGAATATTGACCATTGGATATCTGTTTCCCGCGTGTGATGGACGCCTAGGATCATTTCATTAGTTTTAATTATGGATTAATTAATTAATTAAATGAGATTAGATCAGTTTGAATTGTAGCCCTAGGATCTGGCGCGTGGTCAACCAAAATTCCCCAGCTTTGAATACAAGCCCTTAGATCATCCTACTTCTGTCTTTATTCAATTTTAATTCATTTTTTTATTTATTTTGCACATTTTATTTTAAATAGCTAGACAATTCCAAAAAATATTTTATTCTGCATTTTCACTTCAAATAATTTTCTTAACCCAAAAATATTTTTATTTTTATTTTTTGCATTTTAAAATCATTTTTAAAACATTTAAATGTTTATTTTAATTAATTAATGGAAATTAATTAATTAAAATATCATTTAGGTTTCTAAAAATCCCAAAAAATTCCACATTACATCTTAGGACATTTAGAAACATTGTCATACCATCCATACAAATTTCTTTTCGGTTTTGAACAATCTTTAATAATTTTCTTGAATTTAGGGTTCGTAAAATTCCTATTTTTGAACCCTAACTTCAAGAATTCTTTTCTGCCTAACCATGAATGGTATAACAATGATTCTTTTTGCATTGATCTTCATTTGACATGTAGTATCTAACATATTTTTGTCACAAATTTCTTCTGCATTTTTATTTGATTTGCATTTTTTCCTTTAGGTACCTTAAAACCCTAGATAACTTAGAAAAATCATAACTTCCTTAGGGTTAAGAGTTAGGTCACCTCCTTTGGGGTATGATATCATATGGGGTTAGGGTTCTTTTGATTGCATTTTCAAATTTTTATATTGTCATTTGCTTCTGTTTTTGATTTTTGCATCTCATGTTGCATGAAAACCCTAATTTCTCATCTTCATTTGCATACATCTTACATAAGCATTCACACAAGAACTTGTCATGGCATTTCTTGCATCCACATGACTCCTAAGACATATTAGGACACATTAGAATCATGTTTGATCATTTCCTCATCCATTTTCCATGTTTTGCATTCATTACATTCCATGAACATTCATGAACTTTCATGCTTCCTTTATGCTTCATTTGCATTCTCATCACTTGTATGATCATCCATAGCTCTTGACATACATTTGCATCATCTCTTAGCATCATTTGCATCACGAACATGCTTCTGGTTTTGGTTTGCATCCTTGCATACATTTCATTTTCATTTCATTTCTTTATGCTAACTTTTTAGGTGGTAAGTACTTTGAGAAGTGAATTTGCCTTCACTTCTCACTTCTCTTCTCTTTCTCTCTTATGCATCCTTGCTGCATTTTTTCTTTGTCTTAGAGTGAGCTTTCTCATTCATGTTCTTCCTTCACTTTCTTTCTTCAAGTAACTTATCTTCTTAAGTGAAGTAAGTTAACTGGTTTCTTCTGCTTCTCCTTCTTTCATCTGCTTCTTCCTTGGTGGCTATTATTGAAGATCTTTTGCAAGCCTCATAAGCCCTAGGAACATCCAAGCATGATAACAATTATGGTTTTTATTAATCCCCCATTAGTTTTACCTTTGTGTCTTCTTTTGTGTGTCTCTTCTCATCTCATAATCAAGGACTAAACCTTTAAGGTTTTAAGGCTTTGTGATTAAGGTTATGCCTGCATCCTTCTCTTAGGACGGGGTGTATAACTTTACTCCTAAGTGTTAAGCCCTTAATGTGTTTAAATCTCTTAATCAATCCATCTAATAATCACTACGACAATGACTTGTAACTTGGGCCTTACATTAGGGTTCTAATTCTTCCTTAATTGGTTAAGAAGGACTAACCCTAGTGTTAATGGACAAGTCCCCCTCAAGTTGTCTTACAAACCATAAAATCCACTTCTTAATCTTACCATTAACTAAAATCCACTTTAATAAAGGCTTTGTTTTTTCATGAGGTTAATCCCTAATCATGGATTAAGTTGAGGTATCTTCCTCAGCTTAAATGCTCTCATTTATCATCCTTCTATTAGGATGGTGTAATAGGTCCATTAAATCCTTGATTATGGCTTAAACTCATTACTCAACACTAAAGAAAAACACCAAAAACATCTAAATAATCACAAGTAGGTTAATGATCTTAATCCTATATCATGGTAATTAAGTGTGAGGTGCTTACTTCATACTTAAGGTATTCTCATTACCCCTAATCAGAGGGAGGATGTGATGAGTTTACTAACCCTTGGTTTAGGCTTAAGCTCATTATCTTATGACAAACAAAAAGCTATAAAAGATTGAAAACACCAAAAACAAACAATAATCGTCTCCTCCGGGATTCTTTTCTCATCATCTTCACTCACAAATGAGAACTCACTTCTTCCGTCTAATGCAAGACAATTAGCACCTGAGCCATACATGTCATACACTTGAGCATAGACAAGCAAGCAGTTCATCAGTCAATTTATCTTTCAGTCTCTTTGAGTCGAACTACGGTGTTCTGACTTCCTCATTGCACGAGAGGATACGTAGGCATAACTTAACCGTTATCAAACAAAAGTCTCTGTCTCTTTCCCCCCTCTTCCAGCATTATTCTTTTAAGCCTCATTCCTGAGCAATTCACTTCATTTTCTCGCACTGACACCTGTACATTCTTTTCCAGCTTTTACACACTGATAGCACTGACACTACCCCTTTAAACACCAACTTTCAAGCGTGGATCCCGTCGAGTACGATAGACAATCTGGGTGCTAATACCTTCCCAGGTTGTAACCAACCCCCTTTCTCAGTTTCTCTGTTTCGCGATCGTCTTATCCATCTCTTCCCAGGTTTATGCAACATTACCTTTCCTTCGAGATAAAAATGCCTAGCTGGCGACTCTTTTCAGTTCATCTCCATGTTCTCTCTTTCTCCGACCATTCGCATCTGTACCCCGTATGACCCAGTGTCATTTGGTGGGAGCGACAGCTTGGCGACTCTGCTGGGGAACCTTATACTGCAACAAGGGCTTCTGGTTCTTTTTGTGGGTTCCTCCTAGCGCTTGTTTGATTTGTGTTTACGGGGGTGTTATGTGCTACTTGTGCTTATTTATTTGCTTTATTTATTTCTTTATGTATAACTTTATTTACTGTTTTCTTTACAGTTTTTTTTACATCATACTGTCATTATCATTATGATGGATCTGGTTTTCCTTGGTAGGTGGGGTTTCATTGAGTGATTAAGGTCCTATACCTAGGACCTGAGTGACACCTAGGCCAGAGTGGCTTCATATTCTTTCCCATTCCATTTTGGTCTGGTGCGGGAATATGAAACACGATTCAGATGTGGGTTTCTTCTTGAGAACTCTGTGCTACAGATTTCCTGTAGTGCTAGGGCTATCTGGGAAGCCTGCTAAGTCTGGATGACCTTTATATTGACCTTCAGAATCTGGGGTGAATTAGAGGAGGATCTTTTATGATTATTATAAACACTGTACCTCCGGGTTAGAAGTATTTACACTTCTCATAACTGATCCAAGTCTGAGGATCCTTGTTCTAGAACATTACATGTGAGGGGGTTGGGTTGTTTACAGGTTTTGAAGGAACCCTTGGCCACATCATACCCTGTTACTAGTATTGTTTAAGAATGCTTCACTTTGGACAGTTCTTGTGATTACCCTGGATATGTGGCTCTTTATTTGAGTCCCCCACCCTGGTTACTGGATTTCTAAGCCTCCATCCGAACTTTTGAACATACATGGACCTTTACCAAGGCAGATAATCAGATCTAGCTCTTGATCACAAACCCTTGCATATCATTTGAATGTATCATCATTGCATCATTTAACATTTGCTTATTTGTTTTACAGGGTATCCATCTTTGTATTTGGTATTGGTTTTGACCCCTTTTGCTGCTTAGACCTCTGCTTCAGTTATCTTCTTCAGCATCTGCTCCAGTTTTTTTCTCCAGCAATCTTCATCAGTCTGTCATAGACTCACCTCCAGCACCTCCATCAGTCTGCCAGAGACTCACCTCCAGCTTCTCAGTCTGTGATCTTCATCAGCAGTTATCTTCAGCTACTTTATCAGCACTCATGGATACTCCAAGAAAGAGCAACATATCTTACCACTTCTTTGAGCCCACCTTGACTGGTACCAGGCAGGTCCAGTCCCTTATCACACCTGACCACATCCCACTGTTTAGAGAGCACTATTGGGATATTTTGGACATGGTCATGGATCTTGATGCATCCCAGAGGAGCATGATTCATACATGCTTACAGTTTTATGACTCTCCACTCAGATGCTTCACCTTTCTTGATTTCCATATGGGACCACTGCTAAAAGAGTTTTCCTTGTTGATTGGAGTTCCTATCAGGAGAGGGATCCCTTTCAACCCAGAGATGACTGCTCCTAGAAATGAAGAGGTGGATAGGGCATTGCATTTGGAGCCTGCCCTTATTGAGCAAAACATGACAACAAAGGCTGGAATTCCAGGCCTCCACCTAGACTTCCTGATTTCCCAGGCCACTCTGAAGGCTGCAGTAGGAGAATGGAAGGTTGTCTGTGCACTGTTAGCCCTCAGTATATATGGGGTTATATTGTTTGCAGATGAGCCCAAGTTTGTGAGTAAGAATGCCATCCACTTGTTCTTGCTGAGGAACCCAATGCCTACATTGCTAGGAGATTTTTACTACTCAGTCCATCAAAGAAATGAAAAACAAAGGGGAAAGCTGGTCAGATGCTGTGCTCCTCTGTACTACTCTTGGCTGCTCAGACACTTGCCAAAATCAGATGCCTTCTTGAACCCACATCAGCAGAAGAATTGGGCTAAAAGGTTTATTGCCTTGACATCAGATGACATCAGATGGTGCACCCAGAGCACCAAAGGCAAGTACATTATTACCAGCTGTGGGCAGTACCCTAATATGCCTCTGATAGGAGTAAAAGGTTGCATCAACTACAACCCTTTACTGTTTAAGAGACAATTGGGATATGCTTTGGTTCATCCTCCCTGAGGACAAGATTTGGCTGAGACTCTCTACTATGAAGTTCAACCCAACTCTGCTGTTGTCAGACAAGCTGCCTGGGCTTGGGACAACATGCAGACTAAAGGGACAGCCATCCTTGGAAGGTGCAACAACATTGCTTCAGCCCAGTACTTTGACTGGTCCCGTACTAGATCTCAGATCACCAGGATGCCTTTCACCTTGGAAGACACACCTGGACCCTCTATAGTACAGCCTGCATCAACTGTCAGCCTAGAGGAATTTGAAAAGCTGAAAGAGAGGAATAATCAGCTAGCTGAAGCCCTGAAAATGACTCTCTGGGAGAGAAATGACAGTCGTCTGGACATTGAGAGATTAGAAAGACTCAAGACTGAGCATCTGACCAAGATTGAAAAGACAGATGACTACATTCGGAAGGCAATGGCATGGGAGTTGGTTCTGAATAATGCTTGCAAGGAGGCAAAGATTCAGAAAGCTAGGGCAGAGCATTATCTGGAGGAAAGCCAGGCTAGGTGGATTAGGATCACTGAAGCCCGTGCACAAGAAGACCAGAGGACTCAGGCCAAGATAGAGCAACTGGAGGCTAATGAGAAGAAGCAGCGGGAAGCTTTGTTGGCACCTCAGAAGGAGATATCAGAATTAAAACTCCGGGCGGGGTTGAAGAGATCAAAGGATCAGGACAAGCATAAGAAGCTAACCAATGCCATTGCTACCAGGAACCTCCTCATCAGGACTATTACAGAGTACCCAGCTGGTCCAGTGACTGAGGCTCTCCTGAAGGAAGTCAGGGAGGATGATTTTGGATTGGATGTCTGATTCCTTTTGCTTGTATCTCTTTTCTTTTGATGTACTTTTCTTTTGATTGTTGTATTTTGACCCACCTTGGGCATGTATTGTAAATAAACTATGTATTTTCTTCCTTTCGTAATATATCCATTTGTTTTATTTATTGGTGGGCTTTATCTCTCAACATCATCAGCATTTCCTCGAGGTCTGGAAAAGTCAAAACCAAAGAACCAAACCGGATACCCTTGGAAGACAAATAAGCATACTGCATTGCATACTAACATTTTCTTTGTTTTGTCGGTTTTTGTTTGTTATTTGTTTCTCACTTTGTTGTGGATTTCAGGAAACATTGCTCGTCGAAGAGTGTTCCCTGTCAATAAAATTCACTGGCACCCAACGCGAAACAACCTTCCGGGCATTCAGATGGATCAGGTACAGCAAGACCTGAATGAAATAAGGAACCAAATGGAAAACGACAGGGTTGAGATGGGAAATCAAAGGACCCAATTCATGGCTGTGATGACTGGCTTAGCTCAGAGCCAGGAAAGACTGAGGGAATTGGTGGAAAGGCAGACTCCTGAAGAACACCATCCTGGTACAGGAGGAACCAATAACAATGATCATGGGCAGCCTCGCATTGACTCGCCAGAGTTTGGGCCTCATCTGAACCCAGATGCTAATGTCCTAAGAAATACTCAAGGTAACACTGCTGGAGGCAGGATCTTGCAAGAGGATCCTCAAGAAGAGCAGTTCATAGTTATTGGGGTTGGGGATGAAGTTTTTGACCGTAGGCTGGATGAGATTGCTGAGAAGCTGAGGTCTTTGGAATCCCAGAATTCTCTAGGCTTTGACGTAATGGACATGAGGCTGGTGGATGGGGTGAGAATTCCTCACAAATTCAAACCCCCATGCTTTGAAAAATATAATGGTACCTCCTGCCCGCGTACTGATCTGAAGTCTTTCTTGGGGAGACTCAAAGCTTATACCATGGACGAGTAGTTATGGATGTTCTATTTTGTGGACAACCTGACTGGAGCATCAAGAGAATGGTATTCGCATCTAACCAGGGCCACTATAAGATATTGGAAAGACTTGGACGAAGCCTTCATCCGTCAGTACCAGTACAATTTAGACATGGCTCCCAATAGAACCCTTCTAATGGGCATGTCTCAGTCTTCAAGAGAAAGCTTCCAGGATTATGCTCAGAGGTGGAGACAACTTGCTGCTGCTGTCCAACCACCCATGTCTGAACGGGAAATGGCAGACATGTTTATGAACACTCTTCAGGGAACTTATATCGACCGAATTGCTGCATTCTCCTCTACTAGCTTTGCTGATGTAGTCATAGCTGGGGAGAGAATAAAAAGTCTTCTGAAGATGGGCAAAATCTCTGACAACGGTGCAAGTTCCTCCAACAATACAAGAAAACCTTTTCCAGGACCCCGAAGGACGGGTGAAACAAATGCTATTCATACAAGCAGGGGCATACCCCAGTACTCTCACAGATCAGTAGCAGCAGTTACTATCCCGGCTCCAGCTCCACAACAACCACTTTTTCAACAACAACAACAACATCACTATCAGCAACAACTGCACTTTCTGCAACAAAGATCGTACAACAATAACAACAATAACCAACAACAACGCCCCTTTCAACAGAGGCCATCTCAAGCAAATAGGGTGATTGACCCCATTCGTATGCCGTATGCCACCCTACTGCCACAACTCCTGAAGCTCAACCTGGTTGAGTTAAGGACATTGGCTCCACCAGATCCTCTCAACCCCCGAAGAATTATGATGCCAATGCTAGTTGTGCCTTTAATTCCAACACACCTGGTCACAATACTGATAAGTGTAGAGCCTTGCAAATGAAGGTTCAGGATCTGGTCGATTCCAAAGCTCTCAACTTCGCACCTCCTCCAAATGTTACCAGAAATCCTATGCCTAGTCATGGTGGGCCTAGGATTAATGCCATAGAGGAGGACTTGCCATCTGCATTGATTGATAATGTTGCACAGACTGCTGCGAATCGTGCAAGACTGCTATTAATGGTTGTGAGAAGCTAAGGCTTGGCATAGATGGCCTTATCAAAGATGGAATTTTGCAAATTACCACAACGGCATCTACAACATCAGCAACTCTTTCTTCAGCAACAATAGATCCTCCTACAATATCAATAACTCTTTCTTCAGCAACAATAGATCCTCCTACAACTGCAACAACTATTACTCCTACTGATTCATCCACAACTTCAGCAATCACTCCATCCATTATTTCAACAAACCAAAGTTCAGTTACGCTTACTTCTACAACATCAACACCCATCTTATCAACAGAATCGCCTACAACACCAACAAACGCTAACGAAGATGTCTCAACGATCACAATCTATTATGACCCGGCAACTGTTCATCCCAACAAAAAATTTCAACAACAAACTGCAACACCCAATGTCAGATCTCCGGTCACAATCTATTACGACCCGCATACCATCACAGTTCCTTCCGCTGCAGCAGTCAGTCCGGTCACCATTACGGTGCCTGGACCCGTTCCTTATGAAAGCAGTAATGCCATACCTTGGCACTAGATCACTCTAGATTCATCAACCTCTTCACCACAAGTTGACAATGTTGGGGGAGGCGGAAGCTTCACTAGAAGCGGACGCCTTTTTGCCTCACAAATACCGAGACCTAATGCTGAAGCAGAGGCTGCTGCTAAAGCAAAAGGGAAAAGTGTGGTACTCGAAGAGCCAGCTGTTAAAGAAACTCCGAAGACGTCTTTTGAACAAGAGGTGGACGAGTTTATGAGAATAATTAAAAAGAGTGATTACAAAGTGGTGGACCAGCTTCATCAAACACCCTCCAAAATCTCTATTTTATCATTGTTAATGTGTTTCGAAGCCCATAGGAATGCACTTTTAAGAGTCTTGCACGCAACCTACGTGCCGGAAGAGATTACGGTTAATCAGCTGGAAACAGTGGTTGCAAATGTTAACACCAGTCATGGACTGGGCTTCACAGATGCTGATTTAACGACGGAGGGACGCAATCATAACAAGGCTTTACATATCACCTTAGAGTGCAAAGATGTTGTTCTTTCTCATGTGCTGGTAGACACTGGGTCCTCTCTCAATGTCCTCCCAAAAAAAGCCTTGGTGAAGCTGGAATATGATGGTTTGGCATTGCGTCCAAGTAATTTGGTGGTGAGAGAGTTTGATGGCTCTAAGAGATCAGTCCTTGGAGAGATTGAATTACCCGTGATGATTGGCCCACAAATCTTTAAAACTACTTTCTTCGTGATGGACATTCAGCCGGCCTACAGCTGTTTGTTGGGTAGACCCTAGATTCACGCCATTGGTGCTGTTACATCTACCCTTCACCAGAAATTAAAATTTGAGTGGGAAGGCCAGATTATCACAATCTGCAGGGAAGAAGACATTTCCGTTAGTCAGCTGACTACTTACAAGTATATAGAGATGGATGGGGAGATCCATGAGACTATGAGCCAGGGGTTTGAGGCCCTTAACATCAATGAAGCAACTGCTGTGTCCGGAACTTCTATCACTTCATATCAGCAAGCCCAGAAGGTTGTTGAAAAAGGTACTGCTCAAGGCTGGGGCAAGCTGTTGCCAGTAGAAAAGAAAGAAGAAAGATTCGGGTTGGGTTACAGACCAACCCGACAAGATCAACCAGAGGCTGCAAAGGAGCCCAAATTTGTCAGTGGGGGGATGCTTACCCCAGATGCTGTGAACAGTCTAGAAGACGAGGAAGAAGGCGACCGCAACCTGGAGAACTGGATACGTCCAAGGATCCCGGGGAACCAAGTCTCTAACTGGTCTTCCCAGGAAATTATAAGAGTTACTCCTGCAGAGTAATTATTATTTCCTGTCTTTTAAGCATGCATCAAGTCCTGCATCTTGCCCACGGTGTCAGGACTCATTTTGTAATAGGGCCATCTTGTATTTTGTGCAAATGATTAATTAATGAATATCAGGACATCTTTTGCAAACGAGTCTCTTTTTCGCTCGCTGTCTTTTCATTTTTCACTTTTATACAAAACAATAAAATGACAATGTTTTCAAAATAACAACTTCATTTTCACTTTTTCTAAACAAGATAAAACAGATCACTAAAATGAACCAATCTCAACCCTTGCAGAGAGTGCCCTCCAGATTGCACCGACAACAACACATCTATGAACTCGTATGACTTCGACAATCCGATTAATCAAGCTGATGAAGGGGTTGAAGAAGACTATGAGCTACCTGAAGAATTATCCAGGTTGTTAAGGCAAGAGTGTTGGATTTATTAATTCAGCGTCACCCTTAGGGATTCGATGGGCTTAACATCCCAACCCATGGCGCTTAATAGGTGCAGCCCCTTGAAAGACTCTATACTATAAAGAAATAAAGTTGTGCCTTCACTAACAGCAATTGCTTTTAGTGCAGTGGTAAGCGCTTGATCCTACAAGTGGTATCAGAGCCAGGTGTTGCACCCCAAAATTTGCCCTCACAATACAAGACTTTGTGTTCTAAGAAGGTTCACAAGGTTCACAAGCTCTCCAACACTTGCATAACCTTTCATGAGGTTCAGGAGGTCTACAAGTCACTTCTTGAAGGTTCACAAGGTTCACAAGTTTCTCAATGCTTATATAAACTTTTATGAGGTTCATGAAGTCCATAGGTTGCTTCTTGAAGATTCACAAGGTTCACAAGCTTCTCAACATCTACAATACCTTTCATGAGGTTCATGAAGTCCATAGGTTGCTTCGTGAAGGTTCACAAGGTTCACAAGATCCACAATGTCTACAAAGCTTTCTTAAGGTTCATGAGGTCTACAAAGCCACTTCCTGAGGTTCACAAGGTTCACAAGCTTCACAATACCTCCCATGGGTATCACAAGACATTTTATGAAGATTCACAAGGTTCACATAGTTCACAATAGGTCAAAGAAGTTGACAATTCCCTCAGACAATGCACCTCCTAAGCAGGGCATCCATAACTAGGGTTTTGACTTTAATCAGGCTAAATGGACTTCCAATACCTCAAGTGAGTTTCATAACATCTTATATGTGTATAAGAACCCCCATGTCAAGTTTCAAGACTTTTTTCAAAAGTTTGCTCAGTCAGATGATCAGATAAGTCAAAATCAGTCAATGCAGTTAAAAAGTCAAACTGAGGTCAACTGTGGTCAAACCAAAGTCAAACTTCATGATTTTTTGCCAACATCAAGTATATGAAGTAAAATTCATCATTTGATCAAGGGTTGATCATGATTCATCAAGGAGATTCCAGATCATCAATAATCAGGAGTTTCTAAATTAGGGTTTCCTCAGTAAAAGTCAACTGAACTTTGACCAGGCATAACTTTCACATACTTCATCACCAAGTCTCCATCCAAAGCTCATTTTGAAGGAAATTGAATTCTCTACAACTTTTATGTTGAAGGTTAAGCCCAAAAATGCTTCATTTGAAAGATATGATCTAAGACATTATAGGTCATTTCAAAAGTCAACAAAAAGTCAACAACTTCAAAAGGGCATAACTTGAGATTGGTAAATGGTATAGACCTGAAACCAATGGGGTTGTTTAGAGGACTCTTCAAGCTTTTCAAAAAGTCCAAGAACACCCTCATACCTTTAAAATTGAGGGAGATGTGCCCTTGCAAAGTTGGGCAATTTTGTGATGGTTTATGTTGAAAATGGGGGCCTAAAAACAATTTTCTCCAAATGGGCTGGCCAAATTATGACCCAACCCATACAACAACATCATGCACGAAATTTCCATCATATTTTCATAATTTTTATTTTATTTAATTAATTTATTATGATTTTTTATTCTTAAAATCATTTTAAATTTAAATAAAATATTAAATGTGAAGATTCAATTGATTTATTGATTTTAAAATATCATAAAGTCAGCATGAAACAAATTGGTACAAGAGAGATATGGAATGGCTTGAAATAGAAGGCATTGATGCAAGAATATTGAACTTTCAAAGCATGATCAATCTCAATCTTTCTAAATCAATTCTTTCACACAACTAATCAATATTATTGACCTAAATGATCCTCCTATAAGTACTAAACCTAATGCAAACATTCATTCACGAATTTTGCAGCCTCAAAAGTCAGTTTCAAAACTTCAAAATCTCTCCAAATTCAATTTTCGGATTCATTGATACAAAGAGTTTGAAGGTAAAACAAGCACATAGCAAGCTTCCTGGGACCTCTTTGATCATGAATCATCCATCATATGCATCAAAACCGTGCCCTATCGTTCATACCGAATCCACTTTTCTCTTGATATTGAAATTTTCGAATTCACTAATATATGCGTTATAAATTGCTTTTGATGATTAATATGTGTTTGTTGTGATACTTAGATTGTTTCTGGATACAAAAATCAAAGAAAACAACACTAATCCGCAGGTTGCCATAGTTAGGGTTTAAGCTCCAAATTTGGGGTTTTTCGATTCAAGTAATATAAATGAGTTCTAATGACATAGATTGATTGGGTGAATTGTAAGGAACTCAATGATATCTTTAATTCCATGAATCTGTACTGTTTTGCCAATGGTTGATTTTCGTAGGTTTTGAATGTTGAAGAACATGCAGCTAAATTCGCAGGAAAAGCCAAAAGAAAATTCGCAGCAAATTTGAATGTAGAAGATGAAGTTTGCCGCGCATGGGAATTCAATTTTATGTTAATATATTTTATATTGTTTTGCTGTTTCGTTTACACACACGCGCGTGTGTCCTGGTGGTAAACTCTGTATGTGTATATGGTGAGAGCCTTGGTTCGAATCTGGCCTGGACCATTCTCTTTTGTTTTTTTTTTTCAGGATAAATGAAGACATAATATATTATGCGTTAAAGCCCTTCAGCTAACAGATTGGCTCTTCCAGCCGGGTGGTAAAGCGCGCGTTTGAAAGCATAAAGGTCCTGGGTTCAATCCTCCCCCAGGCCTTTTGTTCTTTTATTTTTCCAGAATTTTCAAGATCAAAGCACAAAACAAACTTGATTCAGCCCTATATCACCTGCGTTTGGCTGGCCCAGTGGATGTTGTTGCCCTTTGCAAGGGTGAAGACCTGGGATCGAATCCCTCCAGGTTCTTTTTCTTTTCCTTTCTTTTGTTTTCTTTTATTTTCTAGTTTAATTCAATTAGTTTAAATAATTAACATATTATTATTATATTATAAAATATGTATATATATTATATAGTATAATTACTCTTAAAATAATTTTTCTAGAAAAAAAAATATAAAACTCTTGTTTTTTTTTATTATTTAAATTTTATTTATATAGTTTATATTAATTAAGATGATTTCATATGATTATTAAAAAAATAAATTTTTTGTATATAAATTAACCCTAATTTTCACAAATTCTAAAAAATAAAACCCTAATCTTATAAGACTCAAAAAATATTTTCTTTTTAATACAAATTTAATTCTATTTTTTTTTTTATGTTATTTTCTAATATAATCATTATATATGTTTACCATAATTCTTACAAATTTTTGTAAATATACTTATAAACATTTTTTTTTATAATAACTTTATGATTAAAATATAATTTAATAATTTGTAAATTAAAATGATAGTTTATTCATACTTGTTTTTTTTAGTTGTTTATATTAAAATTTATTAATTTCTTATTATTATAATATTTGGATTAATTTTGGTTATTCTTATTTACTAATCATATCATTATTTGTTATTATATTTTTATTATTATTTTCTAACCTTGTTTATTATTTCTAAATTATTATTATTACTATTACTAACCCATTTATATTCTAATTATGCTTATTATTTTGTTAGTCTTATTTATTATTATCACTAACCCCTTTATTATTTATATTTTAATTGCTTAATTTGCTATTTTATTTATTATTATTATAATTTTGTAATTGTTTCTCGGTTGTAATTTTGTAATTATTTTAATTATTTTTGCTATGGTTAGTAATTAGGGAGTGTAAACAACATGTTTGTTATTTTAAAATAAATTTAGATAATTTTTAATATAAGATAATTAAATTAAACATGTCACACACGTAAGTCGATTTTAATCGCCGTCTCACTTTCTAAGGGTATCCCTCTCGTTGCCTACGAATAATGGTCAAGTGGGGTGTATAAAGCAAGTCCCTCCAATAGAAAAATCATCAAAGTCCCTTATGGTTGCCTTTACGAATCGAGTCCCTTTCGAATAAATGATGATAGTCCCTTATATGTGCTTATTACACCCCGCCATTGCCTTCAAAATCAAATTGTCCCTCACATGTCCCTTTACATCCAAAGTAAGGACTACCTACTCCATTATAGTAGGGATAGTCTTACTAAGGAAAGGATAAAAAAATAAGAAAGACCTTAAACATTAGGGTAGGTCACTCCTAGGTACTTGCTCACTTTCTAAAATTTTTCAAACACTTAACATTTTCAAACAAATTTTCAAACAAGTTTTTTACACATCCATACATGGATTATTATCAAACTATTCTGAAAATTTTTCTTATTCACACACTACACTTTCAAAACAATTCAAAAGTGAGCTTAAGTACCTAAGAGCCCATGGATAACCATGGATGAAAAGGGTGCTAACACCTTCCCTTTTCATAACCTACCCCCCGGACCCAAAAATATCTCTAAGGTCTTTCCTGTTCTTTTATAACCTTTCCTTTTGGATAAAATAAAAGTCGGTGGCGACTCTTGCTATCCGCAACATTACTTGAAGTCAGTTCTCCCACCGTGTTACAGAACTGGCGACTCTGCTGGGGATCTATTTTAAGAGGGGTACCCTTAGGAATTAAGATCACTTTAAATTGTTTGCCTTGTTTGTTTATATTACTTGTTGGGGTGCTCTTATGTGTGAAAGGTCCTAACCCGGATCTAGTGTACCTTAGGTAAATGGCAATAGACCAAGGAAATTGTACGACGTATATCGATACGGTTGATCTGGTGGCCATAGTTAGTGCGACTTCTTGGTTGGTGCTTATGTTCCTTAAGTCAAGTTGAGGATAATATGAGGCTGCCATATGTTGTCAATGCACTAACTAACTTTTAGAACCCTAGTTAACTCATCTTGGCCTTTAGAAGGTAGTGAGGTAACCGGCTTTGGTGCAGACTGAAGTTGGTTGACACTCGATACTACGCTCATTGAGATCTTAAACTTTGAGGGTTTTGGTTGGCAAGTAAGTTGCCTTCTGAACAACCACCCTTGTGAAGGATCAATGATATTGAGATCCCTTAGAACCCGGTTACTTTTGTAGGACAGGATGAACCAACTAACTTCAGGGGAGGGTACTTACCTTTGAATCTCATGCAAGCCTTTAAACCTAGGGCTATGGTGTGACTTGTTTGTGTGTGCCACATGTTTGTGATCGAGCATAACATCATGACATCATCATGCATCATAAGCATACCATTTTCCCTAACCATTTCAAGGACCAAAGGATTTATCTTTGTTCTTTGTTGCAGGTCATGGCTTCTGCTCGTAGAAACACCATCAGGATCAACTTTGTGGGGATACCTCCCAAGCTTAAAGAGTTGGTTTCTCAAGTGTCTGATCACTCCCAGTTCAACAAGAGACATGGTCACCTATTGGATCTAGTCACTTCAGGGTTCAGTGAAGACATGATGAGTGTCCTATTTCAGTTCTTTGATCCTAAGCACCACTGCTTCACATTCCCTGACTACCAGCTGGTTCCAACCATGGAGGAGTTCTCTAAACTTCTGGGTATACCTGTTCTTGATCAGAAACCATTCACAGGCTTGGAAAGAGAGCCTAAACCTGAAATTATTGCTGCAGTTCTACATCTGAAGAAGTCTGACATTGTTCTAGAGACGAGAAGTGGAGTTAAGGGTATTCTTGCCAAGGTATTAGTGGATAAAGCTCAAATGTTCTTGAAGGCCATGAGCTATGATGCTTTTGAGGAGATCTTAGCCTTGCTGATATATGGCTTAGTATTGTTCCCCAATCCAGATCAGTTCATAGATGTTCATGCCATCAACATTTTCCTGAGTCACAATCCAGTGCCTACATTGCTTGGAGATATCCTACTTCTCTTCACACCCGTACTACAAGGGCAAGAGGAACTTTGATGTGCTGCATACCTTTGCTTTCTAGGTGGTTTATTTCTCACCTTCCTCGCTCAGTAATGAAGAATGAGCAAGGGTTCAGATGGTCCAAGAGGATCATGTCACTTTCTCACTCAGATATCCATTGGTGCTCCAGATCTATGGAGAACGTCACCATCATTGACCGTTGTGGGGAGTTTCCTAATGTGCCACTTCTAGGCATAAGAGGAGGCATCACCTACAACCCCTCTCTAGCTTTACGACAGTTCGGTTACACCCGAAGTGATGGTCCACATGACATGTTGATTCAGGGCATTGTGTTTGATTACGACAACGATCTTCAGGGTTACCGTCAGAGATTCATACGAGCTTGGGGAAAGGTAAACAGAATTGACAGCAAGACACTGGAGCCTAAGTACACTATTCCTATGGAGGCTTATCTCAGATGGGTACGATCTCGTGCTCAGACACTCATGATGCCATATCCTGCCGTCCTACCAGTTACCATGGAACCTGTTGCTGAAGGAGATACAGCTTATACAATCCTTCACCCAGACATGCCTACTGATAAGGAAGACTTGCAGAGATCATGGATCCAAATGAAAGAGCAAAGGGATACTTTCGAGGCTCATTACAAAGCAAGCCAAGCAAGGATCCTAGAGCTAACAAAGCAACTTCACGAGGAACGAAACCTCAACTCTTACCTCAACACAAAGAGGAAACGTCCATGGGAGACTTAAAACCCCATCTTTTGTACTTATTTCACTTTCATTTTTTGTAAGCCTAAAAGGCAAAACAAATTTATTACTAATAAAAGTTTACCTTCTTGTTTGTTTAAGCAAATTTAAAACCTGCGGTCCTTGAAAAGCATTGCATATGCATTCCATATCATTGCATCACAGGTTTATAATTGTGCACATGTTTCTCATCTTCTCGCTGTTTATTTCAGCAATGGCTCTTGAACAATCAGTTAAGGATCTCCAGGCACAAAACGCACAGTTCCAAGAGCTGATCTTGAACCTGTCCAAAGGGCAGGATGAATTGAAGACACTGCTGGCTAAGAAGAAGAATCCTGAGGACCACAAGGATGATCAGCTGGCACAACTACAAGCTGAGATGACAGGAATGAGGGCCCAGATAAATGACCAGGCGGCTCTTATTCAAAGATTAGCTCAGAGGCAAGAAGAGCTGAGAACCTTTGTCCACAAACTTCAAGGTGATAGAGTCAGGGATCTAATTGTCAGTCAACCTCCATTAGAACAAGCTGGTTTGGTTGAAAGGAGGATGAGGATAAAAGAGGGTAAGAGACAGGTTGCCATTGATTATTCTTCAATTGAAGAAGAAAGACCTGATAAGGGTAATCCACCTCAACACAAGGGACGTAGAAGACAGTTTATCAAGTTCAGCACTCCAATGTCACAAGTTTTGCAATGCCTGTTGGAGATGAAGCTGGTTTCCTTGGAAAAGTCTCCTAAAAATCCTAAAACTTCCTCTCCTCGCTATAATCCCAGGGCAAGGTGTGAGTACCACTCCAACAGTCCTGGACATGATACAAATAACTGTTGGGCATTGAAGGAAAAGATTCAAGACCTGATTGATGAAGGAATCCTAGAGGTTACTCTAGAAGGTCAAGTTGAGTTCTACTATCGTCCATCAAACACCAAAGCTGCAAGACAAGTTGCCCAAAGTAACAAGAAAGGAAGTCTACCTATTCCTGTTGAGATATGGGGCACCTTGGGACATCCAAGTGGTAAATTTGATTTCATGGTGAAGTATACTGCTCCTCAAAGTTCACAGATTGCAATTGAAGACATTCAACCAACTGGATGGGACAACATTTGAATTTTCATTTGTAATTCCTTTATTTGTTTGAACACTTACTATTATGTTAAACTTTTGTTTTCATTAATGCATTGCATATGTTTGTCTTGAATTAATCCATTCGTTCCACTATATTTTGAATTATGCTTCTTATTTCTATCCTGTGATATTTAACTCCTGATAAAGCTATAAGCCTGTAGAGGGAGGATGACGAAAACAATACCATAATCTTATGCAGTATGCTTTTGAACAGACTATGCTGACGATGTACAGGCATTGTTTCAATTCCTAAACAGTGGAGATATAAGGAAGTTAATCCCTAGTCAACCCTTTTGAGCCTATGAAGTAGGAGTTTTTATTCTTGTACAAATTAAAACCCTTATTCATAACCCGGGGCAGGGTAGTTACTCAGTTAACTCAAATATGCCAATTATCTGTGTTGTACACAACTAATGATGGTTCTCTGTAATCATTAAACCTGACAGTCAATATCCAACAAAAGAACAATTCACTAAGTCAAAACCTATGAAGGAGACTTAGTAAAACATTAAGACATCCCGCTGACTGTAACCTTGAAATAAGCAGTTCAGGCAAAAAGAAGGGATAATAAAGTCAAAAGAGAAAAAAGGGTCACTATGAATCCTCAACAAAGAAAGAAGACTGAATGTTCAAATAAATGTTGGGTTTCTGAACCATCACAAATACCAATGTTACAATACCACACTTCTGTGGAGCCTCAATGCATAAGTTAACTGAGTATAGGACTGAAGAACATCATGGAGATTGGGTTGGGTACAAATAAAATTTGAGCCTTTATCCTTTGTTTCTTAAACCATGAACCAGGCCACGTTATAACCCTTTAAAAGTCCTAACTGAAGCATGGTTAGTTCGAAAGCATACTGCTACAAAAAGGTATCCTGACTCCTTTAGGGCTTATTATAAAACTTGAGTTAATATCACAGCTTTCTAAAAAAAAAAAAAAATGATTTTTTTCCAAAAAAATTCAAGACAGACATAAGCATTGCATTTTTGAATATATTTGTTTGCATATACCTGAGTGTTTGACAAATGGAGAAACTTACAGGATGAATGTTCAATGAACCAAAGTCCTTCCGATAAACAAAGTTGCTTCCTGGATCAAAGTCCATGTATGCCAGGGGCATAGTCATTATCTCCCAATCAAGGGGCAGGCCATGATACTTCCTAACTCATTTGGGGCAATCAGGACCAAGATTCAACTATGTTTAAGCAGCCAGAGGCAAATCTCCTCATCTATCTGAAATGCCAAGGGCATGGTCATTGTTTCCTAATCAAGGGGGCATACCAAGTTACTGTTCAAATCATTCAGGACAACTAGTTCCAGATCCAACAGTGCTCAATAGCCAAAGGCAACTTTTCTCATTACCAAGGGTAACACTGCAAAGTTCACAATGTCAGGGGCATATGCTTATGGGGCATTCTACTTGTGTCTCTTGAGGTGGCTCATTTCAGATACTTCCATTATGGGATAATTCATCCTCAATCAAGGGGCAATGCTTTCTCTTCAAATCTAATATCTGGAGCATATATGGTCCATCACAATTTAAAGATACATTCCTCTCATTGTATTACCTTGATATTGGATTCTCAGCTAAAATTATGATGGAAATTAGTTATGCCAGTAGTATCAGATGGTGTCAGTATCATGTCTTCGGAAGGTATTCAGGAAAGTTATGGATTTCAGGAGCTCTAAATCCAATTGGTTATACACTCTCGAAGTTGAAACGATTCTGTTTTCAAGTTCAGCTTTACTTTTCCCTAAGCAAAACATCCATTGGTTATGTTTGAATGTATCATGCTTTTGAGTATGATTGATGTTTACCAGAAATGCATAGATGCTTAATATGATTGATGTTTACCAGAAATGCATGAAAATGCAGTAATAGTATTTACTAAGGACGAACGAGGGAAGGATTTCAGCGAAGCTTCGCCGGTTCACCTTTATAAGACAGTTACAAATCCCTCAGTAGGACAAATCCATCTTCATAAAGTCTTATCTCCCCTGGAATTTATATCCATCTCTTTTATCCTCATACGGATGTACGGGAAATTACTTTCCAATAAGGGTACGATGAACGAAGACGGGATGTTATACTTATCCTACTATCAAACAAAGACGAAGGTTATATATACCCTACTATCCCCAGCAGACGGGAGGTTATATATACCCTACTATCCCCAGCATACGGGAGGTTATCTATACCTTGTTATCCCCAGCAGACGGGAGGTTATATATACCTTGCCATCCCCATCATACGGAAGGTTATTTATAACACATTATCAAACAAGGTGGGAACGAGTTTCTCATATTCTTCAACAACGAATCGGGATTTATTTTCCCTGGCCAGCAGTTGTTATACGAAGATATCCAGACATTTCCAGCAGTGTCATATCATACATACATCATTTACATCATACCATAGCATACATACCCATGAATACATAATACACTACATAAGTGCATCATATCATACATGCATACATAAAGCATAAACTAATATTATTCTACAGAATGCTACCTTGTTTCAGGTTAATCATCCAACAAAGAAACTTATGATCTTTGGGACTGCTTTATTGTAACCTCAGGGTTACTTTATCCTCCTGACGAACTTCTTTGGGAATGCTTTATTGTCACTTCAGGGTTATTTTATCCTCCTGACGAACTTCTTTGGGAATGCTTTATTGTCACTTCAGGGTTACTTTATCCTCCTGATAAGCTTCTTATGATTTCAAGACTGCTTTAGAGTTATCATTATTGATGGCTCTATCCTCCTGAAATCATTATTTCAAGACTGCTTTAGAGTTATCATTATTGATGGCTCTATCCTCCTGAAATCATTATTTCAAGACTGCTTTGGAGTTGTCATTATTGATGGCTCTATCCTCCTGAAATCAGTACTTCAAGACTGCTTTAGAGCTATCCATTGCTCTATCCTCCTGAAGGCATATCACATTATTATTTCAAGACTGCTTTGGAGTTGTCATTATTGATGGCTCTATCCTCCTGAAATCAGTACTTCAAGACTGCTTTAGAGTTATCATCATTGATTGCTCTATCCTCCTGAAGACATATCACATTGTTATTTCAAGACTGCTTTAGAGTTATCATTATTGATGGCTCTATCCTCCTGAAATCATTATTTCAAGACTGCTTTGGAGTTGTCATTATTGATGGCTCTATCCTCCTGAAATCAGTACTTCAAGACTGCTTTAGAGCTATCCATTGCTCTATCCTCCTGAAGGCATATCACATTATTATTTCAAGACTGCTTTGGAGTTGTCATTATTGATGGCTCTATCCTCCTGAAATCAGTACTTCAAGACTGCTTTAGAGTTATCATCATTGATTGCTCTATCCTCCTGAAGACATATCACATTGTTATTTCAAGACTGCTTTAGAGTTATCATTATTGATGGCTCTATCCTCCTGAAATCATTATTTCAAGACTGCTTTGGAGTTGTCATTATTGATGGCTCTATCCTCCTGAAATCAGTACTTCAAGACTGCTTTAGAGCTATCCATTGCTCTATCCTCCTGAAGGCATATCACATTATTATTTCAAGACTGCTTTGGAGTTGTCATTATTGATGGCTCTATCCTCCTGAAATCAGTACTTCAAGACTGCTTTAGAGTTATCATCATTGATTGCTCTATCCTCCTGAAGACATATCACATTGTTATTTCAAGACTGCTTTGGAGTTGTCATTATTGATGGCTCCATCCTCCTGAAATCAGTACTTCAAGACTGCTTTAGAGTTATCATCATTGATTGCTCTATCCTCCTGAAGACATATCACATTGTTATTTCAAGACTGCTTTGGAGTTGTCATTATTGATGGCTCTATCCTCCTGAAATCAGTACTTCAAGACTGCTTTAGAGCTACTGATTGCTCTATCCTCCTGAAATCATCTTATTATTTCAAGACTGCTTTAGAGCTATTGATTGCTCTATCCTCCTGAGGTCAGATTTGCTACTTCAAGACTGCTTTAGGGTTATCATTATTGATTGCTCTATCCTCATGAAGACATATCATCTTATTATTTCAAGACTGCTTTAGAGCTATTGATTGCTCTATCCTCCTGGAATCATATTTCAAGACTGCTTTAGAGTTATCATGGCTCTATCCTCCTGAAATCATTACTTCAAGACTGCTTTAGAGTTATCATTACTAATGGCTCTATCCTCCTGAAGACATATCACATTATTATTTCAAGACTGCTTTAGAGTTATCATTATTAATGGCTCTATCCTCCTGAAATTATTACTTCAAGACTGCTTTAGAGCTATTGATTGCTCTATCCTCCTGAGGTCATATTTGCTACTTCAAGACTGCTTTAGAGTTATCATCATTGATTGCTCTATCCTCCTGAAGACATATCACATTATTATTTCAAGACTGCTTTAGAGTTATCATTATTGATTGCTCTATCCTCCTGAAATCATATTATTACTTCAAGACTGCTTTAGGGTTATCATTATTGATTGCTCTATCCTCATGAAGACATGCTGTTACATCAGTATTACTCCAGACTCTTGACAGCTCTCATTATGCTGCTGAAGAACTTTCCCCTAGTGGCATCTTTAAGCCCACTCAGTCATATTCAACCAACCATCAATACCACTCTATGCACTGGTGAGTGCAAATTTTTGGGCTTTTGTGTTCAATTCCCTTCAACCTTCCAGGTTACGACTGGCAAATATACCAATCTAACCCCTCAGGTTTCAGAAAATTGAACAGGGGCAGCTGTTGCACCCCAAAATTTGCCCTCACAATACAAGACTTTGTGTTCTAAGAAGGTTCACAAGGTTCACAAGCTCTCCAACACTTGCATAACCTTTCATGAGGTTCAGGAGGTCTACAAGTCACTTCTTGAAGGTTCACAAGGTTCACAAGTTTCTCAATGCTTATATAACCTTTTATGAGGTTCATGAAGTCCATAGGTTGCTTCTTGAAGATTCACAAGGTTCACAAGCTTCTCAACATCTACAAGACCTTTCATGAGGTTCATGAAGTCCATAGGTTGCTTCGTGAAGGTTCACAAGGTTCACAAGATCCACAATGTCTACAAAGCTTTCTTAAGGTTCATGAGGTCTACAAAGCCACTTCCTGAGGTTCACAAGGTTCACAAGCTTCACAATACCTCCCATGGGTATCACAAGACATTTTATGAAGATTCACAAGGTTCACATAGTTCACAATAGGTCAAAGAAGTTGACAATTCCCTCAGACAATGCACCTCCTAAGCAGGGCATCCATAACTAGGGTTTTGACTTTAATCAAGCTAAATGGACTTCCAATACCTCAAGTGAGTTTCATAACATCTTATATGTGTATAAGAACCCCCATGTCAAGTTTCAAGACTTTTTTCAAAAGTTTGCTCAGTCAGATGATCAGATAAGTCAAAATCAGTCAATGCAGTTAAAAAGTCAAACTGAGGTCAACTGTGGTCAAACCAAAGTCAAACTTCATGATTTTTTGCCAACATCAAGTATATGAAGTAAAATTCATCATTTGATCAAGGGTTGATCATGATTCATCAAGGAGATTCCAGATCATCAATAATCAGGAGTTTCTAAATTAGGGTTTCCTCAGTAAAAGTCAACTGAACTTTGACCAAGCATAACTTTCACATACTTCATCACCAAGTCTCCATCCAAAGCTCATTTTGAAGGAAATTGAATTCTCTACAACTTTGATGTTGAAGGTTAAGCCCAAAAATGCTTCATTTGAAAGATATGATCTAAGACATTATAGGTCATTTCAAAAGTCAACAAAAAGTCAACAACTTCAAAAGGGCATAACTTGAGATTGGTAAATGGTATAGACCTGAAACCAATGGGGTTGTTTAGAGGACTCTTCAAGCTTTTCAAAAAGTCCAAGAACACCCTCATACCTTTAAAATTGAGGGAGATGTGCCCTTACAAAGTTGGGCAATTTTGTGATGGTTTATGTTGAAAATGGGGGCCTAAAAACAATTTTCTCCAAATGGGCTGGCCAAATTATGACCCAACCCATACAACAACATCATGCACGAAATTTCCATCATATTTTCATAATTTTTATTTTATTTAATTAATTTATTATGATTTTTTATTCTTAAAATCATTTTAAATTTAAATAAAATATTAAATGTGAAGATTCAATTGATTTATTGATTTTAAAATATCATAAAGTCAGCATGAAACAAATTGGTACAAGAGAGATATGGAATGGCTTGAAATAGAAGGCATTGATGCAAGAATATTGAACTTTCAAAGCATGATCAATCTCAATCTTTCTAAATCAATTCTTTCACACAACTAATCAATATTATTGACCTAAATGATCCTCCTATAAGTACTAAACCTAATGCAAACATTCATTCACGAATTTTGCAGCCTCAAAAGTCAGTTTCAAAACTTCAAAATCTCTCCAAATTCAATTTTCGGATTCATTGATACAAAGAGTTTGAAGGTAAAACAAGCACATAGCAAGCTTCCTGGGACCTCTTTGATCATGAATCATCCATCATATGCATCAAAACCGTGCCCTATCGTTCATACCGAATCCACTTTTCTCTTGATATTGAAATTTTCGAATTCACTAATATATGCGTTATAAATTGCTTTTGATGATTAATATGTGTTTGTTGTGATACTTAGATTGTTTCTGGATACAAAAATCAAAGAAAACAACACTAATCCGCAGGTTGCCATAGTTAGGGTTTAAGCTCCAAATTTGGGGTTTTTCGATTCAAGTAATATAAATGAGTTCTAATGACATAGATTGATTGGGTGAATTGTAAGGAACTCAATGATATCTTTAATTCCATGAATCTGTACTGTTTTGCCAATGGTTGATTTTCGTAGGTTTTGAATGTTGAAGAACATGCAGCTAAATTCGCAGGAAAAGCCAAAAGAAAATTCGCAGCAAATTTGAATGTAGAAGATGAAGTTTGCCGCGCATGGGAATTCAATTTTATGTTAATATATTTTATATTGTTTTGCTGTTTCGTTTACACACACGCGCGTGTGTCCTGGTGGTAAACTCTGTATGTGTATATGGTGAGAGCCTTGGTTCGAATCTGGCCTGGACCATTCTCTTTTGTTTTTTTTTCCAGGATAAATGAAGACATAATATATTATGCGTTAAAGCCCTTCAGCTAACAGATTGGCTCTTCCAGCCGGGTGGTAAAGCGCGCGTTTGAAAGCATAAAGGTCCTGGGTTCAATCCTCCCCCAGGCCTTTTGTTCTTTTATTTTTCCAGAATTTTCAAGATCAAAGCACAAAACAAACTTGATTCAGCCCTATATCACCTGCGTTTGGCTGGCCCAGTGGATGTTGTTGCCCTTTGCAAGGGTGAAGACCTGGGATCGAATCCCTCCAGGTTCTTTTTCTTTTCCTTTCTTTTGTTTTCTTTTATTTTCTAGTTTAATTCAATTAGTTTAAATAATTAACATATTATTATTATATTATAAAATATGTATATATATTATATAGTATAATTACTCTTAAAATAATTTTTCTAGAAAAAAAAATATAAAACTCTTGTTTTTTTTTATTATTTAAATTTTATTTATATAGTTTATATTAATTAAGATGATTTCATATGATTATTAAAAAAATAAATTTTTTGTATATAAATTAACCCTAATTTTCACAAATTCTAAAAAATAAAACCCTAATCTTATAAGACTCAAAAAATATTTTCTTTTTAATACAAATTTAATTCTATTTTTTTTTATGTTATTTTCTAATATAATCATTATATATGTTTACCATAATTCTTACAAATTTTTGTAAATATACTTATAAACATATTTTTTTATAATAACTTTATGATTAAAATATAATTTAATAATTTGTAAATTAAAATGATAGTTTATTCATACTTGTTTTTTTTAGTTGTTTATATTAAAATTTATTAATTTCTTATTATTATAATATTTGGATTAATTTTGGTTATTCTTATTTACTAATCATATCATTATTTGTTATTATATTTTTATTATTATTTTCTAACCTTGTTTATTATTTCTAAATTATTATTATTACTATTACTAACCCATTTATATTCTAATTATGCTTATTATTTTGTTAGTCTTATTTATTATTATCACTAACCCCTTTATTATTTATATTTTAATTGCTTAATTTGCTATTTTATTTATTATTATTATAATTTTGTAATTGTTTCTCGGTTGTAATTTTGTAATTATTTTAATTATTTTTGCTATGGTTAGTAATTAGGGAGTGTAAACAACATGTTTGTTATTTTAAAATAAATTTAGATAATTTTTAATATAAGATAATTAAATTAAACATGTCACACACGTAAGTCGATTTTAATCGCCGTCTCACTTTCTAAGGGTATCCCTCTCGTTGCCTACGAATAATGGTCAAGTGGGGTGTATAAAGCAAGTCCCTCCAATAGAAAAATCATCAAAGTCCCTTATGGTTGCCTTTACGAATCGAGTCCCTTTCGAATAAATGATGATAGTCCCTTATATGTGCTTATTACACCCCGCCATTGCCTTCAAAATCAAATTGTCCCTCACATGTCCCTTTACATCCAAAGTAAGGACTACCTACTCCATTATAGTAGGGATAGTCTTACTAAGGAAAGGATAAAAAAATAAGAAAGACCTTAAACATTAGGGTAGGTCACTCCTAGGTACTTGCTCACTTTCTAAAATTTTTCAAACACTTAACATTTTCAAACAAATTTTCAAACAAGTTTTTTACACATCCATACATGGATTATTATCAAACTATTCTGAAAATTTTTCTTATTCACACACTACACTTTCAAAACAATTCAAAAGTGAGCTTAAGTACCTAAGAGCCCATGGATAACCATGGATGAAAAGGGTGCTAACACCTTCCCTTTTCATAACCTACCCCCCGGACCCAAAAATATCTCTAAGGTCTTTCCTGTTCTTTTATAACCTTTCCTTTTGGATAAAATAAAAGTCGGTGGCGACTCTTGCTATCCGCAACATTACTTGAAGTCAGTTCTCCCACCGTGTTACAGAACTGGCGACTCTGCTGGGGATCTATTTTAAGAGGGGTACCCTTAGGAATTAAGATCACTTTAAATTGTTTGCCTTGTTTGTTTATATTACTTGTTGGGGTGCTCTTATGTGTGAAAGGTCCTAACCCGGATCTAGTGTACCTTAGGTAAATGGCAATAGACCAAGGAAATTGTACGACGTATATCGATACGGTTGATCTGGTGGCCATAGTTAGTGCGACTTCTTGGTTGGTGCTTATGTTCCTTAAGTCAAGTTGAGGATAATATGAGGCTGCCATATGTTGTCAATGCACTAACTAACTTTTAGAACCCTAGTTAACTCATCTTGGCCTTTAGAAGGTAGTGAGGTAACCGGCTTTGGTGCAGACTGAAGTTGGTTGACACTCGATACTACGCTCATTGAGATCTTAAACTTTGAGGGTTTTGGTTGGCAAGTAAGTTGCCTTCTGAACAACCACCCTTGTGAAGGATCAATGATATTGAGATCCCTTAGAACCCGGTTACTTTTGTAGGACAGGATGAACCAACTAACTTCAGGGGAGGGTACTTACCTTTGAACCTCATGCAAGCCTTTAAACCTAGGGCTATGGTGTGACTTGTTTGTGTGTGCCACATGTTTGTGATCGAGCATAACATCATGACATCATCATGCATCATAAGCATACCATTTTCCCTAACCATTTCAAGGACCAAAGGATTTATCTTTGTTCTTTGTTGCAGGTCATGGCTTCTGCTCGTAGAAACACCATCAGGATCAACTTTGTGGGGATACCTCCCAAGCTTAAAGAGTTGGTTTCTCAAGTGTCTGATCACTCCCAGTTCAACAAGAGACATGGTCACCTATTGGATCTAGTCACTTCAGGGTTCAGTGAAGACATGATGAGTGTCCTATTTCAGTTCTTTGATCCTAAGCACCACTGCTTCACATTCCCTGACTACCAGCTGGTTCCAACCATGGAGGAGTTCTCTAAACTTCTGGGTATACCTGTTCTTGATCAGAAACCATTCACAGGCTTGGAAAGAGAGCCTAAACCTGAAATTATTGCTGCAGTTCTACATCTGAAGAAGTCTGACATTGTTCTAGAGACGAGAAGTGGAGTTAAGGGTATTCTTGCCAAGGTATTAGTGGATAAAGCTCAAATGTTCTTGAAGGCCATGAGCTATGATGCTTTTGAGGAGATCTTAGCCTTGCTGATATATGGCTTAGTATTGTTCCCCAATCCAGATCAGTTCATAGATGTTCATGCCATCAACATTTTCCTGAGTCACAATCCAGTGCCTACATTGCTTGGAGATATCCTACTTCTCTTCACACCCGTACTACAAGGGCAAGAGGAACTTTGATGTGCTGCATACCTTTGCTTTCTAGGTGGTTTATTTCTCACCTTCCTCGCTCAGTAATGAAGAATGAGCAAGGGTTCAGATGGTCCAAGAGGATCATGTCACTTTCTCACTCAGATATCCATTGGTGCTCCAGATCTATGGAGAACGTCACCATCATTGACCGTTGTGGGGAGTTTCCTAATGTGCCACTTCTAGGCATAAGAGGAGGCATCACCTACAACCCCTCTCTAGCTTTACGACAGTTCGGTTACGCCCGAAGTGATGGTCCACATGACATGTTGATTCAGGGCATTGTGTTTGATTACGACAACGATCTTCAGGGTTACCGTCAGAGATTCATACGAGCTTGGGGAAAGGTAAACAGAATTGACAGCAAGACACTGGAGCCTAAGTACACTATTCCTATGGAGGCTTATCTCAGATGGGTACGATCTCGTGCTCAGACACTCATGATGCCATATCCTGCCGTCCTACCAGTTACCATGGAACCTGTTGCTGAAGGAGATACAGCTTATACAATCCTTCACCCAGACATGCCTACTGATAAGGAAGACTTGCAGAGATCATGGATCCAAATGAAAGAGCAAAGGGATACTTTCGAGGCTCATTACAAAGCAAGCCAAGCAAGGATCCTAGAGCTAACAAAGCAACTTCACGAGGAACGAAACCTCAACTCTTACCTCAACACAAAGAGGAAACGTCCATGGGAGACTTAAAACCCCATCTTTTGTACTTATTTCACTTTCATTTTTTGTAAGCCTAAAAGGCAAAACAAATTTATTACTAATAAAAGTTTACCTTCTTGTTTGTTTAAGCAAATTTAAAACCTGCGGTCCTTGAAAAGCATTGCATATGCATTCCATATCATTGCATCACAGGTTTATAATTGTGCACATGTTTCTCATCTTCTCGCTGTTTATTTCAGCAATGGCTCTTGAACAATCAGTTAAGGATCTCCAGGCACAAAACGCACAGTTCCAAGAGCTGATCTTGAACCTGTCCAAAGGGCAGGATGAATTGAAGACACTGCTGGCTAAGAAGAAGAATCCTGAGGACCACAAGGATGATCAGCTGGCACAACTACAAGCTGAGATGACAGGAATGAGGGCCCAGATAAATGACCAGGCGGCTCTTATTCAAAGATTAGCTCAGAGGCAAGAAGAGCTGAGAACCTTTGTCCACAAACTTCAAGGTGATAGAGTCAGGGATCTAATTGTCAGTCAACCTCCATTAGAACAAGCTGGTTTGGTTGAAAGGAGGATGAGGATAAAAGAGGGTAAGAGACAGGTTGCCATTGATTATTCTTCAATTGAAGAAGAAAGACCTGATAAGGGTAATCCCAACCCATGGCGCTTAATAGGCGCAGCCCCTTGAAAGACTCTATACTATAAAGAAATAAAGTTGCGCCTTCACTAACAGCAATTGCTTTTAGTGCAGTGGTAAGCGCTTGATCCTGCAAAGAGGAGAAGATAATCACTCCTCATCAGGAGGAAGTTGAGACAATTAATCTTAGTACCGAAGAAGATTTGAAAGAAGTGAAGATCGGGGCCTGTTTGCAAGATTCAGTGAAGGAACAACTTATTGGCATGCTTCGAGAGTACGCTGATGTCTTTTCTTGGTCCTATCAAGACATGCCAGGTCTGGATACTGACATTGTTATGCACAAGCTGCCTTTGAAAGAGGATTGTCCTCCAGTAAAACAGAAGATACGCCGTACTCGTCCGAATATGGCAATGAAGATTAAAGAAGAGGTACAAAAACAGTGGGACGCCGGTTTCCTTGCTGTGACTAGTTACCCTCCGTGGGTTGCTAATATTGTACCAGTGCCTAAGAAGGATGGAAAAGTACGGATGTGTGTGGATTACCGGGATCTGAACAGAGCTAGCCCGGAGGATGCTTTCCCTTTACCTCACATTTATGTATTGGTCAACAACACGGCTCAGTTCTCGGTGTTTTCCTTCATGGATGGATTTTCAGGATATAATCAGATCAAGATGTCACCTGAAGACATGGAGAAGACTACTTTCATCACACCTTGCGGCACATTCTGTTATAAGGCGATGCCATTTGGATTGAAGAATGCTGGTGGCACTTATCAACGGGCTATGGTGACATTATTCCACGATATGATCCACAAAGAAATTGAATGTTACGTGGATGACATGATTGCCAAGTCCCTCACTGAAGAAGACCATCTGGTAAATCTGCTGAAATTGTTCAAGCGTCTGAGAAAGTATCAGCTGAAGATAAACCCCAACAAATGCACATTCGGGGTACGGTCCGGTAAGCTGCTGGGGTTCATTGTAAGTGAAAAAGGAATTGAAGTTGATCCTGACAAAGTCAAAGCCATTCAAGAGATGCCTGCACCTAGAACTGAAAAAGAAGTTCGGGGGTTCTTAGGTAGATTGAACTACATTTCAAGGTTCATATCTCATCTTACAGCAACCTGTGAGCCCTTGTTCAAATTTTTAAGAAAGGAACAAACGGTCAGGTGGAATGAAGACTGCCAGAAGGCTTTTGACAAAATCAAGGAATACTTACAAGAACCTCCAATTCTTATGCCTCCAGTTGAAGGAAGACCTCTAATAATGTACCTGACAGTATTAGAAGGATCAATGGGGTATATGCTGGGCCAGCATGACGAGTCTGGTCGAAAAGAGTATGCAATATACTACCTAAGAAAATTTTTTACCGACTGTGAACAACGTTATTCACTGCTCGAGAAAACTTGCTGTGTTTTAGCGTGGGCTGCTCGCCGACTAAGACAATATATGTTGACTCACACTACCTTATTGATCTCAAAGATGGATCCAGTCAAGTACATATTCGAGAAGCCAACACTTACCGGAAGGGTTGCAAGATGGCAAATGATTCTGACAGAATATGACATTCAGTACACATCTCAAAAGGCCATCAAAGGCAGTGTACTGTCTGACTATCTAGCTGAGCAACCCATTGATGATTACCGGCCTATGAGATTTGAATTCCATGATGAAGACATCATGTTCCTGAAAGAAAAAGATCATGAAGAGCCTGTTCACACTGAAGGGCTTGACCCAGAAGAAGAATGGACAATGATGTTTGATGGGGCCGTCAACATGAATGGTCGTGGAGTTGGTGCAATGCTCATTACACCTAAAGGAGTTCATATGCATTTCTCGGCAAAACTCACATTTGTCTGCACTAACAACGAAGCTGAGTACGAAGCCTGTATCATGGGTCTTGAGGAAGCCATTGACCTCAGGATCAAGACTTTAACTGTATTCGGGGATTCAGATTTGGTAATCAATCACACCAACGGCAAATAGTACACTCACCAAGAGCATATGATTCCATACCGTGACTATACGAGGAGATTATTGACTTTCTTCACTACATTCAAACTTGAGTATATCCCTCGAGATGAAAATCAGTTTGCAGATCTCTGGCTACCATTTCCTCCATGATCAAAGTTCAAGCTGCCAACTTTGTGCCTCGAATTTCAGTATCCAGACTGGACCGACCGGCGTACGTATTCTCTGTAGACATTGCTAAAGATGACAAGCCTTGGTTCCATGATATTAAATGCTTCTTAGAGGATCAAACATACCCACCTGGGGCATCATCCAATGATAAGAAGATATTAAGAAGACTGGCTAGTAGTTTCTTCCTGAATGCTGATGGTTCATTATACAAGAGGAACTTTGACATGGTGCTTCTCAAATGTGTTGATAAGAAAGAAGCAGACTTGCTTATGCACGAGGTGCATGAAGGATCTTTCGGTACCCATGCTGGAGGGCATGCAATGGCTAAGAAATTATTATGATCAGGCTACTACTGGATCATAATGGATGCAGACTGTTGTTCCTATGCCAGGAAGTGTCATAAATGCCAAATCTATGTAGACAAAGTACATGTGCCTCCAAATCCTTTGAACGTAATGTCTTCACCTTGGCCCTTTGCCATGTGGGGCATTGACATGATTGGAAATATTGAGCCGACTACTTCTAATGGCCACAGATTCATCCTGGTAGCAATTGATTATTTCACCAAATGGGTTGAAGCAGCTTCGTATGCAAATGTCACCAGACAAGTGGTAGCCAGATTCTTGAAGAGAGACATCATCTGTCGATATGGAGTACCCGAGCGAATCATTATTGATAATGGTTCCAATTTGAACAACAAAATGATGGCAGAATTGTGCTGGGACTTCAAGATTCAACACCACAACTCTTCTCCTTACAGGCCAAAGATGAATGGCGTTGTTGAGGCAGCTAACAAGAATATCAAGAAGATTGTGCAGAAGATGGTGGTTACCTACAAAGACTGGCATGAAATGCTACCATTTGCCTTGCATGGGTACCGTACCTCAATCAGAACATCCACATGGGCAACACCGTATCAGCTTGTGTATGGTATGGAGGCATTCCTACCTGTTGAAGTTGAATTACCCTCCTTACGGGTACTGATGGATGTCAAGTTGAATGAAGCAGAATGGGTCCGATCTCGGTACAATCAATTGAATCTGATCAAAGAAAAGAGATTAGCTGCAATCTGTCACGGGCAGTTATATCAGAAAAGAATGAAGAAAGCCTTCGATCAGAAAGTCAGGCTTCGGGAATACCAAGTGGGAGATCTTGTGCTGAAAAGACTCCTTCCTCCTCATACAGACCACATGGGCAAGTGGACACCAAACTACGATGGTCCATTCATAGTAAAAAAGGTTTTCTCTGGTGGAGCACTGATGCTCACTACTATGGATGGTGAAGATTTCTTATCCCCTGTGAATTCAGATGCAGTTAAAAAATACATCGCATAAAATGACCCGCTGGACATAAAAACAGAATGTACGTCCAGACAAAAATAGGGCATCCCGGCGAATCAAAAACAGAATAAAAGACTCGGGCAAAAATAAGGGAAAAATAAAAAAAATGTATACACCCGCTGAGTTGAAAAGCCGCATTGGACAGCTCAGGCAAAAATGGGTATCCCGGTGGATTGAAAACCCGAAAGGGCGATCCACGCAAAATAAGGGAATAAGCGAACAACTGCATTTTGAATTCGTCTGTATCACTTACAACTCGGCAAGCTTCGAAAGGTTAAAGCGTCGGTCAAAATCAAGCTTCTTCAGAAAGCAAGATGAGAAGAACGTCAAGGTCATACGGGTCATAGCAAAGGGAAGCTCACTGAAGCGTCGTCAACATTGCCAACACTTTTATTTTTCTCAATTTGTAACAATCTCCTCATTTCAGGGGATTTGTTTCTTTGACTGTATTTGCCAAATCAGGGCACCCAGATTAATAAAATCAGAGTTTTCAGTCACACTTCGTCTTGTACATTTTTGTTGTTTCGTTTGCAAAATGTTCATATATCCATGATACAACACTTGCATAAAAACAAATGTGCCTTTCTAAATTAAATACTTGCAGGAAATGTATTTACTCTCGGGAATATCTAACTCCTATGACGGAATCCGGTAAGGGATACCTCAGGACACTTTCACGTTTCTTTGTCTTAACAGGATTGCAGGTATTCAATACGCGACACGGGGCATGCCAATATACTTCCCTCCCTAACAGTATCTGGAATGTTTTTCCCAGCAGAGTTGCCAAGGCATCACTTCTCCAACACATCTTCTTCAGAGCAACATCAATAGAAGCTCATTTGCCCAGCTGAGTTGTCAAGCATCCTCATCTCCAGCCATTTCCCCACAGAGCTCCATCCTCTCCCAAGAAAAGCAATGTCTGAAATTCTCACACAACAAAGTGACGAAAGCTTCCTCATCCCCAACTGGGTTATCTCCTCACCGGATAGGTCTATCAGTGATCTAGTCCCCAAGCAGAATCATCTTATCAGATCTACCAATGATCTCATCCCCAGCTGGGATATCACTTCAAGCAGATCAGCCAGAGATCTTCGCCGTAGCGGGATCCGAATCCCGAACCGGTTTCTTTTGCATAATCATAGCATTCACATCATTTTTTCCCAGAGCGTAGCATTCCATCTAATACGGATCATTACGGCAAAAATAAAAAATTTGCATGATCACAAGTCAGGTTCGAACCAGTCACCTGTTAATACCAACAGTACCTCATCAGCAATATACAAAACATATCCCTTGCACATAAAAGCCAAAGCGTCCCCTTTGCACTCTCAAAGTACATATACATGCTCCTTTTGACATCATTCCCCAGTAAAGTAGCCAAAACACTTTCTACCAAAAGATACCGGTCCTTCTCGACACTCGTCCGTGTCACCCCATATTTCCCCACAGAAAGCCAAAAGCGTCCCCTTCGCACTCACGAATACATGATCATATTCACTCTTTCGACACCCGTCCGTGTCATATCATTCCCCTGAAGATATAAACTAAACCAATGCTTATGCACTCCCTTGACACCCGTCCGTGTCACCTATCCCCAACAAAGTTGCCCAAACACCTGTTTATAATACTTCTTTTGACACTCGTCCGTGTCATCCTATCCCCACAGTGCCGAAGCACTTATACCTTTTTGTTTTTAGAAAGTGTAAGCACTCGTCCGTGTTTACCATTCCCCAGCAAGTCCCCAGCAAAACATCTTTTCCCTATCTGACATTCGTCATATGCCGCGATACTTTCGGCAGCCGTCCCCTGCCAGGTGATCGTCCTTCACCTATGGATGACCGTCCCTCATCCTTTCCCCAGCGGAGTCTCCATCATTGGAACCCTTTTCTGTCCGACATTTGTCCTATGTCGTGATACTTTCGGCAGTCGTACCCTGCCAGGTGATCATCCTTCACCTTGGATGACCGTCCCTCATCCTTATCCCCAACAGAGCAACCGTCCCCTGCTAGGTGATCGTCCTTCACCTTTTGATGATCGTCCTTCATCATTGTATGCCGTCCCCATCGTTGATCCTGTTATCTGACATTCGTCCTATGTCATGATAAACCCTGAGAGCAGCCGTACCCTGCTAGGTGACCGTCCTTCACCTCTTGATGATCGTCCTTCATCATGTTTATCCGATGGCCGTCCCCATCATCGACCTTTTCTATCTGACATTCGTCCTATGTCGCGATAAGGAGCAGCCGTCCCCTGCTAGGTGATCATCCTTCACCTTTGATGACCGTCCCTCATCACTTTTTCATTTATTCTTTAAACCGATGGTCGTCCCCATCGTTGTTTTACCTTTGCAAACTTGATGGTCGTCCATATCATTGTTTTTCCCTTTACTTTAATCCCCAAAGAATTTTATTTGATGGCCGTCCCCATCATGATCCCCTTATTTCCCCAGCATGTCGGCCGTCCCCGTTATTGCTTTATCCCCCAGCAGTCGTCCTCTGCTCGATGGTCGTCCTCCATCGCCCGCACTTTACAAACATACTATATTTTCTTTTACAACTTATACCCCTTTTATTTTTTCTCCCTAGTGAGTGCAATTTTGGACTGTCTTTGATATTCAACCACAAGTTATCTTGTTTGTCTGTTAAGCCGGGCGCTTACATCCCGCACAGCTAACTCATGCTTGAATAGGGGAAGCTGTAAACACCCCAAATTTTCCCTCACTAAGTTCATACCATGACTTGTGATCTTTTATATTTGAATTAGTTTAAGCATACCACATCATATTGCATTTTTGTTTCACTGCATTAGTTCAAATTTATCTGCATCTAGAGTTTGTGATCTGAGCAATCCAGGATCCATCTGAGCCATTCCAAAGGTCTTCAATCATTCCAAGAGGGTCCATGTATGTTCAATCATCATTTTATGTCCCTCAAAGATCAAGGAAGTCAAAGCATCACAAGAACTGGCAAAGCATGTAAGCAGAGCTAGGGTTTAACTACATAGATGACCTGAAATTAGGGTTTTGGTTTCAGAGGCCATAACTCCAAATTTTTTGGTCATTCTTGTTTCTAATGGTCTCAATATGTTATAAGGATCATGTATACCAAGTTTTATGAAGAAATTCATTGTGGAAGTCTTCTGTTCACTGGGTAACTTCTTGAGCAAGTCAAAGCAAAATCAGGGCATTTGAGGCCCCCCAACATGGAACCAAAATGGATTTTTCATCAAATTGAAGTTATATGATCTTTATTTGATCATTGAAGTGCTTGTAAGTTCACAAAATTGAAGAAAAGTGAGCTAAACCAAAAGTTACCAAAAATGGAAATGACTTGTAATGTAAACTTTCCATTTTGGGAAAGTTTTTCAACCTCCTCTTTCTCAACCAAAAATGCTTCAAATGAAAAATTGTTGGTCATTAAAGTTGTAGATTGGGTCATTCCCTTTTCAAAAAGTACAAGAACAAGACTTAATTCATTTTGGAACTCAAGTTATGGCTTGTCAAAGTTGGCAAAAATCACATAATTTTCAAGAATGCGCCAAAGAGGATTCTTTGCAAAACCACTTACCAATTCATTTTGTGACTTAAAAGACACTTCTAATCATCATACAAACATTGTGCATTGCATAAAAATCGGAATTTCCCAAAGAATTGTATCATTCCATGCCTTGGACATCAAGAAATTACAAAAGGGCCAAACTTCATAGAATTTGCAAAATGGCACATAAACTTCCATCCACTTGCTGAATTGCCTTAAATCCAAGTCTATGGACATCCTTGATCTCAGCTACGCATGGACAAGCTGTAAACACCCCAAATTTGCCCTCAATAAGTTCATACCATGGCTTGTGATCTTTCATATTTGCATTAGTTTAATCATATCATCTCATATTTCATATTTGCTTCACTGCATAAGTTCAAGTTCATCTGCATCTAGGATTTGTGATATGGGCAATCCAAGGATCCATCTGAGCCACTCCAAAGGTCTCCAAGCATTCCAAGAGGGTCCATGTGTGTTCTATCATCATATTATATCCCTCAAAGTTCAAGGAAGTCAAGAAATCACAAGAACTAGGAAAGCATGGAAGCAGAGCTAGGGTTTTCACTACACAAATGACCAAAATTAGGGTTTTGGTTTCAGAGGCCATAACTCCAATTTTTTTGGTCATTCTTGTTTCTATTGGTCTCAATATTCTATAAGGATCATACATACCAAGTTTTAAGAAGAAATGCATTGTGGAAGTCATCTGATCACTGGGTAACTTCTTGAGCAAGTCAGAGCTAAATCAGGGCATCTGAGGCCCCCATCAATGGACCCAAAGTGGATTTTTCATCAAATTGAAGTTATATGATCTTTATTTGATCATTGAAGTGTTTGGAAGTTCACAAAATTAAAGAAAAGTGGGCAAAACCAAAAATTGCCAAAAATGGAAATGACTTGTAATGTAAACTTTCCATTTTGGGAAAGTTTTTCAACCTCCTCTTTCTTAACCAAAAATGCTTCAAATAAAAAATTGTTGGTCATGAAAGTTGTATATTGGATCATTCCCTTTTCAAAAAGTACAAGAACAAAATCTAATTAATTTTGGAACTCAAGTTATGGCTTTCCAAAGTTGGCAAAAATCACATAATTTCATGTTTCATGCCAAAGAGGCATTTTTGCAAAACCTCATGCCAAGCCATTTTGTGACTTCAAATTGACTTCTAATCATCATACAAACATAACACATTGCCTAAAACTCAGAATTGGCCCAAGAATTTCCAAATTTCATGACTTGCACTTAAAGAAATCTCAAAAGGGCCAAAGGTTCACAAATTTGCAAAACCTCCCATAACCTTTCACAAACTTGCTGATTTGCCTCAAAGTGATTTCCATGGACATCCTCAATCCCAGCTGCACCAGACACCCCTTTGTCCTTGGCCTGAATCAACCCATACCTCATAATACAACTTTGTTGACTTTTTTGCAAGAAGGCCATACCAATCAGCATAGCCCACACCAACTCCACAGACCTATCACAGCTTGATATGTGGACAAAATGAAACTCATTTCACACAAGAAGCAAGCCTGAAACCACAGCATTGCCATAGTTACAAAAAAATCACCTCCTTGCATTTTCATTCGAAACACTCGGCATAAACATCAAAACTTAAAAACTCTTCCACCATTCATCTTCAAATCCATCACTGATCACAAACCACCCTTCACTTTGCCCTAAAAACCACCATACACCAAATACGATTTTTACCCCCTTTGAACTGAGCTTCACTGAACTTCAAAGAGAGGTCACAAACACTTCAGCAAAGCATTAAAGAAGCTCAAGGGTGATCAGAGGAGAGTGTTTGCATCAAGAAGAAGGCCCAGACAGCTCCATTGGCAAAGCTTCATCTCAGGTATCCTCTTGAAACATTTTTCCAGAAATCGTTTCTTTAGTTATGAGATGGTAGAGTTTGTTCTCCTGATTACAATGAGCATTTATTTTTGAAGAATGATTGAGTATTGATTGTGTATGCATGTTCTGAAATTTTGTCCATTTTTATGTTTTTGTTCGAATCATGATTTTGATGCATGATAAATGAATTATGGTGCTGGATTCTTGTTCTATGGGGTTTGGGGATCATTTCTGGAGATTTGGGGGGTTTGTCATGGCCTAGGGAGTGAAATAGCAATTTTCAGGGAAGAGTGTGGCCAGAGGTCATTTCCGGCCACCTGAAAGTGATTAATTTAATTAATTAGGGTTAGGGCATTTTTTAAATGTGGGCCGTTGGATCCTTCTTTCCCGCGTGCAGTGTGTGGATCAGATTGAATCATTAGTTTTAATTTTAGGATTAATAATTAATTAAATCAGTTTAATGAAGTTTGAATTTGGGCCATTCAGATGCGCACCCAGTCAACCATTTTTAAACCCAGATTGAATCATGTCCATCCTTTCAGCATACCTTTCCTTTTATTTTAATTTTATTTCATTTTCTCATTTAATCTTTCACGAATTATTTAAAATAGTATAAAGCATCAAAAAATTCTGAAATTTTTTATCAAACCTTTTATTAATTTTCAGAACTCAAACATATTTTTATTTTCATTTTTTGCATTTAAAAATATTTTTAAATCATTTAAATGTTGTTTTTAATTAGTTAATGAGACAAGAGTAATAAGTATGAGTGGTGTACAGAAGTGTTTAGCTTGCTGGGGAGGGCACGACACGGACGAGCGTCGGAAAAAGTATATTATGAACAGGTATGTGATTTACACAGTGTTCAGGTAACTATGCTAGGGAAGGTGACACGGACGAGTGTCAGGGATTTGTATATATATATATGTATCTGTGAGTGCAAAGGGGACGCTTTGGCTTTCTGCTGGGGGTATGACACGGACGGGTGTCAAGAAGTATCTGTAATACAAGTGGCCTGTTTGTAAAGAAGGTTTGGGCGACCTTACTGGGGAATCATGACACGGACGGGTGTCACAAGGAGTATGTACCGGTATTTGTGATTGTAGGGTAAATGCTTCAGCTTTCTATCGGGGAATCTTGGGGAGTTTTCCGTATACCGTGGATGGATTGTCAGTATTTACAAGTGTTTGATTCAGATCATGGCTTATGATTATGCAATATGTTTGATTTTTGCCGTAATGCTCCGTATTAGACGGAATGCTACGCTATGTGGGGAGAATAATGATGCGAATGCTATGATTATGCAAAGATACCGATCCGGGATCCGGGTCCCGTTGTTGCGAAGATCTCTGGCTGATCTGCTTGGAGTGGACATCCCAGCTGGGGATGAGATCATTGGTAGATCCGTTAAGATATATGACTCTGCTTGGGGAAATAGGTCACTGATAGACCTATCTTTGTAATGAGGGACCCAGCTGGGGTTTGTAGAAGCTTTCGTCACTCTGTTGTGATTCCTTCGCGCGTTGCTCTTCTGGATAGAGGTCGACACTTTGTGGGGAGATGGTTCCCGGGTTTGTACTTGGCTAAGGAGGAATAATGGATGGCAAATCAGCTGGGGAGAAAACACCTCCGGTGTTAAGACTGAGTAGATAATGATTTGCCAGCTTCCTGGGGTGAAGCTGTCATGCCCCATGTTGTGCTTTGAATACCTGCAATCCTGAAAAGACATAGAAACGCACAAGTAATCCCAAGGTATCCCTTACTGGATTCCGTCATAGGAGTCTAGACACTCCCGGGAGTAAGTATATTTCCTGCAAGCACATATTCTTTAGAAGAAAAACATCTGTATTTATGCAATCAGTATCTTAAAGACATCGGACATTTTGCGAATGAAAATAAAATGTACGAGACGAAACATGACTGAAAATCTGATTTTATTAATTTATGTGCCCTGAATTGGCAAGATACAGTCAAAGAAACAAATCCCCTGAAATGAGGAGATCGTTACAAATTGAGAAACAAGATGTTGGCAATGTTGGCGACGCTTCAAGGAGCTTCCTTTTTGGCTATGACTCGTATGACATTTGACGTTCTTCTCGTCTTGCTTTCTGAAGAAAGTTGATTTTGAACGAAGCTTGAACCTTTCGGGGCTTACCATGTTGTAAGTGATACAGACGAATTCAGAATGCAGTTGTTCGCTTATTCCCTTATTTTGCATGGATCTCCCTTTCGGGTTTTCAACCCATCGGGATACCCATTTTTGCCTGAGTTGTCCAATGCGGCCTTTCAACTCAGCGGGTGTACATTTTTTCATTTATTTTCCCTTATTTTTGCCCGAGTCTTTTATTCTGTCTTTGACTCGCCGGGATGCCCTATTTTTTCCTGGACTTACATTCTGTTTTTATGTCCAGCGGGTCATTTTATGCGAAGTATTTTTTAACTGCGTCTGAATTCACAGGGGACGGGAAGTCTTCACCATCCATAGTACTGAGCATGAGTGCTCCACCGGAGAAAACTTTCTTTACCACGAATGGCCCTTCATAATTCGGAGTCCATTTGCCCCTGTGGTCTGTATGAGGAGGAAGGAGTCTTTTCAGCACAAGATCTCCTACTTGGTACTCTCGGAGCCTGACTTTCTGATCGAAGGCTTTCTTCATTCTCTTCTGATACAGCTGCCCATGACAGATTGCAGCTAATCTCTTTTCTTCAATCAGACTCAGTTGTTCGTATCGGGATCGGACCCATTCTGCTTCGTTCAGCTTAACATCTATTAGTACCCGTAGGGAGGGTAATTCAACTTCAACAGGTAGGACCGCTTCCATACCATATACGAACTGATACGGTGTTGCCCCAGTGGATGTTCTGATTGACGTTCGGTACCCATGCAAGGCAAATGGTAGCATTTCATGCTAGTCTTTGTATGTGACTACCATCTTTTGCACAATCTTCTTGATATTCTTATAGCTGCCTCAACAACGCCATTCATCTTTGGCCTGTAAGGAGAAAAATTGTGGTGTTGGATCTTGAAGTCCCGACATAGCTCTGCCATCATTTTGTTATTTAAGTTGGAACCATTATCAGTAATGATTCGCTCGGGCACTCCATACTGACAGATGATGTCTCTCTTTAGAAATCGGGCTACCACTTGCCTTGTAACATTTGCATAGGAAGCTGCTTCAACCCACTTGGTAAAATAGTCAATGGCTACCAGGATGAATCTGTGGCCGTTTGAAGCAGTCGGTTCAATCTTGCCAATCATATCAATGCCCCACATGGAAAAGGGCCAAGGTGAAGACATTACATTCAGAGGATTGGGAGGCACATGCACCTTATCCGCATAGATCTGGCATTTATGACACTGTCTGGCATAGGCACAACAGTCTGCATCCATTGTGATCCAGTAATAGCCTGATCTTAACAACTTTTTGGCCATGGCATGCCCTCCTGCATGGGTACCAAAGGATCCTTCGTGCACTTCGTGCATCAACAAGTCTGCTTCTGTCCTATCGACGCATCTGAGGAGTACCATATCAAAGTTTCTCTTGTACAGGGAACCATCAGTATTCAGGAAGAAACTACCAGCAAGCCTTCTCAAAGTCTTCTTATCATTGGAAGATGCCCCAGGTGGGAATGTTTGATCCTCCAAGAATCATTTAATGTCATGGAACCAAGGCTTATCATCTTTTACAACATCTGCTGCAAATACATACGCTGGTCTGTCAAGTCTGGACACTGAAATCCGAGGTACAAAGTTGGCAGCTTGAACTTTGATCATGGATGAAATGGTAGCCAGAGCATCTGCAAACTGATTCTCGTCCCGAGGGATATACTCAAGCTTGACCGTTGTAAAGAAAGTCAATAACCTCCTTGTATAATCCCTGTAAGGTATCAGATGATCCTGGTGTGTGTACCATTTGCCGTTGGTTCGATTAACTACCAGAGCTGAATCTCCGAATACAGTCAAAGTCTTGATCCTGAGGTCAATGGCTTCCTCAAGACCCATAATACAAGCTTCGTATTCAGCTTCGTTGTTAGTGCAGTTAAAGGTGAGTTTTGCCGAGAAAGGCATGTGAACTCCTTTAGGTGTAATGAGTACTGCACCAACACCACGACCATTCATATTAACAGCCCCATCAAGCATCATGGTCCATTCTTCTTCTGGGTCATGCCCTTCAGTGTGAATAGGCTCTTCATGATCTTTTGCTTTTATGAACATGATGTCTTCATCAGGGAAATCAAATCTCATAGGCTGGTAATCATCAATAGGTTGCTCAACAAGATAATCAGACAATACACTGCCCTTGATGGCTTTTTGAGATGTGTACTGGATGTCATATTCTGTGAGGATCATTTGCCATCTTGCAACCCGTCCGGTGAGTGCTGGCTTCCCAAAAATATACTTGACTGGGTCCATCTTTGAGATCAATAAAGTAGTGTGGGTCAACATATACTGCCTTAGTCGGCGAGCAGCCCACGCTAAAGCACAACAAGTTTTCTCAAGCAGTGAATAACGTTGTTCACAGTCGGTAAACTTTTTGCTTAGGTAGTATATTGCATACTCTTTTTGACCAGACTCGTCATGCTGGCCCAGCACACACCCCATTGACTCTTCTAATACTGTCAAGTACATTATCAGAGGTCTTCCTTCAACTGGAGGCATAAGGATTGGAGGCTCTTGTAAATATTCCTTGATCTTGTCAAAAGCCCATTGGCAGTCTTCGTTCCACCTGACCGTTTGCTCTTTTCTTAACAGCTTGAACAAAGGCTCACAGGTTGCCGTAAGGTGAGATATGAACCGTGAAATGTAGTTCAATCTACCTAGGAACCCTCGAACTTCTTTTTCTGACTTTGGTGCAGGCATTTCTTGAATGGCTTTGACTTTATCAGGGTCGACTTCAATCCCTTTCTCACTTACAATAAATCCCAGCAGCTTACCGGATCGCACCCCGAATGTGCATTTGTTGGGGTTCAGCTTCTGTTGGTACTTCCTCAGACGCTTGAATAACTTCAGCAGATTCACCAGGTGGTCTTCTTCTGTGAGGGACTTGGCAATCATGTCATCCACATAACATTCAATTTCTTTATGGATCATGTCGTGGAATAATGTTACCATAGCCTGTTGATAGGTTGCACCAGCATTCTTCAGTCCGAATGGCATCACCTTATAACAGAACGTGCCCCAGGGTGTGATGAAAGTTGTCTTCTCCATGTCTTCAGGTGACATCTTAATCTGATTATATCCTGAAAATCCGTCCATGAAGGAGAATACCGAGAACTGAGCCGTATTATCAACCAATACATCGATGTGAGGTAAAGGGAAATCATCTTTCGGGTTGGCTCTGTTCAGATCCCGGTAGTCAACACACATTCTCACCTTGCCATCCTTATTTGGCACAGGTACAATATTAGTAACCCACGGCGGATAGCTAGTCACAACAAGGAACCCGGCGTCCCACTGCTTTTGTACCTCTTCTTTGATCTTCATTGCCATATCTGGGCGAGTACGGCGCAGTTTCTGTTTTACCGGCGGGCAGTCTTCTCTTAAAGGCAGCTTGTGCATGACAATATCGGTGTCCAACCCTGGCATATCCTGATAAGACCAAGCAAAGACATCCACATACTCCCGAAGCATATCAATTAGTTGTTCTTTCACTGAGTCTTGTAGGCAGGCCCCTATCTTAACTTCTTTCACATCTTCTTCCGTACCAAGATTAACCGTTTCGACCTCCTCCTGATGAGGAGTGATAACCTTCTCCTCTTGCCTTAACAATCTGGCTAGCTCTTCAGGTAGCTCATAATCTTCTTCAACCCCTTCATCAGCTTGATTGATTGGATTGTCAAAGTCATACGAAGTCATAGCTGTGCTGTTGTCGGTGCAGTCTGAAAGGCATTCTCTGCAAGGGTTTAGATTGTTCATTTTAGTGATTGATTTTAATTTTGTTTTAGAAAAAAGTGAGATGAAGTTTTCATTTTGGAAAACATTGCCATTTTATTTTTTGTACAAAAAGAAAAATGAAAAATAGTGGGCGGAAAAGAAAAAGACTCATTTGCAAAAGATGTCCGATATTCATTGATTGATCTGTTTGCACAAAATTACAAGATGGCCCGATTACAAAATGAGTCTTGTCATCTTGGGCAAGATGCAAGACTTGATGCATGCTTAAAAATACAGGAAATAATAATTACTCTGCAGGAGTAACCCTTATAATTTCCTGGGAAGACCAGTTTGAGACATGGCTCCCCGGGGTCCTTGGACGCATCCAGCTCTCTAGGTTGCGCTCATCGTCCGACTCATCTTCCAAGTTGTTCACGGCATCCGGGGTGAGCATTCCCCCGCTGACAAAACTGGGCTTCTTGGCAGCCACTGATTGATCTTGTTGAGTTGGTTTGTAACCCAACCCAAATCTGTCCTCCTTCTTCTCCACAAGCAACAGCTTGCCCCAGCCTTGGGCAGTCCCCTCTTCAACAACCTTCCTGGCTTGCTGATAAGATGTCATGGAGGTTACTAGTACAACAGATGCTTCATTAATGTTCAGGGCCTCAAACCCCTGGCTCATGGTTTCATGGATTTCTCCATCCATCTCAATGTATTTTTACGTAGCCAGATGGCTAACAAAGATATCTTCTTCACTGCAGATGGTGATGATCTGGCCTTCCCACTTGAATTTCAGCTTCTGGTGAAGGGTAGACGTAACAGCGCCAGCGGCATGGATCCAAGGTCTACCCAACAAACAGCTGTAGGCCGGCTGAATGTCCATCACATAGAAGGTAATTTTGAAGGTCTGTGGGCCAATCATCACAGGCAGATCAATCTCCCCTAGCACTAATCTTTTAGAGCCATCAAATGCTCTCACCACCAAATTACTTGGACGCAATGCCAAGCCATCATACTCCAGCTTCACCAAGGCTTTCTTTGGCAAAACATTAAGGAAGACCCAGTGTCCACCAGTACATGAGATAGAACAACACCTTTGCATTCTAGGGTGATGTGTAAAGCCTTGTTGTGGTTACGTCCCTCAGTTGTTAAGTCAGCATTGGTAAAGCCCAGTCCATGACTGGTGTTGACATTTCCCACCACAGTTTCTAGCTGATTAACAGTGATCTCTTCTGGCACGTAAGCTGCGTGCAAGACTTTCAATAGTGCATTCCTGTGAGCTTCAGAACACATCAGCAGGGATAATATGGAGATCTTTGAGGGAGTTTGGTGAAGATGATACACCACTTTGTAATCACTTCTCTTTATAATCCTCATAAACTCGTCTACATCTTATTCAAAAGATGTCTTCTGAGTTTCTTTGAGAATTGGTTCTTCAACTACCACACTTTTTCCTTTCTCTTTGGCAGCAGCTTCTGCTTCGGCGTTAGGTCTTTGCAATTGTGAGGCAAAAAGGCGTCCGCTTCTGGTGAAGCCTCCGCCTCCCCCAACATTATCAATCTGTGGAGAAGAAGTTGAAGAGTCCAAAGTGATTTTCTCCCCGTTGCAATAGAGATCAGAGCCATAATGCCAAGGTATGGCATTACTGCTTTCATATGGAACGGGTCCAGGCACCGTGATGGTAACTGGACTGACTGCAGCAGAGGAGGGTACTGAAATAGTGTGCGGATCGTAGTAAATGGTGACGAGTGACCTGGCAGGAGGTGCCACTATTTGTTGCTGAAAGTTGTTGTTTGGAGGAAATTCTGACGGATCATAATAAATAGTGACTGCTGAGATATCTTCATTAATTGATGTTGGTGTTGTAGAAGGTCCTGCTGGATAAATGGATGTTGATGTTGTAGAAGATTCTACAGAATGAAGGGATGTTGATTTTGTAGAAAAAATGGTTGTTGACATTTGATCTGTTGAAGTGATGGATGATGTCATTGTTGATGATATTGATGAGTTGGTCGGAATGATTGTTGTTGCAGTTGTAGAAGAGTCAGGAATTGTTGTCAAAGGGATTGCTGGATTTGTAGGAGCCGTTGTTGTGATCTGAAGTATACCACTTTTGATAAGACCATCTATGCCGCTTCTCAAGTTATCACACCCGTTAACTGAAATGTTGCAGTACCCACAACCGAGCTCACACCCGGGGAACATCTGGCATTCTAGGAGCTGAGCTTTAATTTCTACCAGAGGTGTCCGAATCTGCCCAACACTGGTGATTAAGAAAGATGGCTTGTCTTCCTCAATGGCATTAATTCTTGGTCCTCCATGATTGGGCATGGGATTCTTGTTGACATTTGGAGGGGGTGCAAAATTGAGGGCCTTAGAATCCACCAGATCCTGTACTTTCATTTGTAAAGCCCTGCATTTCTCCGTATTGTGGCTAGGTGCATTGGAATGGAAGGCACATCTGGTGTTGACATCATAATTTCTTGGAAGATTGGAGGGATCTGGGGGTGCCAATGTCCTTAATTCAACCAAGTTGAGTTTCAGGAGTTGTGGCAATAAAGCGGCATAAGGCATAGGGATTGGATCAATCACCCTATTGGCCTGTGATGTTCTTTGCTGAAAAGGTCTTTGCTGTTGATTGTTGTTATTGTTGTTGTTGTTGTAGGCTCTCTGTGGCGGATACTGAACTTGCTGTTGATAGTGGGGTTGTGGTTGTTGATATGCTGGTTGCTGAGGAATCGGAGCTGGAATGGTGACAGCTGCCACTGACCGGTGAACATACTGAGGTCTGCCCCTGCTAGCATGAATGGCATTTGTCTCACTGGTTCTTCTAGGTCCCACAAAAGGCTTTCGGGGATTACTTGATGAACTTGCACCATTATCAGAAATCTTACCCATCTTCAGAAGGCTTTCAATTCTTTCTCCAGCTATGACTACGTCAACAAAACTGGTGGAAGAAAAGGCAGCTAGCCTATCAATATATGTTCCTTGTAGAGTATTCATAAACATGTCGGCCATTTCTCTTTCCGACATGGGTGGCTGGACAGCAGCAGCAAGCTGTCTCCACCTCTGGGCATATTCCCTGAAGCTTTCCCTGGAGGATTGAGACATTCCCATCAGAAGGGTCCTGTTAGGAGCCATGTCTAAATTGTATTGGTACTGTCTGATGAAGGCCTCAGCTAGGTCCTTCCAGCATCTGATTGTAGCTCTGGTCAAGTGAGAGTACCACTCCCTTGAAGCCCCAGTCAAACTGTCTTCAAAGTAAAACATCCACAGTTTTTCATCCATGGTGTATGCCTTAAGTCTCCCCAGAAAGGACTGCAGGTGAGTTCGTGGACAGGAAGTGCCATTGCACTTCTCGAAGCATGGGGTTTAAACTTGTGGGGAATTCTTACCCCATCCACTAACCCCATGTCCATGACATCAAAACCTAGGGAATTTTGAGACTCCAGAGATCTCAATTTCTCAGATATCTCATCAAACCTCATATCATAAGCTTCATCCCCAGCTCCCATTACAGTAAACTGCTCTTCCTGGGGGTCTTCTTGTAAGATCATGCCTGCAGTAGTATTCCCTTGTACAATACCCGAGATGTTGACTTCCGGATGCAGATGAGGCCCATATACTGGTGGGTTAACATGAGGCTGACCCCTCTCATTGTTACTTGTTCCTCCAGTTCCCAGATGGGGTTCTTCTGGGGTTTGTCTTTCTACCAATGCCCTCAACCTTTCTTGACTTTGAGCCAAGCCATTCATCACTTCCATGAACTGGGTTATTTGGTTTCTCATCTCCAGCCTTTCATTAACCATTTGAGTCCCGACCTCTGTCAGATCTTGCTGTACTTGGTCCATCTGGATACCAGGAAGATTGTTGCGAGTAGGATACCTGTGCGAACAGTTGAGAGGGAACACCCGACGGCGAGCAATAATTCCTGAACCACAACAGAGTTAGTAACAAAATAATACAAAAACCTACAAAACAAAACAAAAGTTAGTATGCAATGCAGTATGCTTATTTATTTTCCAAGGTATCCGGCTTGGCTCTTGGTTTTGACCTTTCCAGACCCTGAGGAAGATGCTTTGATGTTGCTTGAGAAAAGGAACTCAAATGAAACAAGCTAACAAATACATTACAAAATGGTGGATCATACAATAGTTTGTTTTTTTACAACATATGCCCCTGAGGGGTCAAAATACAACATAAAAGAAAAGTACATCAAATAGAAATAACAATAAGCAAAGTAGTCAAACACCTAAACCAAACTCATCCTCCTTAACTTCCTTCAAAAGTGCTTCAGTTATAGGACCAGCCGGATGCTCTGTAATGTTTCTGATGAGAAGGTTTCTGGTGGCAATAGCAATGGTCAGCTTCCTGTGCCTGTCTTGGTCCTTTGACCTCTTCACACCAGCCCTAATCTTCAATTCTGAAATCTCCTTCTGGGCTGCTAGCAGAGCCTCCTGTTGTTTCTTCTCAATGGCCTCTAACTGCTCAATCCTATCTTGAGTTTTCTTATCTTCTTGAGTGCGAGCTTCAGTGATTCTGACCCACCTAGCTTGACTTTCTTTCAGATAGAGATCAGTCCTAGCCTTCTGAAATTGGGCCTCTTTACAGGCATTCTTCAAAATCTGCTCTCCAGCTCTTGATTTCTTGATGTAGTCCTCTGCTTTCTCAATCCTGGCTAGATGCTCCACCTTAAGCTTTTCCAACCTCTCAATGTCTAGACGACCATCACTCCTCTCCCAGAGGGTCCTCTTGAGAGCTTGAGACAGATTCTCATTTCTCTCCTTCAGTTTCTCAAATTCTTCCAGGCTGACAGTGGCTGGGGGTGGTACTGTGGATGGTCCAGGTGCATCCTCAATGGTGAAAGGCATCCCAGAAATCTGAGCTCTAGCATGAGACCAATCATAATACTGAGCTGAAGCCACATTGTTGCACCTTCCAAGAATGGCCATCCCTTTGGTCTGGATGTTGTCCCAAGCCCAAGATGCTTGTCTGACAATAGCTAGATTAGGCTTTATCTCACAATACAGGGTTTCAGCCAAGTCTTGCACTCTAGGAGGGTGAACCAAAGCATAGCCCAATTGTCTCTTGAACAACAAAGGATTGTAGTTGATGCAACCCTTCACTCCTATTAGAGGTACATTGGGGAACTGTCCACAGCTAGTAATTATGTCCCTGCCTTTGGTGCTCTGGGTGCACCACCTGATGTCATCTAAGGTCAAAGCAATAAGCCTTCTGGCCCAGTTCTTCTGTTGGTGAGGGTTCAAGAAGGCATCAGTCTTGGGTAAGTGTTTGAGCAACCAGGTATGGAATAGAGGAGCACAACACCTCACTAGCCTTCCTTTCTGCTTCTCATTCCTTTGGTGAACAGAATAATAGAAATCTCCCAGCAAGGTGGGTACTGGGTTCCTCAAAAGGAAGAGATGAATAGCATTCTTGCTGATAAACTTGGGCTCATCTGCAAAAAGTATAACCCCATATATACTGAGGGCTAACAATGCACAAACTGCCTTCCATTCTCCCAAGGAGGCCTTCAGGATGGCCTGAGAAGTCAAGAAATCCAAGTGTAGGCCAGGGATTCCAGCCTTTGTTGACATGTTCTGCCCAATCAAAACAGGTTCCAGGTGCAGTGCTTTTGCCACTTCTTCATTGCTGGGAGAAGTCATTTCAGGGTTGAAGGGGATACTGTCCCTGACAGGTACTCCAATCAATGATGAGAACTCCTCCAGCAGAGGTCCTAGCTGAAAGTTCTGGAAAGTGAAACATCTCAAAGGAGGGTCATAAAACTGTAGGCAAGTGTGAATCAAACTCCTCTGAGAAGGGTCCAAGTCCAATACCATGTCAAGGATGCCTCCATAATGCTCTCTGAATAATGGGATGTGGTCTGGAGTGATAAGTGCCTGGACCTGCATGATGCCAGCCAGCTCAGGCTCAAAGAAATGGTATGAGATGTTGCTCTTTTTGGGTGCCATGCCTGCTGATGAAGAGCTGAAAACCAATGCTGATGATGAAGACTGATACTGGAGATGAGCCACTGATAGGCTGAAGCTGGTGATGAAGGTAACTGAAGCAAGTAGCTGATGAAGATATCTAAAGCAGATCACTGAGGAATAAAGGGTCTATGCAGGTGAAGGGGTCAAAACCAAGCCAAATATAATGTGGATACACTGAAAAAAAATAAACAAATGTTAAAATTGTCGCTCCCACTAAATGAAGCCGGGTCAAATAGGGTACAGACGCGAACGGTCGACGAGAGGGACAATGGGAACACACAGCAGTGAACTCACTGGAAAAGAAAAGAGTCGCCAGCTAGGCATTTTTATCCCGGAGGAAAGGCAATGCTGCATAGACCTAGAAAGATATGGATAAGACGGTTGCGAACCAAAGAGACTGAGAAAGGGGGTTGGTTACAACCTGGGAAGGTATTAGCACCCAGATTGTCCGTCGTACTCGACGGGATCCACGCTTAAAAGATTTGTGTTTTAAAGGGGTAGTGTCAGTGCAATTTGTGTATAAAGAGCTGGAAAAGGATGTACAGGTGTCAGTGTAAAAGAATGTGAAGTGTGATATATACAGTGTCAGTGTAAGAATGAGAATGAATTGCTCAAGATCATGAGGCTTAAAGAATAAGGCTAGAAGAGGGGGGATATACAGAGACTTTTGTTCGATAACTGTTAAGTTATGCCTACGTATCCTCTCGTGCAATGAGGAAGTCAGAACACCGTAGTTCGACCCAAAGAGACTGAAAGATGAATTGACTTGTGAACTGCTTACTTGCCTATGCTCAAGTGTATGATCTGTCTGGCACAGATGCAAACTGTCTTGCATTAGACGGAAGAAGCAAGTTCTCGATTGTGAGTGAAGATGATGAGAAAAGAATCCCGAAGGAGGCGATTATTGTTTGCTTTTGAGTTTTCAGTCTTTTATTGCTTTTGAAAGTTTGTCATAAGTTAATGAGCTTAAGCCTAAACCAATGGATTTAGTAAACTCATCACATCTTCCCTCTGATTAGGGGTAATGAGAATACCTTAAGTGTGAAGTCAGATTCTCACACTTAATCACCTTTGGTGTAGGATTAAGATCATTAACCTACTTGTGATTATTTAGATGTTTTTGTTGTTTTTGTTTAGTGTTGAGTAATGAGGTTAAGCCATAATCAGGGATTAAACAGACTCATTACACCATCCTAATAGAAGGATAATAGATGAGAGTGTTTAAGCTGAGGAAAACTCCTCAACTTAATCCATGATTAGGGATTAAACTCATGACAAAACAAGCCTTTGATTAAGTGGATTTTATTTAATGGTATGATGATGAAGTGTATTTTATGATTTGTAAGACAACTTGAGGGGGACTTGTCCATTAACAGTAGGGTTAGTCCTTCTTAACCAATTAAGGAAGAATTAGAACCCTAATGCAAGGCCCAAGTTACAAGTGTGATGTCTTGATGATTATTAAGTGAATTGATTAAAGGATTTAAACAACATTAAGGGTTTAACACTTAGGATTAAAGTTATACACTCCATCCTAATAGAAGGATGCAGGCATAAGCTTAATCACAAAGTGTTAAAGCCTTTAGGGTTTAGTCCTTGATTATGAGATGAGAAGAGAAGACTCAATGAGACACAAAGGTAAAACTAAGTGGGGAGACTAATCAAAACCCTAATCATTATCATGCTTGGTTGTTCCTAAGGTTTGTGAGGTTTGCAAGAACAATCTTCAATGGAACCACCAGGAAGCAGATGAAAGGATCAAGAGAAGCAAAGTGACTTGCTTCATTCAAGAAGTCAAGTCACTTGAAGAAAGAAAGTGGGAAGAAGAAGAATGAGCAAGCTCAAACTCAAACACATACAAAAATGCAGCATGGATGCAAGAGAGATGAAAAGAAGAGTTGTGAGAAGTGAAGGCAAATTCACTTCCCAGAATCACTTACCACCTGAAAGGTTAGAAAAGAAAATGCAATGCCATGCAAAATGGGATGAGATGACATGATGAGAAACAAAACCAGAAGCATTTACATGATGCTAATGATGCTATGAGATGCTATAAACATGAGGCAGCAAATGGAAATGATCATACAAGTTCATGAATGCAAATGAAACAAGTTAAGGAACATGGACATACATGAAAAGTTATGAGGTGCACATGGCATACAACATGGCAAATTCATGATGCAATGATCAAACATGCTTTCAATATGTCTTAGGATGCCAAATGAGTCAAATGGATGCTTGAAATGTCATGGCAAGTCATGTTATGCAAGAGAATGCAAGATGGATGCATATGGAAGCCCAAATTAGGGTTTATGAACAATACATCAAACAAAAACCAAAATCAGAAGCAAACCCTAAGATAAAAAATTGAAAATGCCACTCAAAGGACCCCTAATCCTATACTAACTCTCTGCCCAAAGGAGAAGTCTCAACTCCTAACCAAACTCAAGATATGATTTTCTTAAGATTGCTAGGGTTTTAGGGTTCCTAAACAAGAAAATTACCAAACAAATTAAAAAATGCAAGATCAAATCATGGCCATTTAATCTCACAAACTACATGCTAAACACAATGCAATGCAAAAAGAATCAATGTCCAATTCTTCATGGATAGGCAGAAATGATTTTTGGAACTTTGGATCAAATTAATGCATAAAAATGATTTTAATTCAATGAAAAATTCTCAAAATGCATCAAGATCAAAAAAGAAATTTGGTTTGAAGGTTGGACAATGTTTCTAAATGTCTTAGAACATTTCATGAATTTTTGGTGATTTTTAAATACCTAAAAGTATTTTTAATAAATTAATTTTCATTAATCAATTAAAAATAAACTTTTAAATATTTAAAAATACTTTTTAAATGCTAAAAATGAAAATAAAAATATTTTTGTGTTTTAAAAATCAATGAAACTCTTGACAAAAAGTTTCATAATTTTTAAAACAATTTTGCTATTTTAAATAAATTATGTAAAACAAATGAGATAAATATGAAAATAAATGAATTTAAACTGAATTAATGAGAAGTCAACAGATCTGATGGCCTGGATTCAAAGTCACACGCGCGGGAGTTGACTTGGCGCCACATCCTATGGCTCAAATTCAAAATCAGCTAATTAATGTTTAAACCCTAACCCTGCCGTTAATCACTTTCAGATGACCGGAACAGTGTTCCGGTCATCTTCTCCGTTCACCCCAAACCTCAAACTCCTTCAAAACGCATCTAAAATGAAATCTAAAAACACAGAAATGATTCCCACTCACTCACGAATCAAAACCCCCATTCAAAACATATTTATTTTTCCAGGAATGGCTGAATCGAAACAAACAAAATCTAGGGCAAAAAGTTTCAGAGATTGATTAAACTCTCATCTCTCCACCCTTTTCAAAACTAAAGATATCAGAGCAATCAGTGAAGCATGGAGAACAACTTTAGAACTTAAAAATCCATTTCTGGAAAAAAAGTTCTTGAGCTACCTGAGTTTCGAAGCTTTCACTCTTGCAACTTTCTGACCTCTCCCTTTGATGCAATCCACTTTTCTTGGTCCCCTGATGATCCTTGAATGCTTAGGAGGAGTTTATGTTGGCTGGTTGATGAGTTTGAACAGCTTCTGCTCAAGCTCAGGTGAAAATGGTGCTGGTGATTCAGGTTGTTTCAGGCAAAGGTGAAGGGTTCTTTGTGATCAGGGTGATGTTTTGAGAAGGTTTGTGGAGTTTGTTCAAGTGTTTGTGGCCTGTGGAATGAGTTTCGAAAGCTTTGGCTTTGAGAGTGAAAAATGGAAGAGTGATGTTCTTGCTGGTTTCAGGCTTGGGTCTTGTTGGTTTGGGATCAATGAAGCATGGTGAGTTGATCAGTGGAATTGGTTTTTGTGCTTGTGAGCTATGGAGACAGATTCGAAGAGAAAATGCAAAATGGGGTGAGTTTGTGTATGTCTTGCTAAGGCTTGTTTCAGGCTGGCTCCTTGTGTGAAATGGCTAGCAAATGGATAGTATAAACAACTCCAATTGGTCAGATGATGTGACCTGGCCTGCTGTGATAGGTAAGTTTACTTTTGCAAAAAGTCCACTTTGTTGTAAGGAAAGCATGGGCTTGGTTCTAGGCAGGTACATGTGTGTGGGCTGGCGCAGCATGGTGTGGAAGAGAGGCTAGAAAGGTTCAGCATGCTAGGCATCAAGTGGGTGAAGTGTGATGAGTGGTTTTGCAACTTGCTTACTTTTGAAACTTCATGAAAATCTCTTGTTTTGCCAACCATGAACATGTGATCTTTTGGTTCAATTCTGATTTTTAGAACTCACATGATGCTTGCACATTGGTTTGATGTGAACTAGAAGTCACAAATGCCTTGGTACAAAGTTTTTGCAAGTTTCTCATTTGAGGCATACCTTGAAAATTAGTGATTTTTGCCAACTTTGACACACCATAACTTTTGATCCAAGATGAATTAGATCATGTTCTTTTACTTTTTGAAAAGGGAAAAATGTATTCTACAACTTTCATGACCAAAGTTTTTCCATTTGAAGCATTTTTGGATCAAAAAGCAAGGCTTGAAAAATGGCATAAAATGACATATTCTTGAAAAGTCAACCATGCCCTAAAAAGTCAACTTTGCAAAAACTTGTAATTCTTGAATTTTGTGAACTTCAACCTTCTTCCATGATCAAATAAAGATCATATACACTCAAAATGATGAAGATCACCCCTTGGTTGGGTCATTGGGGGCCTCAGATGCCCTGATTTTGCACTGACTTGTCCAGAAAGTCAACCTTTGATCAGATGACTTCCCCATGGAATTTCTTCATGAAAATTGATATGCATACTCCCTATACCATATAGAGACCAATAGAAACAAGAATGACCAAAAAATTTGGAGTTATGGCCTCTGAAACCAAAACCCTAATTTTAGGTCAACTGTGCAGTCTAGCCTGGCTCTGCATCCATACCAATCCCAGTTCTTGTGATTCTTTAGCATTCTTGACTTTTAGAGGATGTAATGTGATATAAGAACACACATGGACCCCTTTGAAGTGATTGATGGCCCTTGGAGTGGCTCAAGAAGCTCTTGGATTGCTCAGATCACAAACCCTAGGTGCAGATGACTTAGAAACTATGTAGTGAATCAAAATTGAGGTATGAGATGTTATGATTGCATTTATGCATATGAGAATGATCACAAGCCATGGTGTGAATGGGTGAGGGCAAATTTGAGGTGTTTACAGCTGCCCCTATTCAAACATGAGTTAGCTGTGCAGGGTGTAAGCAGCGGCTTAACAGGCAAACAAGATAACTTGTGGTTGAATACCAAAGACAGTCCAAAATTTGCACTCACAAAATGAAGAAGAAAAGGGATATAGATTGTAAAAGGAAATAAAGTATATTTATAAAGTATGGGCGACGGAGGACGACCGTCAAGCAGAGGACGACTGCTGGGTAAAGAGCAATGACGGGGACGGCCGACATGCTGGGAAAAGTGTGTGAAGTAAAGCGATGACGGGGACGGCCGAGATGCTGGGGATAAAAGGTAAAGCAAAGACGGGGACGGCCGACTAGCTGGGAAAAATAAGATATTATGATGGGGACGGCCATCAAGATAAAGTAAAGATTCTCTGGGAATTAATGAAACATGACGGGGACGGCCATCAAGTTCATAAAGCAAAGCAACCAACGATGGGGACGGCCATCGGGCTAAAAAGAAAAGGGACCACGACGGGGACGACCATCGAGTTAAAGAATAAATGAAATAAACAGATGATGAGGTATGGTCATCAAAGGCGAAGGACGATCACCTAGCAGGGGACGGCTGCTCTGTTGGGTTAAGATGAGGGACGGTCATCTAAGGTGGAGGACGACCACCTGGCAGGGTACGGCTGCCGAAAAGTATCGCGACATAGGACGAATGCCGGATAAAAGGGTCAACGATGGGGACGGCCATCGGACGAGCATGATGGAGGACGACCATCAAGAGGTGGAGGACGACCACCTAGCAGGGGACGGCTGCTCTCAAGGTTTATCATGACATAGGACGAATGTCAGATAACCAAAATCAACAATGGGGACGGCCATTGGATAAAGTGATGAAGGACGATCATCAAAAGGTGGAGGACGACCACCTAGCAGGGAACGGCTGCTAAATATCAACGATGGGGACGGCCATCGGACGAGCATGATGGAGGACGACCATCAAGAGGTGGAGGACGACCACCTAGCAGGGTACGGCTGCTCTCAGGGTTTATCATGATACAGGACGAGTGTCAGATAAGAAGGGAAATTGCTTTGTTGGCGATCTACTGGGGATATAGTAAACACGGACGAGTATTTACAACCAAGAAAAGAAAGTATAAGTGTTTAGATGTTGTGTATAGATTAAAGACACGGACGAGCATCCTTAAGACTATGATACGGACGAGTATCAGGTAGAAACAAACTGACACATGTTCAGAGATGATGATACGGACGAGTATCAACTGGTTAACAAAGAACACGGACGAGTGTTGAATCTGAAGGGACTCTTCTGGGGAATAGTAGACACAGACGAGTATCTATATTCAAGAGGACATAAGTGTTTGACACGGTGTATGGATTAAAGATGCGGACGAGCATCCTTAAGACTATGATACGGACGAGTATCATGTAGAAACAAACACTGACACATGTTCAGAGATGATGATACAGACGAGTATCAACGGGTTAACAAAGAACACGGACTAGTGTTGAATCTGTGGGGGTGTAGATGGTGTATATAGGATACGGACGAGTATCTGTATAAGTATAACATGAGCAGTGAGAGTGGTGTATAGGTGAATGTTTATCTGCTGGGGAGGGTGACACGGACGAGTGTCAAGAGAGAAAAGTATAATAATATCAACAAGTATATGGGTTGCAAAAGTGTAGGCGACTGCGCTGGGAATATGACACGGACAGGTGTCAAGAAAATGTATATACAAGTATATGTGAGTGCAAAAAGGATGTCTTTGGCTTTCTGCTGGTGATTTGACACGGACGGGTGTCAGGAAGTATCTGTAATACGGGTGGTTTTGTTTGTAAGAGTGTTCAGGCGACTTTACTGGGGAGTGATGACACGGGCGGATGTCAAAAGGAGCAAATACTGGTGTTTGTGATTTGTGAGGCAGCTGCTTTTGCCGGGGACTCTGGTAGGGATTTTTTGGGGAAAGTATTCTGCATTCTGATGAATGGTTTATTTTTCACAAGTGTTCGATTCACAACATGACTTATGATTATGCTATGTATTTGATTTTTGCCGTAATGCTCCGTATTAGACGGAATGCTACGCTTTTGTGGGTGAATATGATGCAAATGTCATGATTATGCAAAAGGTACAGATCTGGGATTCGGATCCCGTTGCTGCGAAGATCTCTGGTCGATCTGCTTGAAATGGACATCCCAGCTGGGGATGAGATCATCGATTGATCTGGTGAAATGCATCTGCTTGGGGATATAGGTCACTGATTGACATATCCTTGTAACATGGGACCAGCTGGGGTTTGTAGAAGCCTTCTGTACTCTGTTGTGACTCCTTCATGCGTTGCTCTTCTGAATAGAGGCTGAGGATTCTGTGGGGAGATGATTCCCTGGATTTTTGTACTTGATGAGGAAGAAAAGGTTGGCACCTCGGCGGGGAGGAGTGACAAGTGGCAAACTAGCTGGGGAAAGTTGTTGGCAACTCAGCTGGGGAGGAAACACCTGGGTGCTAAGACTGAGCGAGTATTGATTTATTAGCTTGCTGGGGTGAAGCTTTCATGCCCCAAGCTGTGCCTCGGATACCTGCAATCCTGAAAAGACAAGAAACGCACAAGTATTCCCGAAGTATCCCTTACCGGATCCCGTCATAGGAGTCATATACTTCTGAGAGTAAGTATATTCCCTGCAAGCACGTGTTTTTATTTTTTAGAGAAAAGCATCTGTACTTATGCAATCAGTTTTTTAGAGACATCAGACCTTCTTTGCAAATAAAAAATGTACAAGACGAAACATGACTGAAAAAATCTGATTTTATTAATTCATGTGCCCTGAATTGGCAAGATACAGTCAAGGAAACATATCTCCTGAAATGAGGAGATTGTTACAAATTGAGAAACAAAAGTGCTGGCGATGTTGACGACGCTTTCAAAGGAGCTCCCGCTTCTGCTATGACTCGTATGACTTTCGACGTTCTTTTCGTCTTGCTTTCTGAAGAAGGTTGATTCTAATTGAAGCTTGATCCTTTCGAGGTTTACCAAGTTGTAAGCAATACAGACGAATTCAGAATGCAGTTGTTCGCTTATTCCATTATTTTGCATGGATCGCCCTTTCAGGTTTTCAATCCATCGGGATTCCCATTTTTGCCTGAGTTGTCCAATGCGGCTTTTCAACTCAGCGGGTGTACAATTTTTTTGTTTATTTTCCCTTATTTTTGCCCGAGTCTTTTATTCTGTTTTTGACTCGCCGGGATGCCCTATTTTTGCCTGGACTTACATTCTGTTTTTGTGTCCAGCGGGTCATTTTTTTTTATGCGAAGTATTTTTTAACTGCATCTGAATTCACAGGGGACGGGAAATCTTCACCATCCATGGTGCTGAGCATCAGCGCTCCACCGGAAAAAACTTTCTTTACCACAAATGGTCCTTCATAATTTGGAGTCCATTTGCCCCTGTGGTCTGTATGAGGAGGGAGGATTCTCTTCAGCACAAGATCTCCTACTTGGTACCCTTGGTGCCTGACTTTCTGATCGAAGGCTCTCTTCATTCTTTTCTGATATAGCTGCCCGTGACAAATTGCAGCCAATCTTTTCTCTTCAATCAGGCTCAGTTGTTCGAATCGGGACCGAACCCATTCTGCTTCACTCAGTTTAACATCCATTAGTACCCGCAGAGAGGGTAATTCAACTTCAACAGGTAGGACTGCTTCCATACCATACACAAGCTGATACGGTGTTGCCCCAGTGGATGTTCTGATTGACGTGCGGTACCCATGCAAGGCAAACGGTAGCATTTCATGCCAGTCTTTGTAAGTGACTACCATCTTCTGCACAATCTTCTTGATATTCTTATTTGCTGCCTCAACAACGCCATTCATCTTTGGCCTGTAAGGAGAAGAGTTGTGGTGTTGGATCTTGAAGTCCCGGCACAGCTCTGCCATCATTTTGTTGTTTAGATTGGAACCATTATCAGTAATGATTCGCTCGGGAACTCCATATCGACAGATGATATCTCTCTTCAGAAATCTGGCTACCACTTGTCTTGTAACATTGGCATAGGAAGCTGCTTCGACCCACTTGGTGAAATAATCAATGGCAACCAGGATGAATCTGTGGCCGTTCGAAGCAGTTGGCTCAATCTTGCCAATCATATCAATGCCCCACATGGCAAAGGGCCATGGTGAAGACATGATGTTCAAAGGATTGGGAGGCACATGCACCTTATCTGCATAGATCTGGCATTTGTGGCATTTTCTGGCGTAGGCACAACAGTCTGCATCCATTGTGATCCAGTAATAACCTGATCTTAGCAATTTCTTAGCCATGGCATGACCTCCGGCATGGGTACCAAAAGATCCTTCGTGCACCTCGTGCATCAACAAGTCTGCTTCTGTCTTATCAACACATCTGAGGAGTACCATATCAAAGTTCCTTTTGTATAAAGACCCATCAGTGTTCAGAAAGAAACTACCAGCAAGCCTTCTCAAAGTCTTCTTATCATTGGAAGATGCCCCAGGTGGGTATGTTTGATCCTCCAAGAAGCATTTAATGTCATGGAACCAAGGCTTATGGTCTTTGACAATATCTGCTGCGAATACATATGCTGGTCTGTCAAGTCTGGACACTGAAATCTGAGGTACAAAGTTAGCAGCTTGAACTTTGATCATGGATGAAATGGTAGCAAGAGCATCTGCAAACTGATTCTCGTCCCGAGGGATATACTCAAGCTTGACTGTTGTGAAGAAAGTCAATAACCTCCTTGTATAATCCCTGTAAGGTATCAGATGATCCTGGTGGGTGTACCATTTGCCGTTGGTTTGATTGACTACCAAAGCTGAATCTCCGAATACAGTCAATGTTTTGATCCTGAGGTCAATGGCTTCCTCAAGACCCATAATGCAAGCTTCGTATTCAGCTTCGTTGTTAGTGCAGTTGAAAGTGAGTTTTGCCGAGAAAGGCATGTGAACTCCCTTAGGTGTAATGAGTACTGCACCAACACCACGACCATTCATGTTAACATCCCCATCAAACATCATAGTCCATTCTTCTTTCGGGTCAGGCCCTTCAGTGTGAATAGGCTCTTCATGATCTTTTGCTTTAATGAACATGATGTCTTCATCAGGGAAGTCAAATCTCATAGGCTGGTAGTCATCAATGGGTTGCTCAGCAAGATATTCAGATAGTACACTGCCCTTGATGGCTTTCTGAGAAGTGTACTGGATGTCATATTCTGTGAGAATCATCTGCCATCTTGCAACCCGTCCGGTAAGAGCTGGCTTCTCGAAAATGTACTTAACTGGGTCCATTTTTGAGATCAATAGAGTAGTGTGGGTCAACATATACTGTCTCAGTCGGCGAGCAGCCCACGCTAAAGCACAACAAGTTTTCTCGAGCAGTGAATAACGTTGTTCACAGTCGGTAAACTTTTTGCTTAGGTAGTATATTGCATACTCTTTTCGACCAGACTCGTCATGCTGGCCCAGCACACACCCCATTGACTCTTCTAATACTGTTAAGTACATTATCAGAGGTCTTCCTTCCACTGGAGGCATAAGGATTGGAGGCTCTTGTAAGTACTCCTTGATCTTGTCAAAAGCCCTTTGGCAGTCTTCGTTCCACCTGACCGTCTGTTCTTTTCTTAACAGCTTGAACAAGGGTTCACAGGTTGCTGTAAGGTGAGATATGAACCGTGAAATGTAGTTCAATCGACCTAAGAACCCTCGAACTTCTTTCTCTGTTTTCGGTGCAGGCATCTCTTGGATGACTTTGACTTTATCAGGGTCAACTTCAATCCCTTTCTCGCTTACAATAAAACCTAGCAGTTTACCGGATCGCACCCCGAACGTGCACTTGTTGGGGTTCAGCTTCAGTTGGTACTTCCTCAGACGCTTGAATAGCTTCAGCAGATTCACCAGGTGATCTTCCTCTGTAAGGGACTTGGCGATCATGTCATCCACATAACATTCTATTTCTTTATGGATCATATCGTGGAATAATGTCACCATAGCCCGTTGATATGTGGCACCAGCATTCTTCAGTCCAAATGGCATCACTTTGTAACAGAACGTGCCCCAAGGTGTAATGAATGTTGTCTTCTCCATGTCTTCAGGTGACATTTTAATCTGATTGTATCCTGAAAATCCATCCATGAAGGAGAATACCGAGAACCGAGCCGTGTTATCCACCAATACATCAATGTGAGGTAATGGGAAGTCATCTTTCGGGCTGGCTCTGTTCAGATCCCGGTAGTCAACACACATCCTTACTTTTCCGTCTTTCTTAGGTACAGGTACTATATTAGCAACCCACGGCGGATAGCTAGTTACAGCAAGGAACCCGGCGTCCCACTGCTTTTGTACCTCTTCTTTGATTTTCATTGCCATGTCTGGGCGTGTACGGCGCAGCTTCTGTTTGACCGGTGGGCATTCTTCTCTTAAAGGCAGCTTGTGCACAACAATGTCGGTGTCCAACCCTGGCATATCTTGATACGACCAAGCAAACACATCCACATATTCTTGAAGCAGATCAATCAGTTGTCTCTTCACTGAGTCTTGTAAGCAGGCCCCGATTTTAACTTCTTTCACGTCTTCATCTGTACCAAGATTAATCACTTCAACCTCCTCCTGGTGAGGAGTGATAACCTTTTCCTCTTGTCTCAACAACCTGGCTAGCTCTTCAGGAAGCTCATATTCTTCTTCAACCCCTTCATCAGCTTGATTGATTGGATTGTCAAAGTCATACGAAGTCATAGCCGTGCTGTTGTCGGTGCTGTCTGGAAGGCACTCTCTGCAAGGGTTCAGTTTGTTCATTTTAGTGATTGATTTTAATCTTGCTTTAGAAAAGTGAAATAAAGTTGTCATTTTGAAAACATCGCCATTTATTTTTTGTACAAAAAGAAAAATGGAAAAACAGTGAGCGGAAAAGAAAAAGACTCGTTTGCAAAAAGATGTCTGATATTTCATTGATTAATCTTGTTTGCACAAAAAGTACAGATGGCCCGATTACAAAATGAGTCTTGTCATCTTGGGCAAGATGCAAGACTTTGATGCATGCTATAAAAATACAGGAAATAATAATTACTCTGCATGAGTAACTCTTATAATTTCCTGGGAAGACCAGTTTGAGATACTGCTCCCCGGGATCTTTGGACGAATCCAATTCTCCAGATTGCGCTCTTCTTCCAGCTCGTCTTCCAAATTGTTGATAGCATCAGGGGTGAGCATCCCCCCACTGACAAAACCGGGCTTCTCAGCAGCCTCTGCTTGATTTTGTTGAGTTGGTTTGTAACCCAACCCAAATTTGTGCTTCTTCTCCTCCACAGATAAAACCTTGCCCCAGCCTTGGGAAGTTCCTTCCTCAACAACCTTCCGGGCTTGTTGATAAGATGACATGGAGATTCCAGATACAACAGATGCTTCATTAACATTCAAGGCCTCAAATCCTTGGCTCATCGTTTCATGGATCTCCCCATCCATCTCAATATACTTATAAGTAGCCAGATGGCTAACAAATATATCCTCCTCCCCACAGATAGTAACAACTTGGCCTTCCCACTCAAATTTTAACTTCTGGTGAAGGGTAGACGTTACCGCGCCAGCGGCATGAATCCATGGTCTACCCAACAAACAGCTGTAGGCAGGCTGAATGTCCATCACGTAGAAGATCGTTGTAAAAGTTTGTGGGCCAATTGTCACAGGCAGCTCAATTTCTCCCAGCACCGATCTCTTAGAACCATCAAAGGCTCTTACTACCAGGTTACTAGGACGCAATGCCAATCCTTCATACTCTAGCTTCACCAGGGCCTTTTTTGGTAAGACATTACGGGACGATCCTTTGTCTACCAGCACATGGGAAAGGACTGCACCTTTACATTCCATGGTGATGTGCAAGGCTTTGTTATGGCTGCGGCCTTCCGTTGTCAAGTCAGTATTGGTGAACCCTAACCCATTGCTAGCAGTAACATTTCCAACCACGGTTTCCAACTGATTGACAGTGATCTCTTCAGGCACGTAAGCTGCGTGCAAGACTTTGAGTAGTGCATTCCGATGGGCTTCGGAGCACATAAGCAATGATAAGATAGAGATCTTGGATGGCGTCTGGTGAAGCTGATCCACTATTTTGTAATCACTCTTTTTGATGATTCTCATAAACTCATCAACTTCTTGATCGAATGGTGTTTTCAAAGCTTCCTTAACAGCTTGATCTTCCTGCACCGGGCTCTTTCCTTTTGCCTTGGCAGCAGCTTCTGCTTCGGCAGTGGGTCTTTGAATTTGTGGAGCAAAGAGACGTCCGCTTCGAGTGAAGCCTCCGCCTCCTCCCACATTGTCTATCTGTGGTGCAGGTGTTGATGTATCAAGAGTGATTCTTTGTCCTTCGCAGTATACGTCAGAGCCGTAGTGCCAAGGGATTGCCCTACTGCTTTCATAAGGTACTGGTCCAGGCACTGTGACAGTGACTAGACTGATGACTGCTGCAGAAGGGACTGTGATAGTTTGTGGATCATAATAAATTGTGACTGGTGCTCTGATGGGAGCAGCACTTTCTGAGTTGTAGGCAGAGTTGTTTTCAGGATCATAAAATATTGTGACAGTTGAGACATCTTCATGATTTGTTGCTGGTGTTGTAGGAGACATTGTCGGAAGGATGGACGTTGTTGTTGTAGGAGATTCAAAATGGAGCGATGCTGAAGTTGTAGCAGAAAAATTTGTTGATAACTGATCAGTTGAGAAGACAGATGAAGTACTTGTTGATGAAGCCGAAGAATTGTCAGGAACAATGGTTGTTGCAGTTGTAGGAGATACCGGAACTGTTGCTGATGAGATTGCTGGATTTGTTGGAAATGATGTGGTGATATGAAGTTGGCCACTCTGAATGAGACCATCTATGCCATTCCTCAGGTTATCGCACCCATTTACCGAAATATTGCAGTAAGCACACCCTAACTCACACCCTGGGAACATGTGACATTCGAGGAGCTGAGCCTTAATTTCTACCAACGGTGTCCGGATCTGACCCACACTGGTTATTAAATAAGACGGCTTGTCTTCTTCAATAGCGTTGATTCTGGGACCACCGTGACTTGGCATAGGATTCTTGTTGACATTGGGTGGTGGTGCGAAATTCAGAGCCTTAGAGTCTACCAGGTCTTGTACCTTCATGTGCAAAGCTCTGCACTTTTCTGTACTATGGCCAGGCGCATTCGAATGAAAAGCACACCTAACATTGGAGTCGTAGTTCCGGGGTAGTCTGTTGGGATCTGGAGGTGCCAATGTCCTTAGCTCAACCAGGTTGAGTTTCAGGAGTTATGGCAGCAATGTAGCATATGGCATAGGGATCGGATCGATCACCCTGTTGGCTTGAGATGGCCTCTGTTGAAATGGCCTTTGCTGGTTATTGTTGTTGGTGTTGCTGTTGTTGTAATTTCTCGGAGGATACTGATTTTGTTGGTGGTACTGAGGTTGTTGCTGATAGTTTTGCTGCGGAGGTTGATAGGCTGGTTGTGGATGAGCTGGAGAGGGAATGGTGACTGCTGCCACAGATCTATGAACATATTGGGGCCTGCCCCTGTTGGTGTGGATGGCATTGGTCTCACCAGTCCTTCTTGGGCCTGCAAAAGGCTTTCTTGCATTACTGGATGAGCTTGCACCGTTGTCTGAGATCTTACCCATCTTCAATAGGCTTTCAATTCTCTCCCTGGCTATGACTACATCTGCAAAGCTGGTAGATGAGAAGGCAGCTAGCCTGTCAATGTACGTCCCCTGAAGGGTGTTCATGAACATATCAGCCATCTCCCTTTCTGACATAGGTGGCTGGACAGCAGCAGCAAGCTGTCTCCACCTTTGGGCATACTCTCGGAAGCTCTCTCTAGATGACTGTGACATTCCCATTAGGAGGGTCCTGTTGGGTGCCATGTCCAGATTATACTGATACTGTCTGATGAAGGCCTCTGCCAGGTCCTTCCAGCATCTAATAGTTGCTCTTGTCAGATGGGAATACCACTCCCTCGAAGCTCCAGTCAAGCTATCCTCAAAATAGAACATCCACAGCTTCTCGTCCATGGTATAGGCCTTTAGCCTCCCGAGAAAAGATTGCAGATGGGTTCGGGGACAGGAAGTCCCATTATACTTCTCAAAGCATGGTGGCTTAAACTTGTGGGGAATCCTGACCCCGTCTACCAAGCCCATATCCATAACATCAAAACCCAAAGAGTTTTGGGACTCTAAGGATCTTAATTTCTCAGCTATCTCATCCAACCTTCTATCATAAGCTTCTTCCCCGGCTCCCATTACTGTGAACTGGTCTTCTTGGGGGTCTTCTTGCAGTACCCTCCCTGCTGTGGCAGTCCCTTGTATATTGACTGGGATGTTGGCCTCTGGATGGAGGTGGGGACCAAAGACTGGGGGATTGACATGTGGTTGGACTCTTTCATTGTTGCTAGTCCCAGCAGTCCCTGGTTGATGATCTTCCTGATTTCTCCCTTCCACCAGTGCTCTGAGCCTCTCCTGGCTTTGAGCCATGTTGTTCATTACCTCCATAAATTGTGTCATTTGAGTTCTCATTTCCAACCTCTCGTTGGTCATCTGATTTCTGACCTCTGTAAGGTCCTGCTGCATCTGATCCATCTGTATGCCCGGAAGATTGTTACGGGTGGGGTATCTGTGTGGTCGATTGAGTGGAAACACTCGTCGTCGAGCAATAATTCCTGAACATCACAACAGAGTTAGCAACAATAAAACAAACACCTACAAAACAAACAAAGGGTTAGCATGCAATGCAGCATGCTTATTTGTTCTCAAGGTATCCGGCTTGGCATTCAGTTTTGACCCTTCCAGACCCTTGAAGATGCTGTTGATGTTGCTTTCGAAGTAAACTCGGATGGAACAAACTAATACATATATTACAAAAGACCAATGGTACACAGTTTGTTTACAAATACAAGCCCTCTGAGGGGTCAAAATACAGTACAAGAAAGTAAAAGTACATGGAAAGAAAGCAACAACAAACAAATGGTCAAACACCAAGACCAAACTCATCCTCCCGAACTTCCTTGAGAAGTGCTTCGGTCACAGGATCAGCTGGACGCTCCGTAAGGTTCCTGATGAGGAGATTCCTGGTAGCAACAGCTGCAATTAGCTTCTTGTGTTGACTTTGGTCCTTTGACCTCTTTACTCCAGCTCGGATCTTCAGCTCTGATATCTCCCTCTGGGTTGCTGCCAGGGCTTCCTGCTGCTCCTTTGCACTGGCTTCCATCTGCTCTATCTTGTCTTGGACCCTCTTGTCCTCCAGAGTACGAGCCTCGGTGATCCTGACCCACCTAGCCTGACTCTCCTTCAGATACAAGTCTGTCCTGGCTTTCTGGAACTGAGCTTCCTTGCAAGCATTCTTCAAGATTTGATCTCCAGCCCTAGACTTCTTAATGTAATCTTCAGACTTCTCAATTCTAGCCAAGTGCTCTTTCTTCAACTTTTCCAACCTTTCAATATCCAGTCTTCCATCCCTCCTCTCATAGAGGGTCTTCTGCAAAGCTTGAGTCAGCTTCTCATTTCTCTCTTTCAACTTCTCAAACTCCTCTAAGCTGACAGTTGCTGGAGGTGGTGCTGTGGAAGGCCCAGGCATATCTTCAATAGTAAAGGGCATTCCAGAGAATTGAGCCTTGGCATGGGACCAATCATAGTATTGTGCTGATGCCACATTGTTACACTTTCCCAGGATGGTCACCCCCTTAGTCTGCACATTATCCCAGGCCCAGGCTGCCTGCCTAACAATAGCCAAATTAAGCTTGTTCTCACAATAAAGAGTCTCAGCCAAGTCTTGTGCCTTAGGAGTGTGGACCAGTGCATAGCCCAGTTGTCTTTTGAACAGCAGAGGGTTGTAATTAATACTACCCTTAACTCCTATTAGGGGCACATTGGGAAAATGCCCACAGCTGGTGATGATATCCCTGCCTTTTGTGCTTTGAGTGCACCACCTGATATCAGCTGAAGTTAGAGTAGTAAGCCTTCCAGCCCAGTTTCTCTGCTGATGAGGATTCAAAAGTGCATCTGTCCTGGGCAAATGCCTGAGAAGCCAAGTATGGAACAAAGGGGCACAGCACCTCACTAATCTTCCTCTCTGCTTTTCATTCCTCTGATGCAATGAATAGTAGAGATCCCCCAATAAAGTTGGCACTGGGTTCCTTAGAATGAACAGATGGATTGCATTCTTACTAATGAATCGGGGCTCATCTGCAAATAATACAATCCCATATATGCTCAAGGCCAATAAAGCACAGACTGCTTTCCAATCCCCTAAAGAGGCTTTCAGGGTAGCTTGAGAGATCAAGAAATCCAGATGGAGGCCAGGGATTCCAGCCTTAGAAGTCATATGCTGCCCAATCAGGATTGGTTCTAGGTGCAATGCCTTTGCTACCTCTTCATTACCAGGAAAGACCATCTCAGGGTTGAAAGGGACTCCACCCCTGATAGGTATACCAACTAATGATGAGTACTCTTCCAATAAGGGGCCCAACTGAAAGTCCTGAAAAGTGAAACATCTCAGTGGAGGATCATAAAACTGAAGGCAAGTGTGGACCAGGCTTCTCTGTGAGGGGTCCAGATCCATAACCATATCAAGTATATCTCCATGGTGTTCCCTGAACAGTGGTATATGGTCTGGAGTGATCAGGGTTTGAATCCTCCTGATGTCAGCTAACTCTGGCTGGAAGAAGTGGTAGGTGATGTTGCTCTTTTTAGGTGCCATGATGTTGAGACTGAGTAGAGACAAGTGCTGATGATGATACTGAAGAATGGGCCACTGATTGGCTGGTGCAGGTGACTGAAGTAGATAGCTGATAGCTGAAGCAGGTGCTGATGAAGATAGGTCAATACTGAAGATGGGGTCAAAACCAAAACCAAATGAAGATGGATACCTTGAAATACAAATAAGCAAATGTCAATATGATGCAATGGTTATGTATGCAAATGATATGCAAGGGTTTGTGACTGAGCTGGATCTGATCAAGTGCTCTGGTATAAGTCCATGTGTGTAAGAAATCCAGATGGAGGTCTATAAGTCCAGTAACCAAGGTGGGGGGCTCAAATAAAGAGCCACATGTCCAGGGTTTAGAATCACAAGAACTGTTCCAAAATGGAGTACTCTTAATCAAATCAAAGTAACAGGGTATTCTGAGGTCAAGGTACCTGCAAACCTGTAAACAGCCCAACCCCCTCACAGGTAGTGTTCTAAAACAAGGATCCTCAGACTTGGATCAGTTATGAGAAGTGTAAACACTTATAACCCGGAGGTATAGTGTTTACAATAACCAAAAAAGTTCCTCCTCTAATTCACCTCAGTTTCTGAAGGTCAATACTAAAAGGTCATCCAGACTTAGCAGGCTTCCCAGATAGCCCTAGCATTGCAGGAAATCTGCAACACAGAGTTCTCAAGAAGAAACCCATATCTGAACCGTGTTTCATACTCCCGCACCAGACCGAGATGGAATGGGAAAGAATATGATTCACTCTAGCCTAGGTGTCACTCAGGTCCCAGGTATAGGACCTTAACTCTCAATGGAACACCCACCCACCAAAGCAAACAAACAGATCCAGCCAGCAGCACAGTATGACAAATATGATAATATGCAAAACTATAAAGAAAACAGTAAAGCAACTGTACATAAAGCAGTAAAAATAAAACAAGTATACGAACACAAGTAAGCACATAACACCCCAGTAAACACAAATCAAACAAACGCTAGGAGGAACCCACAAACAGAACCAGAAGCCCTGGTTACAGTATAAGGGTCCCCAGCAGAGTCGCCAAGCTGTCGCTCCCACTAAATGAAGCCGGGTCAAATAGGGTACAGACGCGAACGGTCGGCGAGAGGGACAATGGGAACACACAGCAGTGAACTCACTGGAAAAGAAAAGAGTCGCCAGCTAGGCATTTTTATCCCGGAGGAAAGGCAATGCTGCATAGACCTAGAAAGATATGGATAAGACGGTTGCGAACCAAAGAGACTGAGAAAGGGGGTTGGTTACAACCTGGGAAGGTATTAGCACCCAGATTGTCCGTCGTACTCGACGGGATCCACGCTTAAAAGATTTGTGTTTTAAAGGGGTAGTGTCAGTGCAATTTGTGTATAAAGAGCTGGAAAAGGATGTACAGGTGTCAGTGTAAAAGAATGTGAAGTGTGATATATACAGTGTCAGTGTAAGAATGAGAATGAATTGCTCAAGATCATGAGGCTTAAAGAATAAGGCTTGAAGAGGGGGGATATACAGAGGCTTTTGTTCGATAACTGTTAAGTTATGCCTACGTATCCTCTCGTGCAATGAGGAAGTCAGAACACCGTAGTTCGACCCAAAGAGACTGAAAGATGAATTGATTTGTGAACTGCTTACTTGCCTATGCTCAAGTGTATGATCTGTCTGGCACAGATGCAAACTGTCTTGCATTAGACGGAAGAAGCAAGTTCTCGATTGTGAGTGAAGATGATGAGAAAAGAATCCCGAAGGAGGCGATTATTGTTTGCTTTTGAGTTTTCAGTCTTTTATTGCTTTTGAAAGTTTGTCATAAGTTAATGAGCTTAAGCCTAAACCAATGGATTTAGTAAACTCATCACATCTTCCCTCTGATTAGGGGTAATGAGAATACCTTAAGTGTGAAGTCAGATTCTCACACTTAATCACCTTTGGTGTAGGATTAAGATCATTAACCTACTTGTGATTATTTAGATGTTTTTGTTGTTTTTGTTTAGTGTTGAGTAATGAGGTTAAGCCATAATCAGGGATTAAACAGACTCATTACACCATCCTAATAGAAGGATAATAGATGAGAGTGTTTAAGCTGAGGAAAACTCCTCAACTTAATCCATGATTAGGGATTAAACTCATGACAAAACAAGCCTTTGATTAAGTGGATTTTATTTAATGGTATGATGATGAAGTGTATTTTATGATTTGTAAGACAACTTGAGGGGGACTTGTCCATTAACAGTAGGGTTAGTCCTTCTTAACCAATTAAGGAAGAATTAGAACCCTAATGCAAGGCCCAAGTTACAAGTGTGATGTCTTGATGATTATTAAGTGAATTGATTAAAGGATTTAAACAACATTAAGGGTTTAACACTTAGGATTAAAGTTATACACTCCATCCTAATAGAAGGATGCAGGCATAAGCTTAATCACAAAGTGTTAAAGCCTTTAGGGTTTAGTCCTTGATTATGAGATGAGAAGAGAAGACTCAATGAGACACAAAGGTAAAACTAAGTGGGGAGACTAATCAAAACCCTAATCATTATCATGCTTGGTTGTTCCTAAGGTTTGTGAGGTTTGCAAGAACAATCTTCAATGGAACCACCAGGAAGCAGATGAAAGGATCAAGAGAAGCAAAGTGACTTGCTTCATTCAAGAAGTCAAGTCACTTGAAGAAAGAAAGTGGGAAGAAGAAGAATGAGCAAGCTCAAACTCAAACACATACAAAAATGCAGCATGGATGCAAGAGAGATGAAAAGAAGAGTTGTGAGAAGTGAAGGCAAATTCACTTCCCAGAATCACTTACCACCTGAAAGGTTAGAAAAGAAAATGCAATGCCATGCAAAATGGGATGAGATGACATGATGAGAAACAAAACCAGAAGCATTTACATGATGCTAATGATGCTATGAGATGCTATAAACATGAGGCAGCAAATGGAAATGATCATACAAGTTCATGAATGCAAATGAAACAAGTTAAGGAACATGGACATACATGAAAAGTTATGAGGTGCACATGGCATACAACATGGCAAATTCATGATGCAATGATCAAACATGCTTTCAATATGTCTTAGGATGCCAAATGAGTCAAATGGATGCTTGAAATGTCATGGCAAGTCATGTTATGCAAGAGAATGCAAGATGGATGCATATGGAAGCCCAAATTAGGGTTTATGAACAATACATCAAACAAAAACCAAAATCAGAAGCAAACCCTAAGATAAAAAATTGAAAATGCCACTCAAAGGACCCCTAATCCTATACTAACTCTCTGCCCAAAGGAGAAGTCTCAACTCCTAACCAAACTCAAGATATGATTTTCTTAAGATTGCTAGGGTTTTAGGGTTCCTAAACAAGAAAATTACCAAACAAATTAAAAAATGCAAGATCAAATCATGGCCATTTAATCTCACAAACTACATGCTAAACACAATGCAATGCAAAAAGAATCAATGTCCAATTCTTCATGGATAGGCAGAAATGATTTTTGGAACTTTGGATCAAATTAATGCATAAAAATGATTTTAATTCAATGAAAAATTCTCAAAATGCATCAAGATCAAAAAAGAAATTTGGTTTGAAGGTTGGACAATGTTTCTAAATGTCTTAGAACATTTCATGAATTTTTGGTGATTTTTAAATACCTAAAAGTATTTTTAATAAATTAATTTTCATTAATCAATTAAAAATAAACTTTTAAATATTTAAAAATACTTTTTAAATGCTAAAAATGAAAATAAAAATATTTTTGTGTTTTAAAAATCAATGAAACTCTTGACAAAAAGTTTCATAATTTTTAAAACAATTTTGCTATTTTAAATAAATTATGTAAAACAAATGAGATAAATATGAAAATAAATGAATTTAAACTGAATTAATGAGAAGTCAACAGATCTGATGGCCTGGATTCAAAGTCACACGCGCGGGAGTTGACTTGGCGCCACATCCTATGGCTCAAATTCAAAATCAGCTAATTAATGTTTAAACCCTAACCCTGCCGTTAATCACTTTCAGATGACCGGAACAGTGTTCCGGTCATCTTCTCCGTTCACCCCAAACCTCAAACTCCTTCAAAACGCATCTAAAATGAAATCTAAAAACACAGAAATGATTCCCACTCACTCACGAATCAAAACCCCCATTCAAAACATATTTATTTTTCCAGGAATGGCTGAATCGAAACAAACAAAATCTAGGGCAAAAAGTTTCAGAGATTGATTAAACTCTCATCTCTCCACCCTTTTCAAAACTAAAGATATCAGAGCAATCAGTGAAGCATGGAGAACAACTTTAGAACTTAAAAATCCATTTCTGGAAAAAAAGTTCTTGAGCTACCTGAGTTTCGAAGCTTTCACTCTTGCAACTTTCTGACCTCTCCCTTTGATGCAATCCACTTTTCTTGGTCCCCTGATGATCCTTGAATGCTTAGGAGGAGTTTATGTTGGCTGGTTGATGAGTTTGAACAGCTTCTGCTCAAGCTCAGGTGAAAATGGTGCTGGTGATTCAGGCTGTTTCAGGCAAAGGTGAAGGGTTCTTTGTGATCAGGGTGATGTTTTGAGAAGGTTTGTGGAGTTTGTTCAAGTGTTTGTGGCCTGTGGAATGAGTTTCGAAAGCTTTGGATTTGAGAGTGAAAAATGGAAGAGTGATGTTCTTGCTGGTTTCAGGCTTGGGTCTTGTTGGTTTGGGATCAATGAAGCATGGTGAGTTGATCAGTGGAATTGGTTTTTGTGCTTGTGAGCTATGGAGACAGATTCGAAGAGAAAATGCAAAATGGGGTGAGTTTGTGTATGTCTTGCTAAGGCTTGTTTCAGGCTGGCTCCTTGTGTGAAATGGCTAGCAAATGGATAGTATAAACAACTCCAATTGGTCAGATGATGTGACCTGGCCTGCTGTGATAGGTAAGTTTACTTTTGCAAAAAGTCCACATTGTTGTAAGGAAAGCATGGGCTTGGTTCTAGGCAGGTACATGTGTGTGGGCTGGCGCAGCATGGTGTGGAAGAGAGGCTAGAAAGGTTCAGCATGCTAGGCATCAAGTGGGTGAAGTGTGATGAGTGGTTTTGCAACTTGCTTACTTTTGAAACTTCATGAAAATCTCTTGTTTTGCCAACCATGAACATGTGATCTTTTGGTTCAATTATGATTTTTAGAACTCACATGATGCTTGCACATTGGTTTGATGTGAACTAGAAGTCACAAATGCCTTGGTACAAAGTTTTTGCAAGTTTCTCATTTGAGGCATACCTTGAAAATTAGTGATTTTTGCCAACTTTGACACACCATAACTTTTGATCCAAGAAGAATTAGATCATGTTCTTGTACTTTTTGAAAAGGGAAAAATGTATTCTACAACTTTCATGACCAAAGTTTTTCCATTTGAAGCATTTTTGGATCAAAAAGCAAGGCTTGAAAAATGGCATAAAATGACATATTCTTGAAAAGTCAACCATGCCCTAAAAAGTCAACTTTGCAAAAACTTGTAATTCTTGAATTTTGTGAACTTCAACCTTCTTCCATGATCAAATAAAGATCATATACACTCAAAATGATGAAGATCACCCCTTGGTTGGATCATTGGGGGCCTCAGATGCCCTGATTTTGCACTGACTTGTCCAGAAAGTCAACCTTTGATCAGATGACTTCCCCATGGAATTTCTTCATGAAAATTGATATGCATACTCCCTATACCATATATAGACCAATAGAAACAAGAATGACCAAAAAATTTGGAGTTATGGCCTCTGAAACCAAAACCCTAATTTTAGGTCAACTGTGCAGTCTAGCCTGGCTCTGCATCCATACCAATCCCAGTTCTTGTGATTCTTTAGCATTCTTGACTTTGAGAGGATGTAATGTGATATAAGAACACACATGGACCCCTTTGAAGTGATTGATGGCCCTTGGAGTGGCTCAAGAAGCTCTTGGATTGCTCAGATCACAAACCCTAGGTGCAGATGACTTAGAAACTATGCAGTGAATCAAAATTGAGGTATGAGATGTTATGATTGCATTTATGCATATGAGAATGATCACAAGCCATGGTGTGAATGGGTGAGGGAAAATTTGAGGTGTTTACAAAAATGATGCAAATGATGAGTATGAAAATGATATGCAAGGGTTTGTGATCAAGTTGGATCTGATTACTGCCTTGATATAAGTCCATGTATGTTTAAGAAGTCCAGATGGAGGTTCATAAGTCTAGTAACCAAGGTGGGGGACTCAAATAAAGAGTCACATGTCCAGGGTTAAATCACAAGAAATGTCCAAAGTGAAGCATTCTTAAACACAATAAGTACTGAGGTATGATGTGGCCAAGGGTTCCTGCAAACCTGTAAACAGCCCAACCCCCTCACAGGTGATGTTCTAAAACAAGGATCCTCAGACTTGGATCAATTATGAGAAGTGTAAACACTTCTAATCCGGAGGTACAGTGTTTACAATAATCATAACAATTCCTCCTCTAATTCACCTCAGTTTCTGAAGGTCATAATAAAGGTCATCCAGACTTAGCAGGCTTCCCAGATAGCCCTAGCACTACAGGAAATCTGTATCACAGAGTTCTCAAGAAGAAACCCACATATGAACCGTGTTTCATATTCCCGCACCAGACCGAAATGGAATGGGAAAGAACATGAACCACTCTAGCCTAGGTGTCACTCAGGTCCCAGGTATAGGACCTTAAACTCTCAGCAGAACCCCACCCACCAAAGCAAAGACCATATCCAACCAGATGACAATATGACAGTATGATATATAAAGTTGTAAATAAAGCAATAAATAACTATACATAAAGCAAAAATATACAAACACAATTAGCACATAACACCCCAATAAACATAAATCAAACAAGCGCTAGGAAGAACCCACCAAAAGAACCAGAAGCCCTGGTTACAGTATAAGGGTCCCCAGCAGAGTCGCCAAGCTGTCGCTCCCACCAAATGACACCCGGGGGGTCAGAAGGGATACAGACGCGAACGGTCGGTGAAAGTAGAGATGAGAACACACAGGGGTGAACTCAAAGGAAAAGAAAAGAGTCGCCAGCTAGGCATTTTTATCCCGAAGGAAAGGTAATGCTGCATAAACCTAGAAAAAATATGGATAAGACGGTTGCGAACCAGAGAGACTGAGAAAGGGGGTTGGTTACAACCTAGGAAGGTATTAGCACCCAGATTGTCCGCCGTACTCGACGGGATCCACGCTTAAAAGATTTGTGTTTTAAAGTGGTAGTGTCAGTGCAATTTGTGTATCAAAGCTGGAAAGAATGCAAGTGTCAGTGTGAAAGAAAAGGGAAGTGTATAGGAAAAGTGTCAGTGTAAGAACAAGAGTGAAATGCTCAAGACTATGAGGCTTAAAGAATAAAACTGGAAAGAGGGGGAATATACATAGACTTTTGTTCGATAACTGTTAAGTTATGCCTACGTATCCTCTCATGCAATGAGGAAGTCAGAACACCGTAGTTCGACCCAAAGAGACTGAAAGATAAATTGACTTATGAACTGCTTACTTGTCTATGCTCAAGTGTATGACCTGTCTGGCTCAGGTGCAAACTGTCTTGCATTAGACGGAAGAAGCAAGTTCTCGGTTATGAATGAGTGTGATGAGAAAAGAATCCCGGAGGAGACGATTATTGTTTGTTTTGGTGTTTTCAGTCTTTTATTGCTTTTGGAAATTTGCCATAAGAAAATGAGCTTAAGCCTAAACCAATGGATTTAGTAAACTCATCACATCCTCCCTCTGATTAGGGGTAATGAGAATACTTTAAGTGTGAAGTCAGCATCTCACACTTAATCACCCTGATGTAGGATTAAGATCATTAACCTACTTGTGATTATTTAGATGTTTTTGGAGTTTTTGTTTAGTGTTAAGTAATGAGTTTAAGCCATAATCAGGGATTAAACAGACTCATTACACCATCCTAATAGAAGAATAATAGATGAGAATGTTTAAGCTGAGGAAGACTCCTCAACTTAATCCATGATTAGGGATTAACCTCATGACAAAACAAAACCTTTATTAGATGGATTTTAGTTAATGGTATAATGAAGAAGTGATTTTTATGGTTTGTAAGACAACTTGAGGGGGACTTGTCCATTAACACTAGGGTTAGTCCTTCTTAACCAATTAAGGAAGAATTAGAACCCTAATGTAAGGCCCAAGTTGCAAGATTGATGTCTTGATGATTTTTAAGTGGATTGATTAAAGGATTTAAACACATCAAGGGTTTAACACTTAGGATTAAAGTTATACACTCCATCCTAATAGAAGGATGCAGGCATAAGCTTAATCACAAAGCCTCAAAGCCTTTAGGGTTTAGTCCCTGATTATGAGATGGGAAGAGAAGACTCAAAGGAGACATAAAGGCAAAAGCTAAATGGGGGACTAATAAAACCCTAATTGTTATCATACTTGGTTGTTCCTAGGGTTAGTGAGGTTTAAGAGAAAGATCTTCAAAGAACCACCAAGGAGAGAAGCAAATGAAATGAGCAACAAGAAGCAAAACAACTTGCTTCACTTAAGAAGACAAGTTGCTTGAAGAAAGAAAGTAAGAGATGAACATGAATGAGCAAGCTCAATCCAATACACATAAAAAATGCAGTAAAGGGAAGTGTGAGAGAGATGAAAAGAGAATGTGAGAAGTGAAGGCAAATTCACTTCTCAAAGTAACTTACCACCTGAAAAGTCAGTAAAAGAAATGAAATGCAATGCAAAATGGGATGCAATGTCATGATGCAAACCAAAACCAGAAGCATGAGTATGATGTTAATGATGCTAAGAGATGATACAAACATGAGGCAAGGCATGAGAATGATCATACAAGCATAAGGATGCAAATGAGGCATGTATTGAACCATGGATGTTCATGAAAAGTTATGGAATGCAATGGACATATGACATGGAAAATGAAAGATGCAATGATCAAGAATGATTCTAATATGTCCTAAGATGTCTTATGAATCAAAAGAATGCACAAAATGTCATGGCAAGTCATGGTATGCAAGCAAATGGAAGATGGATGCAAAGGAAGGCATGAATTAGGGCTATATGCAACATACAAAGCAAAAATCCAAAACCAGAAGCAAATGGAATGATAAAAATTTGAAAATGCAATCAAAGGAACCCTAGACCTATACAAACTCACTGCCCAAAGGAGGGGTTCTAACTCTTAACCTAATGAGGGTTATGAATTTCCTAAGATTGCTAGGGTTTTAAGGTACTTTGTCAAGAAAAATGCAAAACAAATTGAAAATGCAAGATCAATTTATGCCAATTTTACCCTACAAACTACATGCTATGCAAGATGCAATGCAAAAAGAATCATCTTCCAACTCTCAATGGTTAGGCAGAAATGAATTTTTGAAGTTTGAAACAAAATATTGCCTTGAAATGGAATAAAATCCAAAGAAAATTATCAAAAGGCATCAAGAACAAAAAAGAAATTTGGTTTGAGAGTTGGACAATGTTTCTAAATGTTTTTAAAGGTTACCTGAATTTTTTTGTGATTTTTAGATACCTAAAAGTATTTTTAATTAATTAATTTCCATTAATGAATTAAAAATAATCTTTTAAATGATTTAAAAATAATTTTTAATGCAAAAAATAAGAATGAAAATATTTTTGTGTTCTGAAAAATAATGAAAATCTTGACAAAACTTTCCATAATGTTTAAACATTTTTTGCTATTTTAAAATAAATGTACAAATAAATGCAATAAAAATGAAAATAAAAAGAAATTAAATGGAAAGTCAACAGGATCTAAGGTTGAGGTTTAAACAAGCAGCGCGCGAATTGACTTGGCGCGTGATCTGAGGGTCCTTATTCAAACTGAACAAATCTTATTTAAATAATTAATTAATCCTGATTAAATTAATTAATTGGAAATTAGGGTTAAGTGGGATGATCTGAGCCACACACGCGCGCGGGTAAACCAAATCCAAAGGCCAGTATTCAAACGGAACCCTGATCCTGATTAAAGCATTTAATGATTTTCAGGTGGCCGGAAATGACCTCCGGTCATCTTCTCCGGCCACTTCTCCCCTGAGAAAATCCTATCTCACTCCCCAAGCTATGAAAATGAAATCTCTCTGCCCAGAATCAAACCCCATCCCTCACTGAATCAAAACCCCCAATCAAAACTCATTTCTTATTCACCAACAATGCAAATCGAAGCAAAGAAATTTTAGTTCAGAAACTTTCAGACAACTCATACATACTCAATACTCCACCATTTTGAAAAGTAAACACATCAGAATCATCAGCACATCATAAGGATTCAATTTAGAACTTAAAAACAAGGTTCTGAGAAAAAAGTTCTTGAGCCATACCTGAGATGGAACCTTCTGGTTCTGGGCTTTCTGGGCTCTCCCTTGATGCAAACCCACTCCTATGAACCTCCTGAAGATGATTCGAAGCTTGGAAAACTTTGAGGATGGCTGGTTTGGGAGATTGGCAGAGTTCTGTTCAGTGAAGTGAGGAAATCGTATTTGCTTTGTGTGAGGTTCTGGGCTGTTTCAATGGTTGGTTTGTGATCAGTGGAACATCTTGAGATCAATGGTGAAGTTTGTTTTTGTGTTTGATGCTTGTGCTGTGTGTTTCAAAAGGTTTTGCATATGGAGCATAAACTTGGAACTATGGTAATGAGAGAGCTTCAGCATGAATTGTGTTATGTGTTGAGCTTGTTTTGGTCCACTTATCACTCATGGATAGGCCTGTGGAGTTGGTGTGCCCTATTGTGATTGGTATGGGTCTTTTGCAAAAAAGTCAAGCTTTGTGTAAGAGAGGTATGGGCTCATGGCTAGCCAAGGACAAGGGGGGTGTCCCGCGCAGCAAGAAGTGTGGAAAGCCCTAGGATCAATTCTGAAGTCAGCAAGCAAGTGGATTAGGGTTTGAGTGAAGTTTTGCAACTTTGTTCATCTTTGGCCCTTTTGAAGTTTCTTGATCCACAAGTCATAAAAATGAGCAAACTCTTGATGCAATCTGACTTTTAGACATTGGTTCATGTTTGTATGAATATTAGAAGTCCATTTGAAAGCTCAATTTGCCTTGGCAAGGGATTTTGCAACTTTGCCTCTTTGGTAAAAAACTTGAAATTATGTGATTTTGGCCAACTTTGACAAGCCATAACTTTTGATCCAAAATGAATTAGAATGAGTTCTTGTACTTTTTGAAAAGGGAATGATCCATTTTACAACTTTCATGACCAAAGTTTTCCCATTTGAAGCATTTTTGAATCAAAAAGCAAGGGTTGAAAAAGTTTCCCAAAATGGCAAGTTTCCATTACAAGTCATTTTCCCAAAAAGTCAACTTTGCAAATGGCTTGAAATTCTTCAATTTTGTGAACTTCCAACATCTTCTATGATCAAATAAAGATCATACACAATCAAAATGGTGAAGAACACCCTTGGGTTGGGTCATTGGGGGCCTCAGATGCCCTGATTTTGCACTGACTTGCTCAAAAAGTCAACTCTTGATTAGATGCCTTCCCCCTTGAATTTATTCATGAAAATTGATATGCATGATTCTTATACCATATAGAGACCAATAGAAACAAGAATGACCAAAAAAGTTGGAGTTATGGCCTTTGAAACCAAAACCCTAATTCTAGGTCATCTGTGTAGTTAAACCTGGCTCTGCTTCCATGCCAATCTCAGTTCTTGTGATTCTTTGATTTTCTTGACTTTGTGGGGATACAATATGATGCTTGAACATACATGGACCCCTTTGAAGTGTTTGAAGACCTTTGGAGTGGCTCAAGTGCTCTTGGATTGCTCAGATCACAAACCCTAGGTGCAGATGACTTTGAACCAATGCAGTGAAACAAATATGCAATATGAGATGCTATGATTGAACTTATGCATATGAAAAGATCACAAGCCATAGTGTGAATGGGTGGGGGAAAATTTGGAGTGTTTACAATTACCTTTCCTTCGGGATAAAAATGCCTAGCTGGTGACTCTTTTCACTTCATTTCATGTTCTCTCTTTCGCCGACCGTTCGCGTCTGTACCCCTCTTGACCAGGTGTCATTTGGTGGGAGTGAGAGCTTGGCGACTCTGCTGGGGACCCTTATATTGCAACCAGGGCTTCTGGTTCTTTTTGTGGGTTCCTCCTAGCGCTTGTTTGATTTGTGTTTACTGGGGTGTTATGTGCTATGTGTGTTTATTTATTTTTGCTTTATTTACTGCTTTATGTACATCTTTATTTATTGCTTTCTGTTACAGTCTTATGCATATTTCATACTGTCATTGCTGGATCTAGTTTTCTGTTTTGGTGGGTGGGGTTCCATTGAGAGATTAAGGTCCTATACCTGGGACCTGAGTGACACCTAGGCTAGAGTGGTTCATGTTCTTTCCCATTCCATTTCGGTCTGGTGCGGGAATATGAAACACGGTTCAGATGTGGGTTTATTCTTGAGAACTTTGTGCTACAGATTTCCTGTGGTGCTAGGGCTATCTGGGAAGCCTGCTAAGTCTGGATGACCTTTATTATGACCTTCAGAATCTGGGGTGAATTAGAGGAGGATCTTTTATGGTTATTGTAAACACTGTACTTCCGGGTTAGAAGTGTTTACACTTCTCATAACTGATCCAAGTCTGAGGATCTCTGTTCTAGAACATTACCTGTGAGGGGGTTGGGTTGTTTACAGGTTTGCAGGAACCCTTGGCCACATCATACCCTGTCACTGTATTGTTTAAGAATACTTCACTTTGGACAGTTCTTGTGATTAACCCTGGACTTGTGACTCTTTATTTGAGTCCCCCACCCTGGTTACTGGATTTCTGAGCCTCCATCTGGAATTTTGAACATACATGGACCTTATATCAAGACATATAATCAGATCCAGCTCTTGATCACAAACCCTTGCATATCATTTGCATATATCATCATTGCATCATTTAACATTTGTTTATTTGTTTTTCAGGGTATCCACCTCATTATATCTTGGTTTGGTTTTGACCCCTTCTACTGCTTAGACCTTTGCTTCAGCTATCCTCTTCAGCATTTTCCATCATCACCTGCATCAGTCTGTCAGAGACTTACCTCCAGCCCCTCAGTCTATGATCTTCATCAGCATTTGACTTCAGCTTCTTCTTCAGCACTTATGGATGTTCCAAGGAAAAGCAACATATCTTACCACTTTTTTGAGCCTGTATTGACTGGTATCAGGTGGGTCCAGTCACTCATCACACCTGACCACATCCCACTGTTCAGAGAGCACTATAGGGGTATCTTGGATATGGTTATGGATCTTGATTCTTCTCAGAGAAGCATGATCCACACGTGCTTGCAGTTCTATGACCCTCCACTGAGATGCTTCACCTTTCTTGACTTTCAGATGGGACCTCTGTTGGAGGAGTTTTCTTTGTTGATTGGAGTACCTATCAGAGAGGGATTCCCTTTAACCCAGAGATGACTGCTCCCAGAAGTGAGGAAATAGCAAGGGCACTGTATCTGAAGCCTGCCCTTATTGAGCAAAATATGACAACAAAGGCTGGGATACCTGGTTTACATCTGGACTTCTTGACTTCTCAAGCCATCCTGAAGGCTGTAGTGGGAGAATGGAGGGTAGTCTGTGCACTTTTGGCCCTCAACATATATGGGGCTATATTGTTTGCAGATGAGCCTAAATTTGTCAGTAAGAATACCATCCATTTGTTTCTTCTGAGGAACCCAGTGCCTACATTGCTAGGGGATTTTTACTACTCCATACATCAGAGAAATGAAAAACAAAGGGGGAAGTTGGTCAGATGCTGTGTTCCCTTGTTCTACTCTTGGCTACTCAGACACCTGCTTAAATCAGATGCCTTCTTGAACCCCCTCCAGCAGAAGAATTGGGCCAAGAGGTTCATTGCCTTAACTTCAGATGATATCATATAGTGCACCCAGAGCACCAAGGGCAAGGACATTATCACCAGTAGTGGGCAATACCCTAATGTGCCTCTAATAGGAGTAAACAGTTGCATCAATTACAACCCTTTACTGTTTAAGAGACAATTGGGATATGCCTTGGTTCATCCACCCAGAGGACAGGATTTAGCTGAGACCCTATACTGTGAAGTTCAACCTAACTCAGCTGTTGTTAGGCAAGCTGCTTGGGCTTGGGACAACATCCAGACAAAAGGGATAGCTATTCTTGGAAGATGTAATAATGTTGCTTTAGCTCAGTACTCAGATTGGTCCCGTACTAGAGCTCAGATTACCAGAATGCCTTTCACCTTGGAAGACACACCTGGACCATCTACAGTATAGCCTGCAGCAACTGTTAGCCTGGAGGAATTTGAGAAGCTGAAAGAAAGGAATAATCAGCTATCTGAAGCCCTGAAGAAGACTCTTTGGGAAAGAAATGACGGTCACCTGGACATTGAGAGATTGGAAAGACTCAAGACTGAGCATCTTACCAAGATTGAAAAGACAGATGACTACATAAGGAAAGCAAGAGCTGGGGAACAGATATTGAAGAATGCCTGTAAGGAGGCCAAGATTCAGAAAGCTAGGGCTGAGAATTACCTAGAAGAGAGCCAGGCTAGGTGGATCAGGATCACCGAAGCCCGTGCACAAGAAGACTAGAGGACTCAGGCCAAGATTGACCAGTTGGAGGCCAATGAGAAGAAGAAGCAGGAAGATTTGTTAGTAGCTCAGAAGGAGATTTCAGAATTGAAGCTTCGAGCAGGGTTAAAGAGATCCAAGGATCAAGACAGGCATAAGAAGTTGACTAATGCCATTGCTACCAGGAACCTCCTCATTAGGACCATTACAGAGCATCCAGCTGGTCCAATGACTGAGGCACTCCTGAAGGAAGTCAGGGAAGATGACTATGGATTGGATGTCTGACTCCTTTTGCTTGTATTTTCTTTTCTTTTGATGTACTTTTCCTTTTGTTGTATTTTTGACCCACCATGGGCATATTTTGTAAACAAACTATGTATTTTTCATCATTTGTAATATATATCAGTTTGTTTTATTTACTGGTGGGCTTTCTCTCAACAACATCAAGCATCTTCCTCGAGGTCTGGAAAGGTCAAAACCAAGAACCAAACCGGATACCTTGGAAAACAAATAAGCATACTGCATTGCATACTAACATTTTTTTTGTTTTGTAGGTTTTTGTCTATTATTTTGTTTCTCACTTTGTTGTGCTTTCAGGAAACATTGCTCATCGCCAAGTGTTCCCTGTCAACCGCACACACCGGTACCCAACTCGTAACAACCTTCCAAGCATTCAGATGGAGCAGGTACATAAGGACCTGAATGAGGTCAGATATCAGATGGTGAATGAAAGTGTCGAAATGAGAAACCAGATGACCCAGTTTATGGCTGTGATGACTGTCTTAGCCCAGAGTCAAGAAAGGCTGAGAGAACTGGTAGAAAGACAGACACCTGAAGAGCCCCACCTTGGGACAGGAGGAACTAGCAATAATGAACGGGGGAAGCCTCGTATTGATCCACCAGAGTATGGGCCCCATTTGAATCCAGATGTTAATATCCCAAGGAATGTTCAAGGTAATGCTGCTGGGGGCAGAATCCTGCAAGAGGATCCCCAAGAAGAACAATTCACTGTTATTGGGGCTGGGGATGAGGTATATGACAGAAGATTGGATGAGATTGCTGAAAAGCTGAGGTCTTTGGAATCTCAAAATTCCTTAGGCTTTGACGTAATGGATATGGGGCTGGTAGATGGGGTAAGGATTCCCCACAAATTCAAACCCCCATGCTTTGAGAAATATAATGGTACCTCTTGTCCGCGTACTCATCTACAATCTTTCTTAGGAAGACTCAAGGCTTATACCATGGACGAGAAGTTATGGATGTTCTATTTTGAGGACAGTCTAACTGGAGCTTCAAGAGAATGGTATTCGCATCTGACAAGGGCCACTATAAGATGTTGGAAAGACTTGGTCGAAGCCTTCATCCGGCAATACCAGTACAACCTAGACATGACTCACAATAGAACTCTTCTAATGGGCATGTCCTAGTCTTTAAGGGAGAGCTTTCAGGATTATGCTCAGAGGTGGAGACAGCTTGCTGCTGCTGTCCAACCACCCATGTCAGAACGGGAGATGGCTGACATGTTTATAAACACTTTGCAGGGAACTTATATTGATAGACTTGTTGCTTTCTCCTTTACCAGTTTTGCTGATGTAGTTATAGCTGGTGAGAGAATTGAGAGTCTTTTAAAGATGGGCAAAATCTCTGACAATGGTGCAAGTTCCTCCAGCAACCCCAGAAAACCTTTTGCAGGACCCAAAGAGCAGGTGAAACAAATGCTATCCATTCAAGCAGGGACAGACCCCAGTATTCTCACAGATCCATAGCAGCTGTTACCATCCCGACTCCAGTTCCACAATAGCCATTATATCCTCAACAACAACAACAACATCACTATCAGCAACAATCTCATTTTCCGCAACAAAGAGCGTACAACAACAACAATAGCAACCAACAGCAGCGTCCCTTTAAACAGAGGCCATCTCAAGCAAATAAGGTGATTGATCCTATCCCTATGCCTTATGCTGCTTTATTGCCACGAATCCTGAAGCTTAACCTAGTTGAGTTAAGGACGTTGGCTCCACTAGATCCTCTCAATCTCCCGAAGAATTATGATGCTAATGCCAGATGTGCTTTCCACTCCAACGCACCTGGTCACAATACCGAGAAATGTAGAGCCTTGCAAATAAAGGTTCAAGATTTGGTCGATTCCAAAGCTCTCAATTTCGCACCTCCTCCGAATGTTAACAGAAATCCTATGCCTAATCGTGATGGGCCCAAGATTAATGCCATAGAAGAGGACCAACCATCTACACTAACTGATAATGTTGCACAGATTCAAACACCACTGGCTGAAGTCAAAGTTCAACTTTTAGGATGCCAAGTGTTCCCGGGATGTGGGGCCTGCTGTGAATTGTGCAAGACTGCTATTAATGGTTGTGAGAAGCTAAGGTTTGACATAGATGGCCTCATCAGGGATGGAATTTTGCAGATTACTACAACGGCTCCTTCAACAACTCTTGTTTCAGCAGCAATAGAATCTCCTACAACATTAACAATCCTTCCTTCAGCAACAACGGATCCTCCTACAACAGCAACAACTATCATTCCCATTGATTCATCAACAACTCCAGCAATTACTCCGTCCATTATTTCAACAGATCAGAGTTCAGAAACATTTACTTCTACAACATCAGCACCCATTTTATCAACGGAATCTCCTACAACGCCAGCAAACACTAATGAAGATGTCTCAACGGTCACAATCTATTATGACCCAACAAATGTTCATCCCAACAACAATTTCCAATAACAAACTACAACACCCCCTGTCAGATCTCCAATCACGATCTACTACGATCCGCATACCATCACAGTTCCTTCCGCTGCAGCAATCAGTCCGGTCACCATTACGGTACCTGAACCTGTTCCTTATGAAAGCAGTAATGCCATACCTTGGCACTATGGCTCTGATCTCTACTGCAATGGGGAGAAAATCACTCTAGATCCAGCAACCTCTTCACCACAAGTTGACAATGTTGGGGGAGGCGGAGGCTTCACCAGAAGCAGGCGCCTTTTTGCCTTACAAACACCAAGGCCCAATGCTGAAGCTGAAGCTGCTGCTAAGGCAAAAGGAAAGAATGTGGTATCTGAAGAGCCACATACTAAAGAAACTCAGAAGACATCTTTTGAACAAGATGTAGAAGAGTTCATGAGAATAATCAAAAGGAGTAATTACAAGGTAGTGGACCAACTTCATCAAACACCCTCCAAAATCTCTATATTATCACTGTTAATGTGTTCCGAAGCTCACAGGAATGCATTGTTGAAAGTCCTGCACGCAGCATACGTGCCAGAAGAGATTACTGTTAATCAGTTAGAAACTGTGGTTGCAAATTTCAACACCAGTCATGGACTGGGCTTTACAAATGTTTATTTAACAATATAGGGACGCAACCATAACAAGGCTTTACATATCACCTTAGAATGCAAAGGTATTGTTCTGTCTCATGTGCTGGTGGAAACGGGGTCTTCCCTCAATGTCCTACCAAAGAAAGCCTTAGTAAAGCTGGAGTATGATGGTTTGGCATTGCGTCCGAGTAATTTGGTGGTGAGAGCATTTGATGGCTCTAAGAGATCGGTGCTTGGAGAGATTGATCTACCTGTGTTGATTGGACCACAGACTTTTAAAACTACCTTCTTCGTGATGGACATACAGCCGGCCTACAGCTGTCTGTTGGGTAGACCCTGGATCCACGCCGCTGGCGCTGTTACCTCTACCATTCACCAGAAGTTAAAATTCGAGTGGGAGGGCCAATTCATCACCATTTGCGGGGAGGAAGATATCTTTGTTAGCCAGCTGGCTATGTATAAGTATATAGAGATGGATGGGGAGATCCATGAGACCATGAGTCAGGGGTTTGAGGCCCTTAACATCAATGAAGCGTATGATGTGCCTGGAACTTCCATCACTTCATATCAACAGGCCTGAAAGGTTGTTAAGGAGGGTACCGCTCAAGGCTGGGGCAAGCTGCTGCCAGTAGAAAAGAAAAAAGACAGATTCAGGTTGGGTTACAGACCAACTTGACAAGATCAACCAGAGGTTGCAATGGATCCCAAATTAGTCAGCGGGGGAATGCTAGCCCCGAATGCTGTGAACAGTTTGGAAGACGAGGAAGAAGACGAACGCAACCTGGAAAACTGGATACGTCCAAGGATCCCGGGAAACCAAGTCTCAAACTGGTCTTCCCAGGAAATTATAAGAGTTACTCCTGCAGAGTAATTATTATTTCCTATCTTTAAGCATGCATCAAGTCCTGCATCTTGCCCAAGATGTCAGGGCTCATTTTGTAATCGGGCCATCTTGTATTTTGTGCAAACGATCAATTAATGAATATCAGGACATCTTTTGCAAATGAGTCTCTTTTTTCCCGCTCACTGTTTTTCATTTTTCATTTTTTGTACAAAAATAAAATGGCAATGTTTTTCAATATAATAACTTCATCTTCACTTTTTCTAAGCAAGATAAAATTGATCACTAAAATGAACAAATCTAAACCCTTGCAAAGAGTGCCCTCCAGACTGCACCGACAACAACACCGCTATGACTTCGTATAACTTTGACAATCCTATTAATCAAGTCGATGAAGGGGTTGAAGAAGATTATGAGCTACCTGAAGAACTAGCTAGGTTGTTGAGACAAGAGGATAAGGTTATCACTCCTCATTAGGAGGAAGTTGAGACAGTTAATCTTGGTACCGAAGAAGATATAACAGAAGTGAAGATCGGGGCCCGTCTGCAAGATTCAGTAAAAGAGCAACTTATTGACATGCTTCGGGAGTATGTGGATGTTTTTGCCTGGTCTTATCAGGATATGCCAGGTCTGGATACCGACATTGTTATGCACAAGCTGCCACTAAAAGAAGATTGTCCTCCAGTAAAACAGAAGTTACGCTGTACTCGCCCGGATATGGCCATGAAGATAAAAGAAGAGGTACAAAAACAGTGGGACGCCGGTTTCCTTGCTGTAACTAGTTACCCTCCGTGGGTTGCTAACATTGTACATGTGCCTAAGAAGGATGGCAAAGTACGGATGTGTGTGGATTACCAGGATTTGAACAGAGCTAGCCCGAAGGATGACTTCCCATTACCTCACATTGATGTATTGGTCGACAATACGGCTCTTCTCGGTATTCTCCTTCATGGAAGGATTTTCAGGGTATAATCAGATCAAGATGTCACCTGAAGACATGGAGAAGACAACTTTCATCACACCCTGGGGCATATTCTGTTATAAGGTAATGTCATTTGGACTGAAGAATGTTGGTGCCACTTATCAGCGGGCTATGGTAACATTATTCCACGACATGATCCATAAAGAAATTGAATGTTATATGGATGACATGATTGCCAAGTCCCTCACAGGAGAAGACCACCTGGTGAATCTGTTGAAGCTATTCAAGCGTCTGAGAAAGTACCAGCTAAAGCTAAACCCCAAAAAATGCACATTCGGGGTGAGATCCGGTAAGCTGCTGGGATTTATTATGAGTGAGAAAGGAATTGAAGTTGACCCTGACAAAGTCAAAGCCATTCAAGAGATGCCTGCACCGAAGATTGAAAAAGAAGTTCAGTGGTTTCTAGGTAAATTGAACTACATTTCACGGTTCATATCTCACCTTACAGCAACCTGTGAGCCCTTGTTCAAGTTATTAAGGAAAGAAAAAACGGTCAGGTGGAATGAAGACTGCCAAAGGGCTTTTGAAAAAATCAAGGAATACTTACAAGAGCCTCCGATCCTTATGCCTCCATATGAAGGAAGACCTCTAATAATGTGCTTGACAGTATTAGAAGAGTCAATGGGGTGTGTGCTGGGCCAACATGACGAGTGTGGTCGAAAAGAGTATGCAATATACTACCTAAGCAAAACGTTTACCGACTGTGAGCAACGTTATTCACTTCTCGAGAAAACTTGTTGTGCTTTAGCGTGGGCTGCTTGCCGACTAAGGTAGTATATGTTGACCCACACTACCTTATTGATCTCAAAGATGGACCCAGTCAAGTACATATTTGAGAAGCCAACACTTATCGGACGGGTTGCAAGATGGCAAATGATTCTCACAGAATATGACATTCAGTACACATCTCAAAAAGCCATCAAAGGCAGTGTATTGTCTGACTATCTTGCTGAGCAACCCATTGATGATTACCAGCCTATGAGATTTGACTTCCTTGATGAAGACATCATGTTCATAAAAGCAAAAGATCATGAAGAGCCTATTCACACTGAAGGGCCTGACCCAGAAGAGGAGTGGACAATGATGTTTGATGGGGATGCTAATATGAATGGTCGCGGTGTTGGTGCAATACTCATTACACCTAAGGGAGTTCACATGCCATTCTCGGCAAAACTCACCTTTAACTGCACTAACAACGAAGCTGAATACGAAGCTTGTATTATGGGTCTTGAGGAGGCCATTGACCTCTGGATCAAGACATTAACTGTATTCGGAGATTCAACTCTGGTAATCAATCAGACCAATGGCAAATGGTACACTCACCAGGAGCATCTGATTCCATACCGGGATTATACAAGGAGATTAATGACTTTCTTCAACACAATCAAACTTGAGTATATCCCTCGAGATGAAAACCAGTTTGCAGATGCTCTGGCTACCATTTCATCCATGATCAAAGTTCAAGCTGCCAACTTTGTACCTCGGATTTCAGTATCCAGACTTGACAGACCAACATACGTATTCTCAGCAGACCTTGCTAAAGATGATAAGCCTTAGTTCTATGACATCAAATGCTTCTTGGTGGATCAAACATACCCACCTGGGGCATCTTCCAATGATAAGAAGACATTAAGAAGGTTGGCTGGTAGTTTCTTCCTAATTGATGATGGTTCCTTATACAAGCGCAACTTTGACATGGTACTTCTAAGATGTGTTGATAAGGCAGAGGCAAACTTGTTGATACACGAGGTGCATGAAGGATCTTTTGGTACCCATGCTGGAGGACATGCAATGGCTAAGAAATTGCTAAGATCAGGCTACTACTGGATCACAATGGATGCAGACTGTTGTACTTATGCCAGAAAGTGTCATAAATGCCAGATTTATGCGGACAAAGTGCATGTGCCTCCGAATCCTTTGAATGTGATGTCTTCACCATGGCCCTTTGCCATGTGGGGCATTTATATGATTGGCAAGATCAAACCGACTGTTTCAAATGGCCACAGATTCATCCTGGTAGCCATTGACTATTTCACCAAGTGGGTTGAAGCAGCTTCTTATGCGAATGTTACCAGGCAAGTGGTAGCCCGATTCCTAAAGAGAGACATCATTTGTCGGTATGGAGTGCCCGAACGAATCATTACTGATAATGGTTCCAACTTAAACAACAAAATGATGGCAGAACTGTGTCGGGACTTCAAGATTCAACATCACAATTCTTCTCCTTACAGGCCGAAGATGAATGGCGCTGTTGAGGCAGCTAACAAGAATATCAAGAAGATTGTGCAAAAGATGGTGGTCACCTACAAATATTGGCATGAGATGCTACCATTCGCCTTGTGGGTACCGCACCTCAATCAGAACATCCACTGGGGCAACACTGTATCAGCTTGTGTATGGTATGGAGGCATTCCTACCTGTTGAAGTTGAATTACCCTCCTTACGCATACTAATGGATGTCAAACTGAATGAAGCATAATGGGTCCGATCCCGTTACAATCAACTAAGTCTGATCGAAGAGAAGGGATTAGCCGTGATCTGTCATGGGAAGTTATACCAGAAGAGAATGAAGAAAGCCTTCGATCAGAAAGTCAGGCTTCGGGAATACCAAGTAGGAGATCTTGTGCTGAAAAGATTCCTCCCTCCTCATACAGACCACATGGGAAAGTGGACTCCGAATTACGATGGTCCGTTCATAGTAAAGAAAGTTTTCTCTGGTGGAGCACTGATGCTCAGTACTATGGATGGTGAAGATTTTCTGTCCCCCGTGAATTCAGATGCAGTTAAAAAATACTTCGCATAAAATGACCTGCTGGACGTAAAATCAGAATGTAAGTCCAGGCAAAAATAGGGCATCTCGGCGAGTCAAAAACAGAATAAAAGACTCGGGCAAAAATAAGGGAAAATAAAAAAAATGTACACCCGCTGAGTTGAAAAGCCGCATTGGATAGCTCAGGAAAAAATGGGTATCCCGGTGGATCGAAAACCCGAAAGGGCGATCCACGCAAAATAAGGGAATAAGCCAACAATCGCATTCTTAATTCGTCTGTATCACCCACAACATGGTAAACTTCGAAAGGTTCAAGCGTCGGTCAGAATCAGCCTTCTTCAGAAAGCAAGATGAGAAGAACGTCAATGTCATACGAGTCATAGCAAAAAGGGAAGCTCACTGAAGCGTCATCAACATTGCCAACACCTTTTTGTTTCTCAATTTGTAACAATCCCCTCATTTCAGGGGATCTGTTTCTTTGACTGTACTTGCCAATTCAGGGCACACAAATTAATAAAATCATATTTTCAGTCACACTCCGTCTTGTAAACTTTATTTCATTTGCAAAAATGTCCGATATCCTTGATATAATGTTTGCATAAAAAACAGATGTGCCTTTCTAATCACATGCTTGCAGGAAATATATTACTTACTCCCGGGAGTGTCTAAACTCCTATGATGGAATCCAATAAGTGATACTGTTGCACCCCAAAATTTTCCCTCACAATACAAGACTTTGTGTGCTAAGAGGTTCACAAGATTCACAAGACCTTTCATGAGGTTCATGAAGTTTACAAGACACTTTATGAGGTTCACAAGGTTCATGAGACCTTTCATGAGGTTCATGAAGCCTACAAGACACTTTATGAGGTTCACAAGACCTCCCATGAGGTTCACAAGGTTCACAAAGTTCACAAATAGTCAGAAGATTTGACAATTCCCTCAGACAATGCATTCTCCTAAGCAGTGCATCCAAAATTAGGGTTTTGACTTTAATCAGGCTAAATGAACTTCCAAGACTTCAAGTGAGCTTCATAACATCCTATATGTGTCTAAGAATCTCCATGACAAGTTTCAAGACTTTTCTCAAAGGTTTGCTCAGTCAAATGATCAGATAAGTCAAAATCAGTCAAAGCAGTTCAAAAGTCAAACTGAGGTCAACTGTGGTCAAACCAAAGTCAAACTTCATGATTTTTTGTCAACATCAAGTATATGAAGTAAAATTCATCATTTTATCAAGGGTTGATCATGATTCATCAAGGAGATTTCAGATCATCAAGAATCAAAGGTTTCTAAATTAGGGTTTTCTCAGGAAAAGTCAACTAAACTTTGACCAACCATAACTTTTACATGTTTCATCACATTTTTCCCATCCAAAGCTCATTTTGAAGGAAATTGAATTCTCTACAACTTTGTGTCTCACAAGCCAAGCCCAAAAATGCTTCATTTGGAAGGTATGAGCAAAGACATTATAGGTCCTTTTGAAAGTCAACAAAAAGTCAACAACTTCAAAAGGGCATAACTTGAGAATGGTAAATGATAAGGACATGAAACCAATGGGGTTGGTTATAGGACTCTTCAAGCTTTCCAAAATGTCCAAGAACACCCTCATAGCATTAAAATTGAAGGATGTGTGCCCTTGCAAAGTTGGGAAATTTTTGGTTGATTTATGAAGAAAATGGAGGTTTAAAACCAAATTTTTCTAAATGGGCTTGCCATGTGATGATCCAATCCATACAAATACCTCATGCACGACCCAACCCTCATTTATTCAGATTTTTTATTATTTTTATTTTATTTATTTTGATTTTATTCATTTAAAATCAAAATAAAATAGATAAATCAAATATTTAAATGAGATTTTGCTTCTAGAAAATCATAAATATGGCTTGGATCAAATTGATATAAGAATTATGGTGATTGGCTTGAAATAGAAAGGTTGAATTCACAAATATTTGAAATTTAAGACTTAATCTTTTTCAATCTCATTGATCCAAAATATCCAAACAATGAGCCAATATTTTTGACCTAATTAAGTCTAGTATAAGTATACAAGAGATCCATATGCAAACGACACGAATTCCCTGCCTCAAAGAGTAAGTTCATACATTCAAAAATCTCACAAAAAACTCAAATTCGGATTCCCTCATTCAAGCCTTTTCAAGACAATTTGAAGGTTGCAATTTGTTCCTGGATGTTCATAGAGTGATTTTGGATCATAAACAACATCTAAAACATCTCCATATGCATAAACCGATTCATCATGTTCATAATAATTTTGATTTTTCAATTCTGGATATTGAATGGTTTTTAATGAATTTTGATTGATTAATCTTGTTTGTGTGATGATGTAGAAGCTTTCTGGACAATTTAATTCAAGTTTCATGGACTAGAATGGGATCCACCATGGCTAGGGTTCTTCGGCCATTTTAGGGTTTTACGATTTATCCATTATAAATAAATTCTAGAAACATGGTTGTGTTGTATGGACTTCATAGAATATTTTGCACCCTTTAATTTCATGAAACGTTGCTGTTTGCTTGATGTTTGAAAAATGCAGGTTGTCCTGGGAAAATCCATTCGCAGCAAAAACCCTAGCAAAATTCGCAGGAGATTTTGCAGGTCTGGAGGTAGAAGAAGACCTGCGCGCATTTTTTATAATTTGAATTGTTGTTATATATTATAATGGACTTGTTCTGTCTATATATCACACACAAGCGTGTGTCCCAGTGGTGAAGTGTGCGCATATATTGCTTGAAGGCTTGTGTTCGAATCCTGGCCTCAACAATTTTTCTTGTTTTTTTCATTTGAATTGTTAAACTTAATATATTATTTATTGTGATGAACATACTATCAGTTGCGCCCTCCTGGCTGGAATGGTAAGTGTGTTTGTGCATTGCGTAAAGGTCCTGGGTTCGAATCCCCCCCAGGCCTTTTGTGTTATTTGTTTTGCTTCTTTTTTCATGATTTTCCAGGTTAAACAATAAAACTTGATGGTGCCTATTCTCTATCACATGCGCGCGCATGGCCCAGTGGTTGGAGTGCTTGTCCTGAAGGTTGAAAGCTTAGGGACTGGGTTCAAATCCCAGCCCAAGTAAGTTTTTTTTTTCCCTTTTTCTCCATTATTTCCTTTTGTTTGTTTATTATTATTATTATTAATTTTAATTAAACTATAACCCTAATTATAAATTTACTTATTAGAAATATTTAATTTATAATTTGTATTTAGTTTTATATGTAAATAATTTAATTAATAAATTAACCCTAATTTCATAAAATTAATCCTAATAATTTTCTAAAAACCCTAAAATATTTTTCATAAAACCTAATTTTTTTATAAACCCTAATTGTAAATATTAGTTTATTTGTTTATTTTAATTTCATAATTCTTGTTTATATTTTAATTAATAAATAAATCTTAATGTTTTTTAATAATCAAACCCTAATTTTCTTTTCAATTTAATTATGACTTTTAATTTATATGTAAACTTTAATTATGTATTTTTTATGTGTAAATAATTCTAGGTTATGCTTAAAATAATTAAAACTTGATAATTTAATTTTGTAAATATAATAATTATAATTAACTTTATTTTCATAATATGTACATATTTTATAATTTGTTTATAATTTAATTCTTGTATGTAAATAATTTTTAATATATGCTTAAAAATAATTCAAATTTGCTAATTTAATTTATTATCATAATATGTTTATAATTAACCTAATTTGTAAATAATTTAAAACTTTATGATAATTAGTATATAATTGTTTATATTTTCTTAATCTTAATAATTGTTTATAAAAAATTGAATTTTTAATTATTATATTAACATTCTTATTTATTTTGTTATTAATGCTATTTATTTTCATATTTATTTTATTATTACTAACCCCATTTATATATTGTGATTTATTATTATTATTATTTTTTACTAACCTAATTATATTACTATTATTTATTTTTGCTTATTTATTTAATTTGCTTTAATTATTATTATTATGTAATTGTTTCCTTTATGTAATATTGTAATAGTAATATTTAATATTTAAATGCTATGGTTAGTAAATAGGGAGTGTAACATGTTTGTATGTAAAAATTAATTTAGATCACTAATTTAAAAGATAAATATTTAAAATTGTACACTCACACACGTAAGTCGATCTTTGATCGCCATCTCACTTCCTTAAGGGTTACCTCTCACGTTGCTTAAAACAAAAGGTCAAGTAGGGTGTATAAAGCAAAGTCCCTCATCTCACATCATCTAGTCCCTTAACAGATAAAAAGATCAAGTCCCTTCGAATGTTGCCTTCGTAATGATCTTGTCCCTTTCGAATACAGATGATAAGTCCCTTCGAATTGCTTATACACCCCACAGTTGCCTAACTAACAGATGTCCCTTTACTTGTCCCTCACATCCAAGGTAATGACTACCTATTCCTTAGTAATAGGGATAGTCTTACCATTTAAAGGATTCAAGAACAGAAAAGACTTAAACTTAGGGTAGGTTCCTCTTAGATACTTGCTCACTTTTCAAAAACATTTCAAGCACTTCACACATTTTAAACAATTTTCAAAACAAAGGTTTTTTACGCATCCGTACATGGATCATTATAAAACTCTTAAGAAAATTTCTATTCACACACTTCACATTTCAAAAACATTTTAAAGTGAGCTAAGTAACTAAGAGCCCATGGGTAACCATGGATGTAAAGGGTGCTAACACCTTCCCTTTACATAACCTACCCCCCGGACCCAAAAATCTTTTAAAGGTCTTTCCTGTTCTTTTATGCCTTTCCTTTGGATAAAATAAAAGTCGGTGGCGACTCTTGCTATCCGCAACATAACTAAAGTCAGTTCTCCCATCGTGTTACAGAACTGGCGACTCTGCTGGGGATTTAATAAAAGAGGGGTACCCTTAGGAATTAGATCACGTTAAAATTGTTTGCCTTGTTTTCTTTATACTTACTTGTTGGGTGCTCTTATTTGTGAAAGATCCTAACCCGGATCTAGTGTACCTTAGGTAAATGGCAATAGACCAAGGAAATTGTACGGCGTATACCGATATGGTTGATCTGGTGGCCATAGTTAGTGTGACTTCTTGGTTGGTGCTTATGTTCCTTAAGTCAAGTTGAGGATAATATGAGGCTGCCATATGTTGTCAATACACTAACTAACTTTTAGAACCCTAGTTATCTCATCTTGGCCTTTAGAAAAGTAGTGAGATAACCGGCTTTGGTGAAGACTGAAGTTGGTTGATACTCGATACTACACTCATTGAGATCCTAAACTTGGAGGGTTTTGGTTGGCAAGTAAGTTGCCTACTGAACAACCACCCTTGTGAAGGATCAATGATATTGAGATCCCTTAGAACCTGGTTACTTTATAGGACAGGATGAACCAACTAACTTCAGGGGAGGGTACTTACCTTTGAACCTCATGCAAGCCTTTAAACCTAAGGCTATTGTGTGACTTGTTTGTGTGTGCCACATGTTTGTGATTGAGCATAACATCATAGCATCATCATGCATCATAAGCATAGCATTTTCACTAACCATTTCAAGGACCAAAGAATTTATCTTTGTTCTTTGTTGCAGGTCATGGCTTCTGCTCGTAGAAACACTATCAGGATCAAATTTGTAGGGATACCTGCTAAGCTTAAAGAGTTGGTTTCTCAGGTGTCTGATCACTCCCAGTTTATCAAGAGACATGGTCACCTATTGGATCTAGTCACTTCAGGGTTCAATGAAGACATGATGAGTGTTCTGTTTCAGTTCTTTGATCCTAAGTACCATTGCTTCACATTCCCCGACTACCAGCTGGTTCCTACCATGGAGGAATTCTCTAAACTTCTGGGTATACCTGTACTTGATCAGAAACCATTCTCAGGCTTAGAAAAAGAGCCTAGACCTGAGGTTATTGCTGTAGCTCTACATCTGAAGAAGTCTGACATTGTTCTAGAAACGAGAAGCGGAGTTAAGGGTATTCTTGCTAAGGTATTAATGGATAAAGCTCAAGTGTTCTTGAAGGCTATGAGCTATGATGCTTTTGAGGAGATCTTAGCCTTACTGATTTATGGCTTAGTGTTGTTCCCCAATCCCGATCAGTTCATAGACGTTCATGCCATCAACATATTTCTGAGTCACAATCCAGTGCCTACGTTGCTTGGAGACATTCTACACTCTCTTCATACTCGTACTAAAAAAGCAAGAGGAACTTTGATGTGTTGCATACCATTGCTATCTAGGTGGTTTATTTCTCACCTTCCTCGTTCAGTAATGAAGAATGAGCAAGGGTTCAGGTGGTCCAAGAGGATCATGTCACTCTCGCATTCAGATATTCATTGGTGCTCCAGATCTATGGAGAATGTTACTATCATTGACCGTTGTGTGGAGTTTCCTAATGTGCCACTTCTAGGCATAAGAGGAGGCATTACCTACAACCCCTCTTTAGCTTTACGACAGTTTGGTTACGCTCGGAGTGATGGTCCTCATGACATGTTGATTCAGGGTATTGTGTTTGACTACGACAATGATTTGCAAGGTTACTGTCAAAGTTTCATACGAGCATGGGGAAAAGTGAACAAGGTTGACAGCAAGACTCTGGAGCCTAAGTACACTATTCCTCTGGAGGCTTATCTCAGATGGGTACGATCTCGTGCTCAGACTCTCATGATGCCATATCCTGCTATCCTGCCAGTTACCATGGAACCTGTTGCTGAAGGGGATACTTTTTATACCATCCTTCACCCAGACATGCCTACTGACATGGAAGACTTACAGAGATCCTGGATCCAGTTGAAGGAGCAAAGGGATACTTTCGAGGCTCATTACAAAGCAAGCCAAGAAAGGATCCTGGAACTAACAAAGCAACTTCACGAAGAGCGGAATCTCAACACAAAGAGGAAACGTCCATGGGAGACTTAAAACCCCATCTTTTGTATTTATTTCATTTCATTTCCTGTAAGCCCAAGAGGCAAAACAAATTTATTACTAATAAAAGTTTACCTTCTTGTTTGTTTAAGCAAATTTAAATCCTGCGGTCCTTGAAAACATTGCATATACATTTACATTTCATATCATTGCATCACAGGTTTATTGTGCACATGTTTCTTATCTTCTTGCTATTTATTTCAGCAATGGCTCTTGAACAAACAGTTAAGGATCTCCAGGCACAAAATGCACAATTCCAAGAGCTGATCCTGAACTTGCCCAAGGGGCAGGATGAATTGAAGATACTGCTGGCCAAGAAGACTAGAAGGTCAGGTGGCCTGATCAACATGGGAAGAAGGTTCAGAGATCCTGTCAAGACCAAAGAACAGGTTGAAGATTATGAGTCTGAAGAGTCTGATAAAGAGGGAGGCAGTCTCCACAATACTATGGGGGACTCTGATTCTGAGGCTAACTACTATCATGAGCCTAATGAGGACAAGTTCAAGATGCTGGTGGATAGAATGGATGCTATGGAATTACAGAAATCTTCTGGGTTGGATTTTGAAGACCTGAGTTTGATATCTGGGGTGGTTATACCCATTGGTTTCAAGGTTCCTACTTTTGTTGTTTATGATGGTGTCTCTTGTCCCAAGCTGCATTTGAGGTCTTATGTCAGGAGAATCCAACCCCATACTGCTGATAAAAAGTTGTGGATCCATTTCTTCCAAGAGAGCTTATCTGGAGCTCAATTGGAATGGTACTATCAGCTGGAGAGTGTCAACATCCGTGATTGGAATGATCTTGCTGAAGCCTTCTATAAGCAGTATCAATACAATGCTGATTTAGCCCCTACTCGCATGCAACTTCAGAGCATGTCTATGGGTGCTAAAGAGAGCTTCAAGGAGTATGCTCAGAAGTGGAGAGACTTGGCTGGAAGAGTGCAACCACCTCTAACTGACAGGGAGTTAGTTGATATGTTCATGTGTACGTTGAATGGTCCATTTTACAGTCATCTCATTGGAAGCTCATCATCTGGCTTCACGGAGTTGATAATGACTGGAGAGCGCGTAGAAAGTGGAATAAGGAGTGGCAAGATTCAAGTGGGTGTTTCTTCATCAGGTGCTGCAAAGAAGCCTCTGGCGCTCCCGGGATTTTCATCCTGGTACAAACGCGAAAGTGGCGCGAAAAAGGTAGAGTCGCCAGCCAGACATTTTTATCCCAAAGGAATGGGAAAGGTAATGTTGCACAAACCTGAGGAAGAAGGAAAGGACGAGGCCTTGCGAACCAAAGATCTGGATACGGGAGTCGGTTACGAATTGAGAAGGTATTAGCACCCCAATCCGTCCGCCGTACCCGACGGGATCCACGCTTAAAAGTCTGTTTTCAAAGGGTGAAGAATAATATGCTGTTTAACTGAAAGAACAGCTATCTGGAATAAAATGGAAATGAGAAAAGAAATGGATTTAACAAATGGGAATAAAATGGGAAAATGTAGGGAAAAAGAAAGATTGTGCTCGAATGGGCCCTACCCCACTGCCTACGTACCTCATCTGGATAAATGAGGATCAGAGACGCCGTAGTTCGTCTAACTAAGGCTTACACTCGTTTGTGGTTTTTAGGATGACGTTGCCATAGCTCTAGCTCAGGTGTTACCGGCTCTGACACGAGGATGTTTACCGTATCGCTGTTTGAACTGTCGAGACAAGTCATGAAGAGTATGAGATGAGAATAGAAGATGTGACTTCTTGGTTTGTTGTTTTTTATAAGAAATGTTTTGAATTTGTGTTTATTGAATGTACAACACTAAAGACTATGACACAGGAGCGAATACTTTCCAAGATCGCCCCCAATGGAACGTTTGTAAAGCATCCTAGAAGAGTGAAGGAGACCTCCACTGATCATTTCCCGTATAGCTTAAGGCTCGTGGCGCATTGTACACCTTTCCTTTATTAAATGTTTTTGATTTTCTTTTAAGATGAGAAGAGACTCAAGTTATAAAAGGTAAACATTCTAAGGGAACTAAACTTACCCTAACAGTTGAATTCATGGATAACCTAAGGTTAGTGAGGTTTGCAATTGAATCTACCTAAGAAATATAAAACATGCAAGTAAAAGAAACTAGCAATAGGGTCCTCCTAGGTCATGGTAGGTAAAAACGCATATGAAATGTAAACAGGATGAAACAATGATGTGTGTAGGTCGGTTGCGTGGTGCTAAGACACACGACTTATGGTATGAAACATACAAGGTTGGATATGGGTTGAATGGAATGGAACGAAGGTGACCGTGGAACCCTAGAATAATATAAACTTTATTTATTTATTTAAAAGTATACTCGACGTTGGATCGAATACTTTATTTGTTTTAGAAAATTTGGTTTTCTAACGATTTGTTTTTATCTTTTCTAATCCTAATTAAGGAAATTATAAAAGCATACAAGTTCTAAGCTATTACATCACAAAATACACCAAGCATAAAACACAATTAAGGCATAAAAATATCCAAGTCCAATTAGCCAAACCTTGCAAAACACCTTGCACACAAAGAAAAAAGCAAATAGTTAGTAAATGATATGAATTATGTACATGCATAATGAGAAGGAATGAATTACAATGGCAAAAATATTAAAAGTCATGAAAAAAATATGAAATTAATTTCCTAAGGTCTTGAACTTGATTATATCCCTATGCTAAAAAATCTCTAAAAAATTCTTATTTTAACTAAGGCAAACGACCACTTAAACCTAACTAAAATTTAATCACAAAATTACACAAATTATACTACCAAAACAATAGCAAAAATGTCCTACAAATTCACCAAAAAATATTATAGGTCTTTTAACTTGTCTTTTAATAGTAGCAAAAAGAATGGGTCAAAAAAGTTATGGGAAGTGGCCTAAATAAATTATACAATTTTATGTGTCTACATGAGAATTCAACACAAAACCAATTAAATTAAAATTCGAAATTAAATTGAAAAAAGATTAATTTCAGAAAATAAAAATTGAGCATGTTTATAAAATGACTTAATGTTCTAATGTAATTTTTATAGAATTTTATTATGTCTTCTACTATTTTTTTGTAAATTAATTTGGAAACTATATAGAAATAGAATCTAAAAGAAAGGAAATAGGAAAGGGGGTAAGAATAGAAATAATTCTCAGTTAATAAAACATATGGGCTGAAAACAGGAGGTGGGAGTAGCGACATCTTGGGCCCATTAGCACAGGGCCTGGGGAGTCCACCCTATGGGACTGCGGTCAACATAGTTGACTCTCTGGGAACCATTAGATCTAGTCCTCCTTATAGTATCCCTATCATACGGTTCCAAGAACACAAGAACATGATAACTACGGTATACTACCGCACACGGAATTATCCGCGTCAAGAACCTCTTGGATTTTCAAACGAATGGACTTAATTACCTTTAATTATCCTTAATATCCACCTTAACTAGCCTTAATATTTTCTTAAAATTCTCATTTACATTAATTTCTATTGATTCTTGTCATTATTCTTATTAATTTCAAATGTTTAACAGCTAACATTATATAATAATAATAAAACAAGAAAAGGAACCAAAATCATAACAGGGGCGAAACTCTCCTGAAGAACCCTAGGCCCTCTTCGTCTTCCCCCTTTCACACCAACCCTAGCGGCCGTCGGAAAGGAAACGATGCCGCCGTAGAATACCAAACCGTAGCCACCATCCCTCTCATCCTTGCTTTCATCTTCTTCTTTACAAAACAAAACCTAAAAAAAAAGCTCTTATTCCCTAACTCGCCGCCGCCACTCAATTTCGTCATCTCCCCCCTTCAGACAAACACTAACAAATTCTTTCCGGAACAAAAATAGAAGAAAAAACCACCGCCATACCTTCAATCAAACGGATGAGGTTCAAAGACGGACTTTCGTTTACCTTTATCCCCGCCGCCGAAACAAAGCCGCGCCACTGAGAGACGCTCATGGCTTCCGTCATCTACCACCTACGCCTTCGCAACCTCACGCAACCTAGTTCCCCCAACCTTAACTCAGTATCACGAAACCCTAACAAGTGAATCTCCCACACCAATCTCTCAAGCTCATGGCTAACGTTCAGAAGCAAAGGGGGTTTTGTTCCTCTAATCGCAACCTTTATCCTAGTAAAGAAGGTTTTCAAGTTTCAAGGAGACATCAACGTACCTGCGAAACGAAGATGATTCCACAAGAATTTCTCGCGTAAGTTCCTGATTTGAATTCTTTCGTATTCCTCGCGCGTTGAGCTTATACTGGTGTTGTTTTTCCGCTTGCAGGTAAAATCTTTGATGAAGATGTTTGAGGAGAAAATCCTGATAGCGTTTACGGATTGGTGTTGTGCTATAGATCACAGATGCTAGCGCGGCGGATTGAAGGAGCGGCCATGACGATCAATCTTCGGGAGATGTTGTTGAAGAGGTCACGGATTGAAGCTGAACTTGGATTCCACATTTGATCAGGTAGTTTTGCGTTCTCACTGATGGTGTTCTTGCTGTGTTTTTGTCTTTCGGGTTGTATGTTGATTCATTTCCGTGTTGATATGGTTCTTTCAACTGTAGGTGAAATCCTTGGCGGAGATGGTTGAAAGTTGATGATTGGGATCGATGAAGGTCCAATGGAGTTTGTGCGGATAGGTAGAAGAAGATGATGGAGGATGTGTTTGGAGATTCTTCGGATTACTCTCAAGTTGTGGTTGTTACACTGATGGAGGGCTCTAGTCAATCACGATGCAAGAACACCTTACAAGCCGCTTCAAAACGTACTTCATATTGTTGTTACAGATGACTTTGCGATGGTGGATTCATCTCTATTGTTGACGGTTTTGGAAGAACGATTGAACTGATGAAGCTTGGCCGCCATATTGAAAGTTGGTGATAAAGAACAGACTGAAAACCAGTAAGTGATCCTTTATCGATTTCCTTTTGATCTTTCTCCTCCTGCGATGCCCTTAATTGTGTTCTGATGCTTTCTTCCTATGATTTTTTGAATCATGGTTTAGGTAGAAGATTGAGGGATGGTCATGGAGGTTCAGAATCACAGGGTATGATGACTGTTCCCTGAAAGAGGGTTGAGGATGGAAAATGTGGCGGATTGTTGTTTTTCTGATAAGGAAAAGATGAAGCAAAAATTCCAGCCCCCCTCAAGAAGAAGAAGATCAAATGCTTTTCTATATTAATGGTGAGTGTCTTGTGATGCATTTTTAATTCAGTTAGAAGTTGCTAGAGTTTGTTAGATCTCTAACCGAATTCGGTTATGATTCGTAACTGTTTCCATTTTCACTGCACCCTTCTCCATTTTCTTTTATGCTGATTTTTCTTTCTTCTTGAATCTGAGTGTTACCTTTTTCTTAAAAGTCTTCTATCTCCTGCTTTTATCTTGACAGTAGCCACACAATGTATACAACAATTTTGCGTTTGAATAGAGATTAATGAGAATGCTCGGTTCTCGTATGACATTGGCTCCTTTTTGTTTGATGCAGGGCTGGAATAATACAGGTTATATATCATTCGCAAGAATGGAGACGTACACTTGGACATGCTGAACCTTGGGAATTACGGAGATTAGCTATGCCGGTTGGAAACATTCACAACACTGCATTTTATCTCAGATTCCATTGCCCTTTTCCTCACCTTTCGTAACCATTACTTCTTGTATTTTGCTGGAAACTATTAATTGGCACAACTTCTGGATTTAACTTGTTAGCGCCCAATTTTCCAAATGATTCAGGCCAAAAAGCGATTTATTGATGTTGCGTCTCAAAGTTTCGCCTTCGTGAACACATTACTCCTGTACATCAGATTGTTCTCTTGCTGGGAATCCGAAGATTCTGCGAATTCCCGTGCTGATATTGCCAAAAACTTAGTGTATAACCGGCCTCCATATTACAAGTATCGATAGTGCGAGATGATAAGAAGCTCATCTTTGTATATTTTTTTTATTCTCCAAAATTTGTAGGTTGGTACAGAAACATAACATGTAACCAAATGAATTTACTTTGATGCAAATAAAAGAACTTTTGTTAATTGCTCCATTATTTGGGTTTGGCGGTATTTATAAAGTGACGAATAATGTATGCTTCTCCTTCTCCTTCCACGTGAGAGATACTTTAGACATGCACATGGTAGCAAGTCGTTATGAGTCCTGGAGGATCATTTGGCATGGATCCTATTCTTGATCAAAAGGTCAACGGTTTGACCAAGAAACAAAACTTAACAATGGGCTTACACAAGGTTTGAATTCACAAAACAAAAAATGAAAATGTGAATACTTAATAAAAAAAACAATTATCAAAATTGGTTATGATTCTAAATTGGAGATAAAATGGGAAACTAATAACAAAAGATCGGATCTATAAATAATGTAAGGAGAAAAATGGGTAAAAGAGAACAGGAAAGAAAAGACCTAAATCATGGTTATAAAAATGGAGGATAGTTTATGGCATGGAAATTTGTAAGGATTTTATCTTAACAATCGATGGATTTTAAAATAAAGGTGGCAATAATGAAACAAAAAGAAAAATAAATTGACAAAAGTATGGGAGATGGATAACTGGGTTTAAAGTGAATCCGAACCAACCCTCCATATAAATCATGACCCATGCACTTTTCCTCCTCATTTTGAAGACAAAACCAACCATGATGAATCCACGAATTAATAATACTTCAAATCAACCCTTTTGAATCGCTTGGTTACATCATTCTTGAATCGAGTCATAAACAAAGAATAATGTCTCTTGACCACAATGATGGATGATAGGGATGATCTCGTAATAGGTCAGATTTTGTTTTAATGATAATATATCGAAATAAATCTTCTAAATAGGAACAAGCAAATCACAAGAGTGTGCTTCAATCTCCCATATTTGCAAATATTAAGACCCAAAACAAATGAACACGAGACGTGAACCAACCGAAGAAATAAATATGAGGGCAAATTTTGGGGTGTTACAGCTGCCCCTATCCAATCTCTGTAGAACTGCATGGATGATAGCAATGGCTTTCATACATTTGAGGTATGCAGGGATTGGATACTAGAAACATCCAGAAAATTTGCCCTTTGTGGCGGAAGACCAGGGAAATAAACTCAACCGAACGATCTCCGCTTGGATATAATTATGACGGTAAGAATCATAAACGGGGGATGCCTTTTGAGTAATGCCAGATGGCTACTGGCTTGCCACACTGTGGGTGGACTTGTAATATGATGCCACCCTGAGGATGGACTTTCGCCAATCTGCGGTTGGGCTTCAGATACTTTACCACACTGCGGGTGGATTGCTGGATAATTTGCCACACTACGGGTGGACTTTAGATGCCACACTGCAGGTGGACTTTTGCTCACTACGGGAGACTTTTGCTCACTACGGGAGACTTTTGAGATTTGCCACGCTGCGGGTGGACTTTTGGAACTTGCCACCCGAAGATGGGCTTTGGCCAATCTGCGGCTGGACTTCAAAATACATTGCCACACTGCGGGTGGACTTTGGAAATGATGCCACCCTGAGGATGGACTTTCGCCAATCTGCGGTTGGACTTTTGCTCACTACGGGAGACTTTTGCCCACTGCGGGGGACTTTAGAGATTTGCCACACTGCGGGTGGACTTTTGAAAATTGCCACCCGAAGATGGACTTTGGCCAGTCTGCGGCTGGACTTTTGCTCACTACGGGAGACTTTTCCTCACTACGGGAGACTTTTGCCCACTACGGGGGACTTTTGCCCACTGCGGGGGACTTTAAAGATTTGCCACACTGCGGGTGGACTTTTGATAGCTTGCCACCCGAAGATGGACTTTGGCCAGTCTGCGGCTGGACTTTTGCTCACTACGGGAGACTTTTGCTCACTACGGGAGACTTTAAAGATTTGCCACACTGCGGGTGGACTTTTGAAGCTTGCCACCCGAAGATGGACTTTGGCCAGTCTGCGGCTGGACTTTTGCTCACTACGGGAGACTTTTGCTCACTACGGGAGACTTTTGCTCACTACGGGAGACTTTTGCTCACTACGGGAGGCTTTTGCCCACTACGGGGGACTTTTGCCCACTGCGGGGGACTTTTGCTCACTACGGGAGACTTTTGAAACTTGCCACCCGAAGATGGACTTTGGCCAGTCTGCGGCTGGACTTTAAAACACTTTGCCACACTGCGGGTGGACTTTGGAAATTGCCACGCTGTGGGTGGACTTTGGCCAGTCTATGGCTGGACTTTTGCTCACTACGGGAGACTTTTGAAACTTGCCACGCTGCGGGTGGACTTTTGGAACTTGCCACCCGAAGATGGACTTTGGCCAGTCTGCGGCTGGACTTTGCATATGCTGAATTTGCACGGCATGTTGCCCCATGACACTGGGGATATTATGTCTTGAGTATTGTTAATGAACTGGTGTGAATGTAAAAGAATTCCTGACGCGGAAGTGATAAGTCTCTGCTGACTCTGTGGGGAAACACAATGATCGCGAATTCGATATCAAGTAGTCCCGTGGGGATAACATATCTGTCTGAGAGGAGCGTGAATAATTCATCTGTCCGAATCATCACCTTTGCCAAAAATAAATTGGACTTTTAGATTTGAGGGTCGTGCCCCAGGATACCTTGATTATTGAGGAATATCCACTCTTATGGACCTGCTGGGGATGACTAGAAACCGTGACACATCCTGCTGAGGAGGAAAGATTTCAAGTTGTCTCGTGCTGGGGATTAGTTGCTTCGGTAGGGATTTTACCTCAAGAGGATTTTACAAAAGACTTGGCGTCTTTTAAACTCTTAGGTATCATAACGACTACATGATTCAGTGTAACAACCTTGCTGAGGAGGTAACCATTGTCAATGCAGATGAGTTTGTATCTGTCAGAAGTGTTGAACGAGATAGTTGTCTTGTCACGTGACCACGGTATTCTAAACTCCGGGTAAATGTTTCCGATCGCCTGTCTTCAGGAAAGAATGAACCCTCGTACTATTAGGGTGGCCTGCCCCAGTATGAGTACTTGAATAGTTTTGCTCTTGACTGACTAATCTTCGCTCTTGGAGAGATTTGAATCTCGAGGTGATTGCCCCAGTTTGACTGACATTTGAAGAGATTGCTCCACGTAACTGCCCCGGATTGGCTCAGTACTCTAATTTTGAAGAGATTGCTCGACGTGACTGCCCCGGATTGGCCGGGTACTCTGATTTTGAAGAGATTGCTCGACGTGACTGCCCCGGATTGGCTGGCTCTTACCATGACTAATTGGGAAAGTCCCTGCTCTATGAAGTTTTATTCGGAAAAGTGCACCTCGACGTGACAGTCTTTCAGAAGTTTTAGACTTCTCAACCTGGCAAGCTTGAGCTTCTGGATTGAATTTCCGCATGTGAACCGATTATGATGCTCAACAAATGTATGCAAGTGAGAAAATGTTTATTCTTAGAATGAAAATCCTAATTCAACAAACATGTTAATCTTGAAGTTTTGAAAATGGATCGTTAACCTTCGTGAGCGAATCACTGGTTAAGATACGACCTTTATTTGAATGAAAATATGTACATGCAATACCAATAAGTGTCTTTTTAGCACAACTCATAGGAGTCAGGAATGCGGTCTCGTGGTAGTACGCTCTCAAATTAACCCTGTTTCAGTTAGGACTTTTGAGGGTTGTATCGTGGCCTGGTTCACGGTTATAGAAACAAAGGATATAGGCTCGAAGTTCATTTGTGCCCACCCACTCTACGTGATGTTCTTCATTCCTAAATTCAGCCAGTTTTCACAAGCATTCACCTTTCATAAGAGTTTTGTGTTGATTGAGGAACCATTGCTACTATTAGTTCAAGCACCAATCAGGTTATTGTTGAGAGTCAGTCACTCCTCTATTTTCGTGTCTGTGTCACACGACTTTGTTCTCATTTGAGGATCTTTATTGTGTAATCCTTTTCCGTCTTTCGCTTTTGTATTATTTTGCTTATCCCTAACTTTTGCCTGGACTGATTCCTTTGAATCTTTGATTGTGAAGTCCAGCGGGATGCCCTAACTTTTGCCTAAGTCGCTTGTTTTCAAGTTTCGACTTAGCGGGCCTTTTCTTTTCTTTTTCTTTTTGCCTTTTGAACAAGTCGCGTGACATTGTTTGTCTTGATTTCTTCACGAGGGTTGTGACTGCCTCATTTTGTGGTCGACGAAGGATAACCATTGTGGTTGTCAATCTTTGGACCTTTTGACTTGGATAACCATTGTGGTTTCGGGTCTTTGGACCTCTTGATTAGCATAGTAGAATGCAACGGATCTTCAAATACACTTCTTTATGAAAGTTTGAACGCTTGGTCTGACTAGCTGACGTCTACCCTGCCCCTGGGTTATATGTGAGGTTTTTTATTTGAAAATAAACTCCTACTACAAGGCTCAAAGGGGTTAGCAAGGGTTTATCTTCCTTATATCTCCAGTGTTTAGGATTTGAAACAATGCCTGTACATCGTTAACAAGGTCTTACTTGAGAGCACACAATTAGAGACTTTGCGTTTTTGTTTCGTCATTCTTCCTCATAGAGCTTAAGCATGACAATTGGTATCACAATGTACACATGCAAGATTATAAGGGAATGCAAATGAATTTACTTCAAGAAAAACATGTGAGTTTTATTATTGCTAACATTCAAAAGCAAACAACTTTCATACATGTAGACAAATGTTTAGCATATAAAAGAAACTACAAATGGAAATGCAGTAAAGAAACTGAATATTGCCGTAGTTGAGGAGGCTTGGCTCCGTCTGGACCTGTTAGTCTTGGATACTTTCAACGATCAATAGCTCTTTTCACAGACTTGTAATCTTAAATTTGCAGTTGCATGCCCAACCATGGTAGTAATGCTTCCTCTTCTAGCTATTCTGACTCTGACGCGAGACATCTGAAGGAAAGAGTGAAGCTGGGGAGTAAAGTTGCCCCATAAGTTTGCTCGGAAAGACCTGACGATCTTCTGCCTACGTATCTCCATTGACTGATGACCAATGAAGAATCAGAGCGACGTAGTTCCCCTCAATAGGGATGAAAAACGAACAATGAAGAAAGGCAAACACATAAATGCCATCACTGAGAGTATTTGAATACTGCTGGCTCTAATTGCTTCATGAATACCCTGGCGTCCTGGGTGATTAACTTGAAGACTTCAGCTTTATCGTAGACCATTTGGTAGAATAACCGTGACACTGGTTCCGTCGTGATTAGGCATCAGACTCTGGAGTACCTTTGGACGAGGAGAAAAATTGATTGTCTTGGACTCAATTAGGTCTTGCACCTTGTTCTGAAAAGCCCAACATTTCTCAATACTGTGCCCCTGGGCACCTGAATGGAATTCGCACCTGGAGTGGGGATCAAAATTTGGTGGTAGATTATCAGCAGAAGGAGCTCTCATGGTACGAAGCTCGACCAAGTTCAACTTCAGAAGTTCTGGAAGTAATACAGCATATGGACATGGGATAGGATCAAGTCTGCGGTTTCTCGCTCTTGTTCTTTCCTGAAACAGTCTCTGTACCTGTTGTTGCTGACCCTGTGGTCGTGATTGAAAACTTCGTTGTTGACACTGCGCTGGACGCCTGACATGTCCCTGTACTTTCTTACTCGTACTTGGCCGAGGAGTGAATGAAGATTGTTGATGCAGCCCCTTTGAAGACTTAGACTGAGCAATGATTCTAGGAGAAGGAAAGTTGACCACTTCTTTTGTATTCCTGCATGCTGAAGGAGGAGTTAGCTCGTGACACTCAATCAATCCCGTTTTGAGCAGTGGTGGACATAATTCAGCATAAGACATGTGTATCGGATCAATAACCCTTTCTTGAACTTGTTGATGACGGGTTGCTAGCAATGGAGGAGTTATAGACGAAATCGGTTGAAGTATTTCTCCTGGAAACCAAGGCGTAGCAGCTGAGGTGGATCCCTGACAAGGAAAGAAAGTGCTCACTTCTTTGGTAACGATTGGTGTAGGATCATTCAGTTCACATGTGGAGTTGGTTCCTATCTGATGCTCTTCCTGACTGCCGAGTGGCGATTGCTGGTGAAGAGATTCGAACTGTAGAGGAAATCCATCTAAAGAACCCTGATTTTTTGGACATCCCAAAGAGATGGGAGAAACATGACCTTCTGTTTGAAAAGCGGACACACAACTATCTTCCTTTTCCGACATAATATTCATGATTCCTGTAAGCAGCTTTATCTGAGTCTTCATCATGTTGAATTCTTCTCTTAGCAATTTCTGATCTTGGGACAACGCTCGAATGTCCACTACAACATGCCCCAGTTGGGCCTTCATCTCAGTCACCTCCGCTCGGAGTTGGTCCATATCTTGACAATCGTGATTCAAATTGACCATTTTGGAGAGAAACCAGGTCAGGATAAGAATTTGTCTCTGAAAACCTGTAAAAAATGCAAGGATGTATGCAAATGCCATGTTCGGTTATTTCCAAGGAATCCATCTGTTTTGATCCAAGTTTTAATGCAGAAGAAAATCCGACATAATCCAGATATGGGATCCTTAGAAGTAACTGAACATGTATGCTAAAATGCCATGATGTCATGTATGCAACTGGCATATGGTCAGCGGTCCGACGCTGGTGTGGATCAGATAACCAAGTGTTGGTGAAGATCATGATATCAGTATCTCTGTGCAGAAGTTCCAGAATTCTCAACCAAGTATCATATGGGACCGGATCATAACACGGAGTAATACTGGCAAAAGCGGGTATGTTGGAAGTTTTAGGGTTCCTGCAAACCTGTAAACCCCTCCCAATCTCACGGGTATTGCTACTACGGGTCAACATCACGGACTCTCAAAGCCGAATAGCAATAATACGTTCACCATCTCCGAAAAATGGCTCATGACCAAATCAGGGAATCGGTTTGGCATTATGTACTACTCAGGGAGGCCTCAGCTGAATTCCGGAAAAACAAGCATCCCTCATAAGTTCCCGGCTTCAAGCACTGAAGTCGAGAAACAATAGTACATTCATCCCGAAGGGTACAATACTACCGTCATACGACCAGTTGCTTTAACAGGGTTCCTATGAGAGAACAAAGGTCATCCTATGCGATTTCCTAGTGGGCCCTCGGGTGCGAATGGGTTTGCCACGAAATGTGGTCTGCCACTGTCACCACTGGAGAGGGTTGTTTCCACTAAGGTCCTCGATGATCGGTTCCCAGTGTTAGCAGCTCAGGTGGGAACATTCTATGGTCTGCCTAGGCAGTATAGAACATATCCCAAGAGAGCCTGATCTGGGTGTGGGACTCGTGAAAACTACACGTGCTCAAGACCACGCAAGCCACACGACTGCCCACTCTAAATCCTATGTGTATACTCAAGCCGGGTATTTGGCTTATCTCACAATAATCCCATCCCGCCAAGGAAAACCAGAACAGCCAGTACAGTATGCCAGTATATGCGACAGCAAAGTAAAGTGCAGAAAGCTATAAACAAAGCTATAAAGGAAAGCGATAAACTGTAAACAAAACAGTAAGGCTAATCTAAAGCATAACAGCAAATGAATAAGTACCCAAAGAAAAACAGAAACAGACAAGCGCTAGGATTGACTCTCAAAGGGGAAATTAGAATTTCTAAAGGTCCCCAGCAGAGTCGCCAGCTGGCGCTCCCGGGATTTTCATCCTGGTACAAACGCGAAAGTGGCGCGAAAAAGGTAGAGTCGCCAGCCAGACATTTTTATCCCAAAGGAATGGGAAAGGTAATGTTGCACAAACCTGAGGAAGAAGGAAAGGACGAGGCCTTGCGAACCAAAGATCTGGATACGGGAGTCGGTTACGAATTGAGAAGGTATTAGCACCCCAATCCGTCCGCCGTACCCGACGGGATCCACGCTTAAAAGTCTGTTTTCAAAGGGTGAAGAATAATATGCTGTTTAACTGAAAGAACAGCTATCTGGAATAAAATGGAAATGAGAAAAGAAATGGATTTAACAAATGGGAATAAAATGGGAAAATGTAGGGAAAAAGAAAGATTGTGCTCGAATGGGCCCTACCCCACTGCCTACGTACCTCATCTGGATAAATGAGGATCAGAGACGCCGTAGTTCGTCTAACTAAGGCTTACACTCGTTTGTGGTTTTTAGGATGACGTTGCCATAGCTCTAGCTCAGGTGTTACCGGCTCTGACACGAGGATGTTTACCGTATCGCTGTTTGAACTGTCGAGACAAGTCATGAAGAGTATGAGATGAGAATAGAAGATGTGACTTCTTGGTTTGTTGTTTTTTATAAGAAATGTTTTGAATTTGTGTTTATTGAATGTACAACACTAAAGACTATGACACAGGAGCGAATACTTTCCAAGATCGCCCCCAATGGAACGTTTGTAAAGCATCCTAGAAGAGTGAAGGAGACCTCCACTGATCATTTCCCGTATAGCTTAAGGCTCGTGGCGCATTGTACACCTTTCCTTTATTAAATGTTTTTGATTTTCTTTTAAGATGAGAAGAGACTCAAGTTATAAAAGGTAAACATTCTAAGGGAACTAAACTTACCCTAACAGTTGAATTCATGGATAACCTAAGGTTAGTGAGGTTTGCAATTGAATCTACCTAAGAAATATAAAACATGCAAGTAAAAGAAACTAGCAATAGGGTCCTCCTAGGTCATGGTAGGTAAAAACGCATATGAAATGTAAACAGGATGAAACAATGATGTGTGTAGGTCGGTTGCGTGGTGCTAAGACACACGACTTATGGTATGAAACATACAAGGTTGGATATGGGTTGAATGGAATGGAACGAAGGTGACCGTGGAACCCTAGAATAATATAAACTTTATTTATTTATTTAAAAGTATACTCGACGTTGGATCGAATACTTTATTTGTTTTAGAAAATTTGGTTTTCTAACGATTTGTTTTTATCTTTTCTAATCCTAATTAAGGAAATTATAAAAGCATACAAGTTCTAAGCTATTACATCACAAAATACACCAAGCATAAAACACAATTAAGGCATAAAAATATCCAAGTCCAATTAGCCAAACCTTGCAAAACACCTTGCACACAAAGAAAAAAGCAAATAGTTAGTAAATGATATGAATTATGTACATGCATAATGAGAAGGAATGAATTACAATGGCAAAAATATTAAAAGTCATGAAAAAAATATGAAATTAATTTCCTAAGGTCTTGAACTTGATTATATCCCTATGCTAAAAAATCTCTAAAAAATTCTTATTTTAACTAAGGCAAACGACCACTTAAACCTAACTAAAATTTAATCACAAAATTACACAAATTATACTACCAAAACAATAGCAAAAATGTCCTACAAATTCACCAAAAAATATTATAGGTCTTTTAACTTGTCTTTTAATAGTAGCAAAAAGAATGGGTCAAAAAAGTTATGGGAAGTGGCCTAAATAAATTATACAATTTTATGTGTCTACATGAGAATTCAACACAAAACCAATTAAATTAAAATTCGAAATTAAATTGAAAAAAGATTAATTTCAGAAAATAAAAATTGAGCATGTTTATAAAATGACTTAATGTTCTAATGTAATTTTTATAGAATTTTATTATGTCTTCTACTATTTTTTTGTAAATTAATTTGGAAACTATATAGAAATAGAATCTAAAAGAAAGGAAATAGGAAAGGGGGTAAGAATAGAAATAATTCTCAGTTAATAAAACATATGGGCTGAAAACAGGAGGTGGGAGTAGCGACATCTTGGGCCCATTAGCACAGGGCCTGGGGAGTCCACCCTATGGGACTGCGGTCAACATAGTTGACTCTCTGGGAACCATTAGATCTAGTCCTCCTTATAGTATCCCTATCATACGGTTCCAAGAACACAAGAACATGATAACTACGGTATACTACCGCACACGGAATTATCCGCGTCAAGAACCTCTTGGATTTTCAAACGAATGGACTTAATTACCTTTAATTATCCTTAATATCCACCTTAACTAGCCTTAATATTTTCTTAAAATTCTCATTTACATTAATTTCTATTGATTCTTGTCATTATTCTTATTAATTTCAAATGTTTAACAGCTAACATTATATAATAATAATAAAACAAGAAAAGGAACCAAAATCATAACAGGGGCGAAACTCTCCTGAAGAACCCTAGGCCCTCTTCGTCTTCCCCCTTTCACACCAACCCTAGCGGCCGTCGGAAAGGAAACGATGCCGCCGTAGAATACCAAACCGTAGCCACCATCCCTCTCATCCTTGCTTTCATCTTCTTCTTTACAAAACAAAACCTAAAAAAAAAGCTCTTATTCCCTAACTCGCCGCCGCCACTCAATTTCGTCATCTCCCCCCTTCAGACAAACACTAACAAATTCTTTCCGGAACAAAAATAGAAGAAAAAACCACCGCCATACCTTCAATCAAACGGATGAGGTTCAAAGACGGACTTTCGTTTACCTTTATCCCCGCCGCCGAAACAAAGCCGCGCCACTGAGAGACGCTCATGGCTTCCGTCATCTACCACCTACGCCTTCGCAACCTCACGCAACCTAGTTCCCCCAACCTTAACTCAGTATCACGAAACCCTAACAAGTGAATCTCCCACACCAATCTCTCAAGCTCATGGCTAAAGTTCAGAAGCAAAGGGGGTTTTGTTCCTCTAATCGCAACCTTTATCCTAGTAAAGAAGGTTTTCAAGTTTCAAGGAGACATCAACGTACCTGCGAAACGAAGATGATTCCACAAGAATTTCTCGCGTAAGTTCCTGATTTGAATTCTTTCGTATTCCTCGCGCGTTGAGCTTATACTGGTGTTGTTTTTCCGCTTGCAGGTAAAATCTTTGATGAAGATGTTTGAGGAGAAAATCCTGATAGCGTTTACGGATTGGTGTTGTGCTATAGATCACAGATGCTAGCGCGGCGGATTGAAGGAGCGGCCATGACGATCAATCTTCGGGAGATGTTGTTGAAGAGGTCACGGATTGAAGCTGAACTTGGATTCCACATTTGATCAGGTAGTTTTGCGTTCTCACTGATGGTGTTCTTGCTGTGTTTTTGTCTTTCGGGTTGTATGTTGATTCATTTCCGTGTTGATATGGTTCTTTCAACTGTAGGTGAAATCCTTGGCGGAGATGGTTGAAAGTTGATGATTGGGATCGATGAAGGTGCAATGGAGTTTGTGCGGATAGGTAGAAGAAGATGATGGAGGATGTGTTTGGAGATTCTTCGGATTACTCTCAAGTTGTGGTTGTTACACTGATGGAGGGCTCTAGTCAATCACGATGCAAGAACACCTTACAAGCCGCTTCAAAACGTACTTCATATTGTTGTTACAGATGACTTTGCGATGGTGGATTCATCTCTATTGTTAACGGTTTTGGAAGAACGATTGAACTGATGAAGCTTGGCCGCCATATTGAAAGTTGGTGATAAAGAACAGACTGAAAACCAGTAAGTGATCCTTTATCGATTTCCTTTTGATCTTTCTCCTCCTGCGATGCCCTTAATTGTGTTCTGATGCTTTCTTCCTATGATTTTTTGAATCATGGTTTAGGTAGAAGATTGAGGGATGGTCATGGAGGTTCAGAATCACAGGGTATGATGACTGTTCCCTGAAAGAGGGTTGAGGATGGAAAATGTGGCGGATTGTTGTTTTTCTGATAAGGAAAAGATGAAGCAAAAATTCCAGCCCCCCTCAAGAAGAAGAAGATCAAATGCTTTTCTATATTAATGGTGAGTGTCTTGTGATGCATTTTTAATTCAGTTAGAAGTTGCTAGAGTTTGTTAGATCTCTAACCGAATTCGGTTATGATTCGTAACTGTTTCCATTTTCACTGCACCCTTCTCCATTTTCTTTTATGCTGATTTTTCTTTCTTCTTGAATCTGAGTGTTACCTTTTTCTTAAAAGTCTTCTATCTCCTGCTTTTATCTTGACAGTAGCCACACAATGTATACAACAATTTTGCGTTTGAATAGAGATTAATGAGAATGCTCGGTTCTCGTATGACATTGGCTCCTTTTTGTTTGATGCAGGGCTGGAATAATACAGGTTATATATCATTCGCAAGAATGGAGACGTACACTTGGACATGCTGAACCTTGGGAATTACGGAGATTAGCTATGCCGGTTGGAAACATTCACAACACTGCATTTTATCTCAGATTCCATTGCCCTTTTCCTCACCTTTCGTAACCATTACTTCTTGTATTTTGCTGGAAACTATTAATTGGCACAACTTCTGGATTTAACTTGTTAGCGCCCAATTTTCCAAATGATTCAGGCCAAAAAGCGATTTATTGATGTTGCGTCTCAAAGTTTCGCCTTCGTGAACACATTACTCCTGTACATCAGATTGTTCTCTTGCTGGGAATCCGAAGATTCTGCGAATTCCCGTGCTGATATTGCCAAAAACTTAGTGTATAACCGGCCTCCATATTACAAGTATCGATAGTGCGAGATGATAAGAAGCTCATCTTTGTATATTTTTTTTATTCTCCAAAATTTGTAGGTTGGTACAGAAACATAACATGTAACCAAATGAATTTACTTTGATGCAAATAAAAGAACTTTTGTTAATTGCTCCATTATTTGGGTTTGGCGGTATTTATAAAGTGACGAATAATGTATGCTTCTCCTTCTCCTTCCACGTGAGAGATACTTTAGACATGCACATGGTAGCAAGTCGTTATGAGTCCTGGAGGATCATTTGGCATGGATCCTATTCTTGATCAAAAGGTCAACGGTTTGACCAAGAAACAAAACTTAACAATGGGCTTACACAAGGTTTGAATTCACAAAACAAAAAATGAAAATGTGAATACTTAATAAAAAAAACAATTATCAAAATTGGTTATGATTCTAAATTGGAGATAAAATGGGAAACTAATAACAAAAGATCGGATCTATAAATAATGTAAGGAGAAAAATGGGTAAAAGAGAACAGGAAAGAAAAGACCTAAATCATGGTTATAAAAATGGAGGATAGTTTATGGCATGGAAATTTGTAAGGATTTTATCTTAACAATCGATGGATTTTAAAATAAAGGTGGCAATAATGAAACAAAAAGAAAAATAAATTGACAAAAGTATGGGAGATGGATAACTGGGTTTAAAGTGAATCCGAACCAACCCTCCATATAAATCATGACCCATGCACTTTTCCTCCTCATTTTGAAGACAAAACCAACCATGATGAATCCACGAATTAATAATACTTCAAATCAACCCTTTTGAATCGCTTGGTTACATCATTCTTGAATCGAGTCATAAACAAAGAATAATGTCTCTTGACCACAATGATGGATGATAGGGATGATCTCGTAATAGGTCAGATTTTGTTTTAATGATAATATATCGAAATAAATCTTCTAAATAGGAACAAGCAAATCACAAGAGTGTGCTTCAATCTCCCATATTTGCAAATATTAAGACCCAAAACAAATGAACACGAGACGTGAACCAACCGAAGAAATAAATATGAGGGCAAATTTTGGGGTGTTACAGCCTCCCAGTGGGAAGAAGGAGTCAAATGCTGTTTCTGGTCAACCTGATCGTAATAGAAGGAATCAGTTTGTGAGTGCAGTCCATATCTCCAATCCAACTCCTACAACACCAGAGCAACCACAGGGAAATCAACAGAGGGCTAAAAGGCAGTTCACTAAGATCAACATGTCAATGGCCCAAGCATTGCAACACTTGTTGAAGGCTGAACTTATCACTCTGAAAAATGCTCCTCAAAATCCTAATGTTACCTCTCCCAGGTACAATCCTAATGCACGATGTGCATATCATTCGAACTGTCAGGGACATGATACCAATAGTTACTGGGTATTGAAGAACAAAATTCAAGATATGATTGAGGCTGGAGAGATTGAGTTTGACCCTCTGGGTACTCCAAATGTGATCACTGCTCCCATGCCAAATCATGAGAAGACTGTCAATACAATTGATGAAGATTCACATATTTCCTCGGTTGCAGAGTTGACTGCACCATTGTCTGTTATCAAGAAGAAGCTAGTACAAGCTGGGTTCTTTCCAGGTTGTCGTGAAGATTGTTTGTATTGTACCTATAAGCCGGATAGCTGCTGGAGGTTGAGAGATGGAATTCAACGTCTTATGAATAACTATACCATAGTGTTTTAAAGGACTCCACCTTATGTGGAAAGTATGGTTGATCATATAACTAAGCGTGCGAAGGTTGAAGAGGTGGATATGGTTGATAAAGTGCCGGTGAGAATTACTTCTAAGGGTGTCGCTCCCAATAAATGAGACTGGCTCAAATAAGGTACAGACGCGAACGGTCGGCGAAGGGATGATATGAGAACACACAGGAGTGAACTCAAGGGAAAGAAAGAGTCGCCAGCTAGGCATTTTTATCCCGGAGGAAAGGTAATGCTGCATAAACCTAGAAAGATATGGATAAGACGGTTGCGAACCAGAGAGACTGAGAAAGGGGGTTGGTTACAACCTGGGAAGGTATTAGCACCCAGATTGTCTGTCGTACTCGACGGGATCCACGCTTAAAAGATTTGTGTTTTAAAGGGGGAGTGTCAGTGCAATTTGTGTATAAAGACTGGAAAAGGATATACAGGTGTCAGTGTAAAGAAGTGTAAAGTGTAATATGAAAGTGTCAGTGTAAGAATAAGAGTGAAATGCTCATGATAATAAGGCTAAGAAAATAACACTGGAAAGAGGGGGAATATACAGAGACTTTTGTTCGATAACAATTAAGTTATGCCTACGTATCCTCTCGTGCAATGAGGAAGTCAGAACACCGTAGTTCGACCCAAAGAGATTGAAAGGTAAATTGACTTGTGAACTGCTTACTTACCTATGCTCAAGTGTATGACTTGTCTGGCTCAGGTGCAAACTGTCTTGCATTAGACGGAAGAAGCAAGTTCTCGTTTATGAGTGAATGAGATGAGGAAAGAATCCCGAAGGAGACGATTATTGCTTGTTTTTGAGTTTTCAGTCTTTTATTGTTTTTGAAAGTTTGTCATAAGTTAATGAGCTTAAGCCTAAACCAATGGATTTAGTGAACTCATCACATCTTCCCTCTGATTAGGGGTAATGAGAATACCTTAAGTGTGAAGTCAGCTTCTCACACTTAATCACCATGATGTAGGATTAAGATCATTAACCTACTTGTGATTAATTAGATGTTTTTGGTGTTTTTGTTTAGTGTTAAGTAATGAGATTAAGCCATAATCAGGGATTAAACAGACTCATTACACCATCCTAATAGAAGGATAATAGATGAGAATGTTTAAGCTGAGGAAAGCTCCTCAACTTAATCCATGATTAGGGATTAAACTCATGACAAAACAAAACCTTTATTAAATGGATTTTAGCTAATGATAAGATTAAGAAGTGAGTTTTATGGTGGGTAAGACAACTTGAGGGGGACTTGTCCATTAACACTAGGGTTAGTCCTTCTTAACCAATTAAGGAAGAATTAGAACCCTAATGCAAGGCCCAAGTTACAAGCTTGATGTCTTGATGATTATTAAGTGAATTGATTAAAGGATTTAAACACATTAAGGGTTTAACACTTAGGATTAAAGTTATACACTCCATCCTAATAGAAGGATGCAGTCATAAGCTTAATCACAAAGCCTTAAAGCCTTTATGGTTTAGTCCCTGATTATGAGATGAGAAGAGAAGACTCAATGAGACACAAAGGTAAAATCTAAATGGGGGACTAATCAAAACCCTAGTTATTGTCATGCTTGGTTGTTCCTAAGGTTTGTGAGGTTTACAAGAAAGACCTTCAGAGGAACCACCAGGAAGCAGATGAAAGGAGCAAAGAGAAGCAAAGTAACTTGCTTCATTTAAGAAGACAAGTCACTTGGAGAAAGAAAGTGAGATGAAGAAGAATGAGCAAGCTCAATCTCAAACACAAGACAAAAGGCAGCAATGATGCATAAGAGAGATGAAAAGAGTTTGTGAGAAGTGAAGGCAAATTCACTTCTCAAAGTTACTTACCACCTGAAAAGTTAGTGAAAGAAATGCAATGCAATGCAAAATGAGATGAAATGGCATGATGTAAAACAAAACCATAAGCATGTGAGTGATGTTAATGATGCTATGAGATGATGCAAACATGAGACAAGGCATGAGAATGATCATACAAACATATGGATGTAAATGAAGCATGTTTAGAACCATGAACATACATGAAAAGTTATGAAATGCAAATGTCATACAACATGACAAATGAAAGATGCAATGATCAAACATGATTCTAATATGTCTTAAGATGTATTATGAATCAAATGGATGCACAAAATGTCATGGCAAGTTATGGTATGCAAGCAAATGGGAGATGGATGCAAATGAAAGTCCAAAATTAGGGTTTATGATCAATGCACCAAACAAAAATCAAAACCAGAAGCAAACATCATGATAAAAAATTGAAAATGCATTCAAAGGAACCCTAAACCTATACAAACTCACTGCCCAAAGGAGGGGTTCTAACTCTTAACCTAATGAGGGTTATGAATTTCTTAAGATTGTTAGGGTTTTAAGGTACCTTGTCAAGAAAAATGTCAAACAAATAGGAAATGCAAGATCAATTCATGCCAATTTAATCCTATAAACTACATGCTAAACATGATGCGATGCAAAAATAATCAAAGTCTAACTCTTAAAGGCTAGGCAGAAATGAATTTTTGAATATTGGATCAAAATAATGCTTTGAAATGAAATTAATTCCATGGAAAATTGTCAAAAGACATCAAGATCAAAAAAGAAATTTGGTTTAAGGGTTGGACAATGTTTCTAAATGATTTTAAATGTCTCATGAATTTTTTTGTGATTTTTAAATACCTAAAAGTATTTTTTATTAATTAATTCTCATTAATTAATTAAAAATAAACTTTTAAATGATTTAAAAATAATTTTTAATGCAAAAAATAAAAATAAAAAATGTTTTTGGTTTCTGAAAATTAATAAAAGCTTGGATAAAATTTTCAGAATTTTTCAATGATTTTTGCTATTTTAAACAAAATGTAGAAAACAAATGAATTTAAAAAGAAAATAAAATGGAATAAATGAAAAGTATGCGCATCCAGTGGCCAGGATTCAAACTCAGGAAGTAGGGAAAGACTGCGCGCCAGATCTAAGGGTTGGGATTCAAACTGACCTAATTTCCATTTTATATTAATTAAACTGAATTAATTAGGTTAATTGTGGATTAGGGTTTCTAATGACACATCCTAGCCATCAAAACGCGCGCGGGTCAACTCTGGTCAGCCTATCCAACGCTCCACATTCAAACTTCATTAATGACCCTAATTAAACCCTAAACACTTTCAGGTGGCCGGAGAAGACTTCCGGTCGTCTTCTCCGGCCAGACCCTCACCTGAAAGTTGCTAACTTTCTTAAAACGCTATGAAAATGAAATCTAATTGCCCAGAATCCATCCCCATTCAACATTGAATCAAAACCCCCAAACAAAAATCATTTTTCATTCATCAATCATGTGAATCGAAGCAAAACATATTTAGGTCAGAAAAATTTCAGAACACGATTACATGCTTATTTCTCAACCATTTCAAAAAGTAAAAACATCAGAGTGATCAGCAAAGCATGAGGAACAAACTAGAAACTTAAAAACTCATTTCTGGAAAAAAAGTTCTTGAGATACCTGAGCTTGAGCTTTCTCAGTTTGCAACTTTCTGACCTTCTTTCTTTGTGCAAACCACTCCTCTTAAGCCCCTGATGAAGTCTTGATACTTGGAAGGAGTTTGTGATGGCTGGCTTGGAAGATTACAGAAGTTCTGTTCAAGGGAGGGTGGTGATCGTGTTTTTGATTCAGGGAGTTTCAGGCTATGGTGATGGGTGGTTTTTGATCAGTGAAGCATGATGAGTTTGTTTGTGAAGTTTGTTTATGTGTTTGAAGGCTGTGCTGAGTGTTTCGAATGCTTTTGCAAGTTGGAGCAAAAATGATAACTATGGCTTGTGGGCAAGATCAGAGTATGTTGTGTGTTGTGTTAGGCTGGCTTTTGTCCATGTATCAAAAGGGGATAGGTCAGAAAGTTGTTGGTGGCCTATGGTGATTGGTATGGGTCTTTGGCCAAAATGTCAACTTGATTTGTACTTGAGGTATGGGCCATGGTACAACTTGCTTTTTGGCATGCTTTGGCTCAGCTTGAATCAAGGAATGCTATGGAAAAAGTCTAGAGGCAATGCAGCAAGTGGTTTGTAATTTGTGATAGGTTTTGCAAGTTGGTTCATGTTTTGCCCCCTTTGATATTTCTTGCTCCATAAGTCATAAAAATGGGTGATCCTTTGATGCAATATGACTTTTAGGTCTTGGTACATGCTTGTATGAAGATTAGAAGTCCATTTGATAGCACAATTTGCCTTGGCAAGTGATTTTGCAACTTTGCCTCTTTGGTAGAAAACTTGAAATTATGTGATTTTTCCCAACTTTGACAAGCCATAACTTTTGATCCAAAATGAATTAGGTCATGTTCTTGTACTTTTTGAAAAGGGAATGATCCATTCTACAACTTTCATGACCAAAGTTTTTCCATTTGAAGCATTTTTGAATCAAAAAGTAAAGGTTGAAAAAGTTTCCCAAAATGGCAATTTTCATTATAAGTCAACTTTCCCAAAAAGTCAACTTTGCAAATGACTTGAAATTCTTCAATATTGTGAACTTCCAACATCTTCCATGATCAAATAAAGATCATACACAATCAAAATGATGAAGAACACCCTTTGGTTGGGTCATTGGGGGCCTCAGATGCCCTGATTTTGCACTGACTTGCTCAAAAAGTCAACTCTTGATCAGATGACTTCCCCATGGAATTTCTTCATGAAAATTGATATGCATGCTCCCTATACCATATAGAGACCAATAGAAACAAGAATGACCAAAAAATTTGGAGTTATGGCCTTTGAAACCAAAACCCTAATTCTAGGTCATCTGTGCAGTCAAACTTGGCTCTGCTTCCATGCCATTCTCAGTTCTTGTGATTCTTTGACATCCTTGACCTTGTGGGGATATAATATGATGCTTGAACATACATGGACCCCTTTGAGATGATTTAAGACCTTTGGAGTGGCTCAAATGGCTCAGGGATGGATCAGATCACAAACCCTGGATGCAGATGACTTTGAACCAATGCAATGAAGCAAAAATGTGGTATGAGATGCTATGTTTGGGTTTATGCATATGAAATGATCACAAGCCATGGTGTGAATGGGTGAGGGAAAATTTGGGGTGTTTACAAAGGGTCCTGTCAAAATCACTCATAAGGGTCCAATTAAGATTACTGCTGAAGGCCCTGTGAAGATTGTTGCTGAAGCTAGAGTGGCTCCTATGGTCATTACCACTCCTGGTCCTATTCCGTATACTTCTGATAGAGTTGTGCCTTGGCATTATGGGTCTGATGTTTATATCCATGGTGTTAAGCAGGAACCCTTGGCTGATATGCCTGTTGATGTTGATAATATTGCTGGATCTAGTAAGATCACACGAAGCGGAAGAGTTTTATCTCCTCCAGTTACCTCCAAGAATGCAGTTACTCCAGCTGCTACCTCCACCACTGATGCTCGGGGAAAAGGTCCTGTTATTGAACCTATACCAAATGATGTGCCAGCTGCTGATGATCTTTCTAAGCAGATGGAAGAAGTATTGAAAATCATTCGCAAGAGTGATTATGACATTGTTGATCAATTGGGGCATACTCCCTCCAAGATTTCTATGCTGTCTTTATTGTTGTGCTATGAGGCTCATGCCAAAGCTTTGATCAAGTTTCTGAAGACTGCTCATGTACCAAATGAAATTTCTGTTGACCAGTTTGAAAATTGTGTTGCACACTTGACCTATGATAATGGGTTGGGTTTCTCTGATGCTGATTTGACTCCGGCCAAGAGGGATCATAACAGGGCTCTGCATATCTCCATTGAATGCAGGGGCACTACCCTGTCACATGTATTGATAGACAATGGTTCCTCTCTGAATGTGTTGCCCAAAGAAGTCCTGAATAAGCTTAGTCCTGAAGATGCTGTGTTGAAACCCAGTAATATAGTGGTGAAGGCTTTTGATGGTTCGAGAAGAGTGGTGCATGGAGAAATTGATCTCCCAATCAAAGTTGGTTCTCAGGTTTTCAATGCTACCTTTTATGTCATGGATATTCGTCCTTCATATTCTTGTTTGCTTGGGCGTCCCTGGATCCATGAGGCAGGTGCTGTAACTTCCACTTTACATCAGAAGCTGAGATATCCAGTAGAAGGGAAGGTTGTTACTGTCTACGGAGAGGAAGGGTATATGATTAGCCACGTGAACACCTTTAAGTATCTTGAAGTGGAAGGTGAATACGTTGAAACTCCGTGTCAGACATTTGAAGTGGTTCCATGGATTGTTAATGATTATGAAGCTCCTCCTGTTGTCAAGAAAGTTCCTGTGGTCACTAGAGTACCTCCTACAATGGCCTCCCTTAAAGATGCTAGAGCTGTGGTGGATGAAGGTGGTTGTACTATTTGGGGTCAGCTTCCTGATATTCCGTACAAGTCTGACAAATTTGGTTTGGGTTTCACTGCAGAGTCCCAGAAGGCTGTTCGTCGTGCTCGTGCTGTTCGTATCACCAATCAGGGGATTATGAAAGACCAGATTAATGTTGTGGGTGACTATGATGAAGACTACAACTTGGATGCTTGGATTTTTCCTACTGTGGGTGCTGGGCTCAATAACTGGAAGGCTGAAGATGTTATTCCTATCTCCTTTAGTCAGGAGTAAATACTATTACTGTGTTGTTACTTTTAAGTTTGTAATTTCTTGAACAATTAAAACTCTCAAGCCTTGTGCCTTACCCGGGGCACAATGGTGTGCTTGTTACGGGATGTCATTTCATTTGCATACTTCATTCAATAAAAATCAGTGGACGTTTCGTTTTAGTAAATATTGTGTTCCTTGTCTTTCTTTTATTTTATTTTATTTTTTACCTTTATCAGCTATGTGTTCTTACACACACCCACATCACTAAAATGCAGATCCTCATCCACTATGGATCCTGTTGATAACAGTTCTACTATTGCCAATTATAATTTCGAGAATCCGATCTATCAAGCTGAAGACGGAAATGAGGACGATTGTGAAGTACCTGTAGAGCTTTCTAGGTTGTTACAACAAGAAGAGAAAGCTATACAGCCACATGAAGAGCCAGTCGAAGTTGTGAATCTGGGAACTGAAGAAAACAGGAAGGAAGTCAAGATAGGGGATGAATTAGAGGATAGTGTCAAGAGAAGGTTGATTCAGATGTTACATGATTATGTGGAGATCTTTGCTTGGTCCTACGAAGATATGCCAGGGTTGGATACAGACATTGTGGTTCACCGTTTACCAGTAAAAGAAGATTGTCGTCCAAAGAAACAGAATGTTCGTCGTATGCGTCCTGAAATGTCAGAGAAGATTAAAGCGGAGGTAATGAAACAGTTTGATGCAGGGTTCTTAGCAGTGACTTCTTATCCTCAATGGGTTGCAAATGTGGTGCCGATACCTAAGAAAGATGGTAAGGTACGTATGTGTGTAGACTACAGGGATTTGAACAAGGCCAGCCCCAAAGATGACTTTCCACTTCCTCATATTGATGTTCTGGTAGACAATACTGCTCAGCATAAAGTGTTCTCTTTCATGGATGGTTTCTCTGGTTACAATCAAATCAAGATGGCACCTGAAGATATGGAGAAGACAACATTTGTTACACAGTGGGGCACTTTTTGTTATAAGGCGATGCCATTTGGTTTGAAGAATGCAGGGGCAACATATCAGCGTGCTATGGTGGCTTTGTTTCATGATATGATTCATCATGAGATAGAGGTATATGTGGATGATATGATAGACAGGTCCCAGAATGAAGAACAACATCTTGATCATCTGCATAAGTTGTTTGAGAGGTTGAAGAAATACAAGTTGAGATTGAACCCAAACAAGTGTACTTTTGGAGTTAGGTCTGGTAAACTCCTGGGCTTCATCGTCAGTGGAAAAGGTATTGAGGTGGATCCTGCAAAAGTGAAAGCTATACGAGAGATGCCAACTCCCCGTACTGAGAAGGAAGTTAGAGGTTTCTTGGGACGATTGAATTACATTGCAAGATTTATTTCCCAATTGACTGCTACCTGTGAGCCAATCTTCAAGTTGTTGAAGAAAGATCAGGTGATGGAATGGAATGATGAGTGCCAGACTGCCTTTGATGAAATCAAGAGATATCTCCTAGAACCTCCAATTTTGATGCCACCAGTTGATGGAAGACCCTTGATTATGTACTTAACAGTGTTAGACAACTCAATGAGGTGTGTGTTGGGGCAACATGACGAGTCTGGTTGAAAAGAGCAGGCAATATACTACCTTAGCAAAAAGTTTACCGACTGTGAAACAAGATACTCACTGCTCGAGAAAACTTGCTGCGCTTTGGCATGGGCTGCTCGCCGACTAAGACAGTATATGTTGACCCATACTACCTTATTAATTTCGAAGATGGATCCAATCAAGTACATATTCGAGAAACCTGCTCTCTCCGGAAGAATTGCAAGATGGCAAATGATCTTGACAAAATATGACATACAGTATACTACTTAGAAGGCCATTAAAGGGAGTGTTGTGGCTGATCATTTGGCTCATCAAGCAGTGGATGATTACCAGTCAATGAGTTTTGAGTTCCCTGATGAAGACATTATGATTATTACCAAAGAACCTGGACAATATGATGGACCTGAACAAGGATCCCGATGGACTATGGTTTTTGATGGTGCTTCCAATGCACTTGGTAATGGTGTTGGTGTTGTGATCAGTTCCCCTGAAGGTTGTCATACCCCGATTACTGCCAGACTTTGTTTCTATTGTACCAATAACATGGCTGAGTATGAGGCATGTATCCTAGGTATTAAAGCTGCTATTGATATGAAGATTCAGCTCCTAGACGTGTATGGAGATTCAGCCCTGGTAGTAAGTCAGATTAAAGGAGATTGGGATACCAAGCATGATAACCTCATTCCTTACATGGAGCATGTGTTGTCTTTGATCCCAAATTTTAAAGAGATTACCTTTGGACATATTCCACGAAGAGAGAATCAGTTGGCAGATGCTTTAGCCACCATGGCATCCATGTTTGAGATCAGCTGGGATGATGAAGCTCCCAAGATTACTATTGATAGATTTGAGAAGCCTGCATACTGCAATGAGATTGACACTGAAGAAACAGAGGAAAAGCCTTGGTTCTATGAAGTGAAAAGATACCTTGAAGTTCAGGAGTTCCCTGAAGGGGCATCTGTCAAAGATAGGAAATTTCTGAGAAGGTTTTCTGCTAAGTTCTTTTTGAGTAATGGGATTTTGTACAAGCGCAATCATGATTCAACTATGCATCGTTGTGTGGATAAGAAGGAAGCAACAGAGATTATGGAAGACATGCATGATGGGATCTTTGGCACTCATTTTAGTGGTCATACTATGGCAAAGAAGATATTGAGAGCAGGTTACTATTGGTCTACCATGGAAGTTGACTGCTACCAACATTCCAGAACATGTCACAAGTGTCAAATCTATGCTGATAAAGTGCATATACCTCCATCACCATTGAATGTGTTCACTGCTCCTTGGCCTTTTGATATGTGGGGCATTGATATGATTGGTGAGATCAAGCCTACTGCTTCTAATTGGCATCGTTTCATCCTGGTTGCTATTGATTACTTTACGAAGTGGGTAGAGACAACTTCATTTGCATCTGTGACCAAGAATGTTGTGGCTCGATTCATTAAGAATAATCTTATATGTAGGTATGGCATCCCTGAAAGGATTATTACTGACAATGACTCTAATCTGAACAACACTATGATTATTGATCTCTGCATGCAGTTCAAGATTAAGCATCACAACTCTTCTCCGTATCGTCCGAAGATGAATGAGGCAGTTGAAGCTGCTAATAAGAATATTAAGAAGATTATACAGAAGATGACTGTTACTTATAAGGATTGGCATGAGATGTTACCATTTTCTCTTCATGGTTATCGTACTACAATACGCACTTCAACAGGGGCAACCCCATTCTCCTTAGTCTATGGTATGGAAGCAGTTTTGCCCATTGAAGTTCAGATCCCCTCCTTAAGAATTATGAAGGATGCAGGCTTGGATGAAGATGAGTGGATTCAGACCCGACTTGACCAGATAAATTTGATTGACGAGAAAAGGTTAGCAGCAGTTTGTCATGGCCAGATGTACCAGAAACGAATGATCAAGGCTTTTAACAAGAAGGTTAAGACAAAGGTATATCAGGCTGGTGACTTGGTAATCAAGCGTATCATACTACCACAGGGTGATCCCAGGGGAAAGTGGACTCCTACATATGAAGGACCATTTGTAGTCAAGACAGTATTCTCAGGAGGTGCCATGATACTTACTACTATGGATGATGAAGACTTCCCACAGCCTGTAAACGCAGACATAGTTAAAAAATACTATGCATAAAAAGAGACCCGCTAGGTTGACTGGCCTAGGCAAAAATAAGGGCATCCCGGCGAACCAAAAGGGTTCGGGCAAAAATTAGGGATATATATATATAAAAAATGTACACCCGGTAAGTCGAAAACCTGAAAAGGCGGCTTGGGCAAAAAAGGGTATCCCGGTGGATTGAAAACCTGAAAGGGCAATCCAGGAAAAAGTTAGGGATTAAAGCGTATGACTATGTCTCGTTTAGATCACCCATGTAACTACAATCAGTTATACTACTTACTCAAGTTCGAACAGATAAAGCTCAATCCAATCGTTTCCGTCTCGACAGTAGAAGATGAGATACTTGAAGATAATGGCAATAGTAGAAATGAAACTCAATAGGATTATTTCCCACATAGCTGATTTTCTTTGTTTTGTAAAATTTTTTACGACAAATTCCTCTTACTAGGATTTCTGTCTCCTTGTACAAACTTACCCATGTACGGGTCACTTTTTGATATAAATAAAGTTCCATCTTTGAATCCAGATTTACTTTTACCCTATTTACATAAGCAAAACGTCCATTGGTTGTGTTTGAATGTATGTATGCTTTTGAATATGATTAATGTTTACCAAAAATGCATGTATGCTTAATATGATTGATGTTTACCAGAAATGCATGAAAATGCAGTAATAGTATTTACTAAGGACGAACAAGGGAAGGATTTCAACGAAGCTTCGCCGGTTCATTCCCACTAAGACAACTACAAGTTCCCCAGTAGGACAAATCCATATTCATAAATACTTCAAGTCACATCTCCCCTGGAATTTATATCCATCTCTTTTATCCTCATACGGATAGTCGGGAATTTATTTTTTCCAATAGAGTACGACGAACGAAGACGGGAGGTTATGTATACCCTACTATCAAACGAAGACGGGAGGTTATGTATACCCTACTATCAAACGAAGACGGGAGGTTATGAATACTATATTATCAGACAAGACGAGAACGAGTTCCTCATATTCTCCAGCAATAAATCGGGATTTATTTTCCCTGGCCAGCAGTTGTTATACAAAGATATTCAGACGCTTCAGGCTGCATGATGCATACATACATCATTTACATCATATCATACATATACATAAATACATAAGACATTACTTAAGTGCATCATATTATACATGCATACATAATGCATAAACTAATATTATCATGCATAATGTTATAATTTTGTTTTACAGATTAATTCTCCAGCAGACAAACTTCATCAACAACTTGTGACTATTGGGCCGTTGTTTATCTTCCCAAAAGTTATCATTTCCTCAGGACGTTGTTTATCCTCCTGAAAGCTACCATTTCTTTTGGGCCTTTGTTTATCCTTCCAAAAGTTATACTTATACCTCAGAATGTTGTTCATCCTTCTGAAAGCATATCATGACCTTGGGCCGTTGTTTATCTTCCCAAAGGTTACCATTTCCTCAGGACGTTGTTTATCCTCCTGAAAGCATATCATGACTATTGGGCCGTTGTTTATCCTCCCAAAAGTTATACTTATACCTCAGAACGTTGTTCATCCTTCTGAAAGCATATCATCACCTCAGGACGTTGTTTATCCTCCTGAAAGCTACCATTTCCTCAGGACGTTGTTTATCCTCCTGAAAGCATATCATGGGATGTTGTTTATCTTCCCAGAAAGTTATATCTTCATATCTTGGACTGCTTTATCCTCCAAGAGACATATTTTGAAGAACTTTTATCCAAGTGGCATCTTTAAGCCCACTTAAGCATCTACAACAAGTCATCAGTATCACTCTATGCACCGGTGAGTGCAAATTTTTGGGCTTTTGTGTTCAATCCCCTTCAACCTTCCAGGTCACGACTGGCAAATATACCAATCTAACCCCTCAGGTTTCAGAAAATTGAACAGGGGCAGCTGTTGCACCCCAAAATTTGCCCTCACAATACAAGACTTTGTGTGCTAAGAGGTTCATAAGGTTCACAAGACCTTTCATGAGGTTCATGAAGTTTACAAGACACTTTATGAGGTTCACAAGGTTCATAAGACCTTTCATGAGGTTCATGAAGCCTACAAGACACTTTATGAGGTTCACAAGGTTCACAAGACCTCCCATGAGGTTCACAAGGTTCACAAATAGTCAGAAGATTTGACAATTCCCTCAGACAATGCATTCTCCTAAGCAGTGCATCCAAAATTAGGGTTTTGACTTTAATCAGGCTAAATGAACTTCCAAGACTTTAAGTGAGCTTCATAACATCCTATATGTGTCTAAGAATCCCCATGACAAGTTTCAAGACTTTTCTCAAAGGTTTGCTCAGTCAAATGATCAGATAAGTCAAAATCAGTCAAAGTAGTTCAAAAGTCAAACTGAGGTCAACTGTGGTCAAACCAAAGTCAAACTTCATGATTTTTTGTCAACATCAAGTATATGGAGTAAAATTCATCATTTGATCAAGGGTTGATCATGATTCATCAAGGAGATTTCAGATCATCAAGAATCAAAGGTTTCTAAATTAGGGTTTTCTCAGGAAAAGTCAACTAAACTTTGACCAGCCATAACTTTTACATGCTTCATCACATTTTTCCCATACAAAGCTCATTTTGAAGGAAATTTAATTCTCTACAACTTTGTGTCTCACAAGCCAAGCCCAAAAATTCTTCATTTGGAAGGTATGAGCTAAGACATTATAGGTCCTTTTGAAAGTCAACAAAAAGTCAACAACTTCAAAAGGGCATAACTTGAGAATGGTAAATGATATGGACATGAAACCAATGGGGTTGGTTAGAGGACTCTTCAAGCTTTCCAAAATATCCAAGAACACCCTCATAGCATTAAAATTGAAGGATGTGTGCCCTTGCAAAGTTGGGAAATTTTTGGTTGATTTATGAAGAAAATGGAGGTTTAAAACCAAATTTTTCTAAATGGGCTTGCCATGTGATGATCCAATCCATACAAATACCTCATGCACGACCCAACCCTCATTTATTCAGATTTTTTATTATTTTTATTTATTTTGATTTTATTCATTTAAAATCATTTTAAATCAAAATAAAATAGATAAATCAAATATTTAAATGAGATTTTGCTTCTAGAAAATCATAAATATGGCTTGGATCAAATTGATATAAGAATTATGGTGATTGGCTTGAAATAGAAAGGTTGAATTCACAAATATTTGAAATTTAAGACTTAATCTTTTTCAATCTCATTGATCCAAAATATCCAAACAATGAGCCAATATTTTTGACCTAATTCAGTCTAGTATAAGTATACAAGAGATCCATATGCAAAGGACACGAATTCCCTGCCTCAAAGAGTAAGTTCATACATTCAAAAGTCTCACAAAAAACTCAAATTCGGATTCCCTCATTCAAGCCTTTTCAAGACAATTTGAAGGTTGCAATTTGTTCCTGGATGTTCATAGAGTGATTTTGGATCATAAACAACATCTAAAACATCTCCATATGCATAAACCGATTCATCATGTTCATAATAATTTTGATTTTTCGATTCTGGATATTGAATGGTTTTTAATGAATTTTGATTGATTAATCTTGTTTGTGTGATGATGTAGAAGCTTTCTGGACAGTTTAATTCAAGTTTCATGGACTAGAATGGGATCCACCATGGCTAGGGTTCTTCAGCCATTTTAGGCTTTTACGATTTATCCATTATAAATAAATTCTGGAAACATGGTTGTGTTGTATGGACTTCATAGAATATTTTGCACCCTTTAATTTCATGAAACGTTGTTGTTTGCTTGATGTTTGAAAAATGCAGGTTGTCCTGGGAAAATCCATTCGCAGCAAAAACCCTAGCAAAATTCGCAGGAGATTTTGCAGATCTGGAGGTAGAAGAAGACCTGCGCGTGTTTTTTATAATTTGAATTGTTGTTATATATTATAATGGACTTGTTCTGTCTATATATCACACACAAGCGTGTGTCCCAGTGGTGAAGTGTGCGCATATATTGCTTGAAGGCTTGTGTTCGAATCCTGGCCTCAACAATTTTTCTTGTTTTTTTCATTTGAATTGTTAAACTTAATATATTATTTATTGTGATGAACATACTATCAGTTGCGCCCTCCTGGCTGGAATGGTAAGTGTGTTTGTGCATTGCGTAAAGGTCCTGGGTTCGAATCCCCCCCAGGCCTTTTGTGTTATTTGTTTTGCTTCTTTTTTCATGATTTTCCAGGTTAAACAATAAAACTTGATGGTGCCTATTCTCTATCACATGCGCGCGCATGGCCCAGTGGTTGGAGTGTTTGTCCTGAAGGTTGAAAGCTTAGGGACTGGGTTCAAATCCCAGCCCAGGTAAGTTTTTTTTTCCTTTTTCTCCATTATTTCCTTTTGTTTGTTTATTATTATTATTATTATTAATTTTAATTAAACTATAACCCTAATTATAAATTTACTTATTAGAAATATTTAATTTATAATTTGTATTTAGTTTTATATGTAAATAATTTAATTAATAAATTAACCCTAATTTCATAAAATTAATCCTAATAATTTTCTAAAAACCCTAAAATATTTTTCATAAAACCTAATTTTTTTATAAACCCTAATTGTAAATATTAGTTTATTTGTTTATTTTAATTTCATAATTCTTGTTTATATTTTAATTAATAAATAAATCTTAATGTTTTTTAATAATCAAACCCTAATTTTCTTTTCAATTTAATTATGACTTTTAATTTATTTGTAAACTTTAATTATGTATTTTTTATGTGTAAATAATTCTAGGTTATGCTTAAAATAATTAAAACTTGATAATTTAATTTTGTAAATATAATAATTATAATTAACTTTATTTTCATAATATGTACATATTTTATAATTTGTTTATAATTTAATTCTTGTATGTAAATAATTTTTAATATATGCTTAAAAATAATTCAAATTTGCTAATTTAATTTATTATCATAATATGTTTATAATTAACCTAATTTGTAAATAATTTAAAAATTTATGATAATTAGTATATAATTGTTTATATTTTCTTAATCTTAATAATTGTTTATAAAAAATTGAATTTTTAATTATTATATTAACATTCTTATTTATTTTGTTATTAATGCTATTTATTTTCATATTTATTTTATTATTACTAACCCCATTTATATATTGTACTTTATTATTATTATTATTATTATTTTTTACTAACCCAATTATATTACTATTATTTATTTTTGCTTATTTATTTAATTTGCTTTAATTATTATTATTATTATGTAATTGTTTCCTTTATGTAATATTGTAATAGTAATATTTAATATTTAAATGCTATGGTTAGTAAATAGGGAGTGTAACATGTTTGTATGTAAAAATTAATTTAGATCACTAATTTAAAAGATAAATATTTAAAATTGTACACTCACACACGTAAGTCGATCTTTGATCGCCATCTCACTTCCTTAAGGGTTACCTCTCACGTTGCTTAAAACAAAAGGTCAAGTAGGGTGTATAAAGCAAAGTCCCTCATCTCACATCATCTAGTCCCTTAACAGATAAAAAGATCAATTCCCTTCGAATGTTGCCTTCGTAATGATCTTGTCCCTTTCGAATACAGATGATAAGTCCCTTCGAATTGCTTATACACCCCACAGTTGCCTAACTAACAGATGTCCGTTTACTTGTCCCTCACATCCAAGGTAATGACTACCTATTCCTTAATAATAAGGATAGTCTTACCATTTAAAGGATTCAAGAACATAAAAGACTTAAACTTAGGGTAGGTTCCTCTTAGATACTTGCTCACTTTTCAAAAACATTTCAAGCACTTCACACATTTTAAACAATTTTCAAAACAAAGGTTTTTTACGCATCCGTACATGGATCATTATAAAACTCTTAAGAAAATTTCTATTCACACACTTCACATTTCAAAAACATTTTAAAGTGAGCTAAGTAACTAAGAGCCCATGGGTAACCATGGATGTAAAGGGTGCTAACACCTTCCCTTTACATAACCTACCCCCCGGACCCAAAAATCTTTTAAAGTTCTTTCCTGTTCTTTTATGCCTTTCCTTTGGATAAAATAAAAGTCAGTGGCGACTCTTGCTATCCGCAACATAACTAAAGTCAGTTCTCCCACCGTGTTACAGATACCTCGGGGTACTTGTACTTTTTCTTTGTCATGACATGATTGTAGGTATTCAGAGTGCAACATGGGGCATGAAAGGTTTCCCCCCAGCGAAGCTGCCAAATCATTATTTCCTCAGCACATCTTCCAAACAACACCGGGAATGCTCTCTCCCCATCAGAGTTGCCAGGCATCACTTCTACAGCACAACTTTCAGAGCAGTACCAGAAAGGGCTCATTTCCCCAGCTGAGTTGTCAGATATCCTCATCCTCAATAGGATCCCCACAAAAATCACTAGGGAGATCGTTCAATGATCTTTCTCTTCCCCAACCGAGTGCTAGACAGGGAACCATCTCCCCACAGAGCTCCAGCCTCTCCCAGAAGAGAAATGTCTGAATTTTCCGCACAACAAAGTGACGAAAGCCTCCACAACCCCAATTGGGCTCCTTATTACTAGGATAGGTCTATCATTGACCTATTTCCCCAAGCAGAATCATCTGTATCAGATCTACCAATGATCTCATCCCCAGCTGGGATATCCTTTCAGGAAGATCAGTCGGAGATCTTCGCAGTAACGGGATCCAAACCCCGGATCGGTATCTTTGCATAATCATAGCATTCACATCATATTTCCCCTCAGAGCATAGCATTTCGTCTAATACGGAGCATTACGGCAAAAATCAAACATATTGCATAATCACAAGCCATGTTTTGAATTAAACACCTGTATATACCAACATTCCGTCAGCAATGTATATAAAGACTCACAGTCCCAGCAGAAAGCCAAAGCGTCCCCTTTGCACTCACTAATACATATTAATATATATACTCTTTTCGACACTCGTCCGTGTCATATCATTCCCCTGGCAGATATAGACCACAAATAGATATCTATACACTCCCTTTTGATACTCGTCCGTATCACCTTTCCCACCATGGTTGCCTAAACACTCATTATAAACCAAACCCTTGTTTATAATACACTTCTTTTGACACCCGTCTGCGTCATCTTATCCCCACAAATCGCCAGAATATCTTTTACACTTATAAGTTCATAAATTATACACTTTCTCTTTGACACTCATACGTGTCACTCTCCCCAGCAAGTTGAACACTCGTCTGTATCTCACTCATGCTTATTTTCACTCATACAGATACTTATCCGTATCTTGTATACATCACTTATTTCCCCTCAGATTTGACACTCGTCCATGTTCTTTGTTAACCAGTTGGTACTCGTCCGTATCATCATCTCTGAACATGCGTCAGCGTTTGTTTCTACCGATACTTGTCCGTATTGTAGCCTTAAGGATGCTCGTCCGCATCTTTAATCTATACACTGCGTCAAACACTTATACCTTTTACCTCTTGGATGTAAACACTCGTCCGTGTTTACTATTCCCCAGCAGATCCCTAGTAAAATTAAATTTCTTTTCTCCTATCTGACATTCACCCTATGTCATGATACTTTTGGCAGCCGTACCCTACCAGGTGATCGTCCTTCAACTTTTTGATGACCGTCCCTCATCATTCCCCCAGCGGAGTCTCCATTATTGGAACCCTTTCCTATCCAGCATTCGTCTATGTCGTGATATTTTAGCAGCCGTACCCTGCTAGGTGATCGTCCTTCACCTCTTGATGATCGTCCTTCATCATTTTATCTGATGGTCGTCCCCATCGTTGATTTTGTTATCTGACATTCACCCTATGTCATGAAAAACCCCGAGAGCAGCCGTACCCTGCTAGGTGATCGTCCTTCACCTCTTGATGATCGTCCTTCATCATGCTTATCCGATGGCCGTCCCCATCGTCGACCTTTTCTATCCGACATTCGTCCTATGTCGTGATAAAGAGCAGCCGTTCCCTGCTAGGTGATCGTCCTTCACCTTTGATGACCGTCCCTCATCATTGTTTACCCTTACTTTACGATCCTGGTGTCCGTCCCCATCATTGATTTTACCTTTAATCCCCAGAGAGTCTTGTTACTTTGTTTGATGGCCGTCCCCATCATAATCCCTCTATTTCCCCAGCATGTCGGTCGTCCCCGTCATTGCTTTATCCCCAGCAGTCGTCCTCTGCTCGATGGTCGTCCTCCATCGCCCGCACTTTATAATCATATTTTACTTCCTTTTACAATCTATATCCCTTTTCTTCTTCACACCAAGTGAGTGCAAATTTTGGACTGTCTTTGGTATTCAACCACAAGTTATCTTGCTTGTTTGATAAGCCGTGCGCTTACATCCTGCACAGCTAACTCATGTTTGAATAGGGGCAGATGTAAACACCCCAAATTTGCCCTCACTAAGTTCATACTATGTCTTTTGATCTTTCATATTTGCATTAGTTTAAGCATATCATCTCATATTTCATATTTGCTTCACTGCATAAGTTCAAGTTCATCTGCATCTAGGGTTTGTGATCTGGGCAATCCAAGGATCCATCTGAGCCACTCCAAAGATCTCCAAGCATTCCAAGAGGGTCCATGTGTGTTCTATCATCATATTATATCCCTCAAAGTTCAAGGAAGTCAAGAAATCACAAAAACTGGGAAAGCATGGAAGCAGAGCTAGGGTTTTCACTACACAGATGACCAAAATTAGGGTTTTGGTTTCAAAGGCCATAACTCCAATTTTTTTGGTAATTCTTGTTTCTATTGGTCTCAATATGCTATAAGGATCATACATACCAAGTTTGATGAAGAAATTCATTGTTGAAGTCATCTGATCACCGGGTAACTTCTTGAGCAAGTCAAAGCCAAATCAGGGCATCTGAGGCCCCCATCAATGGACCCAAAGTGGATTTTTCATCAAATTGATGTTATATGATCTTTATTTTATTATTGAAGTGTTTGGAAGTTCACAAAATTGAAGAAAAGTGGGCTAAACCAAAAGTTGCCAAAAATGGAAATGACTTGTAATGTAAACTTTCCATTTTGGGAAAGTTTTTCAACCTCCTCTTTCTTAACCAAAAATGCTTCAAATGAAAAATTGTTGGTCATGAAAGTTGTAGATTGGATCATTCCCTTTTCAAAAAGTACAAGTACAAGAACAAGATCTAATTCATTTTGGAACTCAAGTTATGGCTTTCCAAAGTTGGCAAAAATCACATAATTTCATGTTTCATGCCAAAGAGGCATTTTTGCAAAACCTCATGCCAAGCCATTTTGTGACTTCAAATTGACTTCTAATCATCATACAAACATAACACATTGCCTAAAACTCAGAATTGGCCCATGAATTTCCAAATTTAATGACTTGCACATAAAGAAATCTCAAAAGGGCCAAAGGTTCACAAATTTGCAAAACCTCCCATAACCTTTCACAAACTTGCTGGTTTGCCTCAAAGTGATTTCCATGGACATCCTCAATCCCAACTGCACCAGACACCCCTTTGTCCTTGGCCTGAACCAGCCCATACCTCATAGTACAACTTTGTTGACTTTTTTGCAAGAAGGCCATACCAATCAGCATAGCCCACACCAACTCCACAGACCTATCACAACTTGATATGTGGACAAAATGAAACTCATTTCACACAAGAAGCAAGCCTGAAACCACAACATTTCCATAGTTACAAAAAAATCACCTCCTTTGCATTTTCATTCAAAACACTCAGCATAAACATCAAAACTTAAAAATTCTTCCACCATTCATCTTCAAATCCATCACTGATCACAAACCACCCTTCACTTTGCCCTAAAAACCACCATACACCAAATAATATTTTCCTCCCTTTGAACTGAGCTTCACTAAACTTCAAAGAGAGGTCACAAACACTTCAGCAAAGCATCAAAGAAGCTCAAGGGTGATCAGAGGAGAGTGTTTGCATCAAGAAGAAGGCCCAGGCAGCTCCATTGGCAAAGCTTCATCTCAGGTATCCTCTTGAAACATTTTTCCAGAAATCGTTTCTTTAGTTATGAGATGGTAGAGTTTGTTCTCCTGATTACAATGAGCATTTATTTTTGAAGAATGGTTGAGTATTAACTGTGTATGGTAGAGGTCATTTCCGGCCACCTGAAAGTGATTTACTTAATTAATTAGGGTTAAGGCATTTTTTAAATGTGGGTCGTTGGATCCTTCTTTCCCGCGTGCAGTGTGTGGATCAGATTGAATCATTAGTTTTAATTTTAGGATTAATAATTAATTAAATCAGTTTAATGAAGTTTGAATTTGGGCTGTTCAGATGCGCGCCCAGTCAACCATTTTTAAACCCAGATTGAATCCTGTCCATCCTTTCAGCATACCTTTCCTTTTATTTTAATTTTATTTCATTTTCTCATTTAATCTTTCACGAATTATTTAAAATAGTAAAAAGCATCAAAAAATTCTGAAATTTTTTGTCAAAACTTTTATTAATTTTCAGAACTCAAAAATATTTTTATTTTCATTTTTTGCATTAAAAAATATTTTTAAATAATTTAAATGTTGTTTTTAATTAGTTAATGAGAATTAATTAATTAAAAATACATTTAGGTATTTAAAAATCACACAAAAATTCAGAGAACATTCTTAGGCATTAAGAAACATTTACAAACTCACCACACAAATTTCTTTTTGGTTTTGATCATGCTTTGACATTTTTCAAATGAATTAGGGTTCTTAAATTTGCATATTTTTAACCTTATCTTCAAAAATTCATAACTTTTGCACCAAGTTGAGTTTATGAATGATTCTTTTTGCATTGTGCTATGCATGGTTTCAAGTATATAAAAAACATTTTTATTTCATTTTTATCTTTAATTTTCAATTTGTTTGGCATTTTACCTTGAGGATCAACCTTAAAACCCTAGAAACTTAGGAAATTCATAAATTCCTTTAGGTTTAGCTTCTGACCTCCCCCTTTGGATGGTAACTTAATATAGGTTTAGGGTTCCTTTGAGTGCATTTTCAATTTTTTATCTTTTGATTTGCTTCTGTTTTTGGGTTTTGCATCTCACATGTCCATATAACCCTAATTTTGCATCTTCACTTGCATTCATCTTGCATATGCATGCATCCATGAACTTTCCATGACATTTTGTGCATTCACATGACATATAAGACATCTTAGGACACATTAGAATCATGTTTGATCATTTCATCATCCATTTTCCATGTTATGCTTTCATTACATTCCATGTGCATTCATGAACTTTCATGCTTCTTTCATGCTTCATTTGCATCTTCATCCCTTGTGTGATCATTCACATCTCATGACATGTCTTTGCATCATCTCTTAGCATCATTTGCATCATGAACATGCTTCTGGTTTTGGTTTGCATCCTTGCATTCATTTCATTTTCATTTCATTTTCATTTCCTTTTGCTAACTTTTCAGGTGGTAAGTGTTTGAGAAGTGAATTTGCCTTCACTTCTCACAATCTCTTCTCATCTTTCTTATGCATTCATTGCTGCATTTTACTTTTGTATTAGAGTGAGATTGCACATTCATGCTCCATACTCACTTTCTTTATTCAAGCAACTTATCTTCTTAAGTGAAGTAAGTTGGCTTGCTTCTTTCTGCTTCTCTTCCTTTCATCCTGCTTCTTCCTTGGTGGCTCTCTTGAACATCTCTTGCAAGCCTCATAAACCCTAGGAATGACCAAGCATGATCACAATTAGGGTTTTCTTAGTCCCCCATTAGTTTTAACTTTGTGTCATCTTTGTGTCTTCTCTTCTTACCTCTTAATCAAGGACTAAACCCTTAAGGTTTTAAGGCTTTGTGATTAGGGTTATGCCTGCATCCTCCTCTTAGGATGGAGTGTATAACTTTAATCCTAAGTGTGAAACCCTTAATGTGTTTAAGTCCTTTAATCAATCCATCTAATAATCACTAAGACATCAAGCTTGTAACTTGGGCCTTGCATTAGGGTTCTAATTCTTCCTTAATTGGTTAAGAAGGACTAACCCTAGTGTTAATGGACAAGTCCTCCTTAAGTTGTCTTACAAACCATAAAATACACTTCTTAATCTTATCATTAACTAAACTCCACTTTAACAAAGGCTTTGTTTTGTCATGAGGTTAATTCCTAATCATGGATTAAGTTGAGGAGCCTTCCTCAGCTTAAATGTTCTCATCTATTATCCTTCTATTAGGATGGTGTAATGGGTCCATTAAATCCTTGATTATGGCTTAAACTCATTACTTAACACTAAACAAAAACTCCAAAAACATCTAAATAAATACAAGTAGGTTAATGATCTTAATCCTACATCATGGTGATTAAGTGTGAGGTGTTTACTTCATGCTTAAGGTATTCTCATTACCCCTAATCAGAGGGAGGATGTGATGAGTTTACTAACCCTTGGTTTAGGCTTAAGCTCATTTTCTTATGACAAATTCAAAAAGCAATAAAAGATTGAAAACACCAAAAACAAACAATAATCGTCTCCTCCGGCATTCTTTTCTCATCTCATTCACTCACAAACGAGAACTCGCTTCTTCCGTCTATTGTAAGACAGTTTGCACCTGAGCCAGACAGGTCATACACTTGAGCATAGACAAGTAAGCGGTTCACAAGTCAATTCATCTTTCAGTCTCTTTGAGTCGAACTACGGTGTTCTGACTTCCTCATTGCACGAGAGGATACGTAGGCATAACTTAACAGTTATCGAACAAAAGTCTCTGTATATTCCCTTTCTTCCAGCATTATTCTTTAAAGTCTCATTATCCTGAGCATTGCACTCTTTCCTTACACTGACACTCCTCTATTTCATTTCACATTTCTTTTACAATGACACTTGCATTCTTTTCCAGCTTTTACACACAAAATAGCATTGACACTCCCCCTTTAAGCACAAAGTTTCAAGCGTGGATCCCGTCGAGTACGGCGGACAATCTGGGTGCTAATACCTTCCCAGGTTGTAACCAACCCCCTTTCTCAGTTTCTCTGGTTCGCGACCGTCTTATCCATCTTTTCCCAGGTTTATGCATCATTACCTTTCCTTCGGGATAAAAATGCCTAGCTGGAGACTCTTTTCACTTCATTTCATGTTCTCTCTTTCGCCGACCGTTCGTGTCTGTACCCCTCTTGACCAGGTGTTATTTGGTGGGAGCGACACAAGCCAATGAGCCAGCTACACCATTGCCCATACCTCAAGTACAAAAATTTTGACTTTTTGGCAAGAAGCCCATACCAATCACCACAGTCCACCACCCACTCTCTGCCCAATCCAGATTTTACAAGCATGCTTCAAGGACCATTTTTCATAAGACACACAAGCTGAAACCTCCAAGAACTCAGCATTCCCAAAATCACTTCAACTTGCAAAATCCTTTGAATCTCTCAGCTCACTCACTCAAACTCAAAACCAATTTCACCATTCATCTCAAAATCATCCACTGACCACAAAGCAACCATTAAAACAGCCAAAAACACCCCATACATAAAACACGATTCTTGGCCAGTTGAAGTGCAATCTCACAAACTAGCCAATCTAAACTCCATTTAAGCTTCTCAATAGCATCAGGGTGATCATTGGAGGTGATTTTCACAAAGGAAGAGGTCATAAAGCTCAAGTTTGGAAAGCTTCATCTCAGGTAGTCATCTCAAATCATTTTTTCAGAACTCTATTTTTATGTTACAATGTGAAAGAGCATGCTTCACTGATCATTCTGTGCTTTGTATTTTTGAAAATGGTGAAGAAATGAACATGTACTGATTGTCTGAAACTTTTGCCATTTTTGATTTTTTCTTCGAATCTTGTGATTGAGCAATTAGAAATTTGTTTTGAGAGTGGATTTGAATTCAGGTAGATGAGGGGAGTTGATATGGAGCTTTAGAGCTCCAGAAATAACCTAGGGTAGAAGTTTGGGATTTTCAGGGGAGGAGGCTGCCGGAGAAGACGACCGGAGCTCTTCTCCGGTGGCCTGAAAGTGATTAGCTGGCTTAATTAGGGTTAGGGCAAATTTTGAATATTGGCCATTGGATATCTGTTTCCCGCGTGTGATGGACGCCTGGGATCATTTCATTAGTTTTAATTATGGATTAATTAATTAAATGAGATTAAATCAGTTTGAATTATAGCCCTAGGATCTGGCGTGTGGTCAACCAAAATTCCTCAACTTTGAATACAAGCCCATAGATCATCCTACTTCTGTCTTTATTCAATTTTAATTCATTTTTTCTTATTTATTTGCACATTTTATTTTAAATAGCTAGAAAATTCCAAAAAACTATTTTATTCTTCATTTTCACTTCAAATAATTTTCTTAACCCAAAAATATTTTTATTTTTATTTTTTGCATTTTAAAATCATTTTTAAAACATTTAAATGTTTATTTTAATTAATTAATGGAAATTAATTAATTAAAATATCATTTAGGTTTCTAAAAATCCCAAAAAAAATCACATTACATCTTAGGACATTTAGAAACATTGTCATACCATCCATACAAATTTATTTTTGGTTTTGAACAATCTTTGATAATTTTCTTGAATTTAGGGTTCATAAAATTCCTATTTTTGAACCCTAACTTCAAGAATTCTTTTCTGCCTAACCATGAATGGTATGACATTGATTCTTTTTGCATTGATCTTCATTTGACATTTAGTATCTAACATATTTTTGTCACAAATTTATTCTGCATTTTTGATTTGATTTGCATTTTTTCCTTTAGGTACCTTAAAACCCTAGATAACTTAGAAAAATCATAACTTCCTTAGGGTTAAGAGTTAGATCACCTCCTTTGGGGTATGATATCATATTGGGTTAGGGTTCTTTTGATTGCATTTTCAATTTTTTATCTTGTCATTTGCTTCTGTTTTTGATATTTGCATCTCATGTTGCATGAAAACCCTAATTTCTCATCTTCATTTGCATACATCTTACATAAGCATTCATACAAGAACTTTCCATGACATTTCTTGCATCCACATGACTCCTAAGACATCTTAGGACACATTAGAATCATGTTTGATCATTTCCTCATCCATTTGCCATGTTGTGCATTCATTACATTCCATGAACATTCATGAACTTTCATGATTCCTTTATGCTTCATTTGCATTCTCATCACTTGTATGATCATCCATAGCTCTTGACATACATTTGAATCATCTCTTAGCATCATTTGCATCATGAACATGCTTCTGGTTTTGGTTTGCATCCTTGCATACATTTCATTTTCATCTCATTTCATTTCTTTATGCTAACTTTTCAGGTGGTAAGTACTTTGAGAAGTGAATTTACCTTCACTTCTCACTTCTCTTCTCTTTCTCTCTTATGAATCCTTGTTGCATTTTGTCTTTGTCTTAGAGTGAGCTTGCTCATTCATGTTCTTCCTTCACTTTCTTTCTTCAAGTAACTTATCTTCTTAAGTGAAGTAAGTTAACTGGTTTCTTCTACTTCTCCTTCTTTCATCTGCTTCTTCCTTGGTGGCTATTCTTGAAGATCTCTTGCAAGCCTCATAAACCTTAGGAACATCCAAGCATGATAACAATTAGGGTTTTGATTAGTCCCCCATTAGTTTTACCTTTCTCATCTCATAATCAGGGACTAAACCTTTAAGGTTTTAAGGCTTTGTGATTAAGGTTATGTCTGCATCCTTCTCTTAGGATGGAGTGTATAACTTTAATCCTAAGTGTTAAGCCCTTAATGTGTTTAAATATCTTAATCAATCCATCTAATAATCACTAAGACAATGGCTTGTAACTTGGGCCTTGCATTAGGATTCTAATTCTTCCTTAATTGGTTAAGAAGGACTAACCCTAGTGTTAATGGACAAGTCCCCCTCAAGTTGTCTTACAAACCATAAAATCCACTTCTTAATCTTACCATTAACTAAAATCCACTTTAATAAAGGATTTGTTTTGTCATGAGGTTAATCCCTAATCATGGATTAAGTTGAGGTATCTTCCTCAGCTTAAATGCTCTCATCTATTATCCTTCTATTAGGATGGTGTAATGGGTCCATTAAATCTTTGATTATGGCTTAAACTCATTACTCAACACTAAACAAAAACACCAAAAACATCTAAATAATAACAAGTAGGTTAATGATCTTAATCCTATATCATGGCAATTAAGTGTGAGGTGCTTACTTCATACTTAAGGTATTCTCATTACCCCTAATCAGAGGGAGGATGTGATGAGTTTACTAACCCTTGATTTAGGCTTAAGCTCACTATCTTATGACAAACAAAAAGCAATAAAAGATTGAAAACACCAAAAACAAACAATAACCGTCTCCTCCGGGATTCTTTTCTCATCATCTTCACTCACAAACGAGAACTCGCTTCTTCCGTCTAATGCAAGACAGTTAGCACCTTAGCCAGACAAGTCATACACTTGAGAATAGACAAGCAAGCAGTTCATCAGTCAATTTATCTTTCAGTCTCTTTGAGTCGAACTACGGTGTTCTGACTTCCTCATTGCACGAGAGGATACGTAGGCATAACTTAACAGTTATCGAACAAAAGCCTCTGTCTCTTTCCTCCCTCTTCCAGCATTATTCTTTTAAGCCTCATTCCAGAGCAATTCACTTCATTTTCTTGCACTGACACCTGCACATTGTTTTCCAGCTTTTGCACACAGATAGCACTGACATTACCCCTTTAAACACTAACTTTCAAGCGTGGATCCCGTCGAGTACGACGGACAATCTGGGGGCTAATAGCTTCCCAGGTTGTAACCAACCCCCTTTCTCAGTTTCTCTTGTTCGCGATCGTCTTATCCATCTCTTCCCAGGTTTATGCAGCATTACCTTTCCTTCGGGATAAAAATGCCTAGCTGGCGACTCTTTTCAGTTCATCTTCATGTTCTCTCTTTCGCTGACCGTTCGCGTCTGTACTCCTGTATGACCCGGTTTTATTTGGTGGGAGCGACACCCATTCCATTTCAGTCTGGTGCGGGAATATGAAAACACGGTTCAGACATGGGTTTCCTTTTGAGAACTCTGTGCTACGGATTTCCTGTAGTGCTAGGGCTATCTGGGAAGCCTGCTAAGTCTGGATGACCTTTTTAAATGACCTTCAGTATCTGAAGTGAATTAGAGGAGGATCCTTTATGATTAGGGTAAACATTGTACCTCTGGGTTAGAAGTGTTTACACTTCTCATAATAGATCCGAATATGAGGATCTTTGTTCTAGAACAATACCTATGAGTGGGTTGGGTTGTTTACAGGTTTGCAGGAACCATTGACCTCAACATACCTTTCTACTAGAATTTGTTCTTAAGGTTGTACTATTTTGGACTAGTTCTTTGAAACCCTGGATTATTGACTCTTTATTTGAGTCCCCCACCTGGTTACTGGTTCTCAAGCCTTCATCTGAAACTCTGAACACTCATGGATCCCGCCAAAGGCAACTGATAATCCAGCACATGATCACAAACCCTTGCATATTATAAGCATACATCATATTGCATCATTTAACATTTGTCTATTTGTTTTACAGGTATCAATCTTCATTTGGTTTGGTTTTGACCGTTCTTCTGCTCAGCTTATTTGCTTCAACACTTCTTCAGCTGTCTTCTTCAGTTATCTCCTTTAGCACACATTTTCAGCATGGATTCAACCAAGAAAAGCAACATCACCTACCACTTCTTTGAGAATCCTCTAGCAGGCATCAGACAAATACAGGCTCTTATCACCCCTGATTATGTTCCCTTATTCAGAGAGCATTATGGTGGAATCCTGGACATGATCATGGGCTTGGACATATTGTAGAGGAGCATGATTCACACATGTCTTCAGTTTTATGACCCTCCTCTTTGTTGCTTCACTTTCCCAGATTTTCATATAGGTCCTTTGCTAGAAGAATACTCTATGCTATTAGGTGTCCCCATCAGAAGAGGAATTCCTTTCAATCCTGAAATGACTCCTCCAAAGAATGAAGACATAGCCAAAGCACTACATCTGGAGGCAACTACCATTGATAAGCACATGACTTCCAAGGCTGGAATCACAGGCCTTCATCTGGATTTCTTGGTCACTCAGGCTACAAAGCAAGCTGCAGTAGGGAATTGGGAAACTGTGTGTGCTCTCCTGGCCCTCAGTATGTATGGTATCATTTTGTTTGCAGACGAGCCTAAGTTTGTAAGAAAAAATGCCATTCACATCTTCATGCTAAAGAACCCGGTTCCCACCTTATTGGGAGATTTCTACTACTCAGTTCATCAGAGGAATGAGAAACAGAGAGGAAGACGGGTAAGATATTGTGCACCTCTCTTCTATAGTTGTTTGATGAAACACATGCCAAAGATGGAAGCTTTCTTGAACCCACATCAGTCAAGGAATTGGGCTAAGAGGACGATTTCCCTTACTTCAGAAGATATCAGATGGTGTACTCAGAGCACCAAGGGTCAAGACATAATAACAAGTTGTGGGCAATACCCAAATGTACCATTTATCGGAGTAAAGGGTTGCATCAATTACAATCCTTTACTTTTCAAGAGACAGTTGGGGTATGCCTTGATACATCCACCTAGGGAGCAGGACTTAGCAGAGTCTCTTTATTGGGTTGTTCAGAACAATCATGTCGTCAGACAAGCAGCCTGAGCTTGGGACAATATACAGACTAAAGGAACCACCATCCTTGGAAAGTGTAATAACATAGCTTCTGCTCAGTACACCAAATGGTCGCGCATCAGAGGACATATTACTCGCATGCCATTCACCCTGGAAGATGTACAGGGACATCAGCAGTTGAGCCCATAGCCACAGTCAATCTGGAAGAGTTTGAAAAGTTGAAGGAAAGAAACACCCAGCTGGCTGAAGCTTTGAAGAAAACCCTTTGGGAAAGGAATGATGGTCGTCTAGACATTGAGAGGTTATAAAAGCTACACATCGAGCATGTAACCAAAATTGAGAAGACTGAAGACTTCATCAGGAAAGCCCGAGCAGGGGAACTTGTGTTGAAGAATGCATGCAAAGAAGCAAAGATTCAGAGGGCAAGAGCTGAGCATTATCTGGAGGAGAGTCAGGATAACTGAGGCTCGTTTGAAAGAAGACCAGAAGATGCAAGCCAAGATAGAGCAGTTGGAAGCCAATGAGAAAAGAAGCCAATAGGCACTGCTAGCAGCTCAGAAGGAGATCTCAGAGTTGAAACTCCGGGTGGGGTTAAAGAGATCCAAAGAACAAGATAAGTATCAGAAGATGACAAATGCCATTGCAACCAGAAACCTTCTCATCAGAACCATTACAGAGCACCCAGTGGGATCGGTAACCGATGCTCTCTTAAAGGAAGTTAGGGAGGAGGCTTTTGGACTGGATGTCTGATTTTCTTTACTTGTATCTATTTGATTGTACTTTAGCTCACCATGGTGATTTTGTTTGTTGTATTCTTGAATTTGATTGTATTTTGATCCACCATGGGAGTCTGTTTGGTTGTAATTCATGAACTATTTGTATTTTGGCATTGCCACTTGTATTTTTATGTATTGGATTTTCTTATGCTTCAATATCTTCATCTTCTCAAGAGAGGTCTGGAAGGTCAAAACCAAGAACCAAACCGGATACCCTCTGAAGACAAATAGACATATTGCATAAGAAAAGTATAACGGTATAACAGTACCTCCTGTCCTCGTACCCATTTGCAATCTTTTCTGGGAAGATTGAAAGCATATACCATGGATGAGAAACTATGGATGTTTTACTTTGAAGACAGTTTAACTGGAGCATCCAGAGAGTGGTATTCACACTTGTAAAGGGCTACTGTCAGGAACTGGAAAGATTTAGCTGAGGACTTTATACGCCAGTATCAGTACAACCTGGATATGGCACCCAATAGGACCCTCTTGATGGGTATGTCTCAGTCCTCGAGAGAAAGTTTCCGTGAGTACGCTCAAAGATGGAGACAACTCGCTGCTGATGTCCAGCCACCTATGTCCGAAAGGGAAATGGATGATATGTTTATGAATACCTTGCAAGGGACCTACATTGATAGACTTGCCGCCTTCTCTTCTACTAGTTTTGCTGACGTGGTCATAGCGGGAGAGAGAATTGAAAGTTTGCTGAAGATGGGTAAGATTTATGACAATGGTGCTAGCTCTAGCACTGCGAAGAAACCCTTCTCAGGACCTCAGAGGACAGGGGAGACCAATGTAATACATGTTAATAGAGGTAGACCCCATTACTTGAAAAGATCAAGATGTCACCTGAAGACATGAGAAGACAACCTTCATCACACCATGGGGCACGTTCTGCTACAAAGTAATTCCGTTTGGTTTGAAGAATGCCGGTGCAACATATCAACAGGCTATGGTAACTTTATTCCATGATATGATCCATAAAGAAATCGAGTGCTACGTGGATGACATGATTGCCAAGTCCCTCATAGAGGAAGACCATTTGGTAAACCTGTTGAAATTGTTCAAGCGTCTGAGGAAGTATCAGTTAAGGTTGAACCCCAATAAATGCACATTCGGGGTACGTTCTAGTAAGCTGCTGGGTTTTATTGTAAGCAGAAAAGGAATTGAGGTTGATCCCGACAAAGTCAAAGCAATCCAGGAAATGCCCGCACCTAAGACTGAGAAAGAAGTTTGAGGGTTCTTAGGTAGATTGAACTATATTTCAAGGTTCATATCTCATCTCACTGCAACCTGCGAGCCCTTGTTCAAACTGCTAAGAAAGGAACAAACAGTCAGGTGGAACGATGATTTTCAAAGAGCTTTTGACAAGATCAAAGAGTATTTGTAAGAACCTCCAATTCTCATGCCTCCAGTTGAAGGAAGACCTCTAATAATGTACCTGACAGTATTAGATGAATCAATGGGGTGTGTGTTGGGCCAGCATGACGAGTCTGGTCGAAAAGAGTATGCAATATACTACCTAAGCAAAAAGTTTACCGACTGTGAACAACGTTATTCACTGCTCGAGAAAACTTGTTATGCTTTAGTGTGGGCTGCTCGCCGACTAAGACAGTATATGTTGACTCATACTACCTTGTTGATCTCAAAGATGGACCCCATAAAAAACATATTTGAGAAGCCAACACTTCCCGGAAGGGTTGCAAGGTGGAAAATGATTCTAACAGAATATGATATTCAATACACCTCTCAGAAAGCCATCAAAGGCAGTGTATTGTCTAACTATCTGGCGGAGCAACCCATTGATGACTACCAACCTATGAGATATGATTTCCCTGATAAAGACATCATGTTTTTAAAGTCGAAAGATTGTGAAGAGCCTATTCACACTGAAGGGCCTGATCCAGAAGAAGCATAGACTATGATGTTTGATGGGGCAGTTAATTGTAATGGTCGTGGAGTTGGTGCAATGCTTATTACACCCAAAGGAGCCCATATGCCTTTCTTAGCAAGGCTCACTTTTTCCTGCACTAACAACGAAGCAGAATACGAAGCTTGTATCATGGGTCTTGAGGAAGCCATTGACCTCAGGATCAAAACCTTGAATGTATTAGGAGATTCGACTTTGGTAATCAACATAACTAATGGCAAGTGGTATACTCATCAAGAGCATTTGGTTCCCTACCGTGACTATACGAGGAGATTGTTGACTTTCTTCACAACAGTCAAGCTTGAATACATCCCTCGAGATGAGAATCAGTTTGCAGATGCCTTGGCCACCATTTCATCTATGATCAAAGTACAAACTACCAACTATGTGCCTCAAATTTTAGTATCCAGACTGGACCGACTAGCATATGTCTTCTCTGTGGACACTGTTACTGACAACAAACCTTATGTCTTCTCTGTGGACACTGTTACTAACAACAAACCTTCTTGGAGACTCAGACATACCCACCTGGGGCATTGTCTAATGATAAGAAGACATTGAGAAGGATAGCCGACAGTTTCTTCCTCAATATTGATGGCTCCTTATGCAAGCGGAACTTCGACATGGTCTTGCTCATATGTGTTGACAAAAACGAAGCAGACCTACTAATGCACGAAGTACATGTAGGTTCTTTCGGTACCCATGCTGGAGGACATGCAATGGCAACGAAATTGTTGAGATCGGGTTACTACTGGATCACAATGGATGCAGACTGTTGTGCCTATGCCAGAAAATGCCACAAATGCCAGATCTACGCCGACAAAGTGCATGTGCCTCCCAATCGTTTGAATATAATGTCTTCACCCTGGCCCTTCGCCATGTGGGGCATTGATATGATTAGAAAGATCGAGCCAACTGCTTCAAATGGTCACAGATTCATCCTGGTAGCCACTGATTACTTCACCAAATGGGTCGAAGTAGCTTCATATGCAAATGTCACCAGGAAAGTGGTAGCCCGATTTCTGAAAAGGGATATCATTTGTCGATATGGAGTTCCCGAACAAATCATTACTGATAATGGTTCAAACCTTAACAACAAGATGATGGCAGAACTGTGTCGGGACTTCAAAATTCAACATCACAACTCTTCTCCTTACAGGCCAAAGATGAATGGCGCTGTTGAGGCGGCTAACAAGAACATTAAAGAGATTGTGCAAAAGATGGTAGTCACATATAAAGACTGGCACGAAATGTTACCATTCTCCCTACATGGGTACCGAACTTCCATCAGAACATCTACCGGGGCAACGCCTTATCAGCTTGTGTATGGTATGGAAGCAGTCCCACCTGTTGAAGTTGAATTACCCTCCTTGCGGGTAATGATGGATGTAAGACTGGATGAAGCAGAATGGGTCCGATCTCGTTATAACCAACTGAGCCTAATTGAAGAAAAGAGATTAGCAGCTATCTGTCATGGTCAGTTATATCAGAAGCGGATGAAGAAAGCCTTCGATCAAAAAGTCAGACCTCAGGAATATCAAGTGGGAGAGCTTGTACTGAAAAGAATCCTTCCTCCTCATACATACCACAGGGGCAAGTGGACACCAAACTATGAAGGTCCCTATGTGATAACTAAAGTCTTCTCGGGCGGAGCACTGATGCTCGCAACCATGGATGGTGAAGACTTCCCGTCTCATGTGAATTAAGATGCAGTTAAAAAGTACTTCGCATAAATGACCCGCTGGACGTAAAAACAGAATGTAAGTCCAGGAAAAAATAGGGCATCTCGGCGAGTCAAAAACAGAATAAAAGACTCGGGCAAAAATAAGGGAAAATTGAAAAAAATGTACACCCGCTGAGTTGAAAAGCCACATCGGACAGCTCAAGCAAAAATGGGTATCCTAGTGGATTGAAAACCCGAAAGGGCGATGCACGCAAAATCAGGGAATAAGAGAACAACTGCATTCTGAATTCGTCTGTATCACTCACATAACATAGCAAGCTTCGAAAGGACAAAGCGTCGGTCAGAATCAACTTTCTTCAGAAAGCAAGATAAGAAGAGCGTTCAGGTCATATAGGTCATAGCAAAAGGAAGATTGAAGCATCAACTTCAGCATTGCCAAATAGGACTTTTATTTTTCTCAATTTTTGTAGCAATCTCCTCATTTCAGGGATTAACTTCTTCACCGTACTTGCCTATTCAGGGCACACAAATCAATAAAGTCAAATATTCATTCACACTTTGTTTCGTACTTTTTTGTTTTGTTTGCAAAACGTCCAAAGTTCGTAATACAACATTTGCATGAAAACATATAAGCCATTTTCAATAAATGCTTGCAGGAAATATGTGTTCTTAAGCGAACCTAACTCCTATGAAGGAATCCGGTTGAGGATACCTCAGGGCACTTTTGCGTTTCCTTTGTTTAATAGGTTGCAGGTACTCAAGGCAGACAACCTTTCACAGCATGGGGCATATCAAGCATTATATCCCCAGCCAAGACAACATTCAAATCATCAGAAGGACTACTTGACGAAAGTATTCCTCCACGGAGCTTTTATCCCCTCAGAGTATCCCCCACAAAGCTGATCCTCCGACAAATTACTTCCCAGAAGTTCTCTTCTCCCTAAGTAAGATCTCCAAAGCAATGCCTGAATAACTTTTCCCTAGCAAGTTGCCAGATCTTCTCATCCCCAGCTGATAACGAGAAATCGTATCACTTTATTACTACGTTTTAAGTCCGTTTTATCGCACATTTATCCTATTAACTTCCGATTGTTCGAGTTTTTTATGTCACATTGCAGGTATAACATGTCTAGAGCTAAATTATGAGAAAAAGATCAAATGAACCAAAACTAGCATGAAAAGAAGATGAAGAGAAGAATTCTGCTAAGTCTGCATATTTTGCAACACTCACGGTCGTCACAACATCATCACGACCGTGACTCTCTATTTTAAGGTCTCACGACCGTTGCTCAATGGTCACGATCGTGACGCGCTGGAATTGGAAAATCAGCCCGTTACGCCCTTGTCACGTTCGTGACAAGGAAAATGTGGTTAAATTAATTGAAGTCATTCATGAAGACGTGCAACGAGTCAAAGACGACTCCTATTTTTCCTCAGACCCAGTATGCCACTTTTGCTAAATTCTCTCGTTTTGGAACGAAGCCCACGCATCAAATCCAACTGCCAAAAATCCAGTTCTATAAATACCCTAGTTACAAATTGAAAATTACAGAGTATTATTTTCATTTTCACGCGGAAGCTCTGCCGTAATTTTCTTGCACCCATTTAATTTTTTTCAGCCTTGTTCTTGTTTATTTTTCTGTCTCTATTTCCAAACCAAATTCAATAACAATTTCCAACATTAGGAAATTGTTATTTATATTAATTTCTTTCTAGCTTCAGACATTCGTTTTTTATTTTGATTCCGGTTCCGACACTCCGAGCTTGCCAATCTGTGGAAGAAGGAGTTTAAGAATTTGATTATCAGGTTACTATTTTTGCATTTATATTAAGTTTATTTATTTGTTTATGTTAAGTTATTATTATTATTTTATAATGTATGCTTTAATTAATATTTATTTATTTCTGCATCTGTCTGTTGGTATAAATAAAATGAGTAGCTAAATTAATTAGGAGGTATGTAATAAACTAAACCAAAACGGTAAAATCGAATCTAAGCTAAAATAATTAAGAAATTATATTCTGGCTGTGACTTTTTATAATTAAAATTAATCTTTTTGTTACGAGAGTAAGAAAAGTGTAATAGGTTAGGTCGAGACCAGGAGAGTGTGAGATTTTAACCGGATAGCTAAAGTTAGGCATTTGATTTAAATACAGCGAGAGCGCTTTAAAATGAATTAGACTTATTAAGTTTTCAAAAATTATTTTCTAAACACTTATGGGCTAGCGAGAGCAGGCATAGGGCTTTAGGAGTAAGATCTGAGATAAGACCACGAGAGTGTGAGTCGAGGGTTTTTAGACTGATAACCTCTACAGAATAATTTAAGTGAACCATCTTTATAAGCTTAGGTTAGATTGACCCGCATAGGTTAATATAATTACATACCGACCGCCTTCTCATTATTTCCTTAAAACTAAATATAGTTCCCGTTTTTAATCCTTAAAACCAAAATCGTGACAAATATCCGCCTTAGCTAAACTAGCAGACCTTCTAGCACTAGAGTGATTACAAAGTCCCTGTGGGTTCGACAATCTTTTATATTACTTTGATAGGCTGTGCGCTTGCAGTTCAGATACCGCTAGACACATATCGCGTCTTCGCGCCCATCAAGTTTTTGGCGCCGTTGCCGGGGACCTTGATTTAGTCACTAGTGCACTATTAGAGTAGCACTGTCTAGACTAAGGTAACAACTTATTCTTTTCCTAATCTAATTTCCCGAGTGTATGCCAAGTACTTGCTTTCAAGGCGAAGACTTGCAACCTCCAGTCTAAGAATTAGAACGTTTCTTATATTTAAGAAGACGAATATTCGAATATCAACGAAAATACAACATTCCAGATCTTCAAGTTGATCCACCTAAACCAGTTGGAACATCAAAGGACGCAGAGATGGCTGAAGAACCAAATCACCCACTCAAATATTACGCTAGTCCTTCACAAGCTGAGCCGCATTCCAGCATTGTTGCACCGGCTATCAACCGAAACGATTTCGAGTTGAAACCTTCGCTGATATCAGCCGTGCAACAAAACCAATTCGCCGAAAATCCTACCGAGGATCCGAACCTTCATCTTTCGATATTTGTGCAGTACGCAGATACTGTAAAAGCTAATGGAGTTACCCAAGAAGCTATTAGATTACGCCTTTTTCCTTTTTCACTTCGAGACAGAGCGAGAGCCTGGCTTCAATCTCTACCCTCGAATTCAGTAACTACGTGGGAGGAATTAAAGAGATTCTTCTTGACAAGATATTTTCCACCTAGCAAGACAACTATGCTAAGAGCTCAAATCAACGGATTTAAGCAAAAGGAAAACGAGTCACTTTTCGAAGCTTGGGAACGCTACAAAGATATGCTAAGACTTTGTCCACATCACGGATTAGTAGAATGGATGGTCATCCATACTTTCTACAATGGACTCTTGTACAACACAAGAATGACGATTGACGCTACCGTAGACGGCACACTAATGGACAAAGAATATAATGATGCTTATGCACTTATCGAGAGTATGGCTCAAAATCATTACCAATGGGGAAGCGAGAGAGTCACAACTGAGAAACCAACAAAAGGAGGTATGTACGAAGTGAGTAGTATGGACCAAGTCAATGCAAAGTTTGACCAACTTAACCAAAAGATAGACAACTTGACCATAACACCAACAACCACCGTGGCTGCGGTAACACCTAACTGTGAGTTATGTGGAGTTCCAGGACATGCTGTCCCTGATTGTCAACTATTAGCAGGAATTCCCACAGATCAAGTGAATTATGCTCAAGGAAACCCGTACTCAAACACATACAACCCAGGTTGGAAGAATCATCTGAACTTCTCTTATAAGAACAACAATGCTTTATACGCACCAGGTCAAGCACCAGCTACACCACCAGGATATCAAAAGACTGCTCCTAATGTTCCTAGAAAATCAAACCTTGAGTTGATGATGGAGAACTTCATAGCTACTCAATCTCAAACAAACAAGGATTTCTTAAACCAAAACATACACACTAGTGAGCAGATTAAGCAATTAGTGAGCAAGGTAGATGTGTTAGCTACACATAACAAGATGCTTGAAACTCAGATTTCACAAGTAGCTCAACAACAAGCACCTACCGCTGCACCAGCTGGAGTATTTCCTGGACAACCCCAACCTAATCCAAAAGGACAGGCCAATGTTGTGATACTAAGAAGTGGCAAGGAACTTGACGGACCTGCCGATCCAAGACTTGACAATCCAGCCATGTACCAAAAGCAAGATAAGCCGACTGAAAAGGAGAATGAACCAAAAGAAAAGGAAGATAATAATCAAGAGGAAGTGGAGAAAGAAAAGCCTTATGTGCCTCCACCACCTTATAAACCACCAATTTCGTACCCTCAGAGATTAACCAATTCCAAGACGATGGGCCAGTTTAAGAAATTTGTTGAACTTCTGAAACAGTTGAATATTACTATTCCGTTTACAGAAGCTATCACTCAAATGCCCTCGTATGCTAAATTTCTAAAGGAAATCTTATCTATTAAGAAGAAGATAGAGGATAACGGAACCGTTACACTTACTGCTGAGTGTAGCGCAATAATTCAAAACAATATGCCTCCTAAGTTAAAAGATCCAGGTAGTTTCTCTATACCCTGTGTAATTGGAAAATTCGTCATTGACAAAGCTCTATACGATTTAGGAGCCAGTATCAGTGTTATGCCCTTAAAAATTTGCAAAAGGCTAGACATGGGAGACCTAAGACCAACTAAAATGTCTGTTCAACTAGCCGACTGCTCTATTAAATATCCTGTAGGCATACTAGAAAATGTCCCAGTACGTATAGGACAATTCTATATTCCTACTAATTTTATAATCATGGACATCTCTGAAGACTCCACTACACCTATCATACTAGGAAGACCATTCTTAGCTACCGCCGGAGCTATTATAGACGTAAAGAAAGGAAAGCTAACCTTTGAAGTAGGTGAAGAGAAAGTTGAATTTATTTTAACACAATTCTTGCAATCACCAGCTATAGAGGACACATGCTATTTATCGGATGTCATTGACGAATGTGTAAGAGAAATGGAAATGAAAGAAACTACTTATTCTGAAATTATGAAAATTCAAATCCCTCCGATTTTCGAAGATGACAATTGGCGTGAACCATATCAGGATGATAGTCTAAGCGAAAGTTTAACACTTACACCAGATCCCATGCCAAGTAAGAAGAAACCTACATTAGAGTTAAAAACCTTACCTAAGAACCTAAGATACGAATTCTTAGACACTGAATGTACAAGACCAGTTATAATCAATTCCAGTTTAGGAACAATCGAAACGAAGAAACTTTTAGATGTCTTAAAGAAATACCCAACTACATTAGGATATAACATATCTGATCTCAAAGGAATATGTCCTTCAATCTGTATGCATCGTATTCTGCTAGAAGAAGATTGTAAAACCTCCAGAGAATCTCAAAGAAGAATTAACCCAATCCTTAGCACTGTAGTAAAGGAAGAAGTTAAGAAACTACTAGACGCTGGAATAATATATCCAATCTCTGATAGTAAATGGGTTAGTCCAGTGCATGTAGTACCAAAGAAAGGAGGTATCACTGTGGTGAAAAACGCTAAAGGCAAATCGATATCACAAAGAGTAGTGACCGGACATAGAGTGTGCATCGATTATCGTAAACTAAACAAAGCCACTCGAAAAGATCATTTCCCACTACCTTTTATAGATCAAATGTTAGAACGATTAGCCAAACACTCGTATTTCTGTTATCTTGATGGTTACTCAGGATTTTTCCAAATCCCGATCCACCCAGATGATCAAGAGAAGACTACATTCACATGCCCCTATGGAACGTTCGCTTATAGACGAATGCCCTTTGCATTATGCAACGCTCCTGCAACCTTTCAAAGATGTATGATGTCAACCTTCGTAGATTTCATAGACAACATCATGGAAGTGTTCATGGACGACTTCTCTATATGCGGGCAAAGTTTTGAAAGATGTCTGTCAAATTTAGAAATGGTGTTAGAAAGATGTGTAAAAGTAAACCTCATGCTTAACTGGGAGAAATGTCATTTTATGGTCAGAGAAGGAATCATACTAGGACACGTTATATCTGATAAGGGAATTGAAGTTGATAAAGCTAAGATAAAAGTCATAAAAGATCTTCAACCCCCTAAGACCGTTCGAGAAACACGAAGCTTTTTAGGACACGCCGGTTTCTACCGACGATTCATCAAAGATTTCTCAAAAATCACTAAACCTCTTACTGGTTTATTAATGAAAGACGCTGAGTTCATATTCAATAAAGATTGTCTTAAAGCATTCGAAACTCTAAAAACACCCCTCATCACCGCACCAATCATGCAACCCCCTGACTGGAGATTACCTTTCGAAATCATGTGCGATGCGAGTGTCTATGCTGTAGGCGCAGTTCTAGGACAAAGGAAGGACAAGAAACTTCACGCAATTTACTATGCCAGTAGAACTTTAGATTCTGCTCAGATGAACTACGCCACTACTGAAAAAGAATTGTTAGCAGTTGTCTTTGCGCTTGATAAATTCCGTTCCTACCTAGTGGGAGCAAAAATAATCATCTACAAAGACCACGCTGCTATCAGATATCTATTAACCAAGAAAGATGCTAAGCCAAGACTCTTGAGATGGATCTTACTCTTACAAGAGTTTGATCTCGAAATCAAAGATAAGAAAGGTACTGAAAACGTCGTAGCGGACCATTTATCTAGAATAGAAGGTATTAAACCCGAACAAGTGCCGATTAACGACGATTTTCCGTATGAACAGCTGATAACACAAATAGGAAGCGACCCAGTTCAGTTAGACATAGATGAACCAAAAACCGTGGAAACAATCCAAACAACCGTAGGACTGCCATGGTACGCTGACATTGTCAACTACTTAGCTGCAGGAGCACTTCCACCTTACTTAACCTATCAGCAGAAAAAGAAATTTTTCCACAATCTCAAGCATTACTATTGGGACGAACCATTATTGTTTAAAAGAGGACCTGACAGAATCTTTCGTCGGTGTATTCCCGAAGAAGAAATAGAAGATGTCATTGCTCATTGTCATTCATCTCCTTATGGTGGACATGCAAGCACTTCCAATACTTGTGCAAAAATCTTACAAGCCGGCCTATTTTGGCCTAATCTATGGAAAGACGTCCACATCGCTGTTATAAATTGCGATCGGTGTCAACATACCGAAAATATTTCAAGAAGAGATGAAATGCCTCAAAGAGGAATATTAGAAGTAGAAGTCTTTGACGTCTGGGGAATAGATTTCATGGGACCATTCCCATCATCTTTCGGTAATAAGTACATACTCGTAGCTGTCGATTATGTTTCTAAATGGATTGAGGCTATAGCTTCTCCTACAAATGACACACGAGTAGTAATTAAGCTTTTCAAGAATATAATCTTTCCAAGATTTGGTGTGCCTAGACTTGTCATAATTGACGATGGCTCGCATTTCATTTCGAAAATATTTGACAAATTACTATCTAAGTATGGAGTCAGACATCGTGTAGCAACACCATATCATCCACAAACAAGTGGACAGGTCGAAGTCTCAAACAGAGAAATTAAACAAATCTTAGAAAAGACTGTCGCCATATCTAGGAAAGATTGGTCATCTAAACTTAACGAAGCTTTATGGGCTTATAGGACAGCCTACAAGACACCCATAGGAACTACACCTTTCAAACTAGTGTATGGGAAGGCTTGTCATCTCCCGGTAGAACTAGAACACAAAGCATATTGGGCGATTAAAACACTCAATATAAACTACAATGCCGTTGGAGAAAAGTGAATCCTCGACATTAATGAATTAGAAGAATTAAGGTTAGATGCTTATGAGAATGCTAAGATATATAAAGAAAGAACCAAGCGATGGCATGATAAACGCCTATCTAAGAAAGAATTTAGTGTGGGAGACGTTGTACTCCTCTTTAATTCAAGACTTAGGCTCTTTCCTGGAAAACTAAAATCTAGATGGTCAGGACCCTTTGAAATAACTAGAGTGTTCCCGAGCGGAGCAATATAAATTAAGGGTAGGAATAGTGAACCATTCATAGTAAATGGACAACGATTAAAACATTACCATAACATTGAAAATAGAGATTATGCGAATAATTTAAAGCTTTTAGAGTTTGTCGCTCCCACCAAATGAAGCTAAGTCAAATGGGGTACAGACGCGAACGGTCGGCGAAAGAGAAGAGTACACACAAGGGTGAACTCATAAAGAAAAGAGTCGCCAGCTAGGCATTTTTATCCCGAAGGAAAGGTAATGCTGTATAGACCTAAGAGAAGATATGGATAAGACGGTTGCGAACCAGAGAGACTGAGAAAGGGGGTTGGTTACAACCTAGGAAGGTATTAGTACCCAGATTGTCCGCCGTACTCGACGGGATCCACGCTTAAAAAATTTGTGTTTAGAAGGGGTAGTGTCAGTGCAATCTGCGTATCAAAGCTGGAAAGAATGCAAGTGTCAGTGCTGGAAGAAAGTGAAGTGTAATATGTGAAGTGTCAGTGTAAGAATAAAAGTGAAATGCTCAAGAACATGAGGCTAAAAGAATAATGCTGGAAGGAGGGGGAATATACAGAGACTTTTGTTCGATAACTGTTAAGTTATGCCTACGTATCCTCTCGTGCAATGAGGAAGTCAGAACACCGTAGTTCGACCCAAAGAGACTGAAAGATAAATTGACTTGTGAACTGCTTGCTTGTCTATGCTCAAGTGTATGACCTGTCTGGCTCAGGTGCAAACTGTCTTGCATTAGACGGAAGAAGCAAGTTCTCGTTTAAGAGTGAATGAGGTGAGAAAAGAATCCCGAAGGAGACGATTATTGTTTGTTTTTGGGTTTTCAGTCTTTTATTGCTTTTTGAAAGTTTGTCATAAGTTAATGAGCCTAAGCCTAAACCAAGGGTTAGTAAACTCATCACATCCTCCCTCTGATTAGGGGTAATGAGAATACCTTAAGTATGAAGTAAACACCTCACAATTAATCACCATGATGTAGGATTAAGATCATTAACCTACTTGCATTTATTTAGATGCTTTTGGTGTTTTTGTTTAGTGTTAAGTAATGATTTTAAGCCATAATCAAAGATTCAATGGACCCATTACACCATCCTAATAGAAGGATAATAGATGAGAACATTTAAGCTGAGGAAGGTACCCCAGCTTAATCCATGATTAGGGATTAACCTCATGACAAAACAAAGCCTTTATTAAATGGATTTTAGTTAATGATAAGATGAAGAAGTGATTTTTATGATTTGTAAGACAACTTGAGGGGGAATTGTCCATTAACACTAGGGTTTGTCCTTCTTAACCAATTAAGGAAGAATTAGAACCCTAATGCAAGGCCCAAGTTACAAGCTTGATGTCTTGATGATTATTAAGTGAATTGATTAAAGGATTTAAACACATTAAGGGTTTAACACTTAGGATTAAAGTTATACTCTCCATCCTAATAGAAGGATGCAGGCATAAGCTTAATCACAAAGCCTTAAAGCCTTTAGGGTTTAGTCCCTGATTATGAGATAAGAAGAGAAGACTCAAAGAGACACAAAGGTAAAAGCTAAATGGGGGACTAATCAAACCCTAATTGTTATCATGCTTGGTTATTCCTAGGGTTAATGAGGTTTGCAAGAAGATCTTTAGAGAAACCACCAGGAAGGAAGCAGATGAAAGGAGCAAGAAGCAAAGAGAAGCAAAACAACTTGCTTCACTTAAGAAGACAAGTTGTTTGAAGAAAGAAAGTAAGATGAACATGAATGAGCAAGCTCAATCCAATACACAAGATAAAAATGCAGTAAAGATGCAAGAGAGATGAGAAGAGATTGTGAGAAGTGAAGGCAAATTCACTTCTCAAAACAACTTACCACCTGAAAAGTTAGCAAAGGAAATGAAATGCAATGCAAATGGAATGAAATGTCATGATGCAAGGCAAAGTCAGAAGCATTTACATGATGTTGATGATGCTAAGAGATGATACAAACACAAGGCAGGAGATGGGAATGATTAAACAAACATAAGGATGCAAATGAGGCATACTTTGAACCATGAATGTTCATGAAAGTTTATGAAATGATATGAATGCATAACATGGCAAATGAAATATGCAATGGTCAAACATGATTCTAATATGTCCTAAGATGTCTTATGAATCATGTGGATGCACAAAATGCCATGGCAAGTCATTGGATGCAAGCAAATGAAAGATGGATGCAAAGGAAAGCATAAGTTAGGGTTACATACAACATGCAAAGCAAAAACTCAAAACCAGAAGCAAATGGCATGACAAAAAAATTGAAAATGCAGTCAAAGATACCCTAGACCTATACAAGTTCACTGTCCAAAGGAGGGGACCTAACTCTTAACCTAGTGAAAGTTATGAATTTCCTAAGATTACTAGGGTTTTAAGGTACCTTATCAAGAAAAATGCAAAACAAATTGAAAATGGAAGATAAATTCAAACCAATTTTATCCTATAAACTAAATGCTATGAAGGATGCAATGCAAAAAGAACCATCATCAAACTCTCAAGGGTTAGGCAGAATGAAATTTTTTAAAGTTTGAACCAAAATATTGCCTTAAAATGAATTTAATTCCAATGAAAATGATCAAAAGGCATCAAGAACAAAAAAGAAATTTGGTTTGAGAGTTTGATAATGTCTCTAAATGTTTCTAAATGCAATGTGAATTTTTTGGTGATTTTTAAATACCTAAATTCATTTTTAATTAATTAATTTTCATTAATTAATTAAAAATAAACATTTAAATGATTTAAAAATAATTTTTTTATGCAAAAAATAAAAATAAAAATATTTTTGGGTTTTAAAAATTAATGAGATCTTTGACAAAGAATTTCATAATTTTCAAATGATTTTTGCTATTTTAAATAAAACGTGCAAATCAAATGAAAAGAAAATGAAATAAAAATAATTAGATGGAAAACTATGCAGGATCCAAGGCTGAGATTCAAACAAAATTGGAGGGAGTTGACTGGCGCGTGAATGGGTGGTCCATATTGCTTCTGACTAATTAATTTTAATTAAACTAATTAATTAAAGATTAGGGTTTAATGACTGATCCTGGCCATTCATATGCGCGGGAGTCAACAAAAGTCCACCAGATCTAAGGCCCAGATTCAAACTAAACCCTAAACGCAATTAATGACTTAATGACATTCAGGTGGCCGGAAATGACATCCGGTCATCTTCTCCGGCCACATCTCCCCTGAGAATTTCTCAAATCACTCCCCAGGCCATTTCTGGAGCTCTAAAGCTCCAGATCACTTCCTCTCACCTCCCTAAACTCATCCCTGACCTCAAAAACCATTTATCTCTCACCATTAACAAGATTCGAAGCAAGGTTCAAAAATGGCAGAAATTTCAGACAAGCCATACACACTCATTTCTCAACCATTTTCGAAAATTTAAAGTTCAGTGTGACCAGGGAAGCAAGCTTAATCAATTAATAACTTAAAACAAAGCTTCTGGAAAAATGAATTTCAGTGGCTACCTGAGTTGAAGCTTTCAATCCAGGAGCTTTTTGACCAGTTCCTTGCTTCCAATCACCTCTACTGACCTCCCTCAAGTGTTTGCAAAGCTTGTTTGGAGTTTATTTTGGCTGGTTCGTGAGATTGATGGAGTTCTATTCAGAGAGGGGGGGGATCGTGTTTTAGTTCCAGGGGGGTTCAAGGCAAGGTGAAGGGTGGTTTATGCTCTATGGAGCTTTTCTGAATGAATGGTGAAGTTGGTTTTGAGGTTTGATGACTGTGTGTTGAGATTCGGAGGAAATTGCATAAGAGGTGAGTTTCTTGAACTATGGCTTATGAGAGAGATCATGCGTGTGTGTCTGTTGTGTTGAGTCTTATTTGGTACATGTATCACACTTGGATAGGTCAGAGGAGTTGGTGTGGCACTGTGGGATTGGTATGGGCCATTTTGCATAAAGTCAAGTCTAGGTGTACTTGAGGTATGGGCAAGTGGGAGGCCGTGATAGGGCATGGCTTGGCTCAGCTGAGATCAGGGAGAACCATGGAAATGGATTAGAGGCAATGCAGCAAGTGGATTAGGGTTTATGAGAAGTTTTGCAACTTTGTGATCTTTTGGCCCTTTTGTGATTACTTGAAGCATAAGTCATGAAAATGGGAAAATCTTTGGTGCATTCTGATTTTTAAGCATTGGTTTATGTTTGTGCAAAGGTTAGAAGTCCATTTGAAGTCACATTTTGCCTTGGTAAGGGGTTTTGCAACTTTTCCTCTTTGATGCAAGACTTGAAATTATGTGATTTTTCCTAACTTTGACAAGCCATAACTTTTGATCCAAAATGAATTAGAATGAGTTCTTGTACTTTTTGAAAAGGGAATGATCCATTCTACAACTTTCATGACCAAAGTTTTCTCATTTGAAGCATTTTTGAATCAAAAAGAAAGGGTTGAAAAACTTTCCCAAAATGACAAGTTTCCATTACAAGTCACTTTCCCAAAAAGGCAATTTTGCAAATGGCTTGAAATTCTTCAACTTTGTGAACTTCTAACACCTTCTATGATCAAATAAAGATCATAAACCTTCAAAATGATGAAGAACACCCTTTGGTTTGGTCATTGGGGGCCTCAGATGCCCTGATTTTGCACTGACTTGCTCAAGAAGTCAACTCTTGATCAGATGCCTTCCCCATGGAATTTCTTCATGAAAATTGATATGCATGATCCCTATACCATATAGAGACCAATAGAAACAAGAGTGACCAAAAAATTTGGAGTTATGGCCTCTGAAACCAAAACACTAATTCTAGGTCATCTGTGCAGTTAAAACTGGCTCTGCTTCCATGCATTTCTCAGTTCTTGTGATTCTTTGACTTTCTTGACTTTGTGAGGATATAATATGATGCTTGAACATTCATGGACCCCTTTGAAGTGATTGATGACCTTTGGAGTGGCTCAAATGGCTTAGGGATGGCTCAGATCACAAACCCTAGATGCAAATGACTTAGAAACCATGCAGTGAAGCAAATATGCAATATGGGATGATATGATTGAATCTATGCAAATTAAGAGAATCACAAGCCATGGTGAAATGGGTGAGGGCAAATTTGGGGTGTTTACAGAGTTGTCCACTAACTTCCCTGATTAATCTACGCCTAAGCATTACGTCAGGCTTATGACGATAAAAACAACGCTTAGTGGGAGGCAACCCATTTTATCATTTTATCATTTTATTGTTTTATTTCATTATTATTATTCACTTTTTTTATGCATTTATTTTCCTATTTTCTTTATCTTAATTTTTATTTTCTAAATCACTTTTACAGATTTTTCTAAAGTCTTTTCTATCTTCCTTTTCCCCCTGATTTGTTTCCTCCACATTAACACTAACTATGGCTAACAAACCAAGAAACATTATGGAAACCAAATTTAGAGGTAGAAACCAAAGAATGAAATTTGAGGAATTATCACAGAGACAAATGGATTTGACTCTGTACTATGATGAACAGACTATGGAAACTTTAGGTATACATGATAGCATCCTATACCTGTTTAACCAACTTGGATGGGAGAATGCTCTCATAAAACATAGGTTTGTGACTTACCACGAGCTCACCCTTGAGTTTTTAAGCTCCTTAGTTTACTTACCCGAGCGCGGATTTGGATTAAGGAAAGGATTTATTAGTTTCCGACTATTCGGTATCGAATATGACTTTAACCATAAGGAACTAGCTGACTTACTAGGATTCCCTAGTGGACCCTTTGCCTTTACTACCACCCAGGTAGAATTAATGGATATTGAGCTAGACTTCTTTTGGGGAACCTTAACCGGAAATTACCATCCTGAGCCGGATAACATGAACAATGATGAAATACATAACCCTGCTATCCGCTATTTCCATAAGATCCTTCCCCACACCTTCTTTGGAAAGGAAGAGAACCTCACCGGAGTGTCTAAAGATGAGATATTCATAATGTCCTGTTTGACCGATGGAAAACCCGTTAATGCTGTACCATTCATGATGCAAACCTTTACCCGCATCCAAGAGGAACCTGATCTACCAATATTGGTAGGAGGCATGGTCACCATGATTGTTGATGCCCTCAGACTTAGATACCAATTACACAAGTGCAACCGTTTAGGTACCATCCGCCCTATGAATCTGAACTTCTGCTTTAACCGCCAAATTATAAGAAACTTAGGACAACCACCTTACGAGTACCTAATCATAAATGAAATAGTAACCCTGTTCACATTACCGAACCATGCTAAAGTCAGTGTTCACAATAGAGACAATTGGCTTTATGAGCTTACCCCTCCTGACTATCCATCCACACCCGAAACACCACAATCTTACCAAATTAGGGATGACATAATGACTGATGTAGAAAGTGACCCCGAGACACCTCCTGGTTACCATGACATCGACCACACTGATGAAGTTATTGAAACCCCTGAAATTAATCAAGTAGGATATGCTGACAACTTAAAGAAAATTTTGAATACTCTTGAAGTTTACCAAGCTGATATTATGTTGTTAAGGATGAAGTTAAAAGCATGCGATTGGACGTTATAGGTTTAACTGACATAACATGTGAATAATTCTATCATATAAACTCCGCACTTGAAGATTTGAAGAAGCAACTTTGATAATGCTGTAGTGATTTGAATTATCTTACTTTTCGTTTTTGTTTCTAGTTAGTTTTGATGTTTTGCAACATTTCATAGCTTATTTTTATTACTGTAATTTCTTTCTATTATGTCAAAAGCAAAGTACTTTTATTTATGCAGTTTTCCAATTTAATCAATTTCCATGCTTTTCATTATTTGCTGATATCTTTGAATTGCTGGATATTTTGTGAACTCTCGTGTGATGAAATCCACTGCTTGAATATATATTGATCCACTATTATGTGTTATGTTTATGTTGGAATTAAATGAAAAGTGATAAGAATTATAATTGAACTGAACTGAGGTAATGCATTCTGTGAAAAATTCCATGTTTTGTGATCATCACGGTCGTCACCATCCCCTCACGATCGTAACGGGCTATTTAGCGCGTCACGACCGTGACAACCCTAATTCACGAATTCTGAAGTTACAGAGGCCGTTCACCTTCGTAACACCCACTTCCATTTCATAAAAATCTCTAACCTCCCATTATCTCATCTTCTCCCGTAACCACCCATTACTCTCAAAATCAATTCCATTAACCCGTTCCACCTTTCCATTTATTCACAACTTCTCACATTCACTTCATTCCATTATAATCCGATTAATTTCTTCACATTTTCTCACAAAACCTCAAACACACCTATCCCTCATTTACCTCATTTGCATGCAATGGAGAATATTCAGTTTAGAGATGGAGACCAAGGAGAAGCACAAAGAGAGAAGTTTATAAGGTTTCAAAACCGTGGCATCCAACCCACTCAGTACGTCGACCTCGACTGCTTGAGGGAGTTAGGATTGCTAGACGGAGTGAAGCTACTGCTTGAGCATGTTGGTTTGTGGGACTTATGCAGTCAACCACAACCGACATTCGAAAACCTCACCTTGGAGTTTCTGAGTTCGTTTCAGTATATCACACCATTCGGTTCAACAAGTCAACTCACCGGCATTGCAAAATTCAGAATGCTTGGAAGAGAGTTCCAAATCACTCAAACCAGAATCGCTGAACTGTTAGGCTTTAGTCACGGGGATGGTGCTCACCTCCGCGTGCCCGACAACTTCAATGAAGTTGCTTTCACTTTATGGCACAACATCACGAATAGCCGTGCTACCGCCTACCAGAGTCTGAATGCCACCCACATCCATAATCCTGCGATTCGGTATTTCCATCGTATCATCTGCAATACAATCTTTGCAAGAGAGAGAAACCACAAGCTAAACTCCAAAGAGCTCTTATTCTTGCATTGTGCCTTGAATGAGGAACGCATCAATGCTGCTCCGTTCCTTCTGGCCCACATGCAGTCCGTAGCACAAAGAGGCGCCACTCCCTTCTTCATTGGTGGGATTGTCACTTCTCTTGCCATACAGCTGGAGCTTGGTGACCAGATATCTCATTTGCCTCATAGAGCACCGGAGCTGCTTACCAAGAGCTATTGCAAGTCCGCTCATTTGATCTCGCAGCGAGAGGATGGCAGGTTCAACCCTGTGATCCAAGGCACCATCTATCATCACATCACTTTGCCTTGCAGGAACCGCATCGATCCCTCGAACCGAGCCAATTGGCTATTTGATTTTCCGGATGCCGCAGGCCATGTTCCGATTATTGTCGAGCAGCCTGATGCACCTGCGGACGAGATGCAGGATGCGATGGATGCTGTTGAGCCAGTTCAGGACATCCCTGAGTCCTCCACCAGGCAGCCACCTTCCTCCGACATTACCCTTGAAGACATCCTTCGTGCCATTCATCAGCAGAATCAGATGAATGCCGCACTTGAGCGAAGGCAGAAAGAGCAATACGATGCACTCCTTTCAACTGTTGCCAATAACCAGAGGACAACAGATGAAAAGCTAGGAGAGATTTTCAGCGAGCTGGAAGCTTTGCGTATAGATATCACTGCTCTCACCACCACCGGTTCCGATGAGGAAGCCACTCCTGCCAGACGCTCCCGCACCAGAAGCCGAGGCCGTGGTCGTCAGCAGCATTAGTTTATGTTTTTGTTTTTGCATTTTTGTTTTTGTATTGTATTTCCCCCGCTATTATATCAGCAACATTGAGGACAATGTCTGATATAGTGTGGGAGAGATACCTTTCCCTTTCCGCATTTTCCATTTCATTGTATTTCCCTTTTCGTATTTTCAATTAAACAAAGTAATATTTATGCTATTTCTTCAGTTTCAATTCTTCCCCGTTTATTTAGCTATACCGAAATTTTTTTGCTTTATCTTCGCATTACTCGACTTACCTATGAAATTGTAGTTAGGAAGCTGAGAAAGATCCAACAAGATCAATACAGTCTTGACACCTTAGACTTCCTACTTAAGCATTTCGTTCCAATAATTGTTACGACTACACCTTAAGTCTTAGTTCTAAAGTAACCCCTAGTAGTTTATACTAGCAATCAACACCGTCTGAACACAAACCACGTGGGGAGCCGATGAACATAAATGTTTGATGCCTAATCTATAAAAGATCCTTCAAATCTCGATGCCAATAAAAAGAAATTGCACCAAAGTACATGGTCGCATATAAGAATGATAAATATAAGAAGGAGTCCATTGCGGGTTGGTTCAGCGGTACCTGGTTCTGAACTTGGTAGGGCGTGCTACGGCTCGAGCCCCCACAACCTCCAATTTGGATAATATGTAAAGGGTAACCACATTCGTGTACCAGACCCCGTGCTTATAAAGGATCAAAGTCACTAACCGGCTACTCCACTACGTGCATGCTAAGGCAAAGGGCTTAATGTGATTGCGCTAGAACGAAACCGGGTGAAATAAGATCGAAAGACTCTAGGTAGAATCATAACGCAATTACTGAATGTTTCGTTTAACGGGAAGTCGACGACTTAGCTTGTTGCTTGTGTCATTAGTGTATCGTTAGTGTTCTATTCTAGTACCGGTTTATCTAACTAAATGATTTCTCGTACGGTTTGTTATGTGTATGCGTCTGATGAAAATTGTCCGATCATTTTTCAATCGACTATTTGCTTGAGGACAAACAAAGGTTTAAGTTTGGGGAAGTTTGATAACGAGAAATCGTATCACTTTATTACTACGTTTTAAGTCCATTTTATCGCACATTTATCCTATTAACTTCCGATTGTTTGAGTTTTTTATGTCACATTGCAGGTATAACATGTCTAGAGCTAAATTATGAGAAAAGGATCAAATGAACCAAAACTAGCATGAAAAGAAGATGAAGAGAAGAATTCTGCTAAGTCTGCATATTTTGCAACACTCACGGTCGTCACAACATCATCACGACCGTGACTCTCTATTTTAAGGTCTCACGACCGTTGCTCAATGGTCACGACCGTGACGCGCTGGAATTGGAAAATCTGCCCGTTACGCCCTTGTCACGAACGTGACAAGGAAAATGTGGTTAAATTAATTGAAGTCATTCATGAAGATGTGCAACGAGTCAAAGACGACTCCTATTTTTCCTCAGACCCAGTATGCCACTTTTGCTAAATTCTCTCGTTTTGGAACGAAGCCCACGCATCAAATCCAACTGCCAAAAATCCAGTTCTATAAATACCCTAGTTACAAATTGAAAATTACAGAGTATTATTTTCATTTTCACGCGGAAGCTCTGCCGTAATTTTCTTGCACCCATTTAATTTTTTTCAGCCTTGTTCTTGTTTATTTTTCTGTCTCTATTTCCAAACCAAATTCAATAACAATTTCTAACATTAGGAAATTGTTATTTATATTAATTTCTTTCTAGCTTCATACATTCGTATTTTTATTTTGATTCCGGTTCCGACACTCCGAGCTTTCCAATCTGTGGAAGAAGGAGTTTAAGAATTTGATTATCAGGTTTCTATTTTTGCATTTATATTAAGTTTATTTATTTGTTTATGTTAAGTTATTATTATTATTTTATAATGTATGCTTTAATTAATATTTATTTATTTCTGAATCTGTCTGTTGGTATAAATAAAATGAGTAGCTAAATTAATTAGGCGGTATGTAATAAACTAAACCAAAACGGTAAAATCGAATCTAAGCTAAAATAATTAAGAACTTATATTCTGGCTATGACTTTTTATAATTAAAATTAATCTTTTTGTTACGAGAGTAAGAAAAGTGTAATAGGTTAGGTCAAGACCACGAGAGTGTGAGATTTTAACCGGATAGCTAAAGTTAGGAATTTAATTTAAATACAGCGAGAGCGCTTTAAAATGAATTAGACTTATTAAGTTTTCAAAAATTATTTTCTAAACACTTATGGGCTAGCGAGAGCAAGCATAGGGCTTTAGGAGTAAGATCTGAGATAAGACCACGAGAGTGTGAGTCGAGGGTTTTTAGACTAATAACCCCTACAGAATAATTTAAGTGAACCATCTTTATAAGCTTAGGTTAGATTGACCCGCATAGGTTAATATAATTACATACCGACCGCCTTCTCATTATTTCCTTAAAACTAAATATAGTTCCCGTTTTAATCCTTAAAACCAAAATCGTGACAAATATCCGCCTTAGCTAAACTAGCAGACCTTCTAGCACTAGAGTGATTACAAAGTCCCTGTGGGTTCGACAATCTTTTATATTACTTTGATAAGTTGTGCGCTTGCAGTTCAGATACCGCTAGACACATATCGCGTCTTCGCGCCCATCACCAGCATTGGATCCCCACAAAGCTCTCCCCCCAGAGTTCTCCAGAAAGATCGTGCAGTGATCCTTTCTCCCCACAGATCGCCCAGTGACCCGTTCTCCCAACATATTTCAGATCTCGGATCTTGCTTCTCTCATTTGCATAATCATAGCATTCGCATCATCTCTCCCCAAACATAGCGTAACATTCCGTCTAATATGGAGCATTACGGCAAAAATTAAACATTTGCATGATCATAAGCCAGGTTTGAGCCACTCACCTGCAAACACCAAAATCACTCCTCCAGCAATACGCAAAAACTTATCCCTTGCAGATAAAAGCCAAAATATCCTTTTGCACTCTCAATACGAATACTTGTACATACTTATACACAATCCTTCGGATACCCGTCCGTATCCTGCTAATGCATAATTCTTTGATACTCGTCTGTATCTTACGCATTCCCCAGTAGATCAAACACTCGTATGTGTTCCTTGCTTAACCAGTTGGTACCTGTTTGTATCATCCTCCTTAAAACACGCGTCGGCGTTTGTTTCTATTGATACTCGTCTGTATCGTGGTCCTAAAGATGCTCGTTCGTATCCTTAGTATATACACACCATCGAAACACTCATACCATTTTATTTAGGGCTTAAACACTCATCCATGTTTATCTATCCCCGGAAGTCGCCAACAAGACAACTTTCTATCCGACATTCGTCCTATGTCATGATATCTTTTAGCAGCCGTACTCTGCTAGGTGATCGTCTTTCACCTTTTGATGACCGTACCTCATCATATCATCCGATGGCCGTCCCCATCGTCGATCTTTCTATTCGACATTCGTCCTATGTCGTGATAATCCAGAGCAACTGTCCCCTGCTAGGTGATCGTCCTTCACCTCTTGATGACCGTCCCTCATCATTTATTTTTATGATCGTCCCTCATCATTCCTTTTGATGACCATACCTTATCATTCATCAGATGGCCATCCCCATCGTCGATCTTTTTATCCAGAATTCGTCCTATGTCGAGATAATCCCCTCCAGAGCAGCCATCCCCTGCTAGGTGATCGTCCTTCACCTTGTAAACACCCCAAATTTTCCCTCACTCATTTCACCTTGGCTTGTGATCTTTTCACTTGCATAAGTTCAATCATATCATCTCATATTGCATTTTTTGCTTCACTGCATTGATTCAAAGTCATCTGCATCTAGGGTTTGTGATCTGAGCAATCCAAGTGCCATCTGAGCTACTCCAAAGGTCTTCCATCATCTCAAGAGGGTCTATGTATGTTCAAACATCATATTATATCCTCACAAGATCAAGGAAGTCAAAGAATCACAAGAACTGAGGAAGGCATGGAAGCAGAGCCAAGCTTAACTGCACAGATGACCTAAAATTAGGGTTTTGGTTTCAGAGGCCATAACTCCAAATTTTTTGGTCATTCTTATTTCTATTGGTCTCTATATGTTATAAGGATCATACATACCAATTTTCATGAAGAAATTCAACGGGGAAGGCATTTGATCAATAGATGACTTCTTGAGAAAGTCAGTGCAAAATCAGGGCATCTGAGGCCCCCAGCATCCAACCAAAGGGTTTTCTCCACCATTTTGGATGTGTATGATCTTTATTTGATCTTAGAAGAAGTTAGAAGTTCACAAAGTTGAAGAAGTTCAAGTCATTTGCAAAGTTGCCATTTTGGGAAAGTGACTTATAATGCAAACTTGCCATTTTGGGAAAGTTTTTCAACCTCCTCTTTTTGATTCAAAAATGCTTCAAATGAAAAATTCTTGTCATGAAAGTTGTAGATTGGATCCTCCCATTTTCAAAAAGTACAAGAACTTGATCTAATTCATTATAGAACTCAAGTTATGGTTTGTCAAAGTTGGGAAAAATCACAAAAATTCACTTATGTGCCAAAGAGGGAAACTTGCAAATTCTTGTACCAAGGCAATTTGTGACTTCTAATTGGTGTCTAAGCATTACACAAACATCATACATGACATAAAATTCAGAATTGCCCAAAGATTTCTCAAGTTTCATGCCTTAAACTTTAAGAGATTCAAAAGGGGCCAAAGTTGTACAAAATTGCAAAATGATCCAAATCTCTTCATCCACTTGTGCCAGCACGCCAAATCTGTTTCTATGGTCCTCTTTGAACTCAGCTGAGGCCAGACACCCCTTGCAACCAGGCCTGCCATGACCCATACCTCAAGTACACAAACTTTTGACATTTTGGCAACTTGCCCATACCAATCAACATAGGCCATCACCCACTCTCTGACCTATCACACTTCGTTATGTGGATCAAAACCAAGCAAAAGCACATAACATTGCAGCCTAAAACCTCCAAGAACACAACATACACAAAAATCCCCAAATTTGCAAAAGCCTTCGAATCTCTTACCTCAACCAAAAAACCTTCAAACTTTTTCCACCATTTAACTCCATAAACATCACTGATCATTTCCCACCCTTCATTTTGCCCTAAAAAGCCCAGAATCAAAAATACGATTTTCACACTCATGAACTGAGCTTCTACCATTTTCATTTTGGGGCCATATAAACTCCAACTAAGAATCACAAACACTTCAGAAGGATCATTGGAGCTGATTTGAAGCAAGGAACTGGCCAGAAAGCACCATTTTTGAAAGCTTCAGTTCAGGTATCATCAAGAACTTTTTTTCCAGAAATGATTTCGTAAGTTCTTAGATTGTTCTCCATGCTTCACTGATCACACTGCACCTTTTGGTTTTGAAAATGATTCAGTTTTAAGCATGTAAAGCTTTTGAAATTTCTGTGATTTTTTCCGTTTTGATTCGAATCTCTCTGTTCATGTGAAATAAATCCAGTTTGATGATTGATTCTTGCTTAGAATGGGGCGGGGATCATTTCTGGAGAGTTTAAGAGCTTGGGGATGCGTATAGAGAGAGATAGCATAGGGGACTGGCCGGAGAAGATGATCGGAACACTGTTCCGGTCACCTGAATATAATTAGGGTTCAGATTAGGGTTAATGACATAATTAGTGAAGTTTGAATTTGGGCCGTCCATTTGCGTGCGCTGGTCAATTCCCTCCCTTTCTATTTTGAATATGGGCCTTTGGATCTGAATACTTTCATTTTAATTCATTTTAAATTCATTTTATTTGCATTTTCTTCCACATTTTATTAAAAATAGTAAAACATTTCTAAAAAATCTCATTTTTTGCACCATGGCATAAAATATTTTTCTCATTCTGAAAATAATTTTTATTTTATTTTTTGCATAATTTTCGTATTTTAAAAATATTTAAATGTTTATTTTAATTAGTTAATGAGAATTAATTAATTAAAATAGCATTTAAGTTCCTAAAAATCACAAAAAAAATCACATTGCATTTTGATACATTTAGAAACATTATCAAACTCCTCAAACAAATTTATTTTTGGTTCTTGACATATTTTGACATTTTTCTTTGGAATTAAAGTTCTTAAAAGGCAATATTTTTGTCCTAACTTAGAAAAATTCATTCTGCCTAACCTTGAAGAGTTTGATGATGGTTCTTTTTGCATTGCTTTCTTCATATCATGTAGTTTCTAGGATAAAATTGGTTTGAATGTATCTCTCATTTTCAATTTGTTGTGCATTTTTCCCTTTTGAAGTGCCTTAAAACCCTAGCCAACTTGAGAAAATCATAACTTCCATTAGGTTAAGATTTAGGTCTCCTCCTTTGGGCAGTGAACTTGTGTAGGGTTAGGGTTCCTTTGATCCCATTTTCAATTTTTTATCATGTCATTTGCTTCTAGTTTTGAATTTTGTATTGCATGTTATGTATAAACCCTAATTTTTGCCTTCATTTGCATTCATCTCTCATATGCTTGCATACATGAACTTACCATGACATTTTGTGCATCCACATGACATATAAGATATCTTAGGACACATTAGAATCATGTTTGATCATTGCATCATCCCTTTTCCATGTTTTGTGTCCATTGCATTTCATAAGTTTTCATGAACTTCCATGCTTCTTACTTGTCCCATTTGCATCCTCATCTCTTGTATGATCATCCACACTTCATGACATACACTTGCATCATCCCTCAGCATCATTTACATCTTGTTATTCTTCTGGTTTTGGTTTGCACCTTTGCACTTCATCTCATTTGCATTCCATTTCATTTTCTTTTGCTAACTTTTCAGGTGGTAAGTCATTGAGAAGTGAATTTGCCTTCACTTCTCATAATCTCTTCTCATCTCTCTTATGCATTCATTGCTGCATTTTGTATTTGTATTAGAGTGAGCTTGCTCATTAATGCTCCTTCCTCACTTTCTTCCTTCAAGAAACTTATCTTCTTAAGTGAAGTAAGTTGACTTGCTTCTTTTGTTTCTCCTGTTTTCATCTTTCTTCTTCCTTGGTGGCTTTTCCTTGAAGATCTCTTGCAAGCCTCATAAACCCTATGAATACTCAAGCATGATAACAATTAGGGTTTGATTAGTCCCCCATTAGTTTTACCTTTGTGTCATCTTTGTGTCTTCTCTTCTCATCTCTTAATCAAGGACTAAACCTTAAAGGTTTTAAGGCTTTGTGATTAAGGTTATGCCTGTATCCTTCTATTAGGATGGAGTGTATAACTTTACTCCTAAGTGTTAAACCCTTAATGTGTTTAATTCCTTTAATCAATCCATCTAATAATCACTAAGACATCAAGCTTGTAACTTGGGCCTTGCATTAGGGTTCTAATTCTTCCTTAATTGGTTAAGAAGGACTAACCCTAGTGTTAATGGACAAGTCCTCCTCAAGTTGTCTTACCAACCATAAAATCCATTTCTTAATCTTACCATTAACTAAAAACCATTTAATAAAGGTTTTATTTTGTCATGAGGTTAATCCCTAATCATGGATTAAGTTGAGGAGCCTTCCTCAGCTTAAATGTCCTCATCTATTATCCTTCTATTAGGATAGTGTAATGGGTCCATTAAATCCTTGATTATGGCTTAAACTCATTACTTAACACTAAACAAAAACTCCAAAAACATCTAAATAATCACAAGTAGGTTAATGATCTTAATCCTACATCATGGTGATTAAGTGTGAGGTGTTTACTTCACACTTAAGGTATTCTTATTACCCCTAATCAGAGGGAGGATGTGATGAGTTTACTAACCATTGGTTTAGGCTTAAGATCATTTTCCTATGACAAACTCCAAAAGCAATAAAATACTGAAATCACCAAAAACAAACAATAATCGTCTCCTCCGGGATTCTTCTCTCACCTCATTCACTCATAAACGAGAACTCGCTTCTTCCGTCTAATGCAAGACAGTTTGCACCTGAGCCAGACAGGTCTTACACTTGAGCATAGGCAAGTAAGCAGTTCATCAGTCAATCTATCTTTCAGTCTCTTTGAGTCGAACTACGGTGTTCTGACTTCCTCATTGCACGAGAGGATACGTAGGCATAACTTAACTGTTATCGAACAAAAGTCTCTGTATATCCCCCCCTTCTTCCAGCATTATTCTTTGAGCCTCATAGTCTTGAGATTCTCATTCTTTTCTTACACTAACACTATTTTATTTCACTTCACATTTCTTTTGCACAGACACTTGCATCCTTTTCCAGCTTTTGCACACAAAATGGCACTGACACTACCCCTTTAAAACACAAATCTTTCAAGCGTGGATCCCGTCGAGTACGACGGACAATCTGGGTGCTAATACCTTCCCAGGTTGTAACCAACCCCCTTTCTCAGTTTCTCTGGTTCGCGACCGTCTTATCCATTTCTTTTCTTAGGTCTATGCAGCATTACCTTTCCTTCGGGATAAAAATGCCTAGCTGGTGACTCTATTCATTCCTTCTCTTTCGCCGACCGTTCGCGTCTGTACTCCTTCTGACCAGGTGTCATTTGGTGGGAGCGACAACTTGGCGACTCTGCTGGGGACCCTTATATTGTAACCAGGGCTTCTGGTTCTTTTTGTGGGTTCCTCCTAGCGCTTGTTTGATTTGTGTTTACTGGGGTGTTATGTGATAATTGTGTTTATTTATTTGCTTTATTTATTGCTTCATGTACAGCTTTATTTGTTGCTTTCCTTTATAATTTTCATATTTCATACTGTCCTTACCATTGCTGGATCTGGTTTCTGATTTGGTGGGTGGGGTTTCCATTGAGAGTCTAAGGTCCTATACCTGGGACCTGAGTGACACCTAGGCTAGAGTGGTTCATGTTCTTTCCCATTCCATTTCGGTCTGGTGCGGGAATATGAAACACGATTCAGATGTGGGTTTCTTCTTGAGAACTCTGTGCTACGGATTTCCTGTAGTGCTAGGGCTATCTGGGAAGCCTGCTAAGTCTGGATGACCTTTATTATGACCTTCAGAATCTGAGTTGAATTAGAGGAGGATCTTTTATGGTTATTGTAAACATTGTACCTCCGGGTTAGAAGTGTTTACACTTCTCATAACTGATCCAAGTCTGAGGATCCTTGTTTTAGAACATTACCTGTAAGGGGGTTGGGCTGTTTACAGGTTTGCAGGTATCCTTGGCCACATCATACCCTGTTACTATAGTGTTTAAGAGTACCTCATTTTAGACAGTTCTTGTGATTAACCCTGGACATGTGACTCTTTATTTGAGTCCCCCACCCCGGTTACTGGACTTCTAAGCCTTCATCTGGACTTTTGAACATACATGGGCCCTATATCAAGACAGATAATCAGATCCAGCTTGATCACAAACCCTTGCATATCATTTACATATATCATCATTACATCATTTAACATTTGTTTATTTGTTTTTCAGGGTATCCACATCATATCTGGTTTGGTTTTAACCCCTTCTTTTCATAGACCTCTGTTTCAGCTATCTTCATCAGTTATCTGCTTCAGCTATCTTCATCATCACCAGCATCAGCCTATCAGTGGCTCATCTCCAGCATCAGTCTGTGATCTTCATCAGCACTTACTTTCAGTTTCTTCAGCAGCACTCATGACTACTGTCGCTCCCGGGATTTTCATCCTAGTACAAACGCGAAAGTGGCGCGGAAAGGTTAGAGTCGCCAGCCAGACATTTTTATCCCGAATGAATGGGAAAGGTAATGTTGCACAAACCTGAGGAAGAAGGAAAGGACAAGGTCCTGCGAACCAAAGATCTGGGTTCGGGAGTCGGTTACGAACTGGGAAGGTATTAGCACCCCAGATCGTCCGTCGTACCCGACGGGATCCACGCTTGCAAAAGAAACTGTTTCAAAGGGTGAGGGTATGAAAACTGCAGCAAAGAAATGAAAAGAAACTGGAAAAGAAATGAAATAAGAAACAAAGAGAAAAAATGTAGGGAAAATAAAGATTGTGCTCGAACGGGCCCTACCCCGCTGCCTACGTACCTCATCAGGACAATGAGGATCAGAGACGCCGTAGTTCCCCTAACTAGGGGTGGCAAAGGGAAATTGCTTGTGAATTAAAGGCTTGAACTGCCTACGTCAATGCTCAGGTGTTGCAGGCTCGGACGACGAGTGCGTTACCGTCTTGCAAAATGACAAGTAGGAGCAAGTTCGCGTACGGAGCGAAGGAGATGAGAAAAGAATTCCCGAAGGAAAGACGCTTATTGTTTGTTTGTGTTTTTTATGAAGCTTTTATGAGTGTGTCACAAGTAAGTGAACTCAAGCTCTTTTCCATGGAATGTGCACTTGTCACTACATTCCAAGATGGAATAATAGAACAAGCGTACTCAAGTAAGGAGAAGATCCCCAAAACTTGAACCCAAAGATTAGGGCTTAGGCTCACTAACTTGTTTGATTATTAAGTGTTTTTGGTTATTTACATGAAGAAGTGTTTTTTATGCTTTTCTTTATGAAGAAGATACCTTGATCAGACTTGTGCATCACAAGATAAACATGTACTATCCCAAGATGGGAAGACTACAAGCATACCTCATGGGATAAGGCTATAGATCAATGCATCACTTCACATTTATTAAAGTGTTTTTATTTTAAAGTTATGAGATGAGAAGAGAAGAAGAACCAAAAGGATCTCAAAGGAAAAATTCTAAAGGGAGACTAAAATAATCCTAAGTATTCACATGCATGGATGTCCTAAAGGTTAGTGAGGTTTCTATCCTAATGAAGAAGGAAAGAAGAAGATAGAAGAAGGGATGAGAAAGGCCTAGGCCCAACAAAAGAGAGTTAGCTCACATAAACATAAAAGGAAGAGATAAGAATTAGAGATGTGGAACTCAATTCCCACATCTCACACTTACCATAGCCCCTGCAAGGTTAGCATACACAAATGAATACAAGCACAAAGTTCAAAACCAGAATCAAAATGGTATAAAGAAGGGCCTAAGAGTCCAGCAAGATGAAGAGAGAAGTCACACAATACCAAACAATATCAAAATAAAAGCAAATGAACCAAAAGATGGGATTTAAACACTTAAAGAAACAAATGACTTGAATATGAAGCAAACTCAAAAATTCAGAAGAACCAAGACCCATCCTAGGACCAGGAAGGTACCCATACCCTAAAGGAACCCCAAATGAGAAGAATAAGTTGGCACAAGTGCCCTTCTAAGCTTATAAGAGATCTAATGAACCAAAAGAGGCGAAATGGGACAAGGTGAGAACAAAAATCCACAAATAATCCACCAGCCATCTAAAAATTCTACAACTGGAACCAAATGATCTTAAAACACATTATATCAACTTTCCAAAAGGACTTACAAAAATTCAGAAGGGAATTAGGTCAAATGGAGGTATAAACACAAGCTAGGACAGAAAACTTACATCACAAGTTACCAGACCAAAACTCCAGAAATAATTTCCTAAAAATTATGAGAAAACTCACATGAAAACTAGAAGATCTTAGGAACACAATGCAGAAAGAATGGGATCAAAACTCCAAATATTGAAGTCTATAGAAAATAAACAAAACAGACTAGTCAAGAAATGAAGCAAATGAAGCTATGTGCATTGATGAATTAATTCTGGCACGCTAATCAATGAAAAAAATAAAATAAAAATATTAAAAAAAACTAGAGACAAAAAGGAACATCTATGATTTATTTGAGAATTTTTGGGTGAATATAACTATTTTAAATGAATTAAAAGAAAACTGAAATAAAAGAAAAAAATTAAGTTGGAAAAGAAAAAATAAAAGAAATTAAAGGGGAGTGCGATTGGTAAAGGCTTGCACTGAATTTGTTTGGGCCAGGCAGGGTAGGGGTGCGAAAATCACCTTCTAAGGCCCAGGGTGACGCGCTGATCCATGGCTTATGGTGGAGGTGCAAATAGCAAAGAAATTCAGTTAATGTGCCATGGGCCCAACAACGGGAGTGCAATTATCAACTGGCCTTAGGCCCATCCGAAATTCCCAAAAACCCTTTACCAATAACTCAGACTTGTTATTTATTTATTATTAATGTTTTTATTAAAATAAAATGAACAAAGTGCCATGTGAACATAAAATCAATTGGTGTACCTAGGGTTAAGTCACTAACAGACAAAACTTCACCACAGCCATCCAACACTCGCCACGTCATCATCTTCTTTCTCATGCTCATGAGAAAAACTCGAAATAACCATGGAAACAGAACCAAAGCTTCCGCACACTCTCACCAATTCATGGCACCATAACTCCTTCATCTCTCAACGAAAATTAAAAATGTAAAAACAAAAAATGAAGTGTGAAACACAAGGATCATGAATATACCAATAGCTTTCACAAACAAGCATCACACATAACAAATTGATCGAAACAAGATCATACATCAAAACTGATATTCATGATTTGGTGCCATACAAAGCTTCTAACCACTTCACATCATGCATCTTAATCCATAACAAAACAAAACAAGCCAGAATACCACCAAACCGAAGCAATTAATCGAGAAGCTCAAACCTGAAATTAAAGCTTTCTTGAAGAAGTTGAGAAATCCAGAGATCTCCTTGCTTTCTTGAAGCTTCCTTGGATCTGGTTCAAGCCAAATAAAGGCTGATGGATGAAGATGATGCACACTCAGAGGTGTTGCTGAATCCTCAACTTGCTCAAAGCTCCAAGGTCCTTGCTATGGAGGTGCTATGAGGTTCAATGTGAGAACTCAGAATTCTTGAGGATGAAGAATCAGATGAGAATTTAGATCTGGAAACTTCTTTTTTCTGTTATTCAGTTGAGCTTACAATGAGAGAAGAGAGAGAGATTGAAGAATGTGTTGAATAATCTGCCGTAGGAATCGTGAATTTGCTTCTTATATTGCAAGGTGCAGGGTGCACTTGTTAGTGGTGTGTGAACTAAGTAGATTCTTTCCTCTTCATAAACACAGAGCATGCGTGAGGCTCCTTTAGCTCAGCTTGTTTTGAAAAACCACTCCCATGCAGGTAGGTCCACGTGAATCACCATGGGATTAATGCGTTGGCAACATGAAATTGGTGGATGGTGAGAAGTCATGAAGATTCGGTGGTGTTGGTCCACTCGTGCATGGTATTGCATGGAAGATTATATGTGAACCCTTTGCTTTCACTTGGTGCCGTCTGCATGTTATGAAGAGAGCAAGAAAAACGTGACTACAAGGTACATGAGGGAAGCATCAAAGTGACGTGGCCTACAGTGATTAGCTAGACCCATGTGCTGATTTTTTCACATTATTTTCCACATTAGTTTTCTACACAAACCATCACCAAGTGCTATGACCTTGCATTGTTTACATATTTGGTCACGCCAAAAATACCAACATGGGCCCATTAAAACAATTGTCATAAAATAATATCATGAAATGAAACATAAATTATATTATTAGAGCCCAATCACAAATTGACATGTGTCCACCAAAAGAAACCCTAAAAATGCTCCAAACTTCAAAAAATCATAACTTGAGTTCTAAAAATGTTATGAAGGTGCCCTACGACTTTTCGGAAAGGGAAAATCGTGTTCTACAACTTTTGTGTTCACCGGAAAATCATTCGGAGCTTTTTAGCACATGAAATAATAGCTTGAAGTTTCGGGACGAATAATTTCCAAAAATGGAAATTTCTAAACTTCCAAATTTAGCAACTTTTTGCATACTCCCGATTTTTGACATTTGAGCTCGACTGAATTATTCCTTGACATGATATGACCTCACAAATTGATAATCCTGATTAAAAACCCTGAAATTTTCATGCTGACTTTTTTTTGACTGCAAAGTTGACTTTCTTGCTTCACCTTCAAGTAACTAGACCAAATCTTGACTTCTTCAATGAATTTTTTCCTCAAACTTCATATATAAGCCATTCAAACCAAATGAGATCCTTTGCCCACAAGAAATGGTCAAAATTAAGAGGATAGGAGGATCTGGCCCGTAACCCTAATCAGGATTTCCCTCACACAGGAGAAAAGTTGTACCTTTGAACTTCTGATGAAATAACTGACTTCCCTATGGAAATTTCTCACCAAATTCCATCCCTAGGACCCTCTTGTCATATAAGGGACTTTGCCCAGATAAAATGGCCAAAGTCTCAAAGATTTCATGCTTGAAAGTAAAACCCTAATTTGGGATCATTGTGTAGGAGCTTGTCCTAGCTTGGGTTCTCTGATGCTCTCCCAACCTCTTGAGTTTTTGTGACTGATCTTGAACTTGTGAATGCCATGTAGATTCCTCATGGGACTTGGACAAGTCCACTGGGCCTCTTGTTATTGCTTGTAATACCTCAAATCCACCCACAAATGATCATATGCCTAATGCTAGGTCATGAGAATGTTATGCTTCATATTTCCATGATATGATGCTGAGGAAATGATATGAGTATGATGAATATGATATGATATGATGCTTAAAATGAAGAGGGCAAATTTAGGGTGTTACAACTACTCCCAGGAAGAGCAACATATCCTACCATTTCTTTGAGCCTGTGTTGACTGGTATCAGGCAGGTCCAGTCACTTATCACACCTGACCACATCCCACTGTTTAGAGAGCACTATGGAGGTATACTGGATATGGTTATGGACCTTGACCCTTCTCAGAGAAGCATGATCCACACCTGCTTGCAGTTTTATGACCCTCCTTTGAGATGCTTCACCTTTCCATACTTTCAGCTAGGGCCTCTGCTAGAAGAGTTTTCCTCATTGATTGGAGTACCTATCAGGGGTGGAATCCCTTTCAACCCAGAGATGCTAGCTCCCAGAAATGAAGAAGTAGCAAAGGCACTGTGCTTGGAGCCTGCCTTGATTGAGCAAAGTATGACAACAAAGGCTGGGATCCCTAGTTTGCATTTGGACTTCTTGATTTCTCAGGCCATCCTGAAGGCTTCATCAGGAGAGTGGAGGGCAGTCTGTGCACTGTTAGCCCTCAGCATATATGGGGCTATACTATTTGCAGATGAGCCCAAATTTGTCAGCAAGAATGCCATCCATCTGTTTCTTCTGAAGAACCCAGTACCTACATTGCTGGGAGATTTTTATTATTCCATCCATCAGAGGAATGAGAAATAAAGGGGGAAGTTGGTAAGATGTTGTGCTCCTTTGTTCTACGCCTGGCTGCTCAGACACTTGCCTAAGTCAGATGCTTTCTTGAATCCCCACCAACAGAAGAATTGGGATAAAAGGCTCATTGCCTTAACTTCAGATGATATTAGATGGTGCACCCATAGCACCAAAGGCAAGGACATTATCACCAGCTGTGGACAATACCCAAATGTGCCTCTAATAGGAGTGAAGGGTTGCATCAACTACAACCCTTTGCTGTTTAAGAGACAACTGGGCTATGCTTTGGTTCACCCTCCCATAGGGCAAGATTTAGCTGAGACTCTGTATTGTGAAGTGAAACCTAATTCAGCTATTGTCAGGCAAGCATCCTGGGCTTGGGATAACATCCAGACAAAAGGGATGGCTATTCTTGGAAGGTGTAATAATGTTGCCTCAGCTCAGTACTATGACTGGTCCCGTACAAGAGCTCAAGTTACTGGAATTCCTTTCATCTTGGAGGACATACCCGGACCATCTACAGTACAACCTGCAGCAACTGTCAGCCTAGAAGAATTTGAGAAGCTAAAGGAAAGAAATGAGAACCTATCTCAAGCTTTAAAGAAGACTCTTTGGGAAATGAGTGATGGTCGTCTGGACATTGAGAGATCGGAGAAGCTCAGGGTGGATAATCTTGCCAAAATTGAGAAGACAAAGGACTACATCAGGAAAGCAAGAGCTGGGGAACAAATATTGAAGAATGCCTGTAAAGAAGCCAAAATTCAGAAGGCTAGGACTAAGCTCTATCTGCAAGAGCATCAGACTAGGTGGGTCAGGATCACTGAAGCCCGTACACAAGAAGACCAGAAGACTTAAGCCAAGATTGAATAGCTAGAGGCCAATGAGAAGAAGCAGTAGGAAGCTTTGTTGGCAGCCCAGAAGGAGATTTCAGAGTCAAAGCTCAGAGCAGGATTGAAGAGATCAAAGGACCAAGACAGGCATAAGAAGCTGACCACTGCCATTGCCACCAGGAATCTCCTCATTAGGACCATTACAGAGCACCCAGCTGGTCCGATGACTGAGGCATTCCTGAAGGAGGTCAGAGAGGATGAGTTTGGACTGGATGTCTGATTCTTTGTTTGTTATTATTTCCATTTGATGTACTTTTCTTTTTATTATATTTTGACCCTCCTTGGGCATGTGTTGTAAAAAAGACTATGTATTGTTCATCATTTGTAATATATTAGTTTGTTTTCATTGGGCTTCTTTTCTCAGCAACATCAAGCATCTTCCTCGAGGTCTGGAAAGGTCAAAACCAAGAACCAAAACCGGATACCTTGGAAAACAAATAAGCATACTGCATTGCATACTAACTTTGTTTTGTTTTGTAGGTTTTTATTTCTGTTGTTTCTAACTTTGTTGTGACTTCAGGAAACATTGCTCGTCGCCGAGTTTTCCCTATCAACCGCACGCACCGGTACACGACTTGTAACAACCTTCCCGGTATTCAAATGGAACAAGTACAACAGGATCTGACTGAGGTTAGAAATCAGATGGCTAATGAGAGAGTGGAGATGAGAAATCAGATGTCTCAATTCATGGTTGTGATGACTGGCTTAGCCCAGAGTCAGGAAAGGTTAAGAGAGCTGGTGGAAAGACAAACTCCTGAAGAGCCTCATCTTGGAACAGGAGGAACTAGTAACAATGAGCGGGGCCAGCCTCGTATTGACCCACCAGTATTTGGACCTCATCTGGATCCAGAAGCTAACATCCCGAGAAATGTGCAAGGTAATACTGCTGGAGGGAGAATCTTGCAAGAGGATCCCCAAGAAGAACAGTTTACTGTTATGGGGGCTGGAGATGAAGTATATGACAGGAGATTGGACGAAATTGCTGAGAAGTTGAGATCTTTGGAGTCTCAGAATTCTTTGGGCTTCGATGTAATGGATATGGGACTAGTGGATGGGGTGAGAATTCCCCACAAATTCAAACCCCCATGCTTTGAAAAGTACAATGGTACCTCCTGCCCACGAACTCACCTGCAGGCTTTCTTGGGAAGACTTAAAGCTTATACTATGGATGAAAAATTATGGATGTTTTACTTTGACTTGGGGCTTCAAGAGAGTGGTATTCACACTTGTCTAGAGCCACCATAAGATGTTGGAAGGATTTGGCTGAGGCTTTCATCCGTCAATATCAATACAATCTGGACATGGCTCCCAATAGGACCCTCCTAATGGGAATGTCTCAGTCTTCTAGAGAGAGCTTCAGGGGATATTGTAACACGGTGGGAGAACTGACTTTAAGTAATGTTGCGGATAGCAAGAGTCGCCACCGACTTTTATTTTATCCAAAAGGAAAGGGTATAAAAGAACATGAAAGACCTTAAGAGAATATTTTGGGTCCGGGGGGTAGGTTATGTAAAGGGAAGGTGTTAGCACCCTTTACATCCATGGTTATCCATGGGCTCTTAGTTACTTAGCTCACTTTAAATTGTTTTTGAAAGTGTAGTGTGTGAATAAAAAAATTTTCAGAATAGTTAATAATAATCCATGTACGGATGTGTAAAAACTTGTTTTTGAAAATTTGTTTGAAATTGTGAAGAGTTTGAAAAGTTTGAATAGTGAGCAAGTACATAAGAGGAACCTACCCTAAAGTTTAAGTCTTTCTTATTCTTTATCCTTTAAATGATAAGACTATCCCTACTATTAAGGAGTAGGTAGTCATTACCTTGGATGTTAGGGACATGTGAGGGACATCTGTTTTCATGAAGGCAACTGTGGGGTGTAATAAGCATATAGGAAGGACTATCATCATTATTCGAAGGGACTTGATTCGTAAAGGCAACCATGAGGGACTTGATGATTTTTCTTTTTAAAGGGACTTGCTTTATACACCCCACTTGACCTTATTAGTAGGCAACATTGAGGGATAGCCTTAGAAAGTGTAGGATGGCGATTAAAAATCGACTTACGTGTGTGAGTGTTTAATATTATTTATCTTTAATTAAAATGATCTAAGTTAATTTTTAAATAGAATACATATTTGTACTCCCTAAATTACTAACCATAGCATAAAATAAATAATTTAAATATTACTACTAAATATTACATCAAAGGAACAATTACATGATAATAATAATTAAAGCAAAATAAGCAAAAATAAATAATAATAATAATAAATTGGTTAGTGAAATAATAATAATAAATCACAATGGGGTTAGTAATAATGATAATAATAAATCACAATATATCTAAATGGGGTTAGTAATAATGAAATAGATATGAAAATAAATAGCATTAATGATAAAATAAATAAGGATATCAGCATAATAATTACAAGATCAAATTTTTATGAACAATTATTACTTAAGATTAAGAAGAAAATATAAACAATTTAATTATCATAAAGTCTTAAATGCTATAAAAATTAAGTTAACATATTATGAAAATAAATTAAATTAAATTAACAAGTTTTAATTATTATTTTTTAAAACATATGTTAAAAATTATTTACATGCATAATTAGATTATAAACAATTATAGAATATTTACATATTATATAAAAAATAAATTAAACATTTTAATTTTTTTTAGATTTTTATGTACAAAATTTTAAATTATAAACAATTTAGTTCATATTTACATATTATAAAAATAGGATCAATTATGATTATATTTACAAAATTTAATAAGATATACACATGAATGAAAATATGATCATACAATTATATTTACAAAAATATTAACTATATTAAATAAATATGTATATCATAATTATATTTATAAATTTTAATTATATTAAAGATTATATTTTACAAAGATCAATTATGTTTGCAAAATTTTATATTAAGTATTATATTTACAAAATTAAAATCACAAGATAAAATTAGGTTTTTTAATTGCTTAGGAAAAAAATAAATTAGGGTTTGTAAAATATTAGGTTTTATTTTATAATTATAATTTATTTAACTAAATAATACATATATACACTTTATAATAATAAAAACTAATTTTTGAGTTTATGAAATAAATTTTTATAATTTTGAAAAGAATACATAGTATATACAATTATTTAGATATATAAAATATATACAAAACTAATATAATTTAATAATAAAATATTTGAAACAAACAAAATACAAGAAAAAGGAATGAAAACTTACCTGGCTGGGGTTTGAACCCAGGATGTCCTACTTGCCAACTACAAAACACACCACCAGGCCATCAACGCGCAGGTGCTAATGAAGGGAGTTCCATTGTTTTTGTTCTTTGTCTGGAAAAATTAAGAAAAAAAAAAAAAAAAACAAAAAAGGCCTGGGGGAGAATCGACCCCAGGACCTCTCAAGCAAACGCACAGGCATATTACCAACCAAGCTAGATGAGCGAACCTGTTAAAGCATTGATCATAATATATAATATATAATATCTAACAATTAAACTAAAAAACAAGCAAAAGTTGGAGAACCAGGATTCGAACCCAGGTTCATAAGTCACATACACACGCGTTTTACCATCAGGCCAGCCACACATTGGTGTTACAAGATTGAAACAAATACATTATAATATATTACAGTAATTCAAACTTAGAAAACGCGCGCAGCCAGCTTCGTCTTCTTCCTTGGGATTTCGCAGGTTTTCCTGCGAAATTTCCTGGGAATTTTCCTGGGACTTTTCCTGAGCACAAATCCTGCAAATTTCATATCACCATAAACATGTACACTTTTGCCAAATTGATCACAGATTCGTAATCCCCAGACATCATACAGTTTAAATACAGTCTTAGAATTAATTTATATTAGTTAAATCAAAAGATCCCAAATTTGAACCAAGAACCCTAGCTATGGCATATCATGATTCAGGCCATTAATCTTTAATCCAATTATCCAGAAAGCTTCTATGCTTCATGACAAACACGAATCAGTAAGCAAAATCAGTCAACAATGAATAATAATATGAAATCGAAAAATGTAAAAGACATGAATGAGAATGTTTCGGTTTGTGTATATGGGCATGATTTGAATGTTGTAAATGACTCAAATATGTTCAATGATGTTCATAGAACATGTCTCCACCTTCTAATTGCCTTGAAAGAGCCTGGAAGATGAAATCCGAATTTCAAATTTGGAGTGGTTTTTCAATTTGTGAAGCTTACCTTGGAGGCAGAAAATTCGTGAATGAGGGTTTGCATTATGTTTGATACTTATATGTGAATGATTCTAGGTCAAAATATTGATGGATCATGTGGAAGAATTGATTTAAAAAGATTGAGATTGATCATGCTTTGAAATCTCAATATTTGCTCATGAAAGCTTACTATTTTTGTATAAATCATATGACTCCTTTCCCTCTCAACTTCAATCACCCATTAAGACTTTCTAGAATCAATAAATCCATTAAATCTTCACATTTAATATTTTATTTAAATTAAAATGATTTTAAGAATAAAAAATCATAATAAATTAATTAAATAAAATAAAAATTATGAAAATATGATGGAAATTTCGTGCATGATGTTATTGTATGGGTTGGGTCATAATTTGGCCAGCCCATTTGGAGAAAATTGCTTTTAGGCCCCCATTTTCAATATAAACCATCACAAAATTGCCCAACTTTGCAAGGTCACATCTCCCTCAATTTTAAAGTTATGAGGGTGTTCTTGGACTTTTTGGAAATCTTGAAGAGTCCTCTAAACAACCCCATTGGTTTCAGGTCCATATCATTTACCAATCTCAAGTTAAGCCCTTTTGAAGTTGTTGACTTTTTGTTGACTTTTGAAATGACCTATAATGTCTTAGATCATATCTTTCAAATGAAGCATTTTTGAGCTTAACTTTCAACATCAAAGTTGTAGAGAATTCAATTTACTTCAAAATGAGCTTTAGATGGAGACTTGGTGATGAAGTATGTGAAAGTTATGGCTGGTCAAAGTTCAGTTGACTTTTACTAAGGAAACCCTAATTTAGAAACTCCTGATTATTGATGATCTGGAATCTCCTTGATGAATCATGATCAACCCTTGATCAAATGATGAATTTTACTTCATATACTTGATGTTGGCAAAAAAATCATGAAGTTTGACTTTGGTTTGACCACAGTTGACCTCAGTTTGACTTTTTAACTGCATTGACTGATTTTGACTTATCTGATCATCTGACTGAGCAAACTTTTGAGAAAAGTCTTGAAACTTGTCATGGGGGTTCTTACACACATATAAGATGTTATGAAACTCACTTGAGGTATTGGAAGTCCCTTTAGCCTGATTAAAGTCAAAACCCTAGTTTTGGATGCACTGCTTAGGAGGTGCATTGTCTGAGGGAATTGTCAACTTCTTTGACCAATTGTGAACTTTGTGAACCTTGTGAATCTTCATAGAATGTCTTGTGAACCTCATGGGAGGTATTGTGAAGCTTGTGAATCTTGTGAACCTCATGAAGTGACTTTGTAGACCTCATGAACCCCAGGAGAGCTTTGTAATCATTGTGAATCTTGTGAACCTTGTGAACCTTCAAGAAGTGACTGGTAGACTTCATGAAACTCATGAAAGGTCTTGTAAATGTAGAGAAACTTGTGAACCTTGTGAACCTTCTTAGAACACAAAGTCTTGTATTGTGAGGGCAAATTTTGGGGTGCAACAGCTGCCCCTGTTCAATTTTCTGAAACCTGAGGGGTTAGATTGGTATATTTGCCAGTCGTGACCTGGAAGGTTGAAGGGGATTGAACACAAAAGCCCAAAAATTTGCACTCACCAGTGCATAGAGTGATATTGATGGTTGGTTGAATATGATTGAGTGGGCTTAAAGATGTCACTAGGGGAAAGCTCTTCAGCAGTATAATGAGAGCTGTCAGGAGTCTGGAGCAGTCCTGAGGTATTGATGATATGCTTTCAGGATACTGGAGTAATACTGATGTAACAGCATGTCTTCATGAGGATAGGGCAATCAATAATGATAACCCTAAAGCAGTCTTGAAGTAATAATATGATTTCAGGAGGATAGAGCAATCAATAATGATAACTCTAAAGCAGTCTTGAAGTAATGATTTCAGGAGGATAGAGCCATCAATAATGATAACTCTAAAGCAGTCTTGAAATAATAATATGATTTCAGGAGGATAGAGCAATCAATAATGATAACTCTAAAGCAGTCTTGAAATAATAATGTGATATGTCTTCAGGAGGATAGAGCAATCAATAATGATAACTCTAAAGCAGTCTTGAAGTAATGATGTGATATGTCTTCAGGAGGATAGAGCAATCAATAATGATAACTCTAAAGCAGTCTTGAAGTAATGATTTCAGGAGGATAGAGCCATCAATAATGATAACTCTAAAGCAGTCTTGAAGTAATGATTTCAGGAGGATAGAGCCATCAATAATGATAACTCTAAAGCAGTCTTGAAGTAATGATTTCAGGAGGATAGAGCCATCAATAATGATAACTCTAAAGCAGTCTTGAAATAATAATATGATTTCAGGAGGATAGAGCAATCAATAATGACAACTCCAAAGCAGTCTTGAAATAATAATGTGATATGTCTTCAGGAGGATAGAGCAATCAATAATGATAACTCTAAAGCAGTCTTGAAGTAATGATGTGATATGTCTTCAGGAGGATAGAGCAATCAATAATGATAACTCTAAAGCAGTCTTGAAGTAATGATTTCAGGAGGATAGAGCCATCAATAATGATAACTCTAAAGCAGTCTTGAAGTAATGATTTCAGGAGGATAGAGCCATCAATAATGATAACTCTAAAGCAGTCTTGAAATAATAATGTGATATGTCTTCAGGAGGATAGAGCAATCAATAATGATAACTCTAAAGCAGTCTTGAAGTAATGATGTGATATGTCTTCAGGAGGATAGAGCAATCAATAATGATAACTCTAAAGCAGTCTTGAAGTAATGATTTCAGGAGGATAGAGCCATCAATAATGATAACTCTAAAGCAGTCTTGAAGTCATGAGGAGTTATCAGGAGGATAAAGTAACCCTGAGGTAACAATAAAGCAGTCCCAAAGTACTAAGAAGCTCATCAGGAGGATAAAGTAACCCTGAGGTTACAATAAAGCAGTCCCAAAGTAATAAGAAGCTTGTCAGGAGGATAAAGTAACCCTGAGGTTACAATAAAGCAGTCCCAAAGATCATAAGCTCGTTTGTTGGATAATTAACCTGAAAAAAGGTAGTTTTTGTATAATAATATTAGTTTATGCTTTATGTATGCATGTATGATATGATGCACTTAGGTAATGAACTATATGTCTATGGATATATATGCTATGGTATGATGTAAATGATGTATGTATGATATGATACTGCCGGAAGCGTCTGGATATCTTCGTATAACAACTGCTGGCTAGGGAAAATAAATCCCGATTCGTTGCTGAAGAATATATAACCCTATGTCTGCTGGGGATAACAGGGTATAGATAACTTCCCGTATGCTGGGGATGGTAAGGTATATATAACCTTCGTCTTCGTTTGATAGTAGGATAAGTGTAACATCCCGTCTTCGTTCGTCGTACCTTTATTGGAAAGTAATTTCCCGTATATCCGTATGAGGATAAAAGAGATGGATATAAATTCCAGGGGAGACTTTTTGAAGATAGATTCGTCCTACTGAGGGTTTTGTAACTGTCTTGTAAAGATGAACCGGCGAAGCTTCATTGAAATCTTTCCCTTGTTCGTCCTTAGTAAATACTATTACTGCATTTTCATGCATTTCTGGTAAACATCAATCATATTCAAAAGCACACATTCAAACACAACCAATGGACGTTTCGCTTAGGGTAAAAGTAAATCTGGATTCAGAGAGAAAAGTAAAGCTGAACAAAATCGTTTCAACTTTCGAGAGCGTATAACCAAATGGATTTAGAGCTCCTGAAATCCTTAACTTTCCTGAATACCTTCCCAGAAATCTTCATGGTTGGATGATACTGACACCATCTGATACTACTGGCATAGACAATTAACTTCCATAATGGCTTCTGCTGAGAATCCAATATCAAGGTAATGTAATGAGAGGAATGTGTCTTCAAATTGTGATGGACCATATATGCTCCGTGTATTTTGAAGAGAAAGCATTCCCCCTTGGTTGAGGACGAATTATACCATAATGGAAGTAAGTAATGAGCTACCTCAAGAGGAACAAGCAGAATGCCCCATAAGCATATGCCCCTGGCATTGTGAACTCCGTAATGTCACCTTTGGTAATTCAACTGTATGAGGAAAACTGCCCCTGGCTATTAAGCATTGTTGAATCTGGATCTGATTGCCCCGGATGAATTGAACAGTAACTTGATATGCCCCCTTGATTAGGAAACAATGACCATGCCCCTGGCCTTATGAATTCTGTAATGTTACCCTTGGCACTTCAGATAAATGAGGAGATCTGCCTTTGGCCGCTTAAACATAGTTGATTCTTGTCCTGATTGCCCCAAATGAGTTAGGCAGTAACTTGATATGCCCCTTTGTATACATGGACTTTGTTCATCGGAAGGACTTTGGTTTATTGAACATTCATCCTGTAAGTTTCTCCATTTGTCAAACACTCAGGTATATGCAAACAAATATATTCAAAAATGCAATGCTTATGTCTGTCTTGAAGTTTTGAAACAAGTTATTTTTAGAAAAAACTGTTTTTTTTTTTTTTTAAACTGTGATATTAACTCAAGTTTTGTAACAAGCCCTAAAGGAGTCAGGATACCTTTTTTTTGTAGCAGTACGCTCTCGAACTAACCATGCTTCAGTTAGGACTTTTAAAGGGTTATAACGTGGCCTGGTTCATGGTTTAAGAAACAAAGGATAAAGGCTCAAATTATATTTGTACCCAACCCAATCTCCATGATGTTCTTCAGTCCTATACTCAGTTAACTTATATATTGAGGTTCCAAAGTAGTTTGGTATCGTAACACTGATATTTGTGATGGTTCAGCAACCCAAAATTTATTTGAATATTCAGTCATCTTTCTTTGTTGAGGATTCATACTGATCCTTTTTTTTTTCAATTTTATTATCCCTTCCTTTGGCTGAACTGTTTATTTCAAGGTTATAGTCAGCGGGATGTCTTAATTTGTCTTTACTAAGTCTCCTTCATAGGTTTTGACTTAGTGAATTTTTCTTTTGCTGGATATTGATTGTCAGGTTTAATGATTACAGAGAACCATCATTAGTTGTGTACAACACATATAATTGGCATATTTGAGTTAACCGAGTAACTACCCTGCCCCAGGTTATGAATAAGGGTTTTAATTTGTGCGAGAATAAAAACTCCTACTTCATAGGCTCAAAAGGGTTGACTAGGGATTAACTTCCTTATATCTCCACTGTTTAGGAATTGAAACAATGCCTGTACATCGTCAGCATAGTCTGTTCAAAAGCATACTGCATAAGTTTATGGTATTGTTTTCGTCATCCTCCCTCTACAGGCTTATAGCTTTATCAGGAGTTGAATATCACAATATAGAAATAAGAAGCATAATTCAAAATATAGTGAAACGAATGGATTAATTCAAGACAAACATATGCAGTGCATTAATGAAAACAAAAGTTTAACATAATAATAAGTGTTCAGACAAATAAAAGAAATTACAAATGAAAATTCAAATGTTCTCAAAGCCTCTTCCTCTAAACTTGTCACTCCAGTTATTTGGAAACTTTGATGCTTGATGGACGATAGAAGAACTCAACCTGGCCTTCTTGAGTAACCTCGAGTACTCCTTCATCAATTAGGTCTTAAATCTTATTCTTCAACATCCAGCAGTTATTAGTATCATGTCCAGGACTATTGGAGTGATACTCACACCTTGCCTTGGGATTATAGCGAGGAGAGGAAGTTTTAGGATTTTGAGGAGAATTTTTCAAGGAAACTAGTTTCATCTCCAACAAGCATTGCAGAACTTGTGACATTGGAGTGCTGAACTTGATAAACTGCCTTCTGCATTCCTTGTGTTGAGGTGGATTAACCTTATCAGGTCTTTTTTCTTCAACTAAAGAACAATCAGTGGCAACCTGTCTCTTACCTTCTTTTATCCTCATCTTCCTTTCAACCAAATCGGCTTGTTTCAACGGAGGTTGACTGATGATTAGATTCCCAACCCCATTATGTCGAAGCTTATTGACAAAGCTTCTCATCTCTTCTTGCCCCTGGGCCAAACTCTGGATAAGAGCCATTTGGCCATTCATCTGGATCCTCATTTCTGTTATCTCAGCTTGCAATTTTTCCAACTGACCATCCTTGTTGTCCTCAGGACTCTTCTTCTTAGCCAGTGGTGTCTTCAATTCGTCCTGCCCCTTGGTCAGGTTCAGGATCAGCTCTTGGAACTGTGCATTTTGTGCCTGGAGACCCCTAACTGTTTGTTCAAGAGCCATTGCTGAAATAAACAGCGAGAAGATGAGAAACCTGTGCACAATTATAAACCTGTGATGCAATGAAATGATATATGAATGCATATGCAATGTTTTCAAGGACCGCAGGTTTTAAATTTGCTTAAACAAACACGAAAGTAAACTTTTTTTAGTAATAACTTGTTTTGCCTTTTAGGCGTACATCAATGAAATGAAATAAAATAAGTACAAAAGATGGGGTTTTAAGTCTCCCATGGACGTTTCCTCTTTATGTTGAGGTATGAATTGAGGTTTCGTTCCTCATGAAGTTGCTTTGTTAGCTCTAGGATTCTTGCTTGGCTTGCTTTGTAATGAGCCTCGAAAGTATCCCTTTGCTCCTTCAGTTGGATCCATGATCTCTGCAAGTCTTCCTTATCAGTAGGCATGTCTGGGTGAAGGATGGTATAAGCTGTGTCTCCTTCAGCAACAGGTTCCATGGTAACTGGTAGGACGGCAGGATATGGCATCATGAGAGTCTGAGCACGAGATCGCACCCATCTGAGATAAGCTTCCATAGGAATAGTGTACTTAGGTTCCAGTGTCTTGTTGTCAATCCTGTTTACCTTTCCCCAAGCTCGTATGAATCTCTGACGGTAACCCTGAAGATCGTTGTCGTAATCAAACACAATGCCCTGAATCAACATGTCATGTGGGCCATCGCTCCGAGCATAACCAAACTGTCGTAAAGCTAGAGAGGGGTTGTAGGTGATGCCTCCTCTTATGCCTAGAAGTGGCACATTAGGAAACTCCCCACAACGGTCAATGATGGTGACATTCTCCATAGATCTAGAGCACCAATGGATATCTGAGTGAGAAAGTGACATGATCCTCTTGGACCATCTGAACCCTTGCTCATTCTTCATTACTGAGCGAGGAAGGTGAGAAATAAACCACCTAGAAAGTAAAGGTATGCAGCACATCAAAGTTCCTCTTGCCCTTGTAGTACGGGTGTGAAGAGAATGCAGGATGTCTCCAAGCAATGTAGGCACTGGATTGTGACTCAGGAAAATGTTGATGGCATGAACATCTATGAACTGATCTGGATTGGGGAACAATACTAAGCCATATATCAGCAAGGCTAAGATCTCCTCAAAAGCATCATAGCTCATGGCCTTCAAGAACATTTGAGCCTTATCCATTAGCACCTTGGCAAGAATACCCTTGACTCCACTTCTCGTTTCTAGAACAATGTCAGACTTCTTTAGATGTAGGGCTGCAGCAATGACCTTTGGTTTAAGCTCCTTCTCTAAGCCTGTGAAGGGTCTTTGATCAAGAACAGGTATGCCCAGAAGTTTAGAGAACTCCTCCATGGTAGGAACCAGCTGGTAGTCAGGGAATGTAAAGCAATGGTGCTTAGGGTCAAAGAACTGAAATAGGACACTCATCATGTCTTCATTGAACCCTGAAGTGACTAGATCCAATAGGTGACCATGTCTCTTGATGAACTGGGAATGATCAGACACTTGAGAAACCAACTCTTTAAGCTTAGCAGGTATGCCCACAAAGTTGATTCTGATGGTGTTTCTACGAGCAGAAGCCATGACCTGCAACAAAGAACAAAGATAAATCCTTTGGTCCTTGAAATGGTTAGTGAAAATGCTATGCTTATGATGCATGATGATGTCGTGATGTTATGCTCAATCACAAACATGTGGCACACACAAACAAGTCACACCATAGCCCTAGGTTTAAAGGCTTGCATGAGGTTTAAGGTAGGTACCCTCCCCTGAAGTTAGATGGTTCATCCTGTCCTACAAAAGTAACCAGGTTCTAAGGGATCCCAATATCATTGATCCTTCACAAGGGTGGTTGATCAGAAGGCAACTTACTTGCCAAACAAAACCCTCCAAGTTTAAGATCTCAATGAGCGTAGTATCGAGTGTCAACCAACTTCAGTCTGCACCAAAGCCGGCTACCTCACTACTTTCTAAAGGCCAAGATGAGTTAATTAGGGTTCTAAAAGTTAGTTAGTGCATTGACAACATATGGCAGCCTCATATTATCCTCAACTTGACTTAAGGAACATAAGCACCAACCAAGAAGTCGCACTAACTATGGCCACCAGATCAACCGTATCGATATACGTCGTACAGTTTCCTTGGTCTATTGCCATTTACCTAAGGTACACTAGGTCCGGGTTAGGACCTTTCACACATAAGAGCACCCCAACAAGATAATATAAAGCAAACAAGGCAAACAATTTAAAGTGATCTTAATTCCTAAGGGTACCCCTCTTAAATTAAGTCCCCAGCAGAGTCGCCAGTTCTGTAACACGGTGGGAGAACTGACTTTAAGTAATGTTGCGGATAGCAAGAGTCGCCACCGACTTTTATTTTATCCAAAAGGAAAGGGTATAAAAGAACATGAAAGACCTTAAGAGAATATTTTGGGTCCGGGGGGTAGGTTATGTAAAGGGAAGGTGTTAGCACCCTTTACATCCATGGTTATCCATGGGCTCTTAGTTACTTAGCTCACTTTAAATTGTTTTTGAAAGTGTAGTGTGTGAATAAAAAATTTTTCAGAATAGTTAATAATAATCCATGTACGGATGTGTAAAAACTTGTTTTTGAAAATTTGTTTGAAATTGTGAAGAGTTTGAAAAGTTTGAATAGTGAGCAAGTACATAAGAGGAACCTACCCTAAAGTTTAAGTCTTTCTTATTCTTTATCCTTTAAATGATAAGACTATCCCTACTATTAAGGAGTAGGTAGTCATTACCTTGGATGTTAGGGACATGTGAGGGACATCTGTTTTCATGAAGGCAACTGTGGGGTGTAATAAGCATATAGGAAGGACTATCATCATTATTCGAAGGGACTTGATTCGTAAAGGCAACCATGAGGGACTTGATGATTTTTCTTTTTAAAGGGACTTGCTTTATACACCCCACTTGACCTTATTAGTAGGCAACATTGAGGGATAGCCTTAGAAAGTGTAGGATGGCGATTAAAAATCGACTTACGTGTGTGAGTGTTTAATATTATTTATCTTTAATTAAAATGATCTAAGTTAATTTTTAAATAGAATACATATTTGTACTCCCTAAATTACTAACCATAGCATAAAATAAATAATTTAAATATTACTACTAAATATTACATCAAAGGAACAATTACATGATAATAATAATTAAAGCAAAATAAGCAAAAATAAATAATAATAATAATAATAAATTGGTTAGTGAAATAATAATAATAAATCACAATGGGGTTAGTAATAATGATAATAATAAATCACAATATATCTAAATGGGGTTAGTAATAATGAAATAGATATGAAAATAAATAGCATTAATGATAAAATAAATAAGGATATCAGCATAATAATTACAAGATCAAATTTTTATGAACAATTATTACTTAAGATTAAGAAGAAAATATAAACAATTTAATTATCATAAAGTCTTAAATGCTATAAAAATTAAGTTAACATATTATGAAAATAAATTAAATTAAATTAACAAGTTTTAATTATTATTTTTTAAAACATATGTTAAAAATTATTTACATGCATAATTAGATTATAAACAATTATAGAATATTTACATATTATATAAAAAATAAATTAAACATTTTAATTTTTTTTAGATTTTTATGTACAAAATTTTAAATTATAAACAATTTAGTTCATATTTACATATTATAAAAATAGGATCAATTATGATTATATTTACAAAATTTAATAAGATATACACATGAATGAAAATATGATCATACAATTATATTTACAAAAATATTAACTATATTAAATAAATATGTATATCATAATTATATTTATAAATTTTAATTATATTAAAGATTATATTTTACAAAGATCAATTATGTTTGCAAAATTTTATATTAAGTATTATATTTACAAAATTAAAATCACAAGATAAAATTAGGTTTTTTAATTGCTTAGGAAAAAAATAAATTAGGGTTTGTAAAATATTAGGTTTTATTTTATAATTATAATTTATTTAACTAAATAATACATATATACACTTTATAATAATAAAAACTAATTTTTGAGTTTATGAAATAAATTTTTATAATTTTGAAAAGAATACATAGTATATACAATTATTTAGATATATAAAATATATACAAAACTAATATAATTTAATAATAAAATATTTGAAACAAACAAAATACAAGAAAAAGGAATGAAAACTTACCTGGCTGGGGTTTGAACCCAGGATGTCCTACTTGCCAACTACAAAACACACCACCAGGCCATCAACGCGCAGGTGCTAATGAAGGGAGTTCCATTGTTTTTGTTCTTTGTCTGGAAAAATTAAGAAAAAAAAAAAAAAAAAAAAAAAAAGGCCTGGGGGAGAATCGACCCCAGGACCTCTCAAGCAAACGCACAGACATATTACCAACCAAGCTAGATGAGCGAACCTGTTAAAGCATTGATCATAATATATAATATATAATATCTAACAATTAAACTAAAAAACAAGCAAAAGTTGGAGAACCAGGATTCGAACCCAGGTTCATAAGTCACATACACACGCGTTTTACCATCAGGCCAGCCACACATTGGTGTTACAAGATTGAAACAAATACATTATAATATATTACAGTAATTCAAACTTAGAAAACGCGCGCAGCCAGCTTCGTCTTCTTCCTTGGGATTTCGCAGGTTTTCCTGCGAAATTTCCTGGGAATTTTCCTGGGACTTTTCCTGAGCACAAATCCTGCAAATTTCATATCACCATAAACATGTACACTTTTGCCAAATTGATCACAGATTCGTAATCCCCAGACATCATACAGTTTAAATACAGTCTTAGAATTAATTTATATTAGTTAAATCAAAAGATCCCAAATTTGAACCAAGAACCCTAGCTATGGCATATCATGATTCAGGCCATTAATCTTTAATCCAATTATCCAGAAAGCTTCTATGCTTCATGACAAACACGAATCAGTAAGCAAAATCAGTCAACAATGAATAATAATATGAAATCGAAAAATGTAAAAGACATGAATGAGAATGTTTCGGTTTGTGTATATGGGCATGATTTGAATGTTGTAAATGACTCAAATATGTTCAATGATGTTCATAGAACATGTCTCCACCTTCTAATTGCCTTGAAAGAGCCTGGAAGATGAAATCCGAATTTCAAATTTGGAGTGGTTTTTCAATTTGTGAAGCTTACCTTGGAGGCAGAAAATTCGTGAATGAGGGTTTGCATTATGTTTGATACTTATATGTGAATGATTCTAGGTCAAAATATTGATGGATCATGTGGAAGAATTGATTTAAAAAGATTGAGATTGATCATGCTTTGAAATCTCAATATTTGCTCATGAAAGCTTACTATTTTTGTATAAATCATATGACTCCTTTCCCTCTCAACTTCAATCACCCATTAAGACTTTCTAGAATCAATAAATCCATTAAATCTTCACATTTAATATTTTATTTAAATTAAAATGATTTTAAGAATAAAAAATCATAATAAATTAATTAAATAAAATAAAAATTATGAAAATATGATGGAAATTTCGTGCATGATGTTATTGTATGGGTTGGGTCATAATTTGGCCAGCCCATTTGGAGAAAATTGCTTTTAGGCCCCCATTTTCAATATAAACCATCACAAAATTGCCCAACTTTGCAAGGTCACATCTCCCTCAATTTTAAAGGTATGAGGGTGTTCTTGGACTTTTTGGAAATCTTGAAGAGTCCTCTAAACAACCCCATTGGTTTCAGGTCCATATCATTTACCAATCTCAAGTTAAGCCCTTTTGAAGTTGTTGACTTTTTGTTGACTTTTGAAATGACCTATAATGTCTTAGATCATATCTTTCAAATGAAGCATTTTTGAGCTTAACTTTCAACATCAAAGTTGTAGAGAATTCAATTTACTTCAAAATGAGCTTTAGATGGAGACTTGGTGATGAAGTATGTGAAAGTTATGGCTGGTCAAAGTTCAGTTGACTTTTACTAAGGAAACCCTAATTTAGAAACTCCTGATTATTGATGATCTGGAATCTCCTTGATGAATCATGATCAACCCTTGATCAAATGATGAATTTTACTTCATATACTTGATGTTGGCAAAAAAATCATGAAGTTTGACTTTGGTTTGACCACAGTTGACCTCAGTTTGACTTTTTAACTGCATTGACTGATTTTGACTTATCTGATCATCTGACTGAGCAAACTTTTGAGAAAAGTCTTGAAACTTGTCATGGGGGTTCTTACACACATATAAGATGTTATGAAACTCACTTGAGGTATTGGAAGTCCCTTTAGCCTGATTAAAGTCAAAACCCTAGTTTTGGATGCACTGCTTAGGAGGTGCATTGTCTGAGGGAATTGTCAACTTCTTTGACCAATTGTGAACTTTGTGAACCTTGTGAATCTTCATAGAATGTCTTGTGAACCTCATGGGAGGTATTGTGAAGCTTGTGAATCTTGTGAACCTCATGAAGTGACTTTGTAGACCTCATGAACCCCAGGAGAGCTTTGTAATCATTGTGAATCTTGTGAACCTTGTGAACCTTCAAGAAGTGACTGGTAGACTTCATGAAACTCATGAAAGGTCTTGTAAATGTAGAGAAACTTGTGAACCTTGTGAACCTTCTTAGAACACAAAGTCTTGTATTGTGAGGGCAAATTTTGGGGTGCAACAGATATGCCCAAAGGTGGAGACAGCTTGCTGCTACTGTCCAACCACCCATGCTAGAAAGGGAAATGGCTGACATGTTCATGAATACATTGCAAGGGACCTACATTGATAGACTGGCTGCCTTCTCCTCTACCAGTTTTGCTGATGTGGTCATAGCTGATGAAAGGATTGAAAGTCTATTGAAGATAGGCAAAATTTCCGACAGTGGTGCAAGTTCATCCAGCAATCCCAGAAAGCCTTTTGTGGGACCCCGAAGAGCCGGTGAGACAAATTCCATTCATGCAGGCAGGGGCAGATCTCAGTATGTTCACCGGTCAGTAGCAGCTGTTACCATCCCAGCTCCGATTCCTCAACAATCAGCATACCCTCAACAACAACAACCACAGTATCAACAACAAGTTCATTATCCGCAACAGAGAACCTACAACAACAACAATAACAACCAACAACAGCGTCCTTTCCAGCAAAGGCCATCACAAGCAAACAGGGTAATTGACCCAATCCCAATGCCGTATGCTGCACTCTTGCCACAACTCCTGAAGCTCAACCTAGTTGAGTTAAGGACATTGGCACCTCCAGATCCTCTTAATTTGACGAAGAACTATGATGCCAATTCCAGGTGTGCATTCCACTCAAACGCACCGGGGCATAATACTGAAAAATGCAGGGCCTTACAGATGAAAGTCCAAGACCTGGTGGACTCAAAAGCTCTCAACTTTGCACCTCCTCCGAATGTCACAAGGAATCCAATGCCTAGTCACAACGGGCCTGGGATTAATGTTATTGAGGAAGGCAAACTATCCACCTTAATCACCAGTGTTGCACAAATTCGAACACCTTTGGTTGAAATCAAAGCTCAGCTTTTAGAATGCCAAGTGTTCCCCGGGTGTGAGCTCGGCTGTGGGTATTGCAATATTGCAGTCAATGGGTGTGAAAGGCTGAGAAACGGCATAGATGGCCTTATTAAGGATGGTATCCTTCAGATTACGACAACAACGCCTACAACTCCAACAATTTCTTCACCGACAATCACAGATACTCCTACAACGTCAGCAACCATTGTTCCAACAGATTCTACTATAACTCCAACAATTACTCAATCAATCACTTCAACGGATACAAGTTCAATCACAATTCCTTCTACAACGACAACATCCATTATTCCACCAGTTCCTATTACAACTTCAACACCCATCCAGTCAACAATACCTTCTACAACATCAACAACAATTGATGAAAGCATCTCAACGGTTACAATATACTACGATCCCACAAGTGTTCCTACCAATAATTCACAACAAAATGTTACTCCTGTCAAAGCACCGGTCACCATATACTATTATCCACACACCATTGTGGTCCCTTCTGCAGCTGCTATCAGTCCAGTCACTATCACGATGCCTGGGCCAGTTTACAAAAGCAGTAATGCCATCCCTTGGCATTATGGCTCAGATCTGTACTGCGAGGGGCAGAAAATCACCTTAGAATCATCAACTTCCTCGCCTCAGATAGACAATGTGGGGGGAGGCAGAGGCTTCACTAGAAGCGGACGTCTCTTTGCCTCGCAAATTCCAAGACCTATTGCCGAAGCAGAAGCTGCTGCTAAGGCAAAAGGGAAGAGCATGGTGCAAGAAGAAACAGTTGCCAGAGAGGCTTTGAAGACTCCTTTTGATCAAGAAGTTGATGAATTCATGAGAATCATAAAGAAAAGTGATTACAAGGTGGTAGACCAACTTCACCAAACACCTTCCAAAATCTCCATACTATCGTTGCTAATGTGCTACGAGGCTCATCGGAACGCACTATTAAAAGTCCTGCACGCAGCCTATGTGCCGGGGGAGATTACTGTCAATCAGTTAGAGGCTGTGGTTGGAAATGTTAACGCTAGTAATGGACTAGGATTTACCAACACTGATCTAACAACGGAAGGTCGCAATCACAACAAGGCTTTGCATATTACCTTGGAGTGTAAGGGTGCAGTTCTTTCTCACGTACTGGTGGACACAGGGTCATCCCTCAATGTCCTGCCCAAGAAAGCCCTTGTGAAGCTGGAGTATGATGGATTGGCACTACGCCCAAGTAACTTGGTAGTGAGAGCCTTTAACGGTTCTAAAAGATCAGTTCTGGGAGAGATAGAATTACCAATAATGATTGGCCCACAGGTTTTCAAAACGACCTTCTTTGTGATGGATATACAGCCTGCCTACAGCTGTCTATTGGGTAGACCATGGATACACGCCGCTGGTGCCTTGACGTCAACCCTTCACCAGAAGTTAAAATTCGAGTGGGAAGGCCAAGTCATTACTATTTGTGGGGAGGAGGATATTTTTGTTAGCCAGCTGGCTACTTTCAAATACATTGAAATGGATGGGGAGATCCATGAAACCATGAGCCAAGGGTTTGAGGCCCTTAATATTAATGAAACATCTGCTGTGCTTGGGACCTCCATCACATATATCAATAAGCCCGGAAGGTTGTTGAGGAGGGTACCGCCCAAGGCTGGGGCAAGCTGCTGCCCGTGGAGAAGAAGGAGGACCGATTTGGGTTGGGTTACAGACCAAATCGACAAGATCAACCAGAGGCTTCAAAGGAGCCCAAGTTTGTCAGCAGGGGAATGCTCACCCCGGATGATGTGAATAGCTTGGAAGATGAGTCAGAAGACGAACGCAACCTGGAAAGCTTGATACGTCCAAAGACCCCAGGGAGCCATGCCTCAAACTGGTCTTCCCAGGAAATTATAAGGGTTACTCCTGCAGAGTAATTATTATTTCCTGTATTTTGAAGCATGCATCAAGTCCTGCATCTTGCCCAAGATGTCAGGACTCATTTTGTAATCGGGCCATCTTGTATTTTGTGCAAAGTCCAATTAATGAATATCAGGACATCTTTTGCAAATGAGTCTTTTCTTTTCCGCTCACTGTTTTTCATTTTTCATTTTTTGTACAAAAATAAAATGGCAATGCTTTGCAAAATAAATAACTTCATTCTCACTTTTTTAAACAAGATAAAACTGATCACTAAAATGAACAAATCTAAACCCTTGCAGAGAGTGCCCTCTAGACTGCACCGACAACGACACCGCTATGACTTCATATGACTTTGACAATCCGATTAATCAAGATGATGAAGGGGTTGAAGAAGATTATGAGCTTCCTGAAGAGTTAGCTAGGTTGTTAAGGCAAGAGGAGAAGGTTATCACTCCTCATCAGGAGGAGATTGAGACGGTTAATCTTGGTACAGAAGAAGACTTGAAAGAAGTTAAGATCGGGGCCTGCCTGCAAGATTCAGTAAAAAAGAAGCTGATTGATATGCTTCGGGAATATGTGGATGTTTTTGCTTGGTCTTATCAGGATATGCCAGGGTTGGACACCGACATTGTCATGCAGAAGCTGCCTCTGAAAGAAGACTACCCACCAGTAAAACAGAAGTTGCGCCGTACTCGCCCAGATATGGCAATGAAGATAAAAGAAGAGGTACAAAAGCAGTGGGACGCCGGTTTCCTTGTTGTGACCAGCTATCCGCCGTGGGTTGCTAATATTGTACCTGTGCCTAAGAAAGATGGCAAGGTGAGGATGTGTGTGGATTATCGGGACCTGAACAGAGCCAGCCCGAAAGATGACTTCCCATTACCTCACATTGATGTATTAGTTGATAATACAGCTCAGTTCTCGGTGTTCTCCTTCATGGATGAATTTTCAGGATACAATCAGATCAAAATGTCACCTGAAGACATGGGGAAGACAACTTTCATCACACCCTGGGGCACATTCTGTTATAAGGTGATGCCATTCGGACTGAAGAATGCGGGTGCCACTTATCAACAGGCTATGGTAACATTATTCCATGACATGATCCACAAAGAAATTGAATTTTATGTGGATGACATGATTGCCAAGTCCCTTACAGAAGAAGACCACCTGGTGAATTTCTTGAAGTTGTTCAAGCGTCTGAGGAAGTACCAATTGAAGTTAAACCCCAACAAATGCACATTCGGGGTGCGATCCGGCAAGCTGCTGGGATTTATTGTGAGTGAAAGGGGAATTGAAGTTGACCTTGATAAAGTCAAAGCCATTCAAGAAATGCCTGCACCGAAGACTGAAAAAGAAGTTCGGGGGTTTCTAGGTAGATTGAACTACATTTCACGGTTCATATCTCACCTTACTGCAACCTGTGAACCCTTGTTCAAGTTGTTGAGAAAAGAACAAACGGTCAGGTGGAACGAAGATTGTCAGAGGGCTTTTGACAAAGTCAAGGAATACTTACAAGAGCCTCCTATCCTTATGCCTCCAATTGAAGGAAGACCTCTAATCATGTACTTGACAGTATTAGAAGGGTTAATGGGGTGTGTGCTGGGCTAGCATGACGAGTCTGGTCGAAAAGAGTATGCAATATACTACCTAAGCAAAAAGTTTACCGACTGTGAACAACGTTATTCACTGCTCGAGAAAACTTGTTGTGCTTTAGCGTGGGCTGCTCGCCGACTAAGGCAGTATATGTTGACCCACACTACTTTATTGATCTCAAAGATGGACCCACTCAAGTACATTTTTGAGAAGCCAGCGCTTACCGGACGGGTTGCAAGATGGCAAATGATCCTCACAGAATATGACATTCAGTACACATCTCAAAAGGCCATCAAAGGCAGTGTATTGTCTGATTATCTCGCTGAGCAACCCATTGATGATTACCAGCCTATGAGATTTGACTTGCCCGATGAAGACATCATGTTCATAAAAGCAAAAGATCATGAAGAGCCCGTTCACACTGAAGGGCCTGACCCAGAAGAAGAATGGACTATGATGTTTGATGGGGCTGTTAATATAAATGGTCGTGGTGTTGGTGCAGTACTCATTACACCTAAGGGAGTTCATATGCCTTTCTCGGCAAAACTCACTTTCAACTGCACTAACAATGAAGCTGAATACGAAGCTTGTATTATGGGTCTTGAGGAAGCCATTGACCTCAGGATCAAGACTTTGACTGTGTTCGGAGATTCAACTCTGGTAATCAATCAAACCAATGGCAAATGGTACACTCACCAGGATCATTTGATACCCTACCGGGATTATACAAGGAGGTTATTGACTTTCTTCACAACAGTCAAGCTTGAGTATATCCCTCGAGATGAAAATCAATTTGCAGATGCTTTGGCTACCATTTCATCCATGATCAAAGTTCAAGCTACCAACTTTGTGCCTCGGATTTTAGTGTCCAGACTTGACAGACCAGCATATGTATTCTCAGCAGACCTTGCTGAAGATGATAAGCCTTGGTTCCGCGACATTAAGTGCTTCTTGGAGGATCAGACATACCCACCCGGGGCATCTTCCAATGATAAGAAAACATTAAGAAGGCTGGCTGGTAGCTTATTCCTGAATGCTGATGGTTCCTTGTACAAGAGGAACTTTGATATGGTACTCCTCAGATGTGTTGATAGGGAAGAAGCAGACTTATTAATGCACGAGGTGCACGAAGGATCCTTTGGTACCCATGCTGGAGGGCATGCTATGGCTAAAATGTTGCTAAGATCAGGGTACTACTGGATCACGATGGACGCAGACTGTTGTGCTTAGGCCAGGAAATGCCATAAATGCCAGATCTATGCGGATAAAGTGCATGTGCCTCCAAATACCCTGAATGTGATGTCTTCACCCTGGCCCTTTGCCACGTGGGGCATTGATATGATTGGCAATATTGAACCGACTGCTTCAAATGGCCACAGATTCATCCTGGTAGCCATTGATTATTTCACCAAGTGGGTTGATGCAACTTCATATGCAAATGTCACCAGACAAGTGGTAGCCCGATTCCTGAAGAGAGACATCATTTGTAGGTATGGAGTGCCCGAACGAATCATTACTGATAATGGTTCCAACTTAAACAACAAAATGATGGCAGAACTGTGTCGGGACTTCAAGATCCAACACCATAATTCTTCTCCTTACGGGCCAAAGATGAATGGCGCTGTAGAGGCAGCTAACAAGAATATCAAGAATATTGTGCAGAAGATGGTGGTCACTTACAAAGACTGGCATGAAATGTTACCATTTTCCTTGCATGGGTACCGTACGTCAATCAGAACATCTACTGGGGCAACACCGTATCAGCTTGTGTATGGTATGGAGGCAGTCCTACCTGTTGAAGTTGAATTACCCTCCCTGCTGGTACTCATGGATGTCAAGCTGAATGAAGTAGAATGGGTCCGATCCCGATACGAACAACTGAGTCTGATTGAAGAAAAGAGATTAGCTGCAATTTGTCATGGGCAGCTTTATCAGAAAAGAATGAAGAAAGCTTTCGATCAGAAAGTCAGGCTTCAAGAGTACCAAGTAGGAGATCTTGTGCTAAAAAGACTCCTTCCTCCTCATACAGACCACAGGGGCAAGTGGACTCCGAATTATGATGGTCCGTTCATAGTAAAGAAAGTTTTCTCTGGTGGAGCACTGATGCTCAGTACTATGGATGGTGAAGACTTCTTGTCCCCTGTGAATTCAGATGCAGTTAAAAAATACTTCGCATAAAATGACCCGCTGGACACAAAAACAGAATGTAAGTCCAGGAAAAAATAGGGCATCTTGGCGAGTCAAAAACAGAATAAAAGACTCGGGCAAAAATAAGGGAAAATAAATAAGAAAAATGTACACCCGCTGAGCTGAAAAGCCGCATTGAACAGCTCAGGAAAAAATGGGTATCCCGGTGGATTGAACACCCGAAAGGGCGATCCACGCAAAATAAGGGAATAAGCGAACAATTGCATTCTGAATTCGTCTGTATCACTTACAACATGGCAAGCTCCGAAAGGTTCGAGCATCAGTCATAATCAACCTTCTTCAGAAAACAAGATGAGAAGAACGTCAAATGTCATACAAGTCATAGCAAAAGGGAAGCACTGAAGCGTCATCAACATTGCCAGCACCTTTTTGTTTCTCAATTTTGTAACGATCTCCTCATTTCAGGGGATCTGTTTCTTTGACTGTACTTGCCAATTCAGGGCACACAAATCAATAAAATCAGATTTTCAGTCACATTTCATCTCGTACGTTTTATTTTCATTTGCAAAATGTCTGATGTCTTTAAAATATGGATCGCATAATACAGATGCATCTTTTCTAAAAATAATGCTTACAGGAAATATATTTGCTCCTGGGAGTGTCTGAACTCCTATGATGGAATCCATTAAGGGATACCTCGGGATACTTGTACGTTTCTTTGTCATACAGGATTGCAGGTAGTCAAAGCTTCTCCCCAGCAAGCTGCCAAATCATTATTTCCTCGACACATCTTCCAAACAGCACCAGAGCTGCTTTCCCCCCAACCGAGTTGCCAGGCTTCAATCACCTTCAGTAGAATCACATAAATCTCTAGGAAGACCGTACAGTGATCATCCATCCCCATCCAAGTGTCAGGCAGGGAACCACCTCCCCGCAGAGCTCCAGCCTCTATCCAGGAGAGAAATGTCTGAAGATCTCACAACAAAGTGACGAAAGCTTCCACAGACCCCAACTGGGCCCCTCATTACCAAGATAGATCTATCAGTGACCTATTTCCCCAAGCAGAGTCATATATATCAGATCTACCAATGATCTCATCCCTAGTTGGGATGCCACTTCCAGCAAATCAGCCAGGGATCTTCACAGCAACGGGATCCGAATCCCGGATCGGTATCTTTTCACAATCATAGCATTCACATCATATTTCCCCCCAGAGCGTAGCATTCCGTCTAATACGGAGCATTACAGCAAAAATCAAACATATTGCATAGTCATAAGCCATGCTTTAAATCAAACATCTGTATATACCAACACTCCATTAACAAATATACAAAATACCTCTCAAATTCCCCGACAGAAAGCCAAAGCATCCCCTTTGCACTCTCTAACACAAGTATATATACTCACTCGATACTCGTCTGTATCATATTCTCTCAGCAAGTTGAACACTCACCTGTGTCTCATACTTTTCACTCATAAAAGATACTCGTCCGTATCTTGCATACACACTTTTTTCCCTCAGAGTCAACATTCGTCCGTATTCTTTTATCAAACTAGTTGATACTCGTCCGTATCACCATCTCTGAACGTACGTCAGCGTTTGTTTCTACCGATACTCGTCCGTATCATGGTCCTAAGGGTGCTCGCCTGCATCTTTGAATCTATACACTGTATCAAACACTTATATCTTCTTGAAATTAGACACTCGTCTGTGTCTACCTTTCCCTAGAAGAATTCCCGGCAAATCTTGATAAATTATCTCCTTTTTATCTGACATTCGTCCTATGTCATGATATTGCTGGCAGCCGTACCCTGCCAGGTGATCGTTCTTCACCTTTTTTTGATTATCGTCCTTCATCATCCCCAGTGGAGTCTCTATTTATCAGAACCCCTTCTTATCCGACATTCGTCCTATGTCGTGATACTTGAGCAGTCGTACCCTGCTAGGTGATCGTCCTTCACCTTCTGATGATCGTCCTTCATCATTCTATCTGATGGTCGTCCCCATCGTTGATCTTGTTATCTAACATTCATCCTATGTCATGATAAACCCTGAGAGCAGCCGTACCCTACTAGGTGATCATCCTTCACCTCTTGATGATCGTCCTTCATCATGATTATCCAATGGCCGTCCCCATCGTCGACCTTTTCTATCCGGCATTCGTCCTATGTCGTGGTACCTTCGGCAGCCGTACCCTTTCAGGTGATCGTCCTTCACTTTAGATGACTGTCCCTCATCTTATCCCCAACAGAGCAGCCGTCCCCTGCTAGGTGATCGTCCTTCACCTCTGATGACCGTCCCTCATCATTTATTTCGTCGACCTGTTGGTCGTCCCCATCATTTCCCTTACCTTTAATCCTTAGAGTGTCTTATTTCTTTGCCTGATGGCCGTCCCCATCATGATCCCTCTATTTCCCCAGCATGTCGGTCGTCCCCGTCATTGCTTCATCCCCAACAGTCGTCCTCTGCTCGATGGTCGTCCTCCATCGTCCGCACTTTATAAATCATACTTTATTTTCTTTTACAATCTATATCCCTTTTCTTCTTCACAGTCAGTGAGTGCAAATTTTGGACTGTCTTTGGTATTCAACCACAAGTTATCTTGCTTGTCTGTTAAGCCGTCGCTTACATCCTACACAACTAACTCATGTTTGAATAGGGGCAGCTGTAAACACCCCAAATTTTGCCTCACTCATTTCACCTTGGCTTGTGATCTTTTCATTTGCATAAGTTCAATCATATCATCTCATATTGCATTTTTTGCTTCACTACATTGATTCAAAGTCATCTGCATCTAGGGTTTGTGATCTGAGCAATCCAAGTGCCATCTGAGCTATTCCAAAGGTCTTCCATCATCTCAAGAGGGTCCATGTATGTTCAAACATCATATTATATCCTCCCAAGATCAAGGAAGTCAAAGAATCACAAGAACTGAGGAAGGCATGGAAGTAGAGCCAAGCTTAACTGCACAGATGACCTAAAATTAGGGTTTTGGTTTCAGAGGCCATAACTCCAAATTTTTTGGTCATTCTTATTTCTATTGGTCTCTATATGTTATAAGGATCATACATACCAATTTTCATGAAGAAATTCAATGGGGAAGGCATCTGATCAATAGATGACTTCTTGAGAAAGTCAGTGCAAAATCAGGGCATCTGAGCCCCCCCAGCATCCAACCAAAGGGTTTTCTCCACCATTTTGGATGTGTATGATCTTTATTTGATCTTAGAAGAAGTTAGAAGTTCACAAAGTTGAAGAAGTTCAAGTCATTTGCAAAGTTGCCATTTTGGGAAAGTGACTTATAATGCAAACTTGCCATTTTTGGAAAGTTTTTCAACCTCCTCTTTTTGATTCAAAAATGCTTCAAATGAAAAATTCTTGGTCATGAAAGTTGTAGATTGGATCCTCCCATTTTCAAAAAGTACAAGAACTTGATCTAGTTCATTATATAACTCAAGTTATGGTTTGTCAAAGTTGGGAAAAATCACAAAACTTCACTTATGTGCCAAAGAGGGAAACTTGCAAATTCTTGTACCAAGGCAATTTGTGACTTCTAATTGGTGTCTAAGCATTACACAAACATCATACATGACATAAAATTCAGAATTTCCCAAAGATTTCTCAAGTTTCATGCCTTAAACTTCAAGAGATTCAAAAGGGACCAAAGTTGTACAAAATTGCAAAATGATCCAAATCTCTTCATCCACTTGTGCCAGCATGCCAAATCTGTTTCTATGGTCCTCCTTGAACTCAACTGAGGCCAGACACCCCTTGCAACCAGGCCTGCCATGACCCATACCTCAAGTACACAAACTTTTGACATTTTGGCAACCTACCCATACCAATCAACATAGGCCAGCACCCACTCTCTGACCTATCACACTTCATTATGTGGATCAAAACCAAGCAAAAGAACATAACATCGCAGCCTAAAACCTCCAATAACACAACATACACAAAAATCCCCAAATTTGCAAAAGCCTTTGAATCTCTTAACTCAACCAAAAAACCTTCAAACTTTTTCCACCATTTAACTCCATAAACATCACTGATCATTTCCCACCCTTCATTTTGCCCTAAAAAGCCCAGAATCAAAAATACGATTTTCACACTTCATGAACTGAGCTTCTGCCATTTTCATTTTAGGGCCATATAAACTCCAACTAAGCATCACAAACACTTCAGAAGGATCATTGGAGCTGATTTGAAGCAAGGAACTGGCCAGAAAGCACCATTTTCGAAAGCTTCAGTTCAGGTATCATCAAGAACTTTTTTTCCAGAAATGATTTCTTAAGTTCTTAGATTGTTCTCCATGCTTCACTGATCACACTGCACCTTTTGGTTTTGAAAAAGATTCAGTTTTAAGCATGTATGACGCTTCTGAAATTTCTGTGATTTTTTCCGTTTTGATTCGAATCTCTCTGTTCATGTGAAATAAATCCTGTTTGATGATTGATTCTTGCTTAGAATGGGGTGGGGATCATTTCTGGAGAGTTTAAGAGCTTGGGGATGCGTATAGAGAGAGATAACATAGGGGACTGGCCGGAGAAGATGACTGGAACACTGTTCCGGTCACCTGAATGTAATTAGGGTTCAGATTAGGGTTAATGACATAATTAGTGATGTTTGAATTTGGGCCGTCCATTTGCGTGCGCTGGTCAATTCCCTCCCTTTCTATTTTGAATCTGGGCCTTTGGATCTGAATACTTTCATTTAAATTCATTTTAAATTCATTTTATTTGCATTTTCTTCCACATTTTATTAAAAATAGTAAAACATTTCTAAAAAATCTCATTTTTTGCACCATGGCATAAAACATTTTTCTCATTCTGAAAATAATTTTTATTTTATTTTTTGCATAATTTTCGTATTTTAAAAATATTTAAATGTTTATTTTAATTAGTTAATGAGAATTAATTAATTAAAATAACATTTAAGTTCCTAAAAATCACAAAAAAAATCACATTGCATTTTGATACATTTAGAAACATTATCAAACTCCTCAAACAAATTTCTTTTTGGTTCTTGACATATTTTGACATTTTTCTTTGGAATTAAAGTTCTTAAAAGGCAATATTTTTGTCCTAACTTAGAAAAATTCATTCTGCCTAACCTTAAAGAGTTTGATGATGGTTCTTTTTGCATTGCATTCTTCATATCATGTAGTTTCTAGGATAAACTTAGTTTGAATTTATCTCTCATTTTCAATTTGTTGTGCATTTTTCCCTTTTGAAGTGCCTTAAAACCCTAGCCAACTTGAGAAAATCATAACTTCCATTAGGTTAAGATTTAGATCTCCTCCTTTGGGCAGTGAACTTGTGTAGGGTTAGGGTTCCTTTGATCCCATTTTCAATTTTTTATCATGTCATTTGCTTCTGGTTTTGAATTTTGTATTGCATGTTATGTATAAACCCTAATTTTTGCCTTCATTTGCATTCATCTCTCATATGCTTGCATACATGAACTTACCATGACATTTTGTGCATCCACATGACATATAAGATATCTTAGGACACATTAGAATCATGTTTGATCATTGCATCATCCCTTTGCCATGTTTTGTGTCCATTGCATTCCATAAGTTTTCATGAACTTCCATGCTTCTTACTTGTCCCATTTGCATCCTCATCTCTTGTATGATCATCCACACTTCATGACATACACTTGCATCATCCCTTAGCATCATTTACATCTTGTTATGCTTCTGGTTTTGGTTTGCACCTTTGCACTTCATCTCATTTGCATTCCATTTCATTTTCTTTTGCTAACTTTTCAGGTGGTAAGTCATTGAGAAGTGAATTTGCCTTCACTTCTCATAATCTCTTCTCATCTCTCTTATGCATTCATTGCTGCATTTTGTATTTGTATTAGAGTGAGCTTTCTCATTCATGTTCCTTCCTCATTTTCTTCCTTCAAGCAACTTATCTTCTTAAGTGAAGTAAGTTGACTTGCTTCTTTTGTTTCTCCTCCTTTCATCTTTCTTCTTCCTTGGTGGCTTTTCCTTGAAGATCTCTTGCAAGCCTCAAAAACCCTAGGAATACTTAAGCATGATAACAATTAGGGTTTGATTAGTCCCCCATTAGTTTTACCTTTGTGTCATCTTTGTGTCTTCTCTTCTCATCTCTTAATCAAGGACTAAACCTTAAAGGTTTTAAGGCTTTGTGATTAAGGTTATGCCAGTATCCTTCTATTAGGATGGGGTGTATAACTTTAATCCTAAGTGTTAAACCCTTAATGTGTTTAATTCCTTTAATCAATCCATCTAATAATCACTAAGACATCAAGCTTGTAACTTGGGCCTTGCATTAGGGTTCTAATTCTTCCTTAATTGGTTAAGAAGGACTAACCCTAGTGTTAATGGACAAGTCCTCCTCAAGTTGTCTTACCAACCATAAAATCCATTTCGTAATCTTACCATTAACTAAAACCCATTTAATAAAGGTTTTTTTTTGTCATGAGGTTAATCCCTAATCATGGATTAAGTTGAGGAGCCTTCCTCGGCTTAAATGTTCTCATCTATTATCCTTCTATTAGGATAGTGTAATGGGTCCATTAAATCCTTGATTATGGCTTAAACTCATTACTTAACACTAAACAAAAACTCCAAAAACATCTAAATAATCACAAGTAGGTTAATGATCTTAATCCTACATCATGGTGATTAAGTGTGAGGTGTTTACTTCACACTTAAGGTATTCTCATTACCCCTAATCAGAGGGAGGATGTGATGAGTTTACTAACCTTTGGTTTAGGCTTAAGCTCATTTTCCTATGACAAACTCCAAAAGCAATAAAAGACTGAAATCACCAAAAACAAACAATAATCGTCTCCTCCGGGATTCTTCTCTCACCTCATTCACTCATAAATGAGAACTCGCTTCTTCCGTCTAATGCAAGACAGTTTGCACCTGAGCCAGACAGGTCATACACTTGAGCATAGGCAAGTAAGCAGTTCATCAGTCAATTTATCTTTCAGTCTCTTTGAGTCGAACTATGGTGTTCTGACTTCCTTATTGCACGAGAGGATACGTAGGCATAACTTAACTATTATCGAACAAAAGTCTCTGTATATCCCCCCCTTCTTCCAGCATTATTCTTTGAGCCTCATAGTCTTGAGAATTCTCATTCTTTTCTTACACTGACACTCTTTTATTTCACTTCACATTTCTTTTGCACAAACACTTGCATCCTTTTCCAGCTTTTGCACACAAAATGGCACTGACACTACCCCTTTAAAACACAAATCTTTCAAGCGTGGATCCCGTTGAGTACGGCGGACAATCTGGGTGCTAATACCTTCCAAGGTTGTAACCAACCCCCTTTCTCAGTTTCTCTGGTTCGCGACCGTCTTATCCATTTCTTTTCTTAGGTCTATGCAGCATTACCTTTCCTTCGGGATAAAAATGCCTAGCTGGTGACTCTATCCATTCCTTCTCTTTTGCCGACCGTTCGCGTCTGTACCCCTTCTGACCAGGTGTCATTTGGTGGGAGCGACACACCTCTCTATGTTCGTTCCTCATCATTTATTTTGATGATCGTCCGTCATCATTTATTTTGATGATTGTCCCTCATCATGTTATCCGATGGCCGTCCCCATCGTTGATCTTTCTATCTGACATTCGTCCTATGTCGTGATCTTTTCAGCAGCCCGGTGATCGTCCTTCACCTTTTGATGACCGTCCCTCATCATTGATTTATTTATTCTTCACCCGACGGTCGTCCCCGTCGCAGTTTCTTTATTCTTCATCCTGACGGTCGTCCCCTTTAGTGTTTTTAAATCCCCAGTAAAGTAGCCTTTCTTTACCCGATGGCCGTCCCCGTCGTGGATTCTTTATTCCCAGCATGATGGTCGTCCCCGTCAGCGCATTTCTCACCATTTTTTATCCCCAACAGTCATCCTCTGCTCGATGGTCATCCTCCGTCGCTATCATTTGATATTCAGTCTATACTGTCTATTACAATTTATATCCCTTTTCTTCTTATAATAAAGAGTGCAAATTTTAGACTGTCTTGGTATTCAACCACAAGTTATCTTGTTTGTTTGTTAAGCCATGCACTTACATCCTACACAGCTAACTCAGGCTTGAATAAGGGCAGCTGTAAACACCCCAAATTTTCCCTTTTTCTTTCTCACACCTTGACTTATGATCCCTCATGTTGCATTGCATAAGCATACCATCTCACTGCATATTTATTTCATTGCATAAGTTGCATAACTAGGGTTTGTGATCTGGTGAATCTTAGAAGTGGTTTGAGCTACCTCAGAAGCCATGAATCATGACAAGAGGGTCCATGAGTGTTCTATGATCATATTATGCCTCCAAGGGTTCTTGAAAGTCAAAATATCACAAGAGATTGCAGAGCCACCCAGGCAGGCTTAGGGCTTCCTGTACAAATGACCAGAAATTAGGGTTTTGGGTTTGAGACCCTTACACTTTGGCCATTCTTGATTCTATTGGTCTATATATGTGTAAACACCCCAAATTTTCCCTCACCCATTCACACCATGGCTTGTGATCATTTCATATGCATAAACTCAGTCATAGCATCTCATATCACATTTTGATCCACTGCATTGGTTCTAAGTCATCTGCATCTAGGGTTTGTGATCTGAGCAATCCAAGGGCTTCTTGAGCCATTCCAAAGGTCAACAATCACTTCAAAGGGTCTATGTGTGTTCAAGTATCATATCATATCCTCTCAAAGTCAAGAATGTCAAAAAATCACAAGAGCTAGGGTTTGAGTGGGTGCAGAGCCAGGATGAACTGCACAGTTGACCTAAAATTAGGGTTTTGGTTTCAGAGGCCATAACCCCAAATTTTTTGGTCATTCTTGTTTCCATGGGTCTCTATATGGTATAGGGAGTATGCATATCAATTTTCATGAAGAAATTCCATGGGGAAGTCATCTGATCAAGGGTTGACTTTTCAGACAAGTCAGTGTAAAATCAGGGCATCTGAGGCCCCCAATGACCCAACCAATGGGTGATCTTCATCATTTTGAGTGTATATGATCTTTATTTGATCATGGGAGAAGTTTGAAGTTCATAAAAATCAAGAATTTAGGGTTTTTGCAAATGTTGACTTTTTGGGCATAGTTGACTTTTCAAGAATGCCTCATTTTAGGCCAATTTTCAAGCCTTGATTCATGATCCAAAAAGGCTTCAAATGAAAAAACTTTGGTCATGAAAGTTGTAGATCTCATCTTTCCCTTTTCAAAAAGTACAAGAACATGATCAAACTCTTCTTGGATCAAAAGTTATGGCATTGCAAAGTTGGCTAAAATCATTGTTTTTCAAGTTATGCACTAAATGGAAATTTTGCTAAGTCTTGAACCAATGCATTATGCAGCCTCTAATTCATGTCAAGCCATTATGTAAACATTCTCTAAGTCACAAAAATCAGAATTTGACCAAGTTTGCTCATGGTCTAGTTCATGTAACTTGACTTTTCTCATGAAAATCCATAAAGCTAACCAAGTTGCAAAACACTCATGACCTTTTCACCAACTTGCTGCATTGATCCTTGAGTCAAGCCAACCTCTCACACTCACCATGCTGCACCAGAACCCAACTTGTACTTGCCTAGTATCATGCCATGCCCTATCTTACACAAAAGTGGACTTTGAGCAAAAGTAGCCACACCTATCACTGCAGGCCATGTCACATCTCCCATCCACTTGCAATTGTTTATTGAATCAATTTGCTGGCCATAACACATAGCAACCAAGGCTGAAGCACTCACATTCACCACATTCACAAAAACTCACCTCATTGCAAGTTCCTTCGAATTTCTTCACACAGCCTCAAAACACACAAACTCTCTTCATCAATCATCTCACCACACTCCATAGACCACCCAGCACCCAAAGCACAAGCCTAAAACAGCCAAGAAATCCCACTGCCATTTCTCACCTCCATTTGCAGTTCCATTCGAATCTTCCATCCTAGCTCACAAACACACAAACCAACACCACAAACCTTCTCTACACATTGCATAGACCTCAAACAACCCATCACCATGACCTGAAAGTGCCAGAATCATTGCTGCCATTTTTGACTGAACTGAAGCAGAAGCTTTCGAAGCTCACTCTCCAGCCAACCCAAACTCATTTTGAGCATTCAAGCACCTTTGGGGGACCAAGAGGAGCAGCTTGCACTGAAGGAAGAGGCCTGAAAGTTCCTAAACCAAAAGCTCCAAATCTCAGGTAGCTCGAAATTAATTTTTCCAGAAATGATTTTTCTTGTTACAAACTTGTTCTTTATGCTCTCCTGATCATCCTGATGCTTTTAGTTTTTGAAATGGTTGTGTTTTGAGAATTTAATTTGTGTTTGAAGCTTACGAACCCTAGAACTTTCTCTCTTCGATTCAGATGATTTAGGTTAAATAAATTGGTTTTGAGAGAGGGGTTTGATTCGTGAGAGTGTTAGGATCATTTCCCAATTCATGGATTTCATTTTTGTTACGATTTGAGAGAGTTGGGAGTTTCTCAGGTGAGAGCTGGCCGGAGAAGATGACCGGAGGTCTTCTCCGGCCACCTGAAAGTCATTTGTGCCCTAATTGCGTGTTTAATGCTAGTTTGAATTTTGGCCGTTGATGCGCGTTGAACGTTTGACTTCCCCCCAGTTTTGATGGCCCAGATTCACCATTAAACCCTAATCAGGATTAATTAAATTAATTAATTGAATTTTAGAAGTTTGAATGTGAGCCTTAGATCTGCGCGCCAAGTCAATGGTCTTTTCCCCAGAATCAATCTCATTCGTCCAATCTGATTACTTTCATTTTCTTTCAATTTTTATTCATATTTATTTCATTTTAATTGCACAATTAATTTAAAATAGTAAAAAATTCATAAAAATTATGGAACTTTTTCTTTAAGGTTTTATTAATTTTTATGACACAAAAATATTTTTATTTTATTTTTCATCATTAAAAAAGTATTTTTAAATATTTAAAAGATTATTTTTAATTGATTAATGAGAATTAATTAATTAAAAATACTTTTAGGTATTTAAAAATTACAAAAAAATTCATGAAATGTTCTAAGACATTTAGAAACATTGTCCAACCTTCAAACCAAATTTCTTTTTTGATCTTGATGCATTTTAAGAATTTTTCATGGAATTAAATCATATTTTGTGCATTATTTTGATCACAAGTTTAAAAATTCATTTCTGCCTTTTGGTGAAGGTTGAGACATTGATTCTTTTTGCATTGCTTTCCATTTGACATGTATTTTCAAGGATAAAAAGGCCATGATTTGATCTTGCATCTTCTAATTGATTGGCATTTCTTTTGTTACAAACCCTAAAAAACCCTAATAACTTAGAAAAATCATAACTTGAGTTTGGTTGAGAGTTGAGAGTTCCCATTTGGGCAGTGATTCGTTATAGGTCTAGGGTTTCTTTGGGTACCATTTTCCATTTTTTATGTTAGGGTTTACTTCTGTTTTTGGTTTGTGTTTGATGTTTGATCCATGAACCCTAATTTGGGCCTTCTCTTGCATCCTTCTTGCATTTCCTTGCATAATTTGACTTGCCATTACATTTTGTGCATTCTTATGACTCATTTGACATCTTAAGATATGTATGAAGCATCCTTGATCATTGCTTTGCATATTTGCCATGCCACTTGTCTTGTATGCTCCATAACATTTCATGTTTATTCATGTTCCTTAACTTGCATCACTTGCATCCATGACTTTGTATGAACATCCCTATGTCTTGCCTCATGTTTGCAGCACTTCATAACATCATAATCATCATGTGTATGCTTCTGGTTTGGCCTAGCATCATGTCATTTCATTTCATTTAGCATTGCATTGCATTTGTTTCTAACATTTCAGGTGGTAAGTAAACTTGAGAAGTGAATTTGCCTTCACTTCTCATAACTTTTCTTTTCATCTCTCTTGCATCCATTGCTGCATTTCTACTTGTGTTTGAGTTTGAGCTTGCTCATTCTTGCTCCTCCCACTTTCTTTCTTCAAGTGACTTGACTTCTTGAATGAAGCAAGTCACTTTGCTTCTCTTGATCCTGTTCATCTGCTTCCTGGTGGTTCCTTTGAAGATTGTTCTTGTAAACCTCACAAACCTTAGGATCAACCAAGCATGATAATGAATTAGGGTTTTGATTAGTCTCCCTTCATAGTTTTTACCTTTGTGTCTCTCTTTGAGTCCTCTCTTCTCATCTCATAATCAGGGACTAAACCCTAAAGGCTTTAGGACTTTGTGATTAAGCTTATGCCTGCATCCTTCTCTTAGGATGGAGTGTATAACTTTAATCCTAAGTATTAAACCCTTAAGGTGTTTAAATCTCTTAATCAATTCACATAATAACTATCAAGACATCACACTTGTAACTTGGGCCTTGCATTAGGGTTCTAATTCTTCCTTAATTGGTTAAGAAGGACTAACCCTAGTGTTAATGGACAAGTCCCCCTCAAGTTGTCTTACAAATAATAAAAATCACTTCATCATCATACCATTAAATAAAATTCACTTAATAAAGGCTTTGTCTTGTCATGAGTTTAATCCCTAATCATGGATTAAGTTGAGGAGCTTTCCTCAGCTTAAACATCCTCATCTATTATCCTTCTTTTAGGATGGTGTAATGGGTCTGTTTAATCCCTGATTATGGCTTAACCTCATTACTCAACACTAAACAAAAACAACAAAAACATCTAAATAATCACAAGTAGGTTAATGATCTTAATCCTGCATCAAAGGTGATTAAGTGTGAGAATCTGACTTCACACTTAAGGTAATCTCATTACCCCTAATCAGAGGGAAGATGTGATGAGTTTACTAAATCCATTGGTTTAGGCTTAAGCTCATTAACTTATGACAAAAACTCCAAAAGCAATAAAAGACTGAAAACTCAAAAACAAACAATAATCGTCTCCTCCGGGATTCTTTTCTCATCACCTTCACTCATAAACAAGAACTTGCTTCTTCCGTCTAATGCAAGACAGTTAGCACCTGAGCCAGACAGGTCATACACTTGAGCATAGGCAAGTAAGCAGTTCACAAGTCAATTCATCTTTCAGTCTCTTTGGGTCGAACTACGGTGTTCTGACTTCCTCATTGCACGAGAGGATACGTAGGCATAACTTAACAGTTATCGAACAAAAGTCTCTGTACATTCCCCCTCCTTCCAGCATTATCCTTTAAGCCTCATAATCATGAGCATACTCTTTCTTACACTGACACTTTCATACTTCACATCACTTATACACTTTACACTGACACCTGTACATCCTTTTCCAGCTCTTTATACACAAATTGCACTGACACTACCCCTTTAAAACACAAATCTTTTAAGCGTGGATCCCGTCGAGTACGACGGACAATCTGGGTGCTAATACCTTCCCAGGTTGTAACCAACCCCCTTTCTCAGTCTCTCTGGTTCGCAAACCGTCTTATCCATCTTTTCCTAGGTCTATGCAGCATTGCCTTTCCTCCGGGATAAAAATGCCTAGCTGGCGACTCTATTCATCTCCAGTGAGTTCACGGCTGTGTGTTCTCATTGTCCCTCTCGCCGACCGTTCGCGTCTGTACCTTTATTTGGGCCGGTCCCATCTATCGGGAGCGACAATATGTTATAAGGAGCATGTGTATCAAATTTGAAGCAAAAATTCCTTGTGGAAGTCATCTGATCAAATGGTAACTTGTTGTGCAAGAAAAGTCAGAATCATGGCATCTGAGACCACCTACAAGGGCTCCAAAGGGTCATCATCATTAATTTGAGGTCCTATGATCTTTATTTGATCTTAGGAATGCTTGGAAGTTCACAAGATTGAATAATTTTGAGCCATTTGAAAACTTGCCATTTTTGGACATGACTTATAATGAAAACTTTCCATTTTGGGAAAGATCTCCAACCTCCTCTTTCTTGATCAAAAAGGCTTCAAATGAATTTTCTTCAAATATGAAAGTTGTAGATTTGATCTTCCCATTTTCAAAAAGTACAAGAACTCCTCTTGATTCATCCTAGAACTCAAGATATGGCAAGTCAAAGTTGGGAAAAATCTTGTAATTTTCAAGTTCATGTCAAAGAGGGAAATGTGCGAAATGGTATTCCAGACCTTTATGTGACCTCTAATCCACTCAAATACATCATGCCATGATCAAACAACTTCTAAATATCAGAATTGGGCCAAGAATCTAGGGTTTTCATGACTTGCTTCTCAAGAAATGTCAAAGTTGTGAAATTGCAAAAACCATACAAACTCTTGATCCAAGCCATACAACTCACAATTTTCAATCCAAATGCCCTCATTGAAGCCAGCTGAGGCAGCCCAAGACCTCAAATCACTTCTGCCATGGCCCATGCTTCAAGTACAAAAACTTTTGACTTTTTGGCCAATGGCACCATACCAATCCCACTGTGCATATCCACTCCTCTGACTGATCTCATTAGTTTATGCATTGCCTAAGGATGATAAGACATAAGACACAAGAGCTTATAGAAAGCCAAGGATCAGATTGCACAAAATCCCTCAAAAACTTCCTCTCTTCGATTCTCTCAAACCAGCCATCAAACTTCTAAAATTCTTTCACCAATCAACCACAAATCATCCATAGAGCATTTCCCACCCATTACCATGGCCTGAAACACCCTAAAACAAAAACACGATTCTTGCTACATCAGAACTGGACCTCAAAAACCAGCCACTTTCAAAGCATTCTAAGCATTCACCTAGCTTCAGAAGGTCAAAAGAAGTCATTTTGCACAAGAGGGAGGCCCTGAAAGCTCTAGTTTGAGGAACTTCAGTTCAGGTATCCATCAAGAACAATTTTTCCAGAACCTCTTTTTCTTGTTATAAAATGAACATATATGTTTTTCTGATCATTCTGATGTGTTTAGAATTGAAAATGGTGTAGAAATGAGCATGTATTGTTGTTCTGAAAGTTTGCCCGTGAAAACTGTTTGCTTCGATTTGCTTGATTCATGAAGTTTAAATGTTGTTTGTTGATTGATTCATGTTCTATGATGTTTGGGGATCATTTTTGGGCAGGTTTTGATGCGTTTTAATGGCCTATAGAAGAAGTTAGGTTGAGGGGATGGCCGGAGAAGATGACCGGAGCTTATCTCCGGTCACCTGAGAGTCATTAGGGCTAATTAGGGTTTAAGTCTCCAGATTGAATCTCAGCCTTAGGATCTGTTTTTAATTAGTGTACGAACGGTCCAGATAAATCACTTAACCCTAATTTTAATTAATTAACTTAATTATAATTAATTAACTCAGTTTAAACCTCAGCCATTGGATAGCGCGCGTATGGTAAGTTCGAATCACAACCTTGGGATCTTCATACCTCTGGTCTTGGTGACTAGCAATCCCAGCCTTTTATCCATCCTCCACGCAATTTGGGCCTCTCATTGTGTTTACTTTTCTAAAAATATGATCTTCTACATTTCCACTTCAAATAATTTTCAAAACCCAAAAACATTTTCATTTTTTTATTTTTGCATTAAGAATCTATTTTTAAATCATTTAACAGTTATCGAACAAAAGTCTCTTTGTCTCCCCCCTCTCCTTCCAGCTTTTCTTCTCTAAACCCTATTTGAATTCAAGTTTCTTTTTGCACTGACACTCTGTATATCCTTTTCATTCCTAGCTTTTTTATGCACAATTTAGCACATACATTACCCCTTTTAAACACAATCAAGTAAGCGTGGATCCCGTCGAGTACGACGGATGATCTAGGTGCTAATACCTTTCCAGGTCGTAACTGTAACACGGTGGGAGAACTGACTTTTACTCATGTTGCGGATAGCAAGAGTCGCCACCGACTTTTATTTTATCCAAGTGGAAAGGACATAAAAGAACAGGAAAGACTTATTTTAAAAAACTTGGGTTCGGTGGGTAGGTTATACAAAGGGAAGGTGTTAGCACCCTTTATATCCATGGTTATCCATGGCCTCTTAGTTACTTAGCTCACTTAAATTGTTTTTGAATAGTGTAGTGTGTGATTAGAAATTTTTCTAAGTACTTTGTAATGATCCTCGTATGGATGTATACAAAGCCTTGTTTTAAAACATGTTTGAAAATAGTGAGGTGTGAAAAGTATTTTTGAAGAGTGAGCAAGCAACTAAGAGATACCTACCGTAGATTAAGTCTTTCATATTCTCGTATGTTCTTTTAATGGTAATACTATCCCTATTATAAAGGAATAGGTAGTCATTACCTTGGATGTGTTAAGGGACAAGCGTAGGGTCATCGTATGGTCATAGAAAGCAACTTAAAGGGATGTCTTTAGCAATTCGTAGGGACTATCATATTTATTCGAAGGGACAAGATCATTATTCCGTAGGCAACCTCGAAGGGACTTGATCTTTTAAACTATATGGACTTGATGATTTTTATGAAGGGACTTTGCTTAAGACACCCCTATATTCGAGGGACTTGACCATATAAAAGCAACCAAAATGGGCAACTTAGGAAGTGCAAGATGGCGGTCAAAGATCGACTTACGTGTGTGAGTGTTCATGTTCAAGTATTTATCTTATTTAATTAATTTTCTAAGTTATTTTTATTTACACATAGGTTATGCACACCTTAAAGTTACTAACCATACAATAAAAATAATTATAAAAATGAAGCAAAAATAAACCTATTACATAGCTTTAGCAATTACAAAATAATAATAATGATAAATATAATAAGAATAAGAATAAATAAACAATAATCACATGTTAGAAATAATAAAATAATGATAAGAAGGGTTAGAAAAAAATAAATAAATAAAAGAAATAAGAATTTTAACAAGGCAAAATTAATATTAGAAAAGTTTTAGAATTTAATTAAAAAAAATAAGTTTAAGAATAATAAACAAATAACAAATTATTTATATGTTAATAAAAATAAGATTAATAATATAATTAAGGTTTAGAAAAATTAGGTTTGACAAAAATAGGGTTAAGATAAAAATTAGGGTTGACAAAAATAGGGTTAATATTTGAATTAAGAAAATTAGGGTTTTAATTATAATTAAAATATATTATTAATCTATTTACAAAAAATACATAATAATTATATATATAAACATATTATAAAATAAATATAAACAATTTAAATTTAAGAAAATAAATTATGATTTTTGAAAATATAAAGTTTTTATAGGAAAATATTATTGATATTTATTTAGAAATTATTTAAATTATATTAAATTAGGTTAAAGTTAAGAAAATAGTTTAAAATAAAGAAAATGCAAAAAGTACTAAAAAGATAGGACCTGAGATTTGAACCCAGGTCCCTTACCTCAACCACAACTCTCAAAACCAGCTGAGCCAGCATGCGCTGGTGAACATATAATGAGCATCAATTCTTTTATATTGAACCTGCAAAAATAAATCAATTATGAAAAAATGTGGGAACCTGGATTCGAACCCCTGCCCATCAGCCAACAACCAAACACTCCAGCCACTAAGCCACATGGGGCGCGTCTGCTAAAACACCAACAATAATTCATAATATATTAAGTCACATGAATAATGGAAAAATCAACAAAAAGAATGTTGTCACCACGGATCGAACCAAGGTCATAACCAACAACACGTGCAAACCATTACCATTGGGCCAAGCAACATTAATTGATATTATACTAAAACAATTTCATAAGATATTAAGTCAACAATTCAAATTCCAGCTGCGCGCCAAGCATCTTCATCTTCTTCATTGTACCTGCAGAATTTCCTGTGAATTCACTTATGAAATTTCCTGCGAATAAAATCTGCAAATCTCATATCATCACAAATACTTATTGTTTCATCAAATTGATCACATGGTCATGATCCACAACCATCACCCAGTTTATTTACAGTATTAGAATGAATTTATAATTGCTAAATTGGGAAACCCTAATTTTGGTCCAAGAACCCTAACAATGGCAACTTTCGATTTAGGTCATGGTTCTTCAATCTCTTTGCCCAGAAACGATCTAAATATCACAACTAACAAGAATATATGGTTAGAATTCATTATCATCACACAAATAATTGAAATAAAAAAAATAAGAACATGAACAATCTTGATTTGGTTTATGCAATATGTGATGATTTGGATGCTGCAAATGATTCAAATAGGTTCAATGATCATCTAGGAATGTATTGCAACCTTCAAAACCTCATGATATGGCCTCTAGGTCAAAAAGAGAATATCACTTTTTGGATGAAAATTTGAAGTTCAATAGTGTTCTTGCAGCTTCTGAAAATCGTCCCTAATGCAATGTTCTTCTTGTGTTTATGTAGTAGAGTGAATTAGGTCAATATTCTTGTGGATTTGTGGGCTTTATGATGTAACTTGATCATGAAGAAATCAAATATTTGAAAATCACCAAAAATCAAATCTAACAATGCCAAATTGATTAAGCACGAATTTGGATGTGATCAATCAACTTTAAACAATGTTTATGACCTTCTAGAACAAGAATCAAATTTAAATATTGAGTTTTCATATTTTATTTTAATTTAAATTTTAATGAATAAAATAAAAATAAATAAAAAATAAACTATAAAAATCTGAATAAATAATATTTGATTCGTGCATGATGTCATGGTAGAGATTGGGTCATAAAAATGCAAGCCCATGTGGAAAGAATTGGTTCTAAGACCCCATTTGCTCAATAAACCTCTCAAAAGTTTCCCAACTTTGCAAAGGCACAAATCCCTCAATTTTAAAGCTATGAAGGTGTTCTTGGACATTTTAGAAATATTAGAGAGTCCTCTAACCAACCTATTTGGTATCATGTCCATATCCTTTACCATTTTCAAATTATGCCCTTTGGAAGATGTTGACTTTTTGTTGACTTTTAAAATGACCTATAATGTCTTAGCTCATACCTTCCAAATGAAGCATTTTTGGGCTTGGCTTGTGAGACACAAAGTTGTAGAGAATTCAATTTCCTTCAAAATGAGCTTTGGATGGGAAATTTTTGATGAAGAATGTGAAAGTTATGGTTGGTCAAAGTTCAGTTGACTTTTCCTATGAAAACCCTAATTTAGAAACTCCTGATTCTTGATGATCTAAAATCTCCTTGATGAATCATGATCAAACCTTGACCAAATGATGGATTTTACTTCATAAAATTGATGTTGGAAAAAATCATGAAGTTTGACTTTGGTTTGACCACAGTTGACCTCAGTTTGACTTTTTAACCACTTTGACTGATTTTTGCATATTTGATCATCTGACTGAGCAAACGTTTTGGGAAAGCCTTGAAACTTGACATAGGGATTCTTGAAGACATGTGTGATGTTATGAAGCTCACTTGAAGCCTTGAAAGTCCATTTAGCCTGATGAAACTCAAAACCCTAGTTTAGGGTGCATTGCTTAGGAGGATGCTTTGTCTGAGGGAATTGTCAAACTTTCTGACTAATCGTGAACCTTGTGAACCTATTGGGACACCTTGTGAACCTTGTGAACCTAGGTGAGGGCAAATTTTGGGGTGCAACAATAACCGACCCCCTTTCTCAGTTTCTCTTGTTCGCAACCGTCTTATCCATACCCTTCCAGGTTTATGCAGCATTACCTTTCCTTCGAGATAAAAATGCCTAGCTGGCAAATCTATTCAACCTCAACCTCCAACATCACCGACCGTTCGCGTCTGTACCGGGACGCAATTCCGGGGAGCAATAGCTTGGCGACTCTGCCGGGGATGCCTTTGCGACCAGGGTTTCTGGTTCTTTCATGGGTTTCTCCTTGCGCTTGTTAGATTTTGTTTACTGGGGGTGTTATGTGCTATATGTGTTTTTGTTTTGGCTTTACAACTTTATTTACTACATTTACTTTATCGCTTTCATTTACTATTTTAGGCATTTCATTTATTATTATCATATCATATGTGTTGGTTTTCCTTGGTGAGAGGGGTATTCCAGTGAGAAAGGTCCAACACAAAGGCCTGAGTGACAGACATAGGATTAAAGTGGATTCATATTCTTTCCCATTCCATTTTGGTCTGGTGCGGGAATATGAAAACACGGTTCAGACATGGGTTTCTTTTTGAGAACTCTGTGCTACGGATTTCCTGTAGTGCTAGGGCTATATGGGAAGCCTGCTAAGTCTGGATGACCTTTATAGATGACCTTCAGCATCTGAGGTGAATTAGAGGAGGATCCTTTATGATTAGAGTAAACATTATACCTCCGGGTTAGAAGTTTTTACACTTCTCATAATAGATTTGAATCTGAGGATCCTTGTTCTAGAACAATACATGTGAGTGGGTTGGGATGTTTACAGGTTTGCAGGAACCCTTGGCCTCATCATACCCTGTTACTGGAATTGTTTTAAGGTTACACTACTTTGGACTGATTCTTATGAAACCCTGGACTGTTGACTCTTTATTTGAGTCCCCCACCTGGTTACTGGTTCTCAGACCTTCATCCGGAATTCTGAACACTCATGGACCCTATCAAAAGCAACTGACAATCCAGCACCTGATCACAAACCCTTGCATATGATTCAGCATACATCATATTGCATCATTTAACATTTGTCTATTTGTTTTACAGGGTATCCACATCTTCTTTGGTTTGGTTTTGACCATTTTTCTCATATCTTTTCCAACACTTCTTCAACTGTCTTCTTCAGCTATCTGCATCAGCTATCTTCTTCGGTTATCTTCATTAGCATATTGTCAGTATGGACTATCCAGAAAGAGCAACATCACTTACCATTTCTTTGAGTACCATCTAGCAGGCATCAGGCATATACAGGCCCTCATCACTCCTGATCATGTTCCCTTATTCACAGAGCATTATGGTGGAATCCTGGACATGATCATGGATTTGGACACACTGTAGAGGAGCATGATTCACACTTGCCTTCAGTTCTATGACCCTCCTCTAAGATGTTTCACTTTCCCGGATTTTCAGATAGGCCCCCTGTTGGAAGAGTATTTTATGTTGTTGAGAGTCCCTATTAGAAGAGGAATTCCTTTCAACCCTGAGATGACTGCTCCTAAGAACGAAGACATAGCCAAAGCCTTACATTTGAAAGCCACTATCATTGATGAGTACATGACTTCCAAGGATGGAATCCCAAGCCTTCATTTGGACTTCTTAATGACTCAGGCTACCAGTCATGCCGTGACAGGGAAGTGGGAAACTATTTATGCTCTCCTGGCTCTTAGTATATATGGTATCATCTTGTTTGTAGACGAGCCTAAGTTTGTAAGAAAAAATGCCATCCACATCGTCATGCTCAGGAATCCAGTTCCTACCTTGCTAGGAGATTTCTACTACTCAGTGCATCAGAGGAATGAGAAGCAGAGGTGAAGACTGGTGAAATGTTGTGCACCTATCTTCTACAGTTGGTTGATAAGGCATATGCCGAAGACAGAAGCTTTCTTGATTCCTCATCAGACAAGGAACTGGGCAAAGAGAATGATTGCCCTTACATCAGAAGACATCAGGTGGTGTACTCATAACACCAAGGGTAGGGACATAATTACAAGCTGTGGACAATATCATAATGTGCCTCTTATTGGAGTAAAGGGTTGCATCAATTACAATCCTTTACTTTTCAAAAGACAGTTGGGATATGCATTGATACATCCACCAAGGGAGCAAGACTTAGCAGAGTCTCTTTACTGTGCCTTTCAAAACAATCATGCCATTGTCCGACAAACAGCCTGGGCTTGGGACAACATACAGACTAAAGGGACTGCCATTTTGGGGAAGTGCAACAACATAGCTTCTGCTTAGTACACTAAATGGTCACGCATCAGAGGACAGATTACTCGTATGCCATTCACCCTAGAAGATGTGCCAGGGCCGTCAGCAGTTGAGCCCATAGCCACAGTCAGTTTGGAAGAGTTTGAAAAGTTGAAAGAAAGAAATGCTCAGCTTTCTGAAGCTTCAAAGAAGACCCTTTGGGAAAGGAATGATAGTCGTCTGGACAATGAAAGGTTAGAAAAGCTCCGCATCGAGCATGTGACTAAGATTGAGAAAACAGAGGACTTCATCAGAAAAGCCCGAGTGGGGGAGTTAGTATTGAAGAATGCTTGCAAAGAAGCCAAGATTCAGAAGGCCAAAGCTGAACACTACCTAAAAGAGAGTCAGGCTAGATGGATCAGAATCACTAAAGCTCGTTTGCAAGAAGATCATGAGACACATGCTAAGATAGAGCAGCTGGAAGCTAATGAGAAGAAGAGTCAGGAAGCCCTGTTAGTAGCACATAAGGAAATCTCTGAGCTGAAACTTCGGGCGGGGTTGAAGAGATCAAAAGGCCAAGAGAAGTACCAGAAGATGACAAATGCCATTTCTACCAGGAACCTTCTTATCAGACCATCACATAGCATCCAGTTGGACCAGTGACTGATGCTCTCCTGAAAGAAGTCAAGGAGGATGAATTTGGGCTGGATGTTTGATTTCTCTTTTACTTGTATTTTATTTTGGTTGTACTTTAACTCTCCATGGTGATTTTGTTTGTATTCATGGCTTGATTGTATTCTGACCCACCATGGGAACTTGTTGTAATCACAAACTATGTATTTTGGAATTTTGTAATGTTATGGTTTATGTATTACCTGGATCTTCTTTTGAACTTCGTTTGCTTCAACATCTTCATCATTCCCAGAGGTCTGGAAGGTCAAAACCAAGAACCAAACCGGATACCCTTGGAAGACAAATAGACATACTGCATTGCATGCTAACCTTATCCTCATTTGTTTTGTAGGTGTTTTGTTGTTATTTTTCTCACTTTGCTGCTTGTTTCAGGAAATATTGCTCGCAGGAGGGCCTTTCCCGTCAATCGCGTCCACGGATATCCAACCTGTAACAACCTTCAGAGTCTGCAAATGGATCAGTTACAACAAGAACTGACAGATGTGAGGAATCAGATGACAGATGTGAGGACAGAGATGAGGACTCAAATGAATCAATTTATGGCTGTAGTGAATGGGATGGCCCAAACCCAGGAAAGATTGAGGGAGTTGGTCGAGCGGCAAACTCCAGAAGATAACCATGCAGGCACTGAAGGTACTAGTAACAACGATCACGGACAGCCGCGAACAAATCCACCAGTGTTTGAATCCAATAACAATCCTGAAGTTAATATCCTTGGGGATGGCCAAAGGGGCACTGGAGATCGTACCTACAAGAGGACCCTCAAGATGAGTAGTTTACAGTGCTAGGTGTTGGGGCTGATGAAGCTTACGATCGTCGTCTGGAAGAAATATCTGAGAAGTTAAGATCCCTAGAATCCCAGAACTCTTTGGGATTTGATGTGATGGATATGGGATTAGTGGAAGGGGTCAGGATTCCTCACAAGTTCAAACCTCCTTGCTTTGAGAAGTATAACGGTACCTCCTGTCCTCGTACCCATTTACAATCTTTTCTGGGAAGATTGAAAGCGTATACCATGGATGAGAAGCTATGGATGTTCTACTTTGAAGACAATTTAACCAAGGCATCCAGAGAGTGGTATTCACACCTATCAAGGGCTACTGTCAGAAACTGGAAAGACTTAGTCGAAGCCTTTATATGCCAATATCAGTACAACCTGGATATGGCTCCCAATAGGACCCTCATGATGGGTATGTCTCAATCTTCAAGAGAAAGTTTCCGTGAATACGCTCAAAGGTGGAGACAACTCGCTACTATTGTCCAGCCACCTATGTCTGAAAGGGAAATGGCTGATATGTTTATGAACACCTTGCAAGGAACTTATATTGATAGACTTGTTGCATTCTCTTCTACCAGCTTTGCTGACGTGGTCATAGTAGGTGAGAGAATTGAAAGTCTTTTGAAGATGGATAAGATCTCTAACAATGGTGCTAGCTCCAGCAATGCAAGGAAACCTTTCTCTGGGCCTATAAGAACGAGTGAAACCAACTCAGTACATATGGGTAGAGGTAGGCCCCAGTATATGCAAAGATCAGTGGCCGCAGTCACCATCCCTACTCCAGCACCCCAACCACAACACTTCCCACAACAACAAAAGTTTCCTCAACAACAGAGATCTTATAGCAACAACAACAACAACCAACAACAACGTCCTTTCCAACAAAGGCCCTCTCAAATCAACAGGGTTATCGATCCTATCTTGATGCCCTGTGCAGCTCTACTTCCACAGTTATTGAAGCTCAACCTGATTGAATTGAGAACCCTGACTCCACCAGATCCTTTGAATCTCCCAAGGAACTATGATGTCAACGCCAGATGTGACTTCCACTCCAATGCACCCGGCCATACAATAGAGAAATGTAGGGGATTGCACATGAAAGTCCAAGATCTGATTGATTCCAAAGATTTGAATTTTGCACCTCCACCAAATGTCACAAAGAATACAATACCGAATCACAGTGATCGAGGATTAATGCTATTGAAGAGGACCAACCATTTGTTCTTATTGATGACATTGCAAACATTCAAACACCACTGGCCGAAGTGAAAGCTCAACTATTGAAGTGCCAAGTGTTCCCGGGTTGTGAGGCCCATTGTGAAGCTTGCCAGATATCTGCTAACGGTTGTGCAAGTCTGAAGATTGGTATCAGCAGTCTTATCAAAGAAGGCATCCTACAAATCACTTCAACAGTTTCCACTTCTACAACTGCAACAAACATCTCTCCTACAACATCAGCAAACACCATTTCAAAGGAATCTCCTACAAATTCAGAAAACATCTTTTCAACGGAGTCTACTACAACAACAACAACCATCAATTAAGACATCTCAATGGTTACCATTTATTATGATTCAACAATCATTCATGTTCTGAATTCTCTCAACAACAACTTTCAGCAACACCAACATCAACATCAACAACTCCCTGCAACTGCACCATCTTCAAACAAACCTCCTATCACAATCTACTATGATCCTCAGACTGTTACAACTCCTTCTTCCGTAGTAATCAGTCTGGTTACCATCACAGTGCCTGGACTAGTTCCCTATGACAGCAGCAATGCCGTACCTTGGCATTACGGCTCAGATCTTTATTGCAACGGAAAGAAAGTCACTCTTGATTCCTCTACTTCTACACCACAAATTGATAATGTTGGGGGAGACAGAGGTTTCACTCGAAGCGAACGTCTCTTTGTGTCACAATTTCCCAGAGTTAATGCTGAAGCAGAAGCTGCTGCTAAAGCAAAAGGCAAGAATGTGGTGCCAGATGAACCAATTTCCAAGGAGACTTAGAAGACACCTTTGATCATGATGTAGACGATTTTATGAGGATCATAAAAAAAAGTGACTACAAAGTTGTAGATCAGCTCCACCAAACACCCTCCAAGATCTCCATTCTATCTCTGCTCATGTGTTATGAGGCTCACCGGAATGCATTGCTCAAAGTCTTGCACGCAGCTTACGTGCCTGAGGAGATTACAGTTAATCAGCTAGAAACTGTGGTTTCAAATGTCAATACTAGTCATGGACTAGGGTTTACCAATGCTGATCTGACAACGGGGGGCCGTAATCACAATAAGGCTTTACATATCACCTTAGAGTGCAAAGGTGTTGTACTTTCTCATGTTTTGGTTGACACTGGGTCATCTCTCAATGTCCTTCCAAAGAAAGCCTTGGTCAAGTTGGAATATGATGATCTTGCACTCCGCCCAAGTAACCTAGTTGTGAGAGCCTTCGATGGTTCCAAGAGATCGGTTCTTGGAGAAATTTAGCTGCTTGTAGTAATTGGTCCACAAATTTTCAAAACGACCTTCTATGTGATGGACATTCAGCATGCCTACAGCTGTTTGTTGGGTCGACCTTGGATTCATGTCGCTGGCGCAGTAATGTCGACCCTTCACCAGAAGTCAAAATACGAGTGGGAAGGCCAAATTATCACCATCTATGGGGAAGAGGACATTTTTGTCAGTCACTTGGCCACTTATAAGTACATTGAGATGGATGAGGAGATCCATGAGACAATGAGTCAGGGTTACGAAGCTCTTAATGTCAATGAAGCATCAGCTGAAGTATCAGGTACTTCAATTGCTTCTCACAAACAAGCTCGGAAGGTTGTTGAAGACGGGAATGCCCAAGGCTGAGGCAAGCTGCTGCAAGTTCAGATAAAGGAAGACAAATTCGGTTTGGGTTACAGACCATCCCGACAAGTGCAAGAGGAGGCTGCTGAAGCTCCCAAGTTTGTGAGTGGGGGAATGCTTACCTCGGATGTTGTCAACAATGTGGAAGACGAGGCTGAAAGCGACTACAACCTGGAAACCTGGATTCTTCCAAGAGTCCCGGGCCAACAAGTCCTCAACTGGTCTTCTCATGAAATTATAAGGATTACTGCTGTAGAGTAATTATTATTTCCTGTTTAAACATGCATCAAGTCCTACATCTTGCCCAAGGTGTCAGGACTCATTTTGTAATAGGTCCATATATGTATTTTGTGCAAATGAAAGATTAATGAACAATGGACATCTTTTTGCAAACGATCTTCTTTTTTTCGCTCACTGTCTTTTCATTTTTGTTATTTTCGCACAAAACAATAAATGGCAATGTTTTCTTAATAAACTTCATTCACTATTTTCTAAATAAGATAAAATCAATCACTAAAATGAACAAATCTCAACCCTTGCAGAGATAGCCTTCCAGATTGCACTGACAACGACACTTTTATGACCTCGTATGACTTCGACAATCCGATTAATCAAGCAGATGAAGGGGTTGAAGAAGACTACGATTTACCTGAAGAGTTAGTCAGGTTATTGAGACAAGAGGAAAAGGTGATTGCTCCTTATCAGGAGGAGGTTGAGACTATCAATCTTGGTACCGAGGAAGATATGAAAGAGGTGAAGATCGGGGCTAGTCTACAAGCTCTAGTGAAAGAACAACTCATCAGTATGCTGCAGGAATATGTCGATGTGTTCGCTTGGTCCTATTAAGATATGCAGGTATGGATACGGATATTGTCATGCACAAGCTGTCGTTGAAAGAAGATTGTCTGCCAGTTAAACAGAAGTTGCACCGTACTCACCCAGACATGGCCATGAAAATCAAAGAGGAAGTACAAAAGCAGTGGGATGCCGGTTTTCTTTATGTAACTAATTACTCATCGTGGGTTGCTAACATTGTACCCGTACCTAAGAAGGATGGCAAGGTGCGTATGTGTGTGTATTACCGGGATCTGAACAGAGAAAGCCCGAAAGATGACTTCCCATTACCTCACATTGATGTATTGGTGGATAACACAGCTCAGTTCTCGGAATTTTCTTTCATGGATGGATTTTCTGGATACAATCAGATTAAGATGTCACCTGAAGACATGGAGAAGATAAACTTCATCACACCCTGGGGCACGTTCTGCTACAAGGTAATGCCGTTCGGTCTGAAGAACGTCGGTGTAACATATCAACGGGCTATGGTAACATTATTCCATGATATGATCATAAATAAATCGAGTGCTACGTGGATGACATGATTGCCAAGTCCCAAATAGAGGAAGAGCATTTGGTAAACCTATTAAAACTATTCAAGCGTCTGAGGAAGTATCAACTAAGATTAAACCCCAACAAATGCACATTCGGGGTACATTCTGGTAAGCTACTGGGTTTTATTGTAAGCGGAAAAGGAATTGAGGTTGATCCCGACAAAGTCAAAGCTATTCAGGAAATGCCTGCACCTAAGACTGAGAAAGAAGTTCGAGGGTTCTTAAGTAGATTGAACTACATATCAAGGTTCATATATCATGTCACTGCAACCTGCGAGCCCTTGTTCAAGCTGTTAAGAAAAGAGCAAACAGTTAGGTGGAACGATGACTGTCAGAGAGCTTTTGACAAGATCAAAGAATATCTGCAAGAACCTCCAATTATCATGCCTCCAGTTGAAGGAAGACCTCTAATCATGTACCTGACAGTATTAGAAGAATCAATGGGGTGTGTGTTGGACTAGCATGACGAGTCTGGTCGAAAAGAGTATAAAATATACTACCTAAGCAAAAGGTTTACCGACTGTGAACAACGTTATTTACTGCTCGAGAAAACATGTTGTGCTTTAGTGTGGGCTGCTCGCCGACTAAGACAATATATGTTGACTCATACTACCTTATTGATCTCAAAGATGGACCTAGTTAAGTACATATTTGAGAAGCCAAAACTTACCGGAAGGGTTTCAAGGTGGCAAATGATTCTAACAGAATATGACATTCAGTACACCTCTCAGAAAGCCATCAAGGGCAGTGTATTGTCTGACTACCTGGCTAAGCAACCCATTGATGATTACCAACCTATGAGATTTGACTTCCCTGATGAAGACATCATGCTCTTAAAAGCAAAAGATTGTGAAGAGCCTATTCACACTGAAGGGCCTGACCCAGAAGAAGCATGGACTATGATGTTTGACGGGGCAGTTAATTGCAACGGTCGTGGGGTTGGTGCAATGCTTATTACACCTAAAGGGGTTCATATGCCTTTCTCAGCAAGGCTCACCTTTGCCTGCACTAACAACGAAACAGAATACAAAGCTTGTATCATGGGTCTTGAGGAAGCCATTGACCTCAGGATCAAAACCTTTAATGTATTCAGAGATTCAGCTTTGGTAATCAACCAGACCAACGACAAGTGGTACACTCGTCAGGATCATCTGATTCCCTACCGTGACTATACGAGGAGATTTTTGACCTTCTTCACAACAGTCAAGCTTGAATACATCCCTCGAGATGAGAATCAGTTTTCAGACGCTTTGGCTACCATTTCATCCATGATCAAAGTACAGGTCGCTAATTATGTACCTCGGATTTTGGTATCCAGACTGGACAGACCGGCATATGTATTCTCTGTAGACATTGTCACTGATAACAAGCCTTGATACCATGACATCAAATGCTTCTTAGAAACTCAGACATACCCACCTGGGGCATCGTCAAACGATAAAAAGACATTAAGAAGGCTAGCCGACAATTTCTTCCTCAATGCTGATGGTTCTTTATACAAACAGAATTTCGACATGGTCTTGCTCAGATGTGTTGACAAGAAGGAAGCAGGCCTACTGATGCACGAAGTACATGAAGGTTCTTTCGGTACCCATGCCGGAGGACATGCAATGGCAAAGAAGTTATTAAGATCAGGTTACTACTGGATCACAATGGATGCATATTGTTGTGTCTATGCCAGGAAATGCCACAAATGCCAGATCTATGTAGATAAAGTGCATGTGCCTCCGAATCCTTTGAATGTAATGTCTTCACCTTGGCCCTTCGCCATGTGGGGCATTGATATGATTGGAAAGATTGAACCGACTGCTTCAAATGTTCACAGATTCATCCTGGTAGCCATTGATTACTTCACCAAATGGGTTGAAGCAGCTTCGTATGCAAATGTCACCAGGCAAGTGCTAGCTCGATTTCTGAAAAGAGATATCATCTGTCGATATGGAGTTCCCGAGCGAATCATTACTAATAATGGTTCCAATTTGAACAACAAGATGATGGCAGAACTTTGCCGGGACTTCAAAATTCAACATCACATTTCTTCTCCTTACAGGCCAAAGATGAATTGCGCTGTTGAGGTCGCTAACAAGAATATTAAGAAGATTGTGCAAAAGATGGTAGTCACCTACAAAGACTGACACAAAATGCTACCATTTGCCTTGCATGGGTACCGAACCTCTATCAGAACATCTACTGGGGCAACACCTTATCAGCTTGTGTATGGTATGGAAGCTGTCCTACCTGTATAAGTTGAACTACCCTCCTTACTGTCGCTCCCGCTAAAAGACAACCAGGTCAGATAGGGTACAGACGCGAACGATCGGCGAAAGGAGAACATGAAGATGAACTGAAAAGAGTCGCCGGCTAGGCATTTTTATCCCTAAGGAAAGGTAATGCTGCATAAACCTAGAAAGATACGGATAAGACGGTCGCGAACCATAGAAACTGAGAAAGGGGTTGGTTACAACCTGGGAAGGTATTAGCACCCAGATTGTTCGTCGTACTCGACGGGATCCACGCTTGAAAGTTTGTGTTTAAAGGGGGTAGTGTCAGTGCTATCTGTGTGCAAAAGCTGGAAAAGAATATACAGGTGTCAGTGCAAGAAAATGAAGTGAGGTGCTCAGGAATGAGGCTTAAACAGAATGCTGAAAGAGGAGGAAAACACAGAGACTTTTGTTCGATAGCAGTTAAGTTATGCCTACGTATCCTCTCGTGCAATGAGGAAGTCAGAACACCGTAGTTTGACTCAAAGAGACTGAAAGATAAATTGACTTGTGAACTGCTTGCTTGTCTATGCTCAAGTGTATGACCTGTCTGGCTCAGGTGCTAACTGTCTTGCATTGGACGGAAGAAGCGAGTTCTCATTTATGAGTGAAGATGATGAGAAAAGAATCCCGAAGGAGACGATTATTGTTTGTTTTTTGATGTTTTCAATCTTTTATTGCTTTGTGTTTGTCATAAGTAAATGAGCTTAAGCCTAGACCAAGGGTTAGTAAACTCATCACATCCTCCCTCTGATTAGGGGTAATGAGAATACCTTAAGTATGAAGTAAGCACCTCACACTTAATCACCATGATGTAGGATTAAGATCATTAATCTACTTGTAATTATTTAGATGTTTTTGGAGTTTTTGTTTAGTGTTGAGTAATGAGTTTAAGCCATAATCAAAGATTTAATGAACTCATTACACCATCCTAATAGAAGGATAATAGATGAGAACATTTAAGCTGGGGAAGATACCTCAACTTAATCCATGATTAGGGATTAACCTCATGACAAAACAAAGCCTTTATTAAAGTGGTTTTTAGTAAATGGTAAGGTTAAGAAATGAATTTTATGGTTTGTAAGACAACTTGAGGGGGACTTGTCCATTAACACTAGGGTTAGTCCTTCTTAACCAACTAAGGAAGAATTAGAACCCTAATGCAAGGCCCAAGTTACAAGCTTATTGTCTTAGTGATTATTAGGTGAATTGATTAAGGGATTTAAACACATTAAGGGTTTAACACTTAGGATTAAAATTATGCACTCCATCCTAAGAGAAGGATACAGGCATAATCACAATCACAAAGCCTTAAAACCTTGAAGGTTTAGTCCCTGATTATGAGATGAGAGGAGAGACACAAAAGATGACACAAAGGTAAAACTAAGGGGGGGACTAATAAAACCCTAATTGTTATCATGCTTGGGTGTTCCTAGGGTTTATGAGGCTTGCAAGAGATCTTCAAGAAAAGCCACCAAGGAGAAAGCAAGATGGAAGGAGGAGAAGCAGAAGATGCAAGTTAACTTACTTCACTTAAGAAGATAAGTTACTTGAAGAAAGAAAGTGAATGGAGAACATGAGTGAGAAAGCTCACTCTAAGACAAATACAAAATGCAGCAAGAATGCATAAAAGAGGAGATGAGAAGAGAAGTGAGAAGTGAAGGCAAATTCACTTCTCAAAGTACTTACCACCTGAAAAGTTAGCATAAGAGAAAGAAATGAAATGGAAATGAAATGAATGCAAAGGTGCAAACCAAAACCAGAAGCATATTTATGATGTTAATGATGCTAAGAGATGGTGCAAATTTATGTCAAGAGTTGTGAATGATCATACAAGAAATGAGGATGCAAATGAAGCATGAAAGTTCATGAATGTTCATGGAATGTGATGAATGCATAACATGGTAAATGGATGAATAAATGATCAAGCATGATTCTAATGTGTCCTAAGATGTATTAGAAGTCATGTGAATGCATAAAATGTCATGGCAAGTTCATGAATGCAAGCATATGCAAGATGTATGCAAAGGAAGATGAGAAATTAGGGTTTTCATGCAACATGAGATGCAAAACTCAAAAACAGAAGAAAATGACAAGATAAAAAATTGAAAATGCAATCAAAAGAACCCTAACCCCATATGATATCACACCCCAAAGGGGAAGACCTAACTCTTAACCTAATGAAAGTTATGATTTTTCTAAGTTATATAGGGTTTTAAGGTACCTAAAGGGAAAAAATGCAAATCAATTCAAAAAGGCAGAAGAAAATTGTGACAAAATTATGCTAGAAACTACATGTCAAATGAAGATCAATGCAAAAAGAACCATTGTCATACCATTCTTGGTTAGGCAGAAAATAATTCTTGAAGTTAGGGTTCTAAAATAGGAATTTTATGAACCCTAAATTCAAGAAAATCATCAAAGATGGTTCAAAACCAAAACGAAATTTGTGTGGATGGTATGACAATGTCTCTAAATGTTTAAAGATGCAATGTGAATTTTTTGGGATTTTTAGAAACCTAAATGATATTTTAATTAATTAAATCTCATTAATTAATTAAAATAAACATTTAAATGTTTTAAAAATGATTTATAATGCAAAAAATAAAAATAAAAATACTTTTTGGTTAAGAAAATTATTTTAAGTAAAAATGCAGAATAAAATTATTTTTGGAATTTTGTTGCTATTTTAAATAAATGGTATAAGATTAAATGAGAAAAATGAAATAAAAAATGAAATAAACAGAAGTAAACGTAGTGAAGGGCTGGGATTGAATTTGGGGGTTTCCTGGGTTGACTGCACGCCAGATCTGATGGCCAGCATTCAAATTTCATTAATCCTAATTAATTAATTCTTTAATCCATAATTAAAACTAATGAAAGGATCTCAGCCACACAACACGCGCGGGAGATGAAAATCCAAGGGTCCAAATTTAAACAAAGCCCTAACCCTAATTATCAAATTAATTACTTTCAGGTCACCGGAGAAGAGCTCCGGTCGTCTTCTCCGGTGACACCCTCACCTGAAAATTTCCAACTTCCTCCCTAGGTACTTTCTGGAGCTCTAAGGCTCCAGGTTAACTCCCCTCACTCCCCTAAGCTCAAATCCACACTCAAATCACATTTATTCATGATCATAAACAAGATTCGAAGAAAAGATCAAAAATGGCAAAAATTTTAGAGGTTCAGTATATACTCATTTCTACACCATTTCTAAAAATTCAAAGCCCAGGATGATCAGTGAAGCATGCTTTATCATTTTGTAACATAAAAAGAGAGTTCTGGAAAAATGAATTCAGATGGCTACCTGAGATGGAGCTTTCCAAACTTGAGCTTTCTGGCCACTTCCTTTGTGCAAAAAGACTCCCTTTGACCTCCTGAGGCTATTGGAAAGCTTCAAAGGCTTTGAGAATGGTTGGTTTATGAGTTTACACCTCAACTGGCTGAGAATCGTGTTTTGTGTATGGTGTGTTTTTTGCTGTTTTTGTGGTTGCTTTGTGATTAGTGAGTGATTGTGAGATGAATGGTGGAATTTGTTTGAAGATTGAGTGAGTGAGCTGGGAGTTTCGAAAGAAAATGCAAGAGGGAGTGTTTTTTGCAATGCTGAGTTCTTGGAGGTTTCAGCTTGTGTGTGTTATGAAAATGAGTCCTTAGGGCATGCTTGTAGTGTCTAAATTGAGCAGAGAGTGGGTGGTGGACTGTTGTGATTGGTATGGGTGAATTTGCATAAAGTCAACATTTCTTCTACTTGAGGTATGGGCAAGGATGCAACTGGCTTTTTGGCATGTCCATGTGCAGCTGAGTTCAAGGATGTCCACAAAATCAATCTTGAGGAAATTCAGCAAGTTGAAGCAAAGTTATGGGGTGTTTTGCAATTATGTGAAGTTTTGGCCCTTTTGAGAAATCTTGATGTTCAAGGCATATAATCTTGCAATTCTTTGGGCAATTCTGATCTAAAGGCAATGCACTATGATGTTATAATACATTGAAGTGTGTTTGAAGTCACAAAGAGCCTTGGCAAGTGGTTTTGCAAAGAATCCCTTTTGGTGCATTCTTGGAAATCATGGAATTTTTGCCAACTTTGACAAACCATATCTTGAGTTTCAAAATGAATTAGATCTTGTTCTTGTACTTTTTGAAAAGGAAATGATCCAATCTACAACTTTCATGACAAACAATTTTTCATTTGAAGCATTTTTGGTTGAGAAAGAGGAGGTTGAAAAACTTTCCCAAAATGGAAAGTTTACATTACAAGTCATTTCCATTTTTGGCAACTTTTGGTTTAGCTCACTTTTCTTCAATTTTGTGAACTTTTAAACACTTCAATGATCAAATAAAGATCATATAACTTCAATTTGATGAAAAATCCACTTTGGTCCTATGGGTGGGGGCCTCAGATGCCCTGATTTTGCTCTGACTTGCTCAAGAAGTTACCCAGTGATCAGATGACTTCCACAATGAATTTCTTCATCAAACTTGGTATGCATGATCCTTATAACATATTGAGACCAATAGAAACAAGAATAACCAAAAAAATTGGAGTTATGGTCTTTGAAACCAAAACCCTAATTTCAGGTCATCTGTGCAGTTAAACCCTAGCTCTGCTTCCATGCTTTGCCAGTTCTTGTGATTTTTTTTTTACTTCCTTGATCTTTGGAGGATAAAATATGATGATTGAACATACATGGACCCTTTTGAGATGATTGAAGACCTTTGGTGTGACTCAGATGGATCTTGGATGGCTCAAATCACAAACCCTAGATGCAGATGAACTTAACCTAATACAGTGAAGCAAAAATGCCATATGAGATGATATGCTTAAATTTATGTAAAGATGAAAGATCACAAGCCATGGTGTGAACTTAGTGAGGGCAAATTTGGGGTGTTTACAGCTGCCCCTATTCAAGCATGAGTTAGCTGTGTAGGATGTAAGCGCCTGGCTTAATAGACAAACAAGATAACTTGTGGTTGAATACCAAAGACAGTCCAAAATTTGCACTTGCTGGGGAGAAGAAGAAAAAGGATATAAATTGTACAAGGTGGTATAGTATGATTATGAAGGAGATGGAGGACGACCATCGAGCAGAGGACGACTGCTGGGGATAAAGCAATGACGGGGACGGCCGACATGCTAGGGAAACAAAGAGATCATGATGGAGACGGCCATCAAGCAAAGTAACAAGGTTCTTTGGGGATTTAAAGGTAAAGTAAATAATGGGGATGGCCATCAGGGTTTGCAAAGTAAAGTAAACAACGATGGGGATGACCATCAGGTTAAATTGATAAAGGACGATCATCAGGAAAGGGAAAAGGGACTACGACGGGGACGACCATCGGGTTAAATGAAATAATGATGAAGGACGGTCATCAAAAGGTGAAGGACGATCACCTAGCAGGGGATGGCTGCTCCTTATCGCGACATAGGACGAATGTCGGATGGAAAAGGTCGACGATGGGGACGGCCATCGGATAAGCATGATGAAGGACGATCATCAAGAGGTGAAGGACGATCACCTAGCAGGGTACAGCTGCTCTCGGGGTTTATCATGACATAGGAATAATGCCAGATAACAATATCAACGATGGGGACGGCCATCAGATAAAAATGATGAAGGACGATCATCAAAAGGTGAAGGACGATCACCTAGCAGGGAATGACTGCTCTTTATCGCGACATAGGACGAATGCCGGATAGAAACGGGGTTCCAATAATGGAGACTCCGCTGGGGAAAGGATGAGGAACAGTCATCCAAAGGTGAAGGACGATCACCGGGCAGGGTACGGCTGCCGAAAGTATCATGACATAAGACGAATGTCAGATAGAAAAGAATTTTTGCTGGGGACTTACTGGGGAATAATAAACATGGACGAGTGTTTACCTCCAAGAAAAAAAGGTATAAGTGTTTTGACGTTGTGTATAGATTAAAGATGCGGACGAGCATCCTTAAGACCATGATACGGACGAGTATCGATAGAAACAAACATTGACGCATGTTCAGAGATGATGGTACGGACGAGTACCAACTGGTTAATAAAGAACACGGACGAGTGTCGAATCTGTGGGGAACAAGTGTATATACAAGATACAGACGAGTATATGTATAAGTATAGTGAAGTATGAGCAAGACACGGACGAGTGTTCAACTTGTTGGGAAAAGTGACACGGACGAGTGTCAAAAGAGAAAGTGTATAAGTTATGAACTTATGAGTGTAAAAGGTGTTCAGGAAATTTGGATAGGATGACACAGACAGGTGTCAATAAGAGTGTAATAAGTGTTTGGGTAACCATTCTGGGGAATGGTGACACAGACGGGTGCCAAAAGAGTATGCAAGTTTCTGTATTCAAAGAAAGGATATTTGTGGCTTATATCTGCAGGGGGATGATATGACACGGACGAGTGTCGAATGAGTATTTATAAGCATGTATTTGTGTTGGGGAGTGCAAAGGGGACGCTTTGGCTTTCTGTGGGGAGATTGGGATGACACGGACGAGTGTCGAAAAGAACCTATTTATGGACAAGTATCTGCTGGTAGAACATGTTCCGGCGACTTTACTGGGGAATGATGACACAGACGAGTGTCAAAAGGAGCATGTATCTGTATTTGAGAGTGAAAAGGGACGCTTTGGCTTTTATATGCAAGGGATGTATCTTGTATATTGTTGATAAGGTATTATTGACATTTACAGGTGACTGGTTTGAACCTGAATTGTGATCATGCAATATGTTTGATTTTTGCCGTAATGCTCCATTATTAGACGGAATGCTACGCTCTGAGGGGAAATATGATGTAAATGCTATTATTATGCAAAAGATACCGATCTGAGACTCGGATCCCGCTGCTTGTGGAGATCTCCAACTGATCTGCATGGAAGGAATATCCCAGCTGGGGATGAGATCATTGGTAGATCTGCTAAAACATATGGTTCTGCTTGGGGGATCTAGATCATCTGATAGACCTTATCTGGTAGGAAGATATCCCAGCTGGGGATGAAGAAGCTTTCGTCACTTTGTTGTGTGAGAACTTTAGGCATTGCTATTCTGGAAGAGGCTGGAACTCTGCGGGGAGATGGTTCCCTACACCCTGGTACTCTGTTGGGGGAGGAAAGATCACTGAACGATCTTCCTAGAGATTTCTGTGAGGCTCCTTCTGAGGATGAGGAGACTTGACAGCTTAGCTGGGGATGTGAGAATTTTCCGATGCTGCTTGAAGAAGATGTGCTGGAGAAGTGATGCCTTGGCAACGTCATTGGGAAAAAACAATCCAGATACTGTTAGGGGAGGAAGTATGCTTGGCATGCCCCATGTCGCGCATTGAATACCTGCAATCCTGTTAAGACAAAGAAACATACAAGTGTCCCGAGGCATCCCTTATCGGATTCCATCATAGGAGTTTAGATATTCCTGGAAGTAAGTACATTTCCTGCAAGCATTTAATTAGAAAGGCACATCTGTTTTTATGCAAACATTATATCAAGGATATTGGACATTTTTTGCAAATGAAATAAAATGTACAAGACAAAGTGTGACTGAAAATCTGATTTTATTAATCTGGGTGCCCTGAATTGGCAAATATAGTCGAAGAAACAGATCTCCTGAAATGAGGAGATTGTTTACAAAAATGGAGAAAAATAAAGGTGCTGGCAATGTTGACGATGCTTCGGTGAGCTTCCTTTTGCTATGACTCGTATGACCTTGACGTTATTCTCATCTTGCTTTCTGAGGAAGGTTGATTCTGACCGATGCTTTAACCTTTCGAAGCTTGCCATGTCGTAAGTGATACAGACGAATTCAGAATGCAGTTGTTCGCTTATTCCCTTATTTTGTGTGGATCCCCCTTTCGGGTTTTCAATCCACCGGGATACCCATTTTTGCCTGAGCTGTCCGATGTGGCTTTTCAACTCAGCGGGTGTACATTTTTTTTAATTTTTCCCTTATTTTTGCCCGAGTCTTTTTATTCTGTTTTTGACTCGCCGGGATGCCCTATTTTTGCCTGGACGTACATTCTGTTTTTGTGTCCAGCGGGTCATTTTATGCGAAGTATTTTTTAACTGCTTCTGAATTCACAGGGGATAAGAAATCTTCACCATCCATAGTAGTGAGCATCAGTGCTCCGCCGGAGAAAACCTTATTTACTATGAATGGACTATCATAATTCGGAGTCCACTTGCCCCTGTGGTCTGTATGAGGAGGAAGGAGTCTTTTCAGCACAAGATCTCCTACTTGGTATTCCCGAAGCATGACTTTCTGATCGAAGGCTTTCTTCATTCTCTTCTGATATAACTGCCAATGACAGATTGCATATAATCTCTTTTCTTCGATCAGATTTAGTTGATTGTATCGAGATTGGACCCATTCTGCTTCATTTAACTTGACATCCATCAATACCCGTAAAGAGGGTAATTCAACTTCAACAGGTAGGACTGCCTCCATACCATACACAAGCTGATACGGTGTTTCCCCAGTGGATGTTCTGATTGAGGTACGATACCCATGCAAGGAAAATGGTAGCATTTCATGCCAGTATTTGTATGTAATCACCATCTTTTGCACAATCTTCTTGATATTCTTGTTAGCTGCCTCAACAACGCCATTCATCTTTGGCCTGTAAGGAGAAGAATTTTGATGTTGGATTTTAAAGTCCCGACACAGTTCTGCCATCATTTTGTTGTTAAAGTTGGAACCATTATCAGTAATGATTCACTCAGGTACTCCATACCGACAAATGATGTCTCTTTTCAAAAACCGGGCCACTTGCCTGGTGACGTTGGCATATGAAGCTGCTTCAACCCATTTGGTGAAGTAATCAATGGCTACCAGGATGAATCTGTGGCCATTTGAAGCAGTCGGCTCAATCTTTCTGATCATGTCAATGCCCCACATGGCAAAGGGCCAAGGTGAAGACATCACATTCAAGGGATTTGGAGGCACATGCACTTTGTCTGCATAGATCTAACATTTGTGGCATTTTCTGGCATAGGCACAACAGTCTGCATCCATTGTGATCCAGTAGTAACCTGATCTTAACAACTTTTTAGCCATTGCGTGTCCTCCAGCATGGGTACCGAAAGATCCTTCATGCACCTCGTGCATTAACAAATCTGCCTCTTTCTTATCAACACATCTGAGAAGCACCATGTCAAAGTTTCTCTTGTACAAGGAACCATCAGCATTCAGGAAGAAACTACCAGCTAGCCTTCTTAATGTCTTTTTATCATTGGATGATGCCCCAGGTGGGTATGTTTGATCCTCTAAGAAGCACTTGATGTCATGGAACCAAGGCTTGTCATCTTTAGCAATGTCTACGGAGAACACGTATGCTGGTCTGTCAAGTCTGGATACTGAAATCCGAGGCACAAAGTTGGCAGCTTGAACTTTGATCATGGAGGAAATGGTAGCCAGAGCATCTGCAAATTGATTTTCATCTCGAGGGATGTACTCAAGCTTGACTGTTGTGAAGAAAGTCAGTAATCTCCTTGTATAGTCCCGGTATGGAATCAGATGCTCTTGGTGAGTGTACCATTTGTCGTTGGTTTGATTGATTACCAGAGCTGAATCTCCGAACACAGTTAAAGTCTTGACCCTGAGGTCAATGGCTTCCTCAAGATCCATGATACAGGCTTCGTACTCAGCTTCGTTGTAGGTGCAGTTAAAGGTGAGTTTTGCCGAGAAAGGCATATGAACTCCCTTAGGTGTAATGAGCACTGCACCAACTCCACGACCATTCATATTAACACCCCCATCAAACATCATTGTCCATTCTTCTTTTGGGTCAGGCCCTTCAGTGTGAACTAGCTCTTCATGATCTTTAGCTTTTAGGAACATGATGTCTTCATCAGGGAAGTCAAATCTCATTGGTTGGTAATCATCAATGGGTTGCTCAGCCAGATAGTCAGACAGTACATTGCCCTTGATGGCCTTTTGAGATGTGTACTGAATGTCATATTCTGTCAGAATCATTTTCCATCTTGCAACCCTTCCAGTAAGTGCTGGCTTCTCAAATATGTATTTGACTGGATCCATCTTTGAGATCAATAAGGTAGTGTGGGTCAACATATAATGTCTTAGTCGGCGAGCAGCCCATGCTAAAGCACAACAAGTTTTCTCGAGCAGTGAATAACGTTGTTCACAGTCGGTAAACTTTTTGCTTAGGTAGTATATTGCTGGCCCAGCACACACCCCATTGATCCTTCTAATACTGTCAGGTACATTATTAGAGGTCTTCCTTCAACTGGAGGCATAAGGATTGGAGGTTCTTGTAAGTACTCTTTGATTTTGTCAAAAGCTTTCTGGCAGTCTTCATTCCACCTGACCTTTTGCGTTTTTCTTAACAATTTGAACAGGGGTTCACAGGTTGCAGTAAGGTGAGAGATGAACCTTGATATGTAGTTCAATCTACCTAAGAACCCCCAAACTTCTTTTTCAGTCTTAGGTGAAGGCATCTCCTGAATGGCTTTGACTTTGTCAGGATCAACTTCAATTCCTTTTTCACTTACATTGAATCCCAGCAATTTACCGGAACGTACCCCGAATGTGCATTTGTTGGGGTTTAGTTTCAGCTGATACTTTCTCAGACGCTTGAACAGCTTCAACAGATTTACCAGGTGGTCTTCTTCTGTGAGGGACTTGGCAATCATGTCATCCACATAACATTCAATTTCTTTGTGGATCATGTCGTGTAATAATGTTACCATAGCCCGTTGATAAGTGGCACCAGCATTCTTCAGTCCAAATGGCATTACCTTATAACAGAATGTGCCCTAGGGTGTGATGAAAGTTATCTTTTCCATGTCTTCAGGTGACATCTTGATCTGATTATATCCTGAAAATCCATCCATGAAGGAGAACACCGAGAACTGAGCCGTATTGTCGACCAATACATCAATGTGAGGTAATGGGAAATCATCCTTCAGGCTAGCTCTGTTCAGATCCCGGTAATCCACACACATTCGTACTTTGCCATCCTTCTTAGGCACATGTACAATGTTAGCAACCCACGGCGGGTAACTAGTCACAACAAGGAAACCGGCGTCCCACTGTTTTTGTACCTCTTCTTTTATCTTCATGGCCATATCTGGACGAGTACGGCGCAACTTCTGTTTTACTGGAGGACAATCTTCCTTCAAAGGCAGCTTGTGCATAACAATGTCAGTATCCAGACCTGGCATGTCTTGGTAGGACCAAGCAAAGACATCAACGTACTTTCGAAGCATGTCAATAAGTCGTTCCTTCACTGAATCTTGCAGACGGGCCCCGATCTTCACTTTTTTCAAGTCTTCTTCGGTACCAAGATTAATTGTCTCAACTTCCTCCTGATGAGGAGTGATAACCTTCTCCTCTTGCCTTAACAGTCTGGCTAGTTCTTCAGGTAGCTCATAATCTTCTTCAACCCCTTCATCGGCTTGATTAATCGGATTGTCGAAGTTATACGAAGTCATAGCAGTGTCGTTGTCGGTGCAGTCTAGAGGGCACTCTCTGCAAGGGTTTAGATTGGTTCATTTTAGTGATCAGTCTATCTTGTTTAAAAAAGTGAAAATGAAGTTATTATTTTGAAAACATTACCATTTTATTGTTTTTCACAAAAAATGAAAAATGAAAAATAGTGAGCGGAAAAAAGAGACTCGTTTGCAAAAGATGTCCTGATACTCATTAATTGATCGTTTGCACAAAATACAAGATGGCCCGATTACAAAATGAGTCCTGACACCTCGGGCAAGATGCAGGACTTGATGCATGCTTAAAAGACAGGAAATAATAATTATGCTGCAGGAGTAACTCTTATAATTTCCTGGGAAGACCAGTTAGAGACTTGGTTCCCTGGGATCCTTGAACGTATCCAGTTTTCCAGGTTGCGTTCGTCTTCTTCCTCGTCTTCTAGACTATTCACAGCATCCGGGGTAAGCATTCCCCCGCTGACAAATTTGGGCTTTGTTGCAGCCTCTGGTTGTTGTAACCCAACCCGAATATGTCTTCTTTCTTTTCTACTGGCAGCAGCTTGCCCCGTCCTTGAGCGGTACCCTCCTCAACAACCTTCTGGGCTTGTTGATATGAAGTGATGGAAGTTCCAGACACAGCAGTTGCTTCATTGATGTTAAGGGCCTCAAACCCCTGACTCATAGTCTCATGGATCTCCCCATCCATCTCTATATACTTGTAAGTAGCCAACTGGCTAACGAAAATGTCTTCCTCCCCGCAGATTGTGATGATCTGACCTTCCCACTCAAATTTTAATTTCTGGTGAAGGGTAAATGTAACAGCGCCAGCGGCATGAATCCAGGGTCTACCCAACAAACAGCTGTAGGCCGGCTGAATGTCCATCATGAAGAAAGTAGTTTTAAAGATTTGTGGGCCAATCATCACATGTAAATCAATCTCTCCAAGCACTGATCTCTTAAAGCCATCAAATGCTCTAACCACCAAGTCATCTAAAAGGTAGGATATTGAACATGTCGAGGTTTGATAAATATAGTATTCGCATGATTTTGTCGTGTTGATTGGTATTAGTGAGGTGAATATTGATCTATTACAACATCCTCAAGTTGACTTATGGGAGAAATGCTAATGCAATTGGAGTGAGAAGTTGTCATGGTGGGGGTCGGAATCAAGTTGACCCACATTAAGAGCCCACTTACATCAATACATTGGATAACATAAAGTCATAATTCTCAATGAAAAAGGGAAGAAACTTTGATCCACATGGAGGAGGTTCAACATTTTTTTCTTTCTTAACAAGAATGGAGTTTCACTATATTCCCTCTCCCTCTCAATCCAATTACAACCAAAACACCAACAAAGATAACGAAAATGTCACCCAAAAAAAAAAGAGGTTCAGTTAGTTACAGAATAAAAATGTTCCAGAAAAATTCAACAGAAATAGATTACAAAAAAGCTCATAGAAAACTTCAGCATGGAATTAGCTGAGAGATCTGTTACAAATACAATAAAAATACAAAAAGAATCAGTGGCAATCACCACCCAATAGAAAACTTCATTATCTCCTTTCAAAACTCTGCATCAATCATCAGCAACTTCTCAACTGAACATTAATAGAAAATTCTGAGAGAAAACTTCTTCAATAACTAGAATTCATCTTCTTTATCATCGCTTCAAAACTCTGCATTCAATCTTCAAGCTACAACTAACATCACAATTCTGAATCCCTTCTTCTCTTTTCAATCACATTTCCTCAATCTTCATGAAATCCAGGCCCTGCATAAACCGTGCAAAAACGAACAACAAATTGAATCCTAAATTTCACAGCTATAACAAAAAGGGCAATTGTAAACCGTCATCAATCTTAATCCACTAAGAGAATTTGGGGGGGGGAGACATCAGTCCAGAAGAAAGAGAAATAACCAAAATCAGTTTAAAAACTATAACAAACTCAAAATTCAGAACAACAAAAACAGAAATTCCAACTGAATTGATAACTGAATTTACCTGAGGGAAGGTTCCAGAAACTGGATTCATCTCTATAAATCAGGATCAAATCTTTCAATCCTTTTTTTTCTTCACGGTTTTTTTTTCTTCTTCCACGATTTCCCAAACACTTCATTTCATTTCTCTCAGCCTCTGCCAATCTTCATCTACTTCTCCTTCAACCTTCTCTTCCATTCTTCATCATTCTCTTCACCATAATTCCAGCCTCTTCCAAATCCTTCTTCTACACACAACTTCACTCCTTCAACCGCAACCTTCAACTTCTTCTCAAATCCTCTGCAAAGTTCTTCCCTAATCTCTCCTCCCCGTCAAAAATAGCAACCATCATCAATGAGACTGCATCATGATTGCTGCAAGCCGCAAAGAAGAATGAGGGATCAACACCGTGATTCATGAATCCGTCAACAACATTATAACTCCTACAAATCAGGGATATTTCAGAGTCTATTACAAGGAAAATAACGGAAAAAGGATCGCGAGTCTAAGGTTTACACTTGAACTATATTCGGGAGATTTGTAATCTACCTTCAATCATGGATCACACAGCACTTACCTTTAATCTTCTGTGATTTGCGTTGTTCAACACCATCGTCTTCGATCAACCTTCACCAATCATTGGAAAAAAGAACCTTCAATCACGCGGCTTAACTTCATCGCTTTGCAAGTCTTTGTCAAGATTGCAACAAGGATCAACACCTACAATATTCAGAGGGTTAGAAGAAACAAAAGAGGAAGATAAAGACCGCGCGACAGAGGAAGAAGATCAAAGCATTTGTGTGTTCCCTCGCGTGAGTTCGACTTCGCCGTGTCACTTTCGTTCACCTTCATCGCACGAATTCGTCATCATCTGCGTCACCTCAACGATCACGACGGACACAATTCAAGGTGTGAATTTTATTTATCGCAACTCCCTTTTCTCTGAGTTCTTGGAGGTCCTCAGTTTATAGATTTCGGTTGAATTAGTTTTGGATCCGAGACGAGGTGGGAAAGATGGTGAAGATTCGTTAGAAGATTAGAGAGGAGGGTTGGAGAAGTGGCGGTGACGGCGGTTAGGGTTTCGGTTTAGACGAAGAAGGAAGAAGGTGAAGGTGGCGGCGGCGAAGGGGGAAGGAGAGAGTTATGGTTTATGTGTTGCAATTTTGATTCCTTAGTGTTATCAGATTTTATGTTGGTTAATTAAGAGGTTGGTTATTTTATTAATAATTCAAAAATGTACATTAATGAGGATATTAGGAATTAATAACAATAAAGAAACATTAATTCGCTGCTAATTCCCCCATAAAAAGCCATTAAGGAAAATCTGAGAGGATAAGAGGGATAGGATTTTTGAGATTCTGGCCACACCGGCGGTGACACGTGTCACTGTCCGGTTGGCTTTTGGTGCGGCTGATCAAACGCACGTTGTCCACCATAGCTTCCATGGTCCTATGTGCCATAAACCGTGCGATGAGAATACCAAAGGAAGGATTAGATCAAGTGGCCCAGATGAAAGTCAACAGAATTGACTGGGGACCATGCCATGCACCTTCATAGGGCCTGCGTTTTGGGCCCAATTCTTTGATGTTCACACTCCTCTTTTAGGCCCATATTAGAAAAACAACTATAAAAATACTTCTCTGAACCCGCCTTTCATTTATTTTAGGATTTTAAATTTTAGCTTAATATAGTTTAGGATAAATCAAATAAAAATAGTAAAAAGTATTATAAAATTTCACAAAAAATCAAGTAGCTTGATAATTCCCATTAGAAATTTTTGGCATTTTATTTTTCTGAATTTGGTTATTTTTCGATTTTATTCTGATTTTTCTTTTAATTAGCATTTTATGAATTTCTTTTAACTGTATATGATTTTGTTCATTTTATTTTTTAACCTTCTAGTAGGATTTTTGACCCATTCTTTTTTCTATGTTTAGAGGACTAATAATAGAACTTAGGATATTGTTTGGTAGATTTTTAGGCCATTTTATCCACTGTTTTAGTAGCTTAATCCATGGAAAATAGTAGTTAATCCTTAAGTAGATTTAAGTGATTTTTAGACATAGTTAACTTCTGATTTTTTAGGATATTTTTTAGCACAATGTAATAATCAGTTTTAGCACCCTATAGAATTAATTTCATAATTTTTCCAGGACTTTTAATATTTTTAGTGTATTAATCTTTAGGCTAGTTGTACATGTAAAATCCACTTAGTTTAGTTTAGGATATTATGCTCCATTAAGAAATAGTTTAATTAGGTTTAATCTTAGGATTTTAAAATGACTTAGTATAGTTTAGGTACTGATTTTTAGAATGATAATATTAGATAGTTCCCTTTGTTTTAGGACTTAGGCTTAGTATTTCTAATATATAGATTTAAGTGAAGTTTAGGCTTGTTTTTGGTTTTATACCTTAAAATGTATTTTTTAGAATTTTATTTCTTATTTCCATTTTTAATGCTTTGCCTTATTATTTGATTTTTTTTCACTTGAATAGGTTTCCCCATTGTTCTTAGAATCAACTTATCTTCCTTAGGAAGTAAGTTGCATTCTATTAGTTTTAGGTGCTTTTTCCATTAGGCTTAGAAACCTCATTAACCATAGGATCCCCTTTGTATATAAACGAAAATTAGGGTGTGTCTTAGTTCCCATTAGATTTTCTCTTTTCCAACTTGAGTCTTTCTTTCTCATCTCATGGAGAAAATAATAAAACATCTAAGGATAAACCGAACAATCTTGTACGACACGATACTTTGTTGCGGAGTGTTTATACGCGTCCTGTTTCGGGGCGAGGTGTAAATGCTTCCCGTGATGGATAGGTCTTAGTACAAGACAGTTCACAAACAAAATTCAAAACACTTCTCTTAAAAGACAAAAAACAAATAACAAGCGACTATCCTGCGGGAACTTCTCTTCTCATCTCATTCACTCACAACGCGAACTCGCGACGACTTGTCACACATGCAAGACGGTAAACGCACTCGTACCAGACAAGTCTGCAACACCTGAGCATAGACATACACAGTTCCAGTCATAAAAAACACAAACAAATAGTTCTCGCCTTAGTTAGGCGAACTACGTCGACTCTGATCCTCATTATCCCGATGAGGTACATAGGCAGCGGGGTAGGGCCCGTCCGAGCACATTCTTTATTTTCCCTACATTTCCCCCTTTCTTCCCTTTCTCTTTTCCAATTCCTTTCTCATTTCCATTTCCAATTTCCAGTTAGCGGATTTGTTCAGCAGCACTTTTATTTCTCACCCTTTGAAACAAAACAAGCAAGTGTGGATCCCGTCGGGTACGGCGGACGGATTGGGGTGCTAATACCTTCTCAATTCGTAACCGACTCCCGAACTCAGATCTTTGGTTCGTAAGGCCTTGTCCTTTCCTTCTTCCTCAGGTTTGTGCAACATTACCTTTCCCATTCTTTCGGGATAAAAATGTCTGGCTGGCGACTCTACCTTTTCCGCGCCACTTTCGCGTTTGTACTAGGATGAAAATCCCGAGAGCGACAGCTGGCGACTCTGCTGGGGACTAACCTGATTCTTCCAGTTTCCCTTGTAGAGTCAATCCTAGCGCCTGTTTGGTTTTGTTTCTTTGGGTGTTTATATGCTTGTTGTTGTGTGCTTTAGTTTAGCTTTACTATTTCCATTTACAGCTTTTATTTACAGCTTTACTTTACCGCATTTATTTACCGCTTTCAGTATTTTATTTTCCATGCATCATATTATACTGGACTGTCTAGCTGTGCTGGTTTTCATTTTTTCTGTGGGATGGGAGTTACTCTGAGATAAGCCAACTACCCGACTTGAGTGCACTATAGGATTAGCGTGGACACGTTGTGCTCGCATGGTTACATGATGAGTGGTGATGTGTTCCACACCCAGATTGCGACTGTCTCGGGACTATTCTTTGTGGGGGTTCTTCTCCACTTCAGGGTACAACCTTGATGGTTATGTGCATCTGGTGACCGATCTTCGAGGACCTTAATGGAAACACCCCTCTCCAGTGATGACAGTGGCAGACCACATTTGTTGGCAAACCCACTCGCATCCGAGGGTCCATTGGGAACTCGCATAGGATGGCCTGGTTCTCTCATAGGAATTCAGTTAAAGCAAACTGATCTTATGACGATAGTATTGTACCCTTCGGGATGAATGTACTATTGTTTCTTGACTCAGTGCTTGAAGCTGGAAACTTGTGAGGGATGCTTGTTTTTCCGGACTCAACTAAGACCTCCCTGAGTAGTACATAATGCCAAACCGATTCCCTGATTTGGTCATGAGCCATTTCTCGGAAATGGTGGACGTATTATTGCTATTCGGCTTTGAGAGTCCGTGATGTTGACCCGAGTAGCACACCCGTGAGATTGGGAGCGGTTTACAGGTTTGCAGGAACCCTAATACCTTCAGCATACCTACTTTGCCTTTGGTTCAATTTTATGATCTGGATTTCTGGTTTTAAGATATGGATCCCGGATCACATGGATAATTATTGGATATGTGGATTTTGAGACCTTGCACCGACACCTGATTATATGATTGACACATCACAAACACTTCACTGATCACATGCCTTGTCTTGCATAAACATCATATCATCATTAATCATTTGTGTTTCTTTTATTCTCAGGGTCTACATTTATTCCCGGTTCCTGGTCATATCATTGCTTCAGAATGGAAGATGTCAAAAAGAGAACTGTGCACTACAAATTCTTTGATACCAAGATGGACCTGATCAACCAATTGGTGTCTCTGATTACCCCGGGTCATTTGGTTTACTTCAAGGAAAAGTATGGTGATATTCTGGATCTGGTATTCAACTTGGGTAGTTCTCAGAGAAGCGCCGTTCACACCTTGTTGCAGTATTACGATCCATGGCTCAGATGTTTCACATTTCATGACTCTCAGTTGGGTCCTTTGCTGGAAGAGTATACTGAGATTATGGGAGTTTCAATCAAGGATCAGCTTCCTTTTAACTCGGAGATGACAAGACCGACTCATGATGATATTGCTAAGGCTATTTATTTGAGCCCATCAGAGGTATCTTCTAATCTGGTTTCCACCAAAGCAGGAGTACTTGGTTTTCCCTTAGAGTTTCTGGTCAGGAGAGCTGAAGAATGTGCCATGGAAAAGCAGTGGAATTCAGTTTGTGCCATCTTGGCGTTATCTGTGTATTGGATAGTTTTGTTTGCTGATATGGACAAGTTTGTGGACATGAATGCTATTCATTTGTTTGTGTTGAAGAATCCGGTGCCCACCCTCTTAGGTGACTTGTATTATTCTGTGCATTATAAGAATGAGAAGAAGCGAGGAGGTCTTGTTAGATGTTGTGCTCCTTTATTCTATAAGTGGGTTATGAGACACTTGCCTACTACTGAGAGTTTTACTGATCCTAATTCTACTTGGGCCCAGAAGCTGAGTACTTTGTCTGCTGGAGATATCAGGTGGTTTACTTTGAGGTTGAAAGGAAGGAGTTTCATTACCGATTGTGGTAATTACCTTAATGTGCCTTTGTTAGGAGTATCGGGAGGTATTAACTACAATCCCATCCTCTTAAGAAGACAGTTAGGGTATGCGCTCAAGGAGGTTCCTGATGAATCTGAACTTTTCCAAACTTTCTACTTCCCAGTGAAAGACAATCTTCCCTTGGTCCAAAAAGTTGCAGGTTCCTGGAAGGTGATCAAGAGAAAGGGTACAGCATGTCTGGGCAAGAGCAACAATCGAATGTTCCCTGAATTTGAAGCTTGGATAAAGAAGGAGGTTCAAGCGGCTCTAGTCTCCTTTTCTGTACCAACCCCGCCTCCAGCGACGGTACCTTTGGAAGATTATCAGAAGTTGGAAGCTTTGGTCAAGAAGCTTAGGGTTGAGAATCAAGAGGCTCATAATTCTTGTCAAAAATTGATGATTCAGAACCGTCAGTTAGAAGATAGAGCGGTACAAGCTGAGGAAGCAGTTCGTCTCAAGCAGAAGGACTTCGAAGAGAAAGAGCTTTACTTCAGGAAAAAGGGTTAGCTGAGACTCACAAGACGGCCCAGCGCCGAAGAGAGAAGAAAGATCTGAATGAAGCCAATGAAGCTGTTACCTTTATGGCAAGAAAAATGGGCCGACCATTTGAAGAAGCAAAAGGAGTTAGATGTCAAGCATGAACTGGAAATTAAGAGTCTTCAGGATTCTTTGGATTGGCAGAAAGAACTCCTCAGGAAGGCTTATCATCAAGAGAAGGGCCGTCTCCAACGCTTAGCAGAAAGTAAACAAGCATTGAAGGAAGCTCAAAAGGAAATTGAAGACTTGAAGCTGAAAGCTGATGTGAAGAGGTCAAAGGTCGAGCTAAGTCCAAGCAAAGAGAATGAGACAGCGTTCCTGCAGCAGATCGAGGAGCTACACGCTTCTTTTGATACGAGGGACCCCCTCATCCAGAGACTCATCCAGGAGCCCGATCATCCAGATATTGTTCAACTGTTCCAGGATGTCAAGCGCCTTAGCTGGAGATTGCAAGATTTAGAGTTCCCTAGGGTTTAATTTCATGTTATCGTACTTGGATTACCCACAGGCTTGTTGTGGGATTCCTTATGTTTGATGTACTTTTGTTGTTATTATGATTGGCACCCTTCGGGGACTTTGTATTTTCAAACTCCAGTTTATATGATTGATTTGTTCTGAATCTCTTGTTCGTTATTTGTTGCACCGACACGGGGCAATGAGCACCAATTCTCCGCGGCCATCACTATGTTTGAATATTGCTTGGGTCTTCTTCCCAATTCTTATCTTCTCTTAATGCCAGGACCGGAAACGGGGAAAGTCTTGGGAATAAAAGGAACACATTGCATTGCATACGCATTATTTGCATTTTGTCTTTGTCTTTGCAGGTTTTTTCTACGGGATGCTTAATTTATCTGTGTTTCAGGAAAAGATTGCGAGAGCCGCCAAGACTCGGTATCTCCGACAAGATATCCCGCATCGCTACGCGACCCGCAACAATCAAAGGACAGCCATGGACGCTATGCAGACAGAGCTCAATGAAGTTCGTACCAAGATGGCAGAATTCATGACCCTGATGCAAGGGATGGCTCAGGGACAACAAGAGCTGAGAAATGCAATTCAAGGGCTAACTCCTCCTAATACTAATGCTCAGGCGACCACTTCTGGCGGGCTAAGGGCTCCTCCCAACGCCAACAACAGCCCAGGTGGACCTCATATTCCAGATCCAGCTATGGCAACTTTCGTTCCTGTGCACGACAGGCAGGAGGACCAATTCCAGTATTTCAACAATGACATGGGATTCGGCGGTGAAGGAAATCTTAATGACTTCTTGGTGCTTGCTGAGAAGGTCAAGGCCCTCGAGTGTAGAGACACTTTGGGGATTGATGTGTCGTGGGTTTAGTACCTGGGGTGGTCATTCCACACAAATTCAGGCCACCAGCTTTTGATAAATACAACGGTAGCTCCTGCCCGAATACTCACTTACAGGCTTTCTACCGGAAGATCGTTGCCCACACGCGAGATGAAAAACTCTGGATGTACTACTTTCAGGATAGTATCTCCGGAGGATCCTTGGAATGGTACATGAAGCTGGAGAGGAGCTCTATTAGAAGCTGGAAGGATTTGGGAGAAGCCTTCCTCAGGCAATATCAGTACAACATTGACATGGCACCCAGTCGCACTCAGCTTCAGAGTTTGACTCAGAGGAGCTCGGAGAGCTTCAAAGATTATGCACAGAGGTGGCGTGAAGTAGCCGCTCGAGTGCAACCACCTTTATTGGAGAGAGAGATGGTTGACCTTTTCCTGGATACCCTCCTGGGGCATTTCATGGAAAGGCTGGCCGGTTGTTCTTCAAGTGGTTTCTTGGACATCATCTTGACTGGAGAAAGAATAGAAAGCTGGCTCAAGCAGGGGAAAATTCAGAGTGGAGGTGCTTCAGTGTCTGGTATTAAGAAACCCTTTGTAAAAAGGAGGGAAGGAGAAACAGGTGCAGTGTACGCACAGAGGGGAGTGATTAACCGAGGATATTATCAGCAGGTGGCCCCTGTCACTATTTCAACTCCACCCGTTCAACAGCAGGCCCAACCACCACAGCCGCAGCGCTCACAAGGGTATCAGCAAAGAGCCCCTCGTTCATACTACCCTCAGAGGCCGAAGGTACAGACGCGAACGGTCGGTGAAAGAGGAGAGTACACACAGGGGTGAACTCAGAAAAGAAAAGAGTCGCCAGCTAGGCATTTTTATCCCGGAGGAAAGGTAATGCTGCATAAACCTGGGAAGATATGGATAAGACGGTTGCGAACCAGAGAGACTGAGAAAGGGGGTTGGTTACAACCTGGGAAGGTATTAGCACCCAGATTGTCCGTCGTACTCGACGGGATCCACGCTTAGAAGATTTGTGTTTTAAAGGGGTAGTGTCAGTGCAGTTTGTGTGCAAAAAGCTGGAAAAGAATGCAAGTGTCAGTATAAAATAAATGTGAAGTGTACAAGAGAAGTGTGAGTGTAAGAACAGGAATGAAATGCTCAAGATAATGAGGCTTAAATAATAAAGCTGGAAGGAGGGGAATATACAGAGACTTTTGTTCGATAATCGTTAAGTTATGCCTACGTATCCTCTCGTGCAATGAGGAAGTCAGAACACCGTAGTTCGACTCAAAGAGACTGAAAGATAAATTGACTTGTGAACTGCTTAATTGTCTATGCTCAAGTGTATGACCTGTCTGGCTCAGGTGCTAACTGTCTTGCATCAGACGGAAGAAGCGAGTTCTCGTTTGTGAGTGAATGAGGTGAGAAAAGAATCCCGAAGGAGACGATTATTGTTTGTTTTTGTGTTTTCAATCTTTTATTGCTTTTTGATGTTTGTCATAAGTTAATGAGCTTAAGCCTAAACCAAGGGTTAGTAAACTCATCACATCCTCCCTCTGATTATGGGTAATGAGAATACCTTAAATGTGAAGTAAGCACCTCACACTTAATCCCCATGATGTAGGATTAAGATCATTAACCTACTTGTGATTATTTAGTTGTTTTTGTTGTTTTTGTTTAGTGTTGAGTAATGAGTTTAAGCCATAATCAAGGATTTAATGGACTCATTACACCATCCTAATAGAAGGATAATAGATGAGAACATTTAAGCTGAGAAAGACTCCTCAACTTAATCCATGATTAGGGATTAACCTCATGACAAAACAAAGCCTTTATTAAAGTGGATTTTAGTTAATGGTAAGGTTAAGAAGTGAATTTTATGGTTTGTAAGACAACTTGAGGGAGACTTGTCCATTAACACTAGGGTTAGTCCTTCTTAACCAATTAAGGAAGAATTAGAACCCTAATGCAAGGCCCAAGTTACAATCTTGATGTCTTAGTGTTTATTATATGGGTTGATTAAAGGATTTAAACACATTAAGGGTTTAACACTTAGGATTAAAGTTATACACTCCATCCTAATAGAAGGATGCATGCATAAGCTTAATCACAAAGCCTTGAAACCTTTAGGGTTTAGTCCTTGATTATGAAGTGAGAAAAGAAGACTCAAAGAGAAAACTCAAAGGAAAGAGTCAAAGGGGGACTAAACAATCATAAAATTTTATCATGCTTGGAGGTCCTAGGGTTTGTGAGGTTTGCAAGAAGATCTTCAGAGAAACCACCAGGAAGGAAGCAAATGAAAGGAGCAAGAAACAAAGAGAAGCAAAACAACTTGCTTCACTTAAGAAGACAAGTTGCTTGAAGAAAGAAAGTAAGATGAACATGAATGAGCAAGCCCACTCCAAAACAAAGATAAAATGCAGCAATGATGCATAAGGAAGATGAGAAGAGATTGTGAGAAGTGAAGGCAAATTCACTTCTCAAAACAACTTAACACCTGAAAAGTTAGCAAAAGAAATGAAATGCAATGCAAATGAGATGAAATGTCATGATGCAAACCAAAGTCAGAAGCATAAACATGATGTTAATGATGCTAAGAGATGATGCAAACACATGACAAGAGATGAGAGTTGATCATACAAGGATGAGGATGCAAATGAAGCATGCTTTGAACCATGAAAATTCATGAAAGTTTATGAAATGATGTGAATGCATAACATGGAAAATGAAGGATGCAATGATCAAACATGATTCTAAAATTTCCTAAGATGTCTTATGAATCATGTGGATGCACACAATGTCATGGAAAGTAATTGGATGCAAGCAAATGGAAGAAGGATGCAAAGGAAGGCACAAATTAGGGTTACATGCATCATGCAATGCAAAAATTCAAAACCAGAAGCAAATGATATGATAAAAAATTGAAAATGCAATCAAAGATACCCTAATCCTATACAAGTTCACTTCCCAAAGGAGGGGATCCAACTCTTAACCTAGGGCAAGTTATGAATTTCCTAAGTTGGCTAGGGTTTTGGGGTGCCTCATCAAGAAAAATGCAAAACAAATTGAAAATGGAAGATCAATTCAAACCAAATTTATCCTATAAACTACATTCCATGAAGGATGCAATGCATGAAGAATCATCATCCAACTCTCAATGGTTGGGCAGAAGGGATTTTTCAAAGTTTGTACCAAAATATTGCCTTAAAATGAATTTAATTCCAATGAAAATGATCAAAAGGCATCAAGAACCAAAAAGAAATTTGTTTTGAGAGTTGGATGATGTTTCTAAATGTTTTTAAATGCAATGTGAATTTTTTTTGGGATTTTTAAATACCTAAATGTATTTTTAATTAATTAATTTTCATTAACTAATTAAAAATAAACATTTAAATGATTTAAAAATAATTTTTAATGCAAAAAATAAAAATAAAAATATTTTTGGGTTCTTAAAATTAATGAAAAGCTTGACAAAAATTTTCAAAATTTTTAAACATGATTTGCTATTTTAAATAATTCGTACAAGATAAATCAAATAAAATCAAAATAAAAATGAATTAATGAGAAGTATGCACATCCACTGTCTGAGATTCAAAGGAAAAGAGAGGGAATTGACCCACGCGCATCTGGACGGCCCACGTTTGAACTGGCTGGATTAAATTAAATCTGATTAATTAATTTAATAAATTATGATTAGGGTTTAATGAAATGATCCAGGCCATTCATATGCGCGGGAGTCAACAAAAGTCAGCCAGATCCAAGGTCCATATTCAAACTTTGCCCTAATCACAGATTAAGCCCTAATGACATTCAGGTGGCCGGAAATGACCTCCGGTCATCTTCTCCGGCCACACCTCCCTTGAGAATTTCCCAAATCACTCCCCAGGCCATTTCTGGAGCTCTAAAGCTCCAGATCACTTCCTCTCACCTCCCTAAACTCATCCCTGACCTCAAAAACAATTTATTTCTAAGCATGAACCAGATTCGAAGCAAGATACAAAAATGGCAGAAATTTCAAACAAGCCATACACACTCATTTCTCAACCATTTTCGAAAATTTAAAGTTCAGTGTGACCAGGAAATCAAGCTTAATCATTTAGAAACTTAAAACAAGAGTTCTGGAAAAATGTTTTCACATGGCTACCTGGGATGAAGCTTTCAATCCAGGAGCTTTTTGACTGCTTCCTTGCTTCAAAATGAACCCAATGAACCTCCTGAGGAGTTTGCAAAGCTTGTATGGAGTTTATTTTGGCTGGTTTGTGAGATTGATGAAGTTCTGTTCAGAGAGGGGGGAAAATCGTGTTTGAGTTTCAGGGACTTTTAAGGCAAAGTGAAGGGTGGTTTATGCTCTATGAAGCTTTTCTGAATGAATGGTGAAGTTGGTTTTGAGGTTTGATGATTGTGTGATGAGTTTCGAAGGAAAGTGCATAAGAGGAGAGTTTTGTGAACTATGGCCTATGAGAGAGATCAGGTTGTGTTGTGCTATGTGTTGAGTCTCATTTTGTCCATGTATCACACTGTGATAGGTCTGTGGAGTTGGTGTGGCCTAGCTTGATTGGTATGGGCCATTTTGCATAAAGTCAACTTTTTGTGTAAGAGAGGTATGGGTCAATGGTAGGCCAAGGACAAAGGGGTGTCCTGCGCAGCAAGGATTGAGGAGAGCCATAGAATCAGTCTTGAGGCCAATTAGCAAGTGGATTAGGGTTTGTGAGAGGTTTTGCAACTTTGTGATCTTTTGGCCCTTTTGTAATTACTTGAGGCATAAGTCATGAAAATGGGAGGTTCTTTTGTGCAATCTGATTTTTAGGCCATGATTCATGTTTGTGCAAAGGTTAGAAGTCCATTTGAAGTCACATTTTGCCTTGGCAAGAGGTTTTGCAACTTTGCCTCTTTGGTATAAAACTTGAAATTATGTGATTTTGTCCAACTTTGACAAGCCATAACTTTTGATCCAAAATGACTTAGAATGAGTTCTTGTACTTTTTGAAAAGGGGATGATCCATTCTACAACTTTCATGACCAAAGTTTTCTCATTTGAAGCATTTTTGAATCAATTTGAGGAGGTTGAAAAACTTTCCCAAAATAGCAAGTTTCCATTACAAGTCACTTTCCCAAAAAAGGCAATTTTGCAAATGGCTTGAAATTCTTCAATTTTGTGAACTTCTAACATCTTCTATGATCAAATAAAGATCATACACATTCAAAATGATGAGGAACACCCTTTGGTTGGGTCATTGGGGGCCTCAGATGCCCTGATTTTACACTGACTTGCTCAAGAAGTCATCTCTTAATCAGATGCCTTCCCCATTGAATTTCTTCATGAAAATTGATATGCATGATCCTTATAACATATAGAGACCAATAGAAACAAGAATGACCAAAAATTTTGGAGTTATGGCCTCTGAAACCAAAACCCTAATTCTAGGTCATTTGTGCAGTTAAGCCTGGCTCTGCTTCCATGTCTTTCTCAGTTCTTGTGATTCTTTGGCTTCCTTGATCTTGAGAGGATATGATATGATGCTAGAACATACATGGACCCCTTTAAAGTTATTGGTGACCTTTGGAATGGCTCAAGTGGCTCTTGGATTGCTCAGATCACAAACCCTAGATGCAGATGGCTTTGAATCAATGCAGTGGACCAAAAATGCAATATGAGACGCTATGATTGAACTTATACATATGAAAAGATCACAAGCCATGGTGTGAATGGGTGAGGGAAAATTTGGGGTGTTTACAACAGGGGTACGGTTGGGGCAATTGATGAAGGGGAGAACCTGAATTTGGTGTGTGATGTTGACGACTTGCAGACTTCGTTGATTGCTGTTAAAGTTTGCTTGTTAAAGAAAAGTATCTTCCCTGGGTGCGAAGAAGATTGCCCGAAATGTGCCGAAGCTACAAATGGTTGTGAGCGGTTGAAGGCCGGAATCCAAGGCATGATTGACGAGGGAATGTTGTAGTTCGACAAGGTTGTAAAAGAAAGTGAAGTCTCCACAGTAACTATCTTTTATGATCCATCTCAAGTTCCTTCACGGGCCAGAGTGGCACCAATAACCATTACCACTGCTGGACCAGTAATGTACCAAAGTGACAGAGTTGTTCCTTGGAATTATGGTGGTGAAGTGTACTGCAACGGCCAGAGGCAAGAGTTGGCCACGACTAGTATAACCCCAGCTCAAGTAGAAAACGTTGGAGTAGGGGGCTTTACTAGAAATGGAAGGTTGTTTGCGCCGGAAACACTGAGAAACAATGTGATACCACCTAGAGATACTGCAGAAGCCCAAGCTAGAGCAAGAGGGAAACAGCCAGCAGTTGTCAATGATCCTACACCATCAACTGATCCAGACCTCACCTTTGATAAAGAAGCTGAAGAATTCCTGAGGATCATCAAGAAGAGTGACTACAAGATTGTGGACCATCTGCAGCAGATGCCATCGAAGATTTCCATCTTGTCCTTGCTCATGTGTTCTGACTCTCACAGGAAGGCTCTCCTGAATATTCTGAACAAAGCATACGTACCTCAGGATATTTCTGTAAATCAGTTAGAAGCAGTGGTGTCCAGCGTCAACGCCAGTCATGGACTGGGTTTCACAGACTTGGATTTGACTTCTGACGGGCATGCCCATAATCGGGCATTGCATATCTCCCTAGAGTGTAAGGGTGCAGTACTCTCCCACGTGTTGGTAGATACTGGATCATCTTTGAACGTCTTGCCCAAGAAAGCACTGATGAAGTTGGACTATGATGGAGTGGTTCTAAAGCCAAGTGATCTAATAGTTCGAGCATTTGATGGGTCGAGGAGATCGGTGTTCGGAGAGGTGGAATTACCTATCAAGGTAGGTCCACAGATCTTCAATACCACGTTTTACGTGATGGATATACAGCCTGCATATAGTTGTTTACTCGGAAGACCTTGGATACATTCGGCAGGAGCGGTATCATCTACACTCCATCATAAGCTAAAGTTTGTCTGGGAGGGTCAAATTGTGACTGTCAGTGGGGAAGAAGATATTTTTGTTAGTCATCTAGCTTCATTCAAATATGTGGAGATGGATGGCGAAATAGTCGAGACCCCATGTCAGGGTTTTGAGCCCTTGAAGTCTGAGCAAGCATCCGCTGTGGCAACTTCTCCTGAAATACCGAAGAAGGGGGTTTCCATGGCCTCTTATAAGCAAGCGCTTGAATTAGTAGAATCTGGAATACGAGAAGGCTGGGGCAGTCCAGTAGAAGTGCCAGAGAAGAAAGACATGTTTGGAATTGGCTATCATCCTGGGAAGTCATCGTCTGGACCAAGTGCTAAAAGTTGTCAGAGCCCGGTCACTTTCACAAGTGCGGGAGTGGTAGACTACGGAAACATCAGTGCGGTGCAGGATGACGCTGTCGATAGTGATTGTGACCTAGATGAATGGATCAGGTCTGCCGCTCCAGGAACTCAGCTTAGCAACTGGACATCAGAAAGGCTTATTTCAGTCACCTCTTTCGAAGAGTAATAATGTTTTGTTTCTGTTTTTTCTGTATTAAAGCACTATGCCTTGCCCGAGGCATAATGGCTCTTTGTAAGGGTTCATTTGTTCATTAACAAAATCATAAATAAAATTGACGTTTCACATTCATTCATGTTGTTCTCTGTCTTTCATTTTTACTTTTGTTTTTCAAAAAAAAGAAAGAAAAGTTTTAAAATGGCAATGTTTCTCATTTTCTCAAGTTGTTGCTAAAGCCTTGCATGAATCACCATTCATGCAGGTGCTCGTCATCGGATCTTATCAATGACGACCCTGTTATGGCTGAGTATGACTTCGAAAATCCAATTTATCAAGCCGATGAGGAAGGTGAAGAGGATTGCGATCTACCTGAAGAATTGGCCAGACTGCTTAAACAGGAGGAGAAGATGATTCAGTCGCACGAAGAAGATGTCGAAGTAATAAACCTGGGTACTGAAGAAGACAAGAAAGAAGTCAAGATTGGAGCTGCATTAGAAGAATCTGTCAAGACTCGTTTGATTGCTATGCTTCGAGAATATGTTGACGTCTTCGCATGGTCCTGCCAAGATATGCCTGGTTTAGATACTGACATTGTGGTACACAAGCTACCTCTCAGAGCAGATTGTCCTCCGGTAAAGCAGAAGTTGAGGCGCACGCGTCCAGACATGGCAATTAAAATAAAAGAAGAAGTGCAAAAACAGTTTGATGCTGGCTTCTTGTCCGTGACCAGTTATCCTCCGTGGGTTGCTAACATTGTGCCGGTTCCCAAGAAAGATGGAAAAGTCAGGATGTGTGTGGACTACAGGGATTTGAATAGGGCTAGCCCCAAAGATGACTCCCCTCTACCTCACATAGATGTACTAGTCGATAATACTGCTCAGTTTTCCGTGTTCTCCTTCATGGACGGATTCTCAGGCTATAATCAGATTAAGATGGCTCCCGAGGACATGGAAAAGACAACTTTCATCACTCCTTGGGGCACCTTTTGTTACAAGGTCATGCCATTTGGTTTGAAGAATGCAGGAGCTACCTATCAACGGGCAATGGTGACATTATTTCACGACATGATCCATCATGAAATTGAGGTTTATGTTGATGACATGATAGCAAAATCCCAGACGGAGGAAGAGCACTTGGTTAACCTAGAAAAATTGTTTGACAGGCTTCGGAAGTTCAGACTGAGGTTGAATCCGAATAAGTGTACCTTCGGGGTTTGTTCTGGCAAGTTACTCGGTTTCATTGTTAGTGAACGAGGAATTGAGGTTGATCCGGCTAAGGTTAAAGCTATCCAAGAAATGCCTGAGCCGAAGACTGAAAAGCAAGTGTGTGGCTTCTTAGGGAGACTAAACTACATTGCACGGTTAATTTCTCACCTAACGGCCACGTGTGAGCCCATCTTTAAGCTTCTGAGGAAGAATCAGGCCATCAAATGGAACGAAGACTGCCAGCAAGCCTTCGACCGAATCAAAGAATACTTGTTAGAACCGCCAATTCTTATGCCTCCAGTGCCAGGAAGACCTTTGATTATGTATCTTACTGTGCTTGAAGGATCAATTGGGTGTGTGCTGGGTCAGCAAGACGAGTCTGGTCGAAAATAGCACGCCATTTATTACCTTAGCAAAAAGTTTACCGATTGTGAGACGCGATACTCACTACTCGAGAAAACTTGCTGCGTTTTGGCATGGGCTGCTCGCCGACTAAGATAGTACATGCTGACTCACACTACTCTCTTAATTTCCAAGATGGATCCTGTGAAATACATCTTTGAGAAGCCGACTTTGACAGGAAGAGTGGCCCGTTGGAAGATGATACTAACGGAGTATGACATACAATACACTTCGCAAAAGGCAATCAAGGGGAGTGTGCTGTCAGAATACTTGGCCCAGCAGCCGATCGATGACTATCAACCCATGAGGTTTGAGTTTCCGGATGAGGACATCATGTTCCTCAAGTCTAAAGACTACGAAGAAACCACTTCCGGAGTAGGGGCCCGACCCTGAATCCAGATGGAAGTTGATGTTTGACGGGGCTGTAAACATGAATGGAAGTGGAGTGGTGTTGCACCCCAAAATTTTCCCTCACAAAAAAAGACACCTTATGAGGTTCACAAGGTTCACAAGACCTCTTATGAGATTAACAAGGTTCACAAGACCTCTTATGAGGTTCACAAGGTTTACAAAGTTCACAATTAGTCAGAAGATTTGACAATTCCCTCAGACAATGCATCCTCCTAAACAGGACATCCAAAACTAGGGTTTTGACTTTAATCAGGCTAAATGGACTTACAAGACTTCAAGTGAGCTTCATAGCATCTTATATGTGTTTAAGAATCCCCATGACAAGTTTCATAACTTTTCTCAAAGGTTTGCTCAGTCAGATGATCAGATAAGTCAAAATCAGTCAAAGTAGTTAAAAAGTCAAACTGAGGTCAACTGTGGTCAAACCAAAGTCAAAACTTCATGATTTTTTGCCAACATCAATTATATGAAGTAAAATTCATCATTTGATCAAGGGTTGATCATGATTCATCAAGAATGTTTCAGATCATCAAGAATCAGAGGTTTCTAAATTAGGGTTTCCTTAAGAAAAGTCAACTGAACTTTGACCAGCCATAACTTTCACATGCTTCATCAAATTTTTCCCATACAAATCTCATTTTGAAGGAAATTGAATTCTCTACAACTTTGTGTCTCACAAGCCAATCCCAAAAATGCTTCATTTGGAGGGTATGAGCTAAGACATTATAGGTCCTTTTAAAAGTCAACAAAAAGTCAACAACTTCAAAAGGGCATAACTTGAGAATGGTAAATGATATGGACATGAAGCCAATGGGGTTGGTTAGAGGACTCTCTAATCTTTCCAAAATGTCCAAGAACACCCTCATAGCATTAAAATTGAAGGATGTGTGCCCTTGCAAAGTTGGGAAATTTTTGGGTGGTTTATGAAGAAAATAGGGTCCTAAAACCAAATTCTTCCAAATGGGCTGAACTTTTTGTGACCCAAGGTGTTCCATGACATCATGCACGAAATTTATTTAATATTTTCATAATTTTATTTTATTTATTTTATTTATTTTATTTATTATGATTTTTTATATTAAAAATCATTTTAAATTCAAATAAAATATAAAATATGAAGATTTAAAATATATTTTGGTTCTAGAAAGTCATAAACCTTGATTGAATTAGATTGATATGAAAATTATGGTGATTGTCTTAAAATAGCAATGTTCTATCAAAAAATATTTGAATTTTAAGACATTATCTTTTTCAATCTTCAATGATCAAAAAGTCTAAAGAATGATCACATAGTTTGACCTAATTCCATTCACTATAAGTACATAAACATATCACAATGCATTGGGACGAATCTTCTGCCTCAAGAGTAAGTTTTGACATTCAAAAAAATCACCAAAAAACTTCAATTCAGATTCTTCATTACCAAGTGTTTCAAGGTATTTTAAGGACACTATCAGCTTCCTCAAGCATTCCTGAGTCGAAACCAATCATCATACACCTCTGAATCATGACATAATGCATAAACTGAATCATGTTCTTCAAGAAATTTTTGGTTTTCGATTCCATTAATTGGTTGGTTTTAAATTGTTTTTGATTGTTTAATGATGATTGTGATGAACCCTAGATTGATTCTGGGCTATTCAATTAAGTTTTCTATGCAGGTATTGAATTTCACCATGATTAGGGTTCACGGCCTCTTTTAGGGTTTCGTTGTTTAGGCAGGATAAATGAATTCTAAGGACATAGGATGATTGCAAATCTCATTAGGAACTCAATGGCATAACTAATTTTGTGAAATTTTGCTGTTTGGTTGAAGTTTGTGATTCGCAGGAATGAAAATCGCAGGTATATTCATGGAAGAATTCACAGGAAAATTTGCAGCGTCCAAGGAAGAAGATGAAGTTCTTGGCGCGTTTTCTGGAATTTAAATTTAATTTTAATATTTTATGAAGTTGTTTGTAACTTATTTCACAGATGCATGGTTAGCTCAGTTGGTTAGCGTGTGCGTGTTTGAGGCTGAGGGTCCTGGGTTCGAATCCCCCCAGGCCCTTTTATGTTGTTTTATTTTTGTTATGATTATTTACAGGAGAAGAAACAAAACCTGATGGTGCTCACTCCCTATCACATGCGTGCGCATAGCCCAGTGGATGGCTTCTTGGTCTACTAGGAACAAAGCCTAGGGCCTGGGTTCGAATCCCAGCCCCAGGTAAGTATTTTTATCATTTTTTTTCTTATTCTATTTTAAATTTTGTTTATATTATAATTAGTTTAATAAATAATAAAAAATGATAAAAAAGTAAAATGTTCATATTATGTTCTCATCTATAATTCAAAATCAGGTTAAAATTTAAATTTGATTAAAATTATTTAATATTTGTCTTATTGTATATATATATTATGTTATTTTGTATAAATAGGTTAATTACATTAAAACCTAGTTATTTTTATATTAAAACCTAATTATTTTCTAAAACCCTAAAAATATTTTTACAAAAACCTAATTATTTTTTATAAACCCTAATTGTAAATATTAATTTATTTGTTAATTATAAATTTTAATTTATTTATTTATAAACTTTAATTATGTGGATATTTTTATAATTTGTTTATAGTTATTATTTAATATAATTATTGTATGTAAATAATTTTAGATTATGCTTAAAATAATTAAAATTCTTAATTTAATTTTGTAAATATAATTTATTTTCTTAATATGTTTATAATAAACCTTATTTTTATAACATGTATATAATTTAAATTTTTCTAATAATTAGAATATAATATGAATTGTTTAAAAAATAATTATCCATAAAAAAAAAAAGTTGCACTTTTAAATTTATTATTATGTTAATTTCTTGATTTTGATTCTTATTAATTTTTACTAACCCCATTATTTATATATTATTTTTATTATTATTATTATTACTAACCCAAATTATTTATTATTATTTATATTGTTTATTTATTTAATTTGTCTTAATTATCATTATTATGTAATTGTATCTCTTATGTAATATTTGTAGTATTAATTTTTATTATTTATTTTAAATGCTATGGTTAGTAAAATAGGGAGTGAAATATGTTTGTATTTAAAAATTAATTTAGCTCATTAAAATTAAAAGATAAATATTTAAATTGGTACACTCACACACGTAAGTCGATCCTGGATCGCCATCTCACTTCTTAAGGGTTACCTCTCAAGTTGCCTAGACAAAAGGTCAAGTAGGGTGTATAAAGCAAAAGGTCCCTCATCTCATATCATCTAGTCCCTAAACAGATAAAAAGTTCAAGTCCCTTCGAATGTTGCCTTCGTAATGATCTTGTCCCTTTCGAATAAAGATGATAAGTCCCTTCGAATTGCTTATACACCCCACAGTTGCCTAAATAAACAGATGTCCCTTCACTTGTCCCACACATCCAAGGTAATGACTACCTATTCCTTAATAATAGGGATAGTCTTACCATTTAAAGGATATTTAAGAACATAAAAGACTTAATTTAGGGTAGGTTCCTCTTATGTACTTGCTCACTTTTCAAAAACATTTCAAAACACTTCACATATTCAAACAAATTTTCAAAACAAAGGCTTTATATATATCCGTACATGGATCATTATAAAGTACTTAAGGAAATTTCTAAACACACACTACATTTTTTTTAAAACATTTTAAAGTGAGCTAAGTAACTAAGAGCCCATGGATAACCATGGATGTAAAGGGTGCTAATACCTTCCCTTTACATAACCTACCCCCCGTACCCAAAAATCTTTTAAAAGGTCTTTCCTGTTCTTTTATGGCTTTCCTTTGGATAAAATAAAAGTCGGTGGCGACTCTTGCTATCCGCAACATTTAACTAAAGTCAGTTCTCCCACCGTGTTACAGAACTGGCGACTCTGCTGGGGAATTTGTAGCAGAGTGGTACCCTTAGGAATTAGATCACTTTAAATTTGTTTGCTTTGTTTGCTTTACTTTACTTGTTGGGTGCTCTTATGTGTGAAAGATCCTAACCCGGATCTAGTGTACCTTAGGTAAATGGCAATAGACCAAGGAAACTGTACGGCGTATACCGATATGGTTGATCTGGTGGCCATAGTTAGTGTGACTTCTTGGTTGGTGCTTATGTTCCTTAAGTAAGTTGAGGATAATATGAGGCTACCATATGTTGTCAATACACTAACTGACTTTTAGAACCCTAGTCATCCCATCTTGGCCTTTAGAAAGTAGTGAGATAACCGGCTTTGGTGAAGACTGAAGTTGGTTGATACTCGATGCTACGCTCATTGAGATTCTAAACTTGGAGGGTTTTGGTTGGCAAGTAAGTTGCCTACTGAACAACCACCCTTGTGAAGGATCAATGATATTGAGATCCCTTAGAACCTGGTTACTTTTGTAGGACAGGATGAACCAACTAACTTCAGGGGAGGGTACTTACCTTTGAACCTCATGCAAGCCTTCAAACCTAGGGCTATTGTGTGACTTGTTTGTGTGTGCCACATGTTTGTGATTGAACATAACATCATGACATCATCATGCATCATAAACATAGCATTTTCACTAACCATTTCAAGGACCAAAGGATTTATCTTTGTTCTTTGTTTCAGGTCATGGCTTCTGCTCGTAGAAACACTATCAGGATCAACTTTGTAGGCATACCTCCTAAGCTTAAGGAATTGGTTTCTCAAGTGTCTGAACACTCCCAGTTCATCAAGAGACATGGTCACCTATTGGATCTAGTCACTTCAGGGTTCAATGAAGACATGATGAGTGTTCTGTTTCAGTTCTTTGATCCTAAGCACCATTGCTTCACATTCCCCGACTATCAGTTGGTTCCTACGATGGAAGAGTTCTCTAAACTTCTGGGTATACCTGTACATGATCAGAAACCATTCGCAGGTTTGGAAAAGGAACCTAAACCTGAGGTTATTGCTGCAGCTCTACATCTGAAGAAGTCTGACATTGTTCTAGAAACGAGAAACGGAGTTAAGGGTGTTCTTGCTAAGGTGTTGATAGAGAAGGCTCAAGGGTTCTTGAAAGCTATGAGCTATGATACTTTTGAGGAGATCTTAGCCTTGTTGATTTATGGCTTAGTGTTGTTCCCCAATCCAGATCAGTTCGTAGACGTTCATGCCATCAACATATTTCTGAGTCACAACCCAGTGCCTACATTGCTTGGAGACATCCTACACTCTCTTCATACTCGTACTACAAAGGCACGAGGAACTCTGATGTGTTGCATACCTTTGCTATCTAGGTGGTTTATTTCTCACCTTCCTCGCTCAGTGATGAAGAATGAACAAGGGTTCAGGTGGTCTAAAAGGATCATGTCACTCTCTCATTCAAATATCCATTGGTGCTCCAGATCTATGGAGAATGTCACTATCATTGACCGTTGTGGGGAGTTTCCTAATGTGCCACTTCTAGGCATAAGAGGAGGCATTACCTACAATCCTTCCTTAGCTCTACGCCAGTTTGGTTACGCTCGGAGTGATGGTCCACATGACATGTTGATTCAGGGTATTGTGTTTGACTACGACAACGATCTGCAAGGTTACCGTCAGAGGTTCATACGAGCATGGGGAAAAGTGAACAAGGTTGACAACAAGACTCTGGAGCCTAAGTACACTATTCCTATGGAAGCTTATCTCAGATGGGTGCGATCTCGTGCTCAGACTCTCATGATGCCATATCCTGCTATCCTGCCAGTTACCATGGAACCTGTTGCTGAAGGAGATACTTCTTATACCATCCTTCACCCAGACATGCCTACTGACATGAAAGATTTACAGAGGTCCTGGATCCAGTTGAGGGAGCAAAGGGATACCTTCGAGGCTCATTACAAAGCAAGCCAAGAAAGAATCCTGGAACTAACAAAGCAACTTCACGAGGAACGGAATCTCAACTCATACCTCAACACAAAGAGGAAACGTCCATGGGAGACTTAAAACCCCATCTCTTGTATTTATTTCATTTTCTGTAAGCCCAAGAGGCAAAACAAATTTATTACTATTAAAAGTTTACCTTCTTGTTTGTTTAAGCAAATTTAAATCCTGCGGTCCTTGAAAACATTGCATACGCATTCACATATCATATCACTGCATCACAGGTTTATTGTGCACAGGTTTCTTATTTTCTCGCTGTTTATTTCAGCAATGGCTCTTAAGGAAACAGTTAAGGATCTCCAGGCACAAAATGCACAGTTCCAAGAGCTAATCCTGAACTTGTCTAAGGGGCAGGATGAATTGAAGACACTGCTGGCCAAGAAGACTAAGAAGAATAGAAGGTCAGGTGGCCTGATCAACATGGGAAGAAGGTTCAGAGGTCCTGTCAAGACCAAAAAACAGGTTGAAGATTATGAGTCTGAAGAGTCTGAGAAAGAGGGAGGCAGTCTCCACAACACAATGGGGGACTCTGATTCTGAAGCTAACTACTATCATGAGCCTAATGAAGATAAGTTCAAGATGCTGGTGGATAGAATGGATGCTATGGAATTGCAAAAGTCTTCTGGGCTGGATTTTGAAGACCTGAGTTTGATATCTGGGGTGGTTATACCTGTTGGTTTCAAGGTTCCTACTTTCGTAGTTTATGATGGTGTCTCTTGTCCCAAGCTGCATCTTAGATCTTATGTCAGGAGAATCCAACCTCATACTACTGATAAGAAGTTGTGGATCCATTTCTTCCAAGAGAGCTTATCTGGAGCTCAATTGGAATGGTACTATCAGTTAGAGAGTGTCAACATCCGTGATTGGAATGATCTTGCTGAAGCCTTTTATAAGCAATATCAATACAATGCTGATCTAGCCCCTACTCGCATGCAACTTCAGAGCAAGTCTATGGGTGCTAAAGAAAATTTCAAGGAGTATGCCCAGAAGTGGAGAGACTTGGCTGGAAGAGTGCAACCCCCTCTAACTGACAGGGAGTTAGTTGATATGTTCATGTGTACGTTGAATGGTCCTTTTTACAGTCATCTCATTGGAAGCTCATCATCTGGCTTCACTGAGTTGATAATGACAGGAGAGCGCGTAGAAAGTGGTACAAGGAGTGGCAAGATTCAAGTGGGTGCTTTTTCATCAGGTGCTGCAAAGAAGCCTCCCAGTGGGAAGAAAGAGGCAAATGCTGTTTATGGTCAACCTGATCGTAATAGAAGACATCAGTCTGTGAGTGCAGTTCATATCTCCAATCCAACTCCTACAACACCAGAGCAGCCACAGGGAAATCAACAGAGAGCTAGAAGGCAGTTCACTAAGATCAACATGTCAATGGCCCAAGCCTTGCAACACTTGTTGAAGGCTGAACTTATCACTCTGAAAGACCCTCCTCAGAATCCCAATGTTACCTCTCCCAGGTATAATCCTAATGCACGATGTGCATATCATTCGAATTGTCAGGGACATGATACCAATAGTTGCTGGGTATTGAAGAATAAGATTCAGGATATGATTGATGCTGGAGAAATTGAGTTTGACCCTCCGGGTACTCCAAATGTGATTACTGCTCCCATGCCAAATCATGAGAAGACTGTCAATGCCATCGATGAAGATTCACATATTTCCTCAGTTGCAGATTTGACTACACCATTGTCTGTTATTAAGAAGAAGTTGGTACAAGTTGGGTTCTTTCCAGGTTGTCGTGAAGATTGTGTCTATTGTGCCTATAAGCCGGATAGTTGCTGGAGGTTGAAGGACGGAATTCAACGCCTCATGAATAATTACACCATAGTATTTGAGAGGACACCACCTTCTGTGGAGAGTATGGTGAATCATATAACTAAAAGTGCGAAGGTTGAAGAGGTGGATATGGTTGATAAAGTGCCGGTAAGGATTACTTCCAAGGGACCTGTCAAAATCACTCATAAGGGCCCAATTAAGATTACTGCCGAAGGCCCTGTGAAGATTGTTGCTGAAGCTAGAGTGGCTCCTATGATCATTACCACTCCTGGTCCTATTCCGTATACTTCTGATAAAGCTGTGCCTTGGCATTATGGGTCCGATGTTTATATCCATGGTGTGAAGCAGGAACCCTTAGCTGATACGCCTGTTGTTGATGCGAACCTTGATGTTGATAATATTGCTGGATCTAGTAAGATCACACGAAGTGGAAGAGTTTTCTCTCCTCCAGTTACCTCCAAGAATACAATTACTCCAGCTACTACCTCCACCACTGATGCTCGGGGCAAAGGTCCTGTTATTGAACCTATACCAACTAATGTGCCAGCTGCTGATGATCTCTCTAAGCAGATGGAAGAAGTACTGAAGATCATTCGCAAGAGTGATTATGACATTGTTGACCAATTGGGGCATACTCCCTCCAAGATTTCTATGTTGTCTTTATTATTGTGCTCTGAGGCTCATGCCAAGGCCCTGATTAAATTTCTGAAGACTGCTCATGTACCAAATGAAATTTCTGTTGACCAGTTTGAAAATTGTGTCGCACACTTGACCTATGATAATGGGTTAGGTTTCTCCGATGCTGATTTGACTCCGGCCAAGAGGGATCATAACAGGGCTCTACATATCTCCATGGAATGCAGGGGCACTACCCTATCACATGTATTAATAGACAACGGTTCCTCTCTGAATGTGTTGCCCAAAGAAGTTCTGAATAAGCTTAGTCCCGAAGATGCTGTGTTAAAACCCAGTAATATAGTGGTGAAGGCTTTTGATGGCTCGAGAAGAGTGGTGCATGGAGAAATTGATCTCCCAATCAAAGTTGGTTCTCAGGTTTTCAATGCTACCTTTTATATAATGGATATTCGTCTGTCGTATTCTTGTTTGCTTGGGCGTCCCTGGATCCATGGGGCAGGTGTTGTAACCTCTACCTTACATCAAAAGCTGAGGTATCCAGTAGAGGGGAAGGTTGTTACTGTTTATGGAGAAGAAGGGTATATGATTAGCCATGTGAACACCTTTAAATATCTTGAAGTGGAAGGTGAATATGTTGAAACTCCGTGTCAGACATTTGAAGTGGTTCCTTGGATTGTTAATGATTATGAAGCTCCTCCTATTGTCAAGAAAGTTCCTGTGGTCACCAGAGTACCTCCTACAATGGCCTCCCTTAAAGATGCTAGAGCTGTGGTGGATAAAGGTGGTTGTACTATTTGGGGTCAGCTTCCTGACATCCCTTACAAGTCTGACAAATTTGGTTTGGGTTTCACTGCAGAGTCCCAGAAGGCTGTTCGTCGTGCTCATGCTGTTCGTATCACCAATCAGGGGATTATGAAAGATCAGATCAATGTTGTGGGTGACTATGATGAAGACTACAACTTGGATGCTTGGATTTTTCCTACTGGGGGTGCTGGACTCAATAACTGGAAAGCTGAAGATGTTATTCCTATCTCCTTTAGTCAGGAGTAAATACTATTACTGTGTTGTTACTTTTAAAGTTTGTAATTTCTTGAACAATTGAACTCTTAAACCTTGTGCCTTACCCGGGGCACAATGGTGTGCTTGTTACGGGATGTCATTTCATTTGCATACTTCATTCAATAAAAATCAGTGGACGTTTCGTTTTCTTAAATATGGTGTTCCTTGTCTCTCTTTTCCTTTATTTTTTTTATCAGCTATGTGTTCTTAACACACACCCACATCACTAAAATGCAGATCCTCATCCACTCTGGATCCTGTTGATAACAGTTCTACTATTGCCAATTATAATTTCGAGAATCCGATCTATCAAGCTGAAGATGGAAATGAGGACGATTGTGAAGTACCTGTAGAGCTTGCTAGGTTGTTACAACAAGAAGAGAAAGCTATACAGCCACATGAAGAGCCAGTCGAAGTTGTGAATTTGGGAACTGAAGATAACAGGAAAGAGGTCAAGATAGGGGCTGAATTGAAGGATAGTGTCAAGAACAGGTTGATTCAGATGTTACATGATTATGTGGAGATCTTTGCTTGGTCCTACAAAGATATGCCAGGTTTGGATACAGACATTGTGGTTCACCGTTTACCAGTGAAAGAATATTGTCGTCCAAAGAAGCAGAAGGTTCGTCGCATACATCCTGAAATGTCAGAGAAGATCAAAGCAGAGGTAATGAAACAGTTTGATGTAGGGTTCTTAGCTGTGACTTCTTATCCTCAGTGGGTTGCAAATGTGGTACCAGTGCCTAAGAAAGATGGTAAGGTACGTATGTGTGTGGATTACAGGGATTTGAACAAAGCCAGCCCCAAAGATGACTTTCCACTTCCTCATATTGATGTTCTGGTAGACAACACTGCTCAGCATAAGGTATTCTCTTTTATGGATGGTTTCTCTGGTTATAATCAGATCAAAATGGCACCTGAAGATATGGAGAAGACAACATTTGTTACACAGTGGGGCACTTTTTGTTATAAGGTGATGCCATTTGGTTTAAAGAATGCAGGGGCAACATATCAGCGTGCTATGGTGGCTTTGTTTCATGATATGATTCATCATGAGATAGAGGTGTATGTGGATGATATGATAGCTAGGTCCCAGAATGAAGAGCAACATCTTGATCATCTGCATAAGTTATTTGAGAGGTTGAAGAAATACAAGTTGAGATTGAACCCAAACAAGTGTACTTTTGGAGTTAGATCTGGTAAGCTCCTGGGTTTCATTGTCAGTGGAAAAGGTATTGAAGTGGATCCTGCAAAAGTAAAAGCTATACGAGAAATGCCAGCTCCCCGTACTGAGAAGGAAGTTAGAGGTTTCTTGGGACGATTGAATTACATTGCAAGATTTATTTCCCAATTAACTGCCATCTGTGAGCCAATCTTCAAGTTGTTGAAGAAAGATCAGGTGATGGAATGGAATGATGAGTGCCAGACTGCATTTGATGAAATCAAGAAATATCTGTTAGAACCTCCAATTTTGATGCCACCAGTTGATGGAAGACCCTTGATTATGTACTTAACAGTATTAGACAACTCGATAGGGTGTGTGTTGGGGCAACATGACGAGTCTGGTCGAAAAGAGCAGGCAATATACTACCTTAGCAAAAAGTTTACCGACTGTGAAACAAGATACTCACTGCTCGAGAAAACTTGATGCGCTTTGGCATGGGCTGCTCGCCGACTAAGACAATATATGTTGACTCATACTACCTTATTGATTTCGAAGATGGATCCAATCAAGTACATATTCGAGAAACCTGCTCTCTCCAGAAGAATTGCAAGATGGCAAATGATCTTGACAGAATATGACATACAGTATACTACTCAGAAGGCCATTAAAGGAAGTGTTGTAGCTGATCATTTGGCTCATCAAGCAGTGGATGATTACCAGTCAATGAGTTTTGAGTTCCCTGATGTAGACATTATGATTATTACCAAAGAACCTGGACAATATGACGGACCTGAACAAGGATCCCGATGGACTATGGTTTTTGATGGAGCTTCTAATGCACTTGGTAATGGTGTTGGTGTTGTGATCAGTTCCCCTGAAGGTTGTCATACCCCGATTACTGCAAGATTGTGTTTCTATTGTACCAATAACATGGCTGAGTATGAGGCATGTATCCTGGGTATCAAAGTTGCCATTGATATGAAGATTCAGTTCCTTGACGTGTATGGAGATTCAGCCCTGGTAGTAAGTCAGATCAAAGGAGATTGGGATACCAAGCATGATAATCTCATTCCATACAGAGAATATGTGTTGTCTTTGATCCCACATTTCAAAGAGATTACTTTTGGGCATATTCCACGAAGAGAGAATCAGTTGGCGGATGCTTTAGCTACCATGGCATCCATGTTTGAGATCAGCTGGGATGATGAAGCTCCCAAGATTACTATTGATAGATTTGAAAAGCCTGCATACTGCAATGAGATTGACACTGAAGAAGCAGAAGAGAAGCCTTGGTTCTATGAAGTGAAAAGATATCTTGAAGCTCAGGAGTTCCCTGAAGGGGCATCTGTCAAAGATAGGAAGTTTCTGAGGAGGTTTTCTGCTAAGTTCTTTTTGAGTAATGGGATTTTGTACAAGCGCAATCATGATTCAACTATGCTTCGTTGCGTGGATAAGAAGGAAGCAGCTGAGATTATGGAAGATATGCATGATGGGATCTTCGGCACTCATTCTAGTGGTCATACTATAGCAAAGAAGATTTTGAGAGCATGTTACTATTGGTCTACTATGGAAGCTGATTGCTATCAACACTCCAGAACATGTCACAAGTGTCAAATCTATGCTGATAAAGTACATGTACCTCCATCACCTTTGAATGTGTTGACTGCTCCTTGGCCTTTTGCCATGTGGGGCATTGATATGATTGGTGATATCAAGCCTATTGCTTCTAATGGGCATCGTTTCATCCTGGTTGCTATTGATTACTTCACGAAGTGGGTAGAGGCAGCTTCATTTGCATCTGTTACTAAGAATGTGGTGGCTCGATTCATTAAGAATAATCTCATATGTAGGTATGGCATCCCTGAAAGGATTATTACTGACAATGGCTCTAATATGAACAACACTATGATTACTGATCTCTGCACGCAGTTCAAGATTAAGCATCACAACTCTTCTCCGTATCGTCCAAAGATGAATGGGGCAGTAGAAGCTGCTAATAAGAACATTAAGAAGATTGTACAGAAGATGGTTGTTACTTACAAGGATTGGCATGAGATGTTACCGTTTGCTCTTCATGGTTATCGTACTACAATACGCACTTCAACAGGGGCAACCCCATTCTCTTTAGTATATGGTATAGAAGCAGTTCTGCCCATTGAAGTTCAGATTCCCTCCTTAAGAATTATGAAGGATGCAGGCTTGGATGAATATGAGTGGATTCAGACTCGACTTGACCAGATAAATTTGATTGATGAGAAGAGGTTGGCAGTAGTTTGTCATGGCCAGATGTACCAGAAACGAATGATCAAGGCTTTCAACAAGAAGGTTAAGCCAAAGGTATATCAGGCTGGTGATTTGGTAATCAAGCGTATCATATTACCACAGGGTGATCCTAGGGGCAAATGGACTCCTACATATGAAGGACCATTTGTAGTCAAGACAGTATTATCAGGAGGTGCCATGATACTCACTACTATGGACGGTGAAGACCTCCCACAGCCTGTAAACGCAGACATAGTTAAAAAATACTACGCATAAAAAGAGACCCGCTAGGTTGACTGGCCTAGGCAAAAATAAGGGCATCCCGGCGAACCAAAAAGGTTCGGGCAAAAATTAGGGATATATATAAAAAATGTACACCCGGCAAGTCGAAAACCTGAAAAGGCGGCTTGGGCAAAAAAGGGTATCCCGGTGGATTGAAAACTTGAAAGGGCAATCCAGGCAAAAGTTAGGGATTAAAGCGTATGACGATGTCTCGTTTGGATCACCCATGAAACTACGACCAGTTGTACTACTTACTCAAGTTCGAACAGATAAAGCTCAATTCAATCGTTTTCGTCTCGACAGTAGAAGATGAGATACTTGAAGATAATGGCAATAGTAGAATTGAAACTCAATAGGATTATTTCCCACATAGCTGATTTTCTTTGTTTTGTAAAATTTTTTACGACAAATTCCTCTTACTAGGATTTCTGTCTCCTTGTACAAACTCGCCTATGTATAGGTCACTTTGTGATATAAATAAAATTCCATCTTTGAATCCAGATTTACTCTTACCCTATTTACATAAGCGAAACGTCCATTGGTTGTGTTTGAATGTATGTATGTTTTTGAATATGATTGATGTTTACCAGAAATGCATAAAATACTTAATATGATTGATGTTTACCAGAAATGCATGAAAATGCAGTAATAGTATTTACTAAGGACGAACGGGGGAAGGAATTCAACGAAGCTTCGCTGGTTCATCCCTACAAGACAACTACAAGTCCCCCGGTAGGGCAAATCCATCTTCATGAGTACTTCGAGTCACATCTCCCCTGGAATTTATATCCATCTCTTTTATCCTCATACGGATAGTCGAGAATTTATTTTTTCCAATAGAAGTACGATGAACGAAGATGGGAGGTTATGAATACCTACTATCAAACGAAGACGGGAGGTTATGAATACCTACTATCGAACGAAGACGGGAGGTTATATCTACTATCGAACGAAGACGGGAGGTTATGAATACCTACTATCGAACGAAGACGGGAGCTTATGAATACCTACTATCGAACGAAGACGGGAAGTTATGAATACTATATTATCAAATGAGACGGGAACAAGTTCCTCATATTCTTCAACAACAAATCGGGATTTATTTTCCCTGGCCAGCAGTTGTTATACGAAGATATCAGGACGCTGCAAGCTGCATGATGCATACATACATCATTTACATCATACCATAACATACATATGCATAAATATATAATACATTACTTAAGTGCATCATATTATACATGCATACATAATGTATAAATTAATATTATCATACAGAATGTTATAATCTTGTTTTTTTCAGATTAATTCTCCAGCAGATAAACTGCATCAACAACTTGTGACCTTGGGTCGTTGTTTATCTTCCCAAAGGTTACTTCATACCTCAGGACATTGTTTATCCTCCTGAAAGCTATCATTTCCTCAGGACGTTGTTTATCCTCCTGAAAGCTATCATGACCTTGGGCCGTTGTTTATCTTCCCAAAGGTTACCTCATTATCATGGGACGTCGTTTATCTTCCCGAAGGCTATTTTGAGACGTCGTTTATCTTCTCAAAAACCATATCATGACTATTGGGCCGTTGTTTATCCTCCCAAAAGTTATGTTTATACCTCAGGACATTGTTTATCCTCCTGAAAGCTATCATTATACCTCAGGACGTTGTTTATCCTCCTGAAAGCTACCATGACTTTGGGCCGTTGTTTATCCTCCCAAAAAGTTATACTTATACCTCAGGACGTTGTTTATCCTCCTGAAAGCTATCATGACTTTGGGCTGTTGTTTATCCTCCCAAAAGTTATACTTATACTTCAGGACGTTGTTTATCCTCCTGAAAGCTATCATTATATCTTCATATTTTGGACTGCTTTATCCTCCAAGAGATGTATTTGAAGAACTTTTCTCCAAGTGGCATCTTTAAGCCCACTCAAGCATATACAACTAGTCATCAGTATCACTCTACGCACCGGTGAGTGCAAATTTTTGGGTTTTTGTGTTCAATCCCCTTCAACCTTCCAGGTCACGACTGGCACATATACCAATCTAACCCCTCAGGTTTCAGAAAATTGAATAGGGGCAGCTGTTGCACCCCAAAATTTGCCCTCACAAAACAAGACACCTTATGAGGTTCATAAGGTTCACAGGACCTCTTATGAGATTCACAAGGTTCACAAGACCTCTTATGAGGTTCACAAGGTTTACAAAGTTCACAATTAGTCAGAAGATTTGACAATTCCCTCAGACAATGCATCCTCCTAAACAGGACATCCAAAACTAGAGTTTTGACTTTAATCAAGCTAAATGGACTTCCAAGACTTCAAGTGAGCTTCATAGCATCTTATATGTGTTTAAGAATCCCCATGACAAGTTTCAGAACTTTTCTCAAAGGTTTGCTCAGTCAGATGATCAGATAAGTCAAAATCAGTCAAAGTAGTTAAAAAGTCAAACTGAGGTCAACTGTGGTCAAACCAAAGTCAAAATTCATGATTTTTTGCCAACATCAAGTATATGAAGTAAAATTCATCATTTGATCAAGGGTTGATCATGATTCATCAAGAATATTTCAGATCATCAAGAATCAGAGGTTTCTAAATTAGGGTTTCCTTAAGAAAAGTCAACTGAACTTTGACTAGCCATAACTTTAACATGCTTCATCAAATTTTTCCCATCCAAATCTCATTTTTAAGGAAATTTAATTCTCTACAACTTTGTGTCTCACAAGCCAAGCCCAAAAATGCTTCATTTGGAGGGTATGAGCTAAGACATTATAGGTCCTTTTAAAAGTCAACAAAAAGTCAACAACTTCAAAAGGGCATAACTTGAGAATGGTAAATGATATGGACATGAAACCAATGGGGTTGGTTAGAGGACTCTCTAAGTTTTCCAAAATGTCCAAGAACACCCTCATAGCATTAAAATTGAAGGATGTGTGCCCTTGCAAAGTTGGGAAATTTTTGGGTGGTTTATGAAGAAAATAGGGTCCTAAAACCAAATTCTTCCAAATGGGCTGAACTTTTTGTGACCCAAGGTGTTCCATGACATCATGCACGAAATTTATTTAATATTTTCATAATTTTATTTTATTTATTTTATTTATTTTATTTATTATGATTTTTTATATTAAAAATCATTTTAAATTCAAATAAAATATAAAATATGAAGATTTAAAATATATTTTGGTTCTAGAAAGTCATAAACCTTGATTGAATTAGATTGATATGAAAATTATGGTGATTGTCTTAAAATAGCAATGTTCTATCAAAAAATATTTGAATTTTAAGACATTATCTTTTTCAATCTTCAATGATCAAAAAGTCCAAGAATGATCACATATTTTGACCTAATTCCATTCACTATAAGTACATAAACATATCACAATGCATTGGGACGAATCTTCTGCCTCAAGAGTAAGTTTTGACATTCAAAAAAATCACCAAAAAACTTCAATTCGGATTCTTCATTACCAAGTGTTTCAAGGTATTTTAAGGACACTATCAGCTTCCTCAAGCATTCCTGAGTCGAAACCAATCATCATACACCTCTGAATCATGACATAATGCATAAACCGAATTATGTTCTTCAAGAAATTTTTGATTTTCGATTCCATTAATTGGCTGGTTTTAAATTGTTTTTGATTGTTTAATGATGATTGTGATGAACCCTAGATTGATTCTGGGCTATTCAATTAAGTTTTCTATGCAGGTATTGAATTTCACCATGATTAGGGTTCACGGCCTCTTTTAGGGTTTCGTTGTTTAGGCAGGATAAATGAATTCTAAGGACATAAGACGATTTCAAATCTCATTAGGAACTCAATGGCATAACTAATTTTGTGAAATTTTGCTGTTTGGTTGAAGTTTGTGATTCGCAGGAATGAAAATCGCAGGTATATTCATGGAAGAATTCGCAGGAAAATTTGCAGCGTCCAAGGAAGAAGATGAAGTTCTTGGCGCATTTTCTGGAATTTAAATTTAATTTTAATATTTTATGAAGTTGTTTGTAACTTATTTCACAGATGCATGGTTAGCTCAGTTGGTTAGCGTGTGCGCGTTTGAGGCTGAGGGTCCTGGGTTCGAATCCCCCCAGGCCCTTTTATGTTGTTTTATTTTTGTTATGATTATTTACAGGAGAAGAAACAAAACCTGATGGTGCTCACTCCCTATCACATGCGTGCGCATAGCCCAGTGGATGGCTTCTTGGTCTACTAGGAACAAAGCCTAGGGCCTGGGTTCAAATCCCAACCCCAGGTAAGTATTTTTATCATTTTTTTTCTTATTCTATTTTAAATTTTGTTTATATTATAATTAGTTTAATAAATTATAAAAAATGATAAAAAGTAAAATGTTCATATTATGTTCTCATCTATAATTCAAAATCAGGTTAAAATTTAAATTTGATTAAAATTATTTAATATTTATCTTATTGTATATATATATATATATTATGTTATTTTGTATAAATAGGTTAATTACATTAAAACCTAGTTATTTTTATATTAAAACCTAATTATTTTCTAAAACCCTAAAAATATTTTTACAAAAACCTAATTATTTTTTATAAACCCTAATTGTAAATATTAATTTATTTGTTAATTATAAATTTTAATTTATTTATTTATAAACTTTAATTATGTGGATATTTTTATAATTTGTTTATAGTTATTATTTAATATAATTATTGTATGTAAATAATTTTAGATTATGCTTAAAATAATTAAAACTCTTAATTTAATTTTGTAAATATAATTTATTTTCATAATATGTTTATAATAAACCTTATTTTTATAACATGTATATAATTTAAATTTTTCTAATAATTAGAATATAATATGAATTGTTCAAAAAATAATTATCCATAAAAAAAAAGTTGCACTTTTAAATTTATTATTATGTTAATTTCTTGATTTTGATTCTTACTAATTTTTACTAACCCCATTATTTATATATTATTTTTATTATTATTATTATTACTAACCCAAATTATTTATTATTATTTATATTGTTTATTTATTTAATTTGTCTTAATTATCATTATTATGTAATTGTATCTCTTATGTAATATTTGTAGTATTAATTTTTTTATTTATTTTAAATGCTATGGTTAGTAAAATAGGGAGTGAAATATGTTTGTATTTAAAAATTAATTTAGCTCATTAAAATTAAAAGATAAATATTTAAATTGGTACACTCACACACGTAAGTCGATCCTGGATCGCCATCTCACTTCTTAAGGGTTACCTCTCAAGTTGCCTAGACAAAAGGTCAAGTAGGGTGTATAAAGCAAAAGGTCCCTCATCTCATATCATCTAGTCCCTAAATAGATAAAAAGATCAAGTCCCTTCGAATGTTGCCTTCGTAATGATCTTGTCCCTTTCGAATAAAGATGATAAGTCCCTTCGAATTGCTTATACACCCCACAGTTGCCTAAATAAACAAATGTCTCTTCACTTGTCCCACACATCCAAGGTAATGACTACCTATTCCTTAATAATAGGGATAGTCTTACCATTTAAAGGATATTTAAGAACATAAAAGACTTAATTTAGGGTAGGTTCCTCTTATGTACTTGCTCACTTTTCAAAAACATTTCAAAACACTTCACATATTCAAACAAATTTTCAAAACAAAGGCTTTATATATATCCGTACATGGATCATTATAAAGTACTTAAGGAAATTTCTAAACATACACTACATTTTTTTAAAAAACATTTTAAAGTGAGCTAAGTAACTAAGAGCCCATGGATAACCATGGATGTAAAGGGTGCTAATACCTTCCCTTTACATAACCTACCCCCGGACCCAAAAATCTTTTAAAAGGTCTTTCCTGTTCTTTTATGTCTTTCCTTTGGATAAAATAAAAGTCGGTGGCGACTCTTGCTATCCACAACATTTAACTAAAGTCAGTTCTCCCACCGTGTTACAAGTGGGTGCTGTTATTGTCTCGCCAGAAGGGGTTCACACACCTTTAGCCGCTCGGTTGACTTTCGAATGCACTAAAAATGAGGCGGAGTATGAAGCTTGTATCATGGGGATCGAAGAGGCAATAGACTTGCGAGTCAAGAACCTTGAGATCTTCGGAGATTCTGCTTTGGTGGTAAATCAAGTCAATGGCAAATGGCTGGTTCATCAAGCTCGTTTGATTTCTTACAGAGATTATGTCAGGAGACTGTTAACTTTCTTTACCAAAGTCAAGTTGAGCTATGTTCCTAGAGACGAAAACTAGTTCGCCGATGCTCTCGCAACTTTGTTGTCCATGATTAAAGTTTGTCAAGAGAATTTCGTGCCTCGAATTTCGATCTCCCGTCTTGAAAGACCTGCTTATGTCTTTGTAGTTGATGATGGTGAAGATAACAAGCCTTGGTACCATGACATTAAACAATTCCTGAAGGCTCAAGAATACCCGGCTGGGGCATCTAGTAAGGATAAGAAGACCCTTAGAAGACTGGCAGGAGGTTTCTTCTTGAATCAAGATGGTGTGCTGTACAAACGGAACTTCGACATGGTGCTGCTCAGATGCGTGGATAGACACGAAGCAGACATGTTAATGCAGGAGGTTCACGAAGGCTCCTTCGGTACCCATGCTGGAGGACATGCCATGGCCAAGAAATTGTTGAGATCGGGATACTATTGGATTACCATGGAATCTGATTGTTGTAAATACTCCCGTAAATGCCATAAGTGTCAAATTTATGCCGACAAGGTCCATGTGCCTCCGAATCCGTTGAGTGTCATGTCTTCACCATGGCCGTTCGCTATGTGGGGCATCAATATGATTGGAAATATTGAGCCAACAACTTCTAATGGTCATCGCTTCATCCTAGTCGCTATTGATTATTTCACGAAGTGGGTTGAAGTGGCATCATACACCAATGTCACTAAACAAGTGGTCGCCCGATTTATTAAGCGGGACATCATCTGCCGATACGGAGTTCCTGAAAGGATCATTACTGATAATGGTTCTAATCTCAACAACAAGATGATGGCTGACTTGTGTCGAGACTTTAAAATAGAACACCACAATTCTTCTCCATATCGTCCGAAGATGAATGGCGCCGTCGAGGCGGCTAATAAAAACATCAAGAAGATTGTGCAGAAGATGGTTGTGACGTACAAAGACTGGCATGAGATGTTACCATTTGCGTTGCATGGGTACAGAACATCAGTACGCACTTCAACTGGGGCAACTCCATTCTCATTGGTATATGGTATGGAGGCAGTCCTACCAATCGAAGTGGAAATCCCCTCGTTGAGGTTGATGATGGATGTCAAGCTAGATGAAGCTGAGTGGCTCCGATACATATATAATCAATTGAGCCTCATTGAAGAGAAGCGTCTAGCAGCTGTATGCCGTGGACAGTTGTATCAGCGACGAATGAAGCAGGCTTTTGACAAGAAGGTGCGACCACAGAGGTACACGCCAGGAGATTTAGTGCTGAAAAGGATTCTTCCTCCTCTCAACGATCACAGTGGCAAGTGGACACCCAACTATGAAGGACCGTTCGTGGTTAAGAAGGTTTTCTCAGGCGGAGCCTTAATGTTGACAACCATGGACGGAGAAGACTTCCAATCCCCTGTCAACGCAGACGCAGTAAGAAAATACTTCGTGTAAAAAGGACCCGCTGGATAAAAACAGAATAAAGATCCAGGCAAAAATGGGCATCCCAGCGAGCCAAAAAAAGAATAAAAGGCTCGGGCAAAAGTTAGGGAAATCTTGAAAAAAAATGTACACCCGCTGAGTTGAAAAGCCACATCGGACAACTCAGGCAAAAAAGGGTATCCCGGTGGATTGAAAACCTGAAAGGGCGACCCACGCAAAAGATGGATTAACACGAACGACTGCGATCTGCGAGATCCGTGACCTACCTACAGTTGAGGCTATCATAAGGGTTGAAGATCAGTTCACTTACTTTTTCTCAAGAGGCAGAGCGAGCGGAGCGTCTTGAAGACATACAAGTCATAACTGGGTTGAGACTTGATGAAACTCACTTCTCACATTGCCAATAGGATAGTTTGTTTTTCTTTTTAGTTGTTCCCTCATTCCAGGGAACTGCTTCCTTTGTATCGCCTATTCAGGGCCACCTTTCCAAATCAATAAGAATTCAACTTCAGTCAATTTGACTACTTTGCTTCTTTGTTTTTGCTTTTTCTCATCTAGCACTGATTGAATGTGAAAACGTCTAGCAAATTGTGACTTGCATTGTGTTGTGAACATTTGAATGCTTTCTAACTCGTGCAGGAGAATAGAAACATTTAATACAACTCTGAAAGGGTGTCGAGATGCCCAGATAACAATTCATGCTATGAGCATGGGGAAAGCGGGTCCCAAACTAACTCTCTATGTTGCATGTACTATCGATTATGTTCATGCAGGTACAGGTACTGGTGTTGCTAACAAAGCTAACAACTATTATCTAGGAGGGACATTCCCTTTTTGTTTAAACATAAACAGGTGTCTCCCAGGGTGTCTCCAATCACCCCCAGCCATGTGGAAGTTGAAATTTCACTCAACAAGGTAGCAGAGAGTGAGTGTCATCCCCAAGCAGAAGTTTCCCTTCAGACAGGGGCAATTCTCAGCAGTATAAGGAGTGTTTTGCCTCCCCAGCAGTTGCTTCCTCAGCAATATCATGCCTTTGGTTCCCAACCAAGTCAGGAGGTCCCCACTTCCCCACCAGGGTACAAGAAGAGTTCATCTCCAGCAGGGTCTTGGCACTCCAATCTCAAAGTCCAATTTATTTTTGGCAGTGGCGGCTGTTCAGAGCCGGTGTATCATTGACAGCATTCCCCGCAGAGTTGTCTCCTCCTCATCAGGATTAACTAGATCAATGCAGTGATCATCAGTTCCTCCCCAGTCAAGCCATCTGGGATACCTGCAGTCTTCTTGTCAGAAGATCTCTTTGCATTTGCATACGCATAATCATCATTACATTTGCATCTTCCAAAGCGTAACATTTCCATCGTCATGGAGCATTACGCCATAAATCCAAACGTATGCATGCCAGCATGGGCCAGTTTTGAGGTATATTACATACGACCTATAATATCTTCTCAACCTGAAGTACTCCACACAGAGGAAACCAACATCATTTTTCTGACATCCTTGTATTTTCAAGTCAATGTTGGTCATTTATTCCGCGTCTTGTTTGGTACAGCAGTCGCGTCGCAGGTTCCCGTTTTGTACAATGGTCCTGTTTGCTTGGGCTCTCGTTTATGTACAACGATCCTATTCCATCTTGTCTTATTTTCTTTGTTTCTAGTTACCGCCTGCGGCCGGTATACCTTTGCGTCTCCATTCGAGGATGGTTTCGTGTTAGATCCGAGGATCTTTTGATTTGTCATTCGAGGATGACATTTCTTTTCTTCAAGTCCTTCTGCGGTTGGTATTGTTGTTGTGGCTATTATTCGAGGATAGTAATTCACTTTTTGAGCTTATTGATCGAGGTCAGTTTGTCTCTTTTGCAAAGTCTGTCTGAGGTCAGCTTTGTGTTTGATTATCAGTCGAGGCTGGTATACCTTTGCGTCTCCATTCGAGGATGGTTTCGTGTTAGATCCGAGGATCTTTTGATTTGTCATTCGAGGATGGCATTTCTTTTCTTCAAGTCCTTCTGCGGTTGGTCTTGTTGTTGTGGCTATTATTCGAGGGTAGTAGTTCACTTTTTGAGCTTATTGATCGAGGTCAGTTTGTCTCTTTTGCAAAGTCTGTCTGAGGTCAGATTTGTGTTTGGTTATCAGTCGAGGCTGGTATACCTTTGCATCTCGGTTTCGTGTTAGATCCGAGGATCTTTTGGATGGTCATTCGAGGATGGCATTTCTTTTCTTCAAGTCCTTCCGAGGTTGGTCTTGTTGTTGTGGCTATTATTCGAGGATAGTAGTTCACTTTTTCGAGCTTATTGATCGAGGTCAATTTGTCTCTTTTGCAAAGTCTGTCTGAGGTCAGCTTTGTGTTTGGTTATCAGTCGAGGCTGGTATACCTTTGCGTCTCCATTCGAGGATGGTTTCGTGTTAGATCCGAGGATCTTTTGATTTGTCATTCGAGGATGGAATTTCTTTTCTTCAAGTCCTTCTGCGGTTGGTCTTGTTTGTTTTGTTGTGGCTATTATTCGAGGATGGTAGTCCACTTTTTTGAGCTTATTGATTGAGGTCAGTTCGTCTCGTTTGCAAAGTCTGTCTGAGGTCAGTCTTTTTTGTTGATGGTTATCGCCTGCGACCGGTATACCATTATGTCTCTATTCTAGGATGGTTTTAGTGTTGGATCCGAGGATCCCGTGTGAGTGGTCAATCGAGGATGGCATTCTTCCCAGCATATTTCCGCCTGGTTCTATTTTCGCTACCTATTCAGAGGTCAAAACCAAAAAATATATAAATAAATAAATGGGCAGATGGCATTTCTGTTGCCCTCAGTGTGCAAATTTTTCAGGTTTTATTCGAGTATTCAATCACTTCATACCTTGAACGTCTAAAAGTTGTTGCAATTATCCGTTCAGGTCTGCAGTTGATTGAATAGGGGCAGCTGTAATACCTCAAAATTTTCCCTCATTTCTTTTTATCTTAATTGGCTTATCGTTTCGCATTCCTCACTAGGTCATTAACATCATAATAGTGCATTTCATGGATTCATAGGGCATGTGATCAAGGCCTTGGGAAATTAGGGTGTCGTACCTTATCCGTATCTGTCAGGGATTTAAATGATGGAGAATATTCACTGGACAATGTGGTTGTTCAGTTATGTTTCGACTCAGATGGGAGTTTGACCTAATTATAATCAAACTATCAAACTATTGTTGCAACTGCAGGGTTATTTTGGCCGTTGGTCTATTTCTTAGACAATGCATATTCAAAGTTCAGGTTGTCGTGTGTTGAGACTCATCAGTTTATCAAGCAGTGTTTCGTGTGAAGTTTGGTTTGAATCTTCAGTTTATCAGTGACTCATCTGGATTCGAATGGTCATGGCATGTTTCAGACGATTCAAAAGGGTGTGACTAATCTGGAAAATTATTCAGTGGTTCAGAAGTGGTCGTGTTCATAGGCTTGTGGAAAGAATTCAAAATAGGCTTTGGGCTAAAATCGAGTTTTCATATCCATTCATTGCTTTGTTCTCATTTTCATAAACCATTCCTGATTATTCCATTCCACTTTCATTTTTTCAATTTGTTTTCGTTAATCCATTTTTTAATCTTTGTCCATGTCCAATTACCCATATAATTCTCTTTTTATAAATTCCATTTTTGTCAATATTCATAACTATCACATTTACCGCAAATTCATTCCATTTGCTTTTAAACTCATCTATTCTCTTTTACAACCATAAGCCCATTATGATTAAAGTTCACATTTTTGTTGGCCTATTTAAAGCCCATTAGCCGTATCTCATACAAGCCTAGTTTCCATTCAATTCTATTGTCAATAATCCTTCCACATTTTAAATCCACATTTTTTTTACGACTAGCCATTTCATCTTCTAATTCACTAATATTCATTTTGTCATGTCATTAATTCATATACATTTAATTAGGATCAATTCTATTCAATTTCTTTTCTTTCTTCTTTTTTTTTTAAATCCAAGTCATCTAAAAGGTAGGATATTGAACATGTCTAGGTTTGATAAATATAGTATTCGCATGATTTTGTCGTGTTGATTGGTATTAGTGAGGTGAATATTGATCTATTACAACATCCTCAAGTTGACTTATGGGAGAAATGCTAATGCAATTGGAGTGAGAAGTTGTCATGGTGGGGGTCGGAATCAAGTTGACCCACATTAAGAGCCCACTTACATCAATACATTGGATAACATAAAGTCATAATTTTCAATGAAAAAGGGAAGAAACTTTGATCCACATGGAGGAGGTTCAACATTTTTTTCTTTCTTAACAAGAATGGAGTTTCACTATATTCCCTCTCCCTCTCAATCCAATTACAACCAAAACACCAACAAAGATAACGAAAATGTCACGCAAAAAAAAAAGGTTCAGTTAGTTACAGAATAAAACTGTTCCAGAAAAATTCAACAGAAATAGATTACAAAGAAGCTCATAGAAAACTTCAGCATGGAATTAGCTGAGAGAGCTGTTACAAATACAATAAAAATACAAAAAGAATCAGTGGCAATCACCACCCAATAGAAAACTTCAGCATCTCCTTTCAAAACTCTGCATCAATCATCAGCAACTTCTCAACTGAACATTAATAGAAAATTCTGAGAGAAAACTTCTTCAATAACTAGAATTCATCTTCTTTATCATCGCTTCAAAACTCTGCATTCAATCTTCAAGCTACAACTAACATCACAATTCTGAATCCCTTCTTCTCTTTTCAATCACATTTCCTCAATCTTCATGAAAGCCAGGCCCTGCATAAACCGTGCAAAAACGAAAAACAAATTGAATCCTAAATTTCACAGCTATAACAAAAAGGGCAATTGTAAACCGTCATCAATCTTAATCCACTAACAGAATTTGGGGGGGGGAGACATCAGTCCAGAAGAAAGAGCAATAACCAAAATCAGTTAAAAAACTATAACAAACTCAAAATTCAGAACAACAAAAACAGAAATTCCAACTGAATTGATAACTGAATTTACCTGAGGGAAGGTTCCAGAAACTGGATTCATCTCTATATATCAGGATCAAATCTTTCAATCCTTTTTTTCTTCACGATTTTTTTTCTTCTTCCACGATTTCCCAAACACTTCATTTCATTTCTCTCAGCCTCTGCCAATCTTCATCTACTTCTCCATCAACATTCTCTTCCATTCTTCACCATTCTCTTCACCATAATTCCAGCCTCTTCCAAATCCTTCTTCTACACACAACTTCACTCCTTCAACCGCAACCTTCAACTTCTTCTCAAATCCTCTGCAATGTTCTTCCCTAATCTCTCCTCCCCGTCAAAAATAGCAACCATCATCAATGAGACTGCATCATGATTGCTGCAAGCCGCAAAGAAGAATGAGGGATCAACACCGTGATTCATGAATCCGTCAACAACATTATAACTCCTGCAAATCAGGGATATTTCAGAGTCTATTACAAGGAAAAGAACGGAAAAAGGATCGCGAGTCTAAGGTTTACACTTGAACTATATTCGGGAGATTTGTAATCTACCTTCAATCGTGGATCACACAGCACTTACGGTTGCCACCGAAACCGTCACGGAGTCGATAATCTTTTGTGATTTGCGTTGTTCAACACCATCGTCTTCGATCAACCTTCACCAATCATTGGAAAAAAGAACCTTCGATCATGCGGCTTAACTTCATCACTTCGCAAGTCTTTGTCAAGATTGCAACAAGGATCAACACCTACAATATTCAGAGGGTTAGAAGAAACAAAAGAGGAAGATAAAGACCGCGCGGCAGAGGAAGAAGATCAAAGCATTTGTGTGTTCCCTCGCGTGAGTTCGACTTCGCCGTGTCACTTTCGTTCACCTTCATCGCACGAATTCGTCATCATCTGCGTCACCTCAACGATCACGACGGAAACAATTCAAGGTGTGAATTTTATTTATCGCAACTCCCTTTTCTCTGAGTTCTTGGAGGTCCTCAGTTTATAGATTTAGGTTGAATTAGTTTTGGATCCGAGACGAGGTGGGAAAGATGGTGAAGATTCGTTAGAATATTAGAGAGGAGGGTTGGAGAAGTGGCGGTGACGGCGGTTAGGGTTTCGGTCGAAGAAGGAAGAAGGTGAAGGTGGCGGCGGCGAAGGGGGGAAGGAGAGAGCTAGGGTTTATGTGTTGCAATTTTGATTCCTTAGTGTTATCAGATTTTATGTTGGTTAATTAAGAGGTTGGTTGTTTTATTAATATTTCGAAAATGTACATTAATGAGGATATTAGGAATTAATAACAATAAAGAAACATTAATTCGCTGCTAATTCCCCCATAAAAAGCCATTAAGGAAAATCTGAGAGGATAAGAGGGATAAGATTTTTGAGATTCTGGCCACACCGGCGGTGACACGTGTCACCGTCCGGTTGGCTTTTGGTGCGGCTGATCAAACGCACGTTGTCCACCATAGCTTCCATGGTCCTATGTGCCATAAACCGTGCGATGAGAATACCAAAGGAAGGATTAGATCAAGTGGCCCAGATGAAAGTCAACAGAATTGACTGGGGACCATGCCATGCACCCTCATAGGGCCTATGTTTTGGGCCCAATTCTTTGATGTTCACACCTCCTCTTTTAGGCCCATATTAGAAAAACAACTATAAAAATACTTCTCTGAACCCCCCTTTCATTTATTTTAGGATTTTAAATTTTAGCTTAGTATAGTTTAGGATAAATCAAATAAAAATAGTAAAAAGTATTATAAAATTTCACAAAAAATCAAGTAGCTTGATAATTTCCATTAGAAATTTTTGGCATTTTATTTTTCTGAATTTGGTTATTTTTTGATTTTATTCTGATTTTTCTTTTAATTAGCATTTTATGAATTTCTTTTAACTGTATATGATTTTGTTCATTTTATTTTTTAACCTTCCAGTAGGATTTTTGACCCATTCTTTTTTCTATGTTTAGAGGACTAATAATAGAACTTAGGATATTTTTTGGTAGATTTTTAGGCCATTTTATCCACTGTTTTAGTAGCTTAATCCATGGAAAATAGTAGTTAATCCTTAAGTAGATTTAAGTGATTTTTAGACATAGTTAACTTATGATTTTTTAGGATATTTTTTAGCACAATGTAATAATCAGTTTTAGCACCCTATAGAATTAATTTCATAATTTTTCCAGGACTTTTAATATTTTTAGTGTATTAATCTTTAGGCTAGTTGTACATGTAAAATCCACTTAGTTTAGTTTAGGATATTATGCTCCATTAAGAAATAGTTTAATTAGGTTTAATCTTAGGATTTTAAAATGACTTAGTATAGTTTAGGTACTGATTTTTAGAATGATAATATTAGATAGTTCCCTTAGTTTTAGGACTTAGGCTTAGTATTTTTAATAAATAGATTTAAGTGAAGTTTAGGCTTGTTTTTGGTTTTATACCTTAAAATGTATTTTTTAGAATTTTATTTCTTATTTCCATTTTTAATGCTTTGCCTTATTATTTGATTTTTTTTCACTTGAATAGGTTTCCCCATTGTTCTTAGAATCAACTTATCTTCCTTAGGAAGTAAGCTGCATTCTATTAGTTTTAGGTGCTTTTTCCATTAGGCTTAGAAACCTCATTAACCATAGGATCCCCTTTGTATATAAACGAAAATTAGGGTGTGTCTTAGTTCCCATTAGATTTTCCCTTTTCCAACTTGAGTCTTTCTTTCTCATCTCATGAAGAAAATAATAAAACATCTAAGGATAAACCGAACAATCTTGTATGACACGAGACTTTGTTGCGGAGTGTTTATACGTGTCCTGTTTCGGGGCGAGGTGTAAATGCTTTCCGTGATGGATATGTCTTAGTACAAGACAGTTCACAAACAAAATTCAAAACACTTCTCTTAAAAGACAAAAAACAAATAACAAGCGACTATCCTGCGGGAACTTCTCTTCTCATCTCATTCACTCACAACGCGAACTCGCGACGACTTGTCACACATGCAAGACGGTAAACGCACTCGTACCAGACGAGCCTGCAACACCTGAGCATAGACATACGCAGTTCCATTCATAAAAAACACAAACAAATAGTTCCCGCCTTAGTTAGGCGAACTACGTCGACTCTGATCCTCATTATCCCGATGTGGTACGTAGGCAGCGGGGTAGGGCCCGTTCGAGCACATTCTTTATTTTCCCTAGATTTCCCCCTTTCTTCCCTTTCTCTTTTCCAATTCCTTTCTCATTTCCATTTCCAATTTACAGTTAGCGGATTTGTTCAGCAGCACTTTTATTTCTCACCCTTTGAAACAAAACAAGCAAGTGTGGATCCCGTCGGGTACGGCGGACAGATTGGGGTGCTAATAACTTCTCAATTCGTAACCGACTCCCGAACTCAGATCTTTGGTTCGCAAGGCCTTGTCCTTTCCTTCTTCCTCAGGTTTGTGCAACATTACCTTTCCCATTCTTTCGGGATAAAAATGTCTGGCTGGCGACTCTACCTTTTCCGCGCCACTTTCGCGTTTGTACTAGGATGAAAATCCCGGGAGCGACAATGTTTGTGAGGCAAAAAGGCGTCCGCTTCTGGTGAAGCCTCCGCCTCCCCCAACATTGTCAACTTGTGGTGAAGAGGTTGATGAATCTAGAGTGATCTTCTTTCCGTCGCAGTAGAGATCAGAGTCGTAGTGCCAGGGTATGGCATTATTGCTTTCATAAGGAACGGGTCCAGGCACCGTAATGGTGACCGGACTGATTGCTGCAGCAGAAGGAACTGTGATGGTATGCGGGTCATAATAGATTGTGACTGGAGATCTGACAGGAGGTGTTGCAGTTTGTTGTTGGAAATTGTTGTTGGGATGAACATTTGTCGGGTCATAATAGATCGTGACCGTTGAGACATCTTCATTAGTGTTTGCTGGTGTTGTAGGCGTTTCCGTTGATAAGATGGGTGTTGATGTTGTAGAAGTAAGTGTTGTTGAACTCTGATTTGTTGAAATAATGGATGTAGTGATTGCTGGAGTTGTGGATGAATCAGTGGGAATGATAGTTGTTGCCATTGTAGGAGGATCTGTTGTTGCTGAATAAAGAGTTGTTGATGTTGAAGGAGTCGTTGTGGTAATTTGCAAAATTCCATCTCTGATAAGGCCATCTATGCCAAACCTTAGCCTCTCACAACCATTAATAGCAGTTTTACATGATTCGCAGCAGGCCTCACAGCTCGGGAACACCTGGAATTTTAAGAGTTGAGCCTTGACTTCTGCCAGCGGTGTTTGAATCTGTGCAACATTGTCAATCAATGCAGATGGTTGATCTTCCTCTATGGCATTAATCCTAGGCCCACCATGATTAGGCATAGGATTTCTGTTAACATTCGGAGGAGGTGCGAAGTTGAGAGCTTTGGAATCGACCAAATCCTGAACCTTCATTTGCAAGGCTCTACATTTCTCGGTATTGTGACCAGGTGCATTGGAATGAAAGGCACACCTGGCACTAGCATCATAATTCTTCGGGAGGTTGAGAGGATCTGGTGGAGCCAACGTCCTTAACTCAACCAGGTTGAGCTTCATGAGTTGTGGCAGTAGAGCGGCATAAGGCATAGGGGTGGGGTCAAACACCCTATTTTCCTGAGATGACCTCTATTGAAAGGGGCGCTGCTGTTGGTTGTTGTTGTTATTGTTGTACGTTCTTTGTTGCGGAAAGTGAGATTGTTGCTAATAGTGATGTTGTTGTTGTGGAAAAAGTGGTTGTTGTGGAACTGGAGCCGAGATAGTAACGACTGCTATTGATCTGTGAGAATACTGGGGTCTGCCCCTGCCTGCATGGATAACATTTGTTTGACCTGCCCTTCGGGGTCCTGAAAAAGGTTTTCTGGGGTTGTTTGAGGAACTTGCACCGTTGTCAGAGATTTTTCCCATCTTCAAAAGACTCTCAATTCTCTCACCAGCTATAACTACATCGGTAAAACTGGTGGAAGAGAAAGCAGCAAGTCTGTCAATATAAGTTCCCTGCAAGGTGTTCATAAACATGTCAGCCATCTCTCTTTCAGACATGGGTGGCTGGACAGCAGCAGCAAGCTGTCTCCACCTCTGAGCATAATCATGAAAGCTTTCCCTTAAAGACTGAGACATGCCCATTAGAAGAGTTCTATTGGGAGCCATGTCTAAGTTGTACTGGTATTGCCGGATGAAGGCTTCAGCCAAGTCTTTCCAACATCTTATAGTGGCCCTTGTCAGATGCGAATATCATTCTCTTGATGCTCCAGTCAGGCTGTCCTCAAAATAGAACATCCATAACTTCTCGTCCATGGTATAAGCCTTGAGTCTTCCTAAGAAGGATTGCAGATGAGTATGCGCGTAGGAAGTACCATTATATTTTTCAAAGCACGGGGGTTTGAATTTGTGGGGAATCCTCACCCCATCTACTAGCCTCATATCCATTACGTCAAAGCCTAAAGAATTATGGGATTCCAAGGACCTCAGATTTTCAGCAATCTCATCCAGCCTTCGGTCATACACCTCATCACCAGCCCCAATAACTGTGAACTGCTCCTCCTGAGGATCTTTGCAAGATCCTGCCTGCAGCAGTGTTTCCTTGAATATTCCTTGGGATATTAACATATGGGTTCAAATGGGGCCCGAACTCTGGTGGGTCGATGCGAGGCTGTCCGCGTTCATTATTGCTGGTTCCTCCTGTTCCAGGGTGGGGCTCTTCAGGAGTCTGCCTTTCCACCAGCTCTCTCAGCCTTTCCTGGCTCTGAGCTAAGCCAGTTATCACAGCCATAAACTGGGTCATTTGGTTTCTCATCTCGACCCTTTCGTTTGCCATCTGATTTCTTACTTCATTCAGGTCCTGTTGTACCTGATCCATCTGAATGCTTGGAAGGTTGTTTCGCGTTGGGTACCGGTGTGTACGGTTGACAGGGAACACTCTGCGACGAGCAATATTTCCTGAAACCACAACAAAGTGAGAAACAAAATAACAAACAAAAACCTACAAAACAAAGAAAATGTTAGTATGCAATGCAATATGCTTATTTGTCTTTCAAAGTATACGGTTTGGTTCTTTGGTTTTGACCTTCCATAAACTCTTCTGTAGTTAAATCATAATATGGATTCAAGCCAAGTGTGTAACTCTTGTTACCATCATTATTAAACTTTTTTATGTATTCTAAATTCTCTTTGAATATCTGTAAACGTTTGTCCATCTCAAAACTATCTGTGTATGTGATTTCATGCTTCATCATCCATTGTTGGTGTGCTTTAACAATGGATGATTCATCCAGCATTCCAGACATGCTTGGATATGCATATGCCCACAAGAGAATGATGCAAATACTAGTAAGATCCATCATTGTTTTTTGGATGGCTGAATAAAGAGGAGAATGATTTATGAAAATATAATACTAAGCATAATTTATAGTATTCAAATTCTTTGTATTAAAAAATAAGATTCATTCTTTATGATATTGGATTTGAGAAATTTCCTTTTTTTTATAAGATATCAAATTAAAAATAAAATTCCCTTGATTTTGTTTGATTATCTCATGAATGTAAATTTTAAATATAAAATCTGCTTCTAAAACCAAATTTGACATTTATGTATAAATATTTTATTAGAATTAATTGTTAAAATATTTTACCCTTACAATTTACTTATAAATTCTTACAATCTGATAATCTTAATTTGAAGGATAGATTATATTTCGACATATATTTCATTAATATTCTCATTTATATCTTATATTCAAATATATTATTATTATTATTATTATTATTATTATTATTATTATTATAAAGCAAAGGGAATAGCCAAGTAGCTATCCAAAATTCATTAAAGAAAAATGTGAAGAGTTACAAGGAAGCAAAACAAATATGTGGTAAAACGAGTGGTAAACGAACTGTTACTAAGGAATGAAGATTCGGAGAATACCGAATTCGATTTTTGATTGGAACAATATCTTGATCAGGTCACATATCTCTTTGGCCGAACTCTGGATTACTAGGGCCCCTTTCCTCTAGGTACAAGCGAGTTCTTCTTGAAGGCCATAACTGCAAGAGTGGAATCTGACACAACCCAAAGATTATACCAATTGTTCATGTGGGCAATCTCTATAGCTTTCATCACACCACAAATCTCATACGTCAGTGAGGAAACAAGGATCAGATTCTCCTTGATTGTTCCTAAACACACATCCACAAGCCGCGAATGTTCTAGCCCCTTCAGTATCGCATTGAACCAGCCATTATTGGGTTACTTCACGGGGTTAATGTTAATTCCTAGCTTTTTCAGAATAGTAAAGTCAGGCATGGAAGATCTATAGATAAGCTTAGTTGAATTACCTGTGAGAACCACTTTACTAATTATTTGGTTGATGTTTCTTCTCCCCTTAATGGCATCATTGTTGAATCTAGTTGAATTCCTTGTTGTCCAAATGTTGTTAATGATGTTGATTACGCATGACTGAATAATGATTTTAACTTGGGGCGTCCAACCCCTTTCGAATATCTGCCAAAGGTCAGTCATGGAAGAAAGATTGGGCTTGTCCACCAACTTGGCCAACTAGTTCCAACAACTAGAAGCAAAGGAGAAATGAAGAAACATATGAGAGGATGTTTATGTATTTGCCGGCAAATATTGCAAATAGAAGGGAACTGAAAGCCCTTGGCCAAGAGGCCAAGAGAGAGAAAAAGTGATTATTTGTGCGTGCATGTGAAATGTGAGACCACACAGCACATCACAACACACATGATAATTACTGAGGTATAAACAAAAGTGAAAATTTGAAAGTTCTCTATGGGGAACACAAATTAACACACTCTCTTTTTATCTTTCTTTACTAGATGCTTATGTTGCTGCCAGTTAGTGCATAACAAAATTTGATAAAGGAGCTAGTTCACTGGTATAATTTACTTGGTTAATTGTTGAGTTTGGAGGGAAGAATGAGAGGATCCGTATCAGATGAAACTCATTGTTATGTCTGTAAAATTTAAAAATTTTATTTTCAGGAGTGGATGAAGTTGATAGTCAACCTACTATGAAGCTTAGCTTATGTGTGAAGTCGTTTGGAAAGAAGAAAGGAGGGTATTTGGTCTTTCGACTAATTTGATCACTCAAATGAAGATGGTGTTGGTGAATTAGATTAAGACATTAATGAACGAATTTTTAATTTTGATTATTTTTTCTTGTTAACTTGCTTGAAATTTAGATTGTTTTTTCTTATTAATTTGGTGGTTGGACAAATAATTATTAATAGTTTGGTTGTATAATTTTTATTACCGTAACTTTAGAAGTACATGTATTTGATTTTTAAAAATTTGAATGTAATTAGTTTTGAATTGTATTATTCAAATTAGATTTTTATTTTTGTATTATTGTTATTTTGATATTTAGCATTAATTATAAAGATTTAAAAAAGGAATTTAACACAATTAATAATTAAATAAAAAATTTAAGAAATAAATTATCCGCAGATTTAGAATTTGTGGCGATTTTTTCTGCGAAAACATCAATTTATTTTCGGTATTATCTGGAAATTTGAGGTTTTTTCCTGCGATTTTTTCCGTGATTTTACCTTATTTCCTGCGTAAATACCCACAAAGGTTTTAGCTGGAAATTTAAAATGGTAGGAAAAGTCGCAGGTAATTTTACCAAAATCCGCAGGTAAATCCGTAGGAAAACAAAGTATTTCTAGTAGTGTGAGAGATAGTAGGTGCTAAGAATATAGTTTTTATATATCACTAAAGCAATTTATTTGACAACATATTATATCAATTATGATTAAAGTAATTTATGATGATTGATTATGTAAAAAAATATTAAAAATTAATAAAATAATTTATGCAGAAATCAATTAAAGAAAAAAAATGCAACGTAAATAATTTTTGTATAAAGATTACAAAATACTTTTAATAAGTTAATAAAATCATTTATGAAGCAATCAATAAAAAAAATAAAAGTAAAAATACAACAGTAAATAATTTAGGTATAAAGATTACACAATGTTTTTTATAAGTTAATAAAATAATTTATGAAAAATCAATAAGAAAATGAAGATAGAAGGGAAATGTAATAACTTATATAAAAAAGATTACACAGTATTTTTTATAGGTTAGTAAATTATATTTAACCACATATAGTTTTTATATTATTAAAACAGTTTTTGATTTTGATATAAATAATTGGTTTAAGAACCTATTGTATCAATTATGTTTAAAATATAAACATTAATTTATATAAAAAATCAATAAAATAAAATAAAAATAGAAATACAGCCGTAAATAATTTATATATAAAGAATACAAAATATTTTTTATAAGTTAAAATAATAAGTTATGAAGAAATTAATAAATTGGAGAGAGATAGTAATTATTTGTGTGCTATTATAAATATTAAATATCTCATTAAAAAGTTCTCTCACGGTTTTCAAAGGACTTACCGTAAGTTTAAAAGACTTACTCTAAATCATAATCATTAATTTTCATTAATCTAACCGTTTTAATTGAGAAAAATATTTCCAAATATAATTAGATTAAATGATCAATTAAAACCGTTAAATTAATGAAAATCAATGATTATGATTTGGAGTAAGTCTTTTAAACTTATCTTTGGAGTAAGAATACCCCCACTCTTATATATATATATATATATATATATATATATATATATATATATATATATATATATATATATATATATATATATATATATATATATATATATATATATATATATATATATATGATTTCCTCTTTTTATAAAGTAAATCGACTTCGATTCTTGAAGAATCAATATAACTTCTCTTTCGATTGCAAGAAAAGATTCTCTTTTTATGGGGAAAAGTACTGTAATTCTGATTTTTTTTAGGAATAATTCATCAATATATTGTTCAGTCGAAAGAAAATATTTTCTTTGGGCGATGGAAAAAAAAAGATTTTTTGGATAGAGATACTATTTCACCAAGCGAGTTAGAGGTCTTGATAGCAAATCTATTAAAAAAAAGGTTCGCCGTATGTGGGCTTTTCCTTGTGATCGGACTCTACTTCTAGGCAAATCGTCCACAGTTGATCTCATCCCTAAAAAATACAGTTTGTTGAGTAATAACAGAATTCTTCAATAAAATACTCTTTTATAATTCTCAATAATCCTCATGATTTTGAATGACGAAAAATAATGACACATTTGTTTCTTAATTATGATGTGAATTCGATCTCCATGAATATGGGTATAAGAAGTCAAAAACGAAAGAGAAATCTATTTTTTCGTTTTTGATTTTTGATTTTTTTTCCGTTCCTAATCTTCTTTTTTGTGCTATGAAAAAGGAACCTCCTAAAATTAGAAAGGATTTTTTTCGTTCCTGATAGTAATTTATTTAGTGAGTAGATGGAAGCATATTCTAGATCAGCCAAAAATTGGAAATGACTTTTTCTACCAACTTAAAGCCCCCAACTCTAGGCCGGAGTTGTTGGGAGTACTGCTTTCTTTTTTCTACCAACTTAAAGCCCCCAATTAGTATTCTTTTTATATTCGGTGTAATTTCTCTTTTGGATAATTTACAAAATCTGTGTTACTAATCCTTTGTGTATCTTGGTGTTTCTAACCATCCAGTCTTTTTTATTAACCCCTTAATTGATTTTTATATATCTATGATAATTCATCAAAATGGAAACTAAAACTCAATAAGGTTGGTCTTTTGAGACCGCTTCAAAACAGGATGACAAATTATTCAATCTTGGGTTAAAAGTCATCTTCTGTTTATAGCTTTATTTCATTCTTATACATAAAAAATGAGACTCAATATTTTTATTGCCCGTAAAAAACCATCATACTATCTATTAACTAGAAGGAATATAGTATTCTAAAATTAGATTCAATAGAAATTGTTTTACTCCTAAACTACCGGGATTCTAGTTATTAACTATTTAATATTAGTTCTTGATAACAGACTGTATCATAACATAATCAAATAAATACAAACATACAAAGAAAAAATAGAGAATATCCCATATTTATTTGATATTCTAGTATATATCATATGATATAAATCAAAATAATTTGAAAATACGAATCAATTTTGTTTGAATTGCCAGTTATTTAGAATACTCATTTTGTCCATTTCTCTAATAATTAATAATTTATTCAATATTTTTTTATCCATAATAAACAGAATTGAATAAACAAGAATTTTCATTCATATAGTAAAAGTCTCTTTTTTATTTTAGTTTTGAATCCCATTTTTGAATATTTTCGATTCTTCAAATTTCTATTATTTATTATATTTTTTTATTATATTTTATCTATTTCGATTATAAATATTTCATACTTCTTATATGTATTTATCCCGTTTCTACTTCTTATATGTATTTATCCCGTTTCTGTTTCTATTTCTATAAATTTTCATTCATTATATTTTTTTTATTAGATTTTATCCTATTTCTATTATATGTTGTATCCCATTTTTGAATATTTTTGGATACAACAAGTATATCTATTAATAAGATAATATTAATAATTTAAATTTTATCACCTTGATCTGCAAATCTTTTCATCAAATACTTTTCATCAATTACTTTGTTAGATAAAAACATTATAGACCATTTTATATTAGTCAGATCAGTGACATAGAACACTTGTTTAACTTGAAAGGCTAGAATAAAAGACTCATCTTTTTACCCCACCCTATTAAGATTCACTTGCAAAAATCCTGACTTATCCATTCATATGCCATTATTATTTTCAACGCATTTGCAACGAAATATAGAAATCTGAAACTTCTCATAATCAAAAATCCAAATCGCTCGATAACCCCAAAATATGACAGATTTGTAAATTTGGGATTTAAGTCTTTCGCACTTGAAATGTGCATTACTTCAACTACCACAGTGACACCACTATTTTGCATAGTAATTTTATCATCTTGTTCTTTGGTATAAAATGTGTATCCATAAACTATGTATGCACTATAAGAAAACACAACCAAACTTGGACCATATGCTAAACATCTCAACCTTTCTATTATTGAAGCGGGATCTGAATAATACTTTGAAAATAAATATGATCCTTAATCCAATGTATGAAACTTCGATTGTACTCTCGTACTATCTAATTCTAATCTCTATTCGGATTTAAACCTTGGATAACATCTTTGTGCATTTCAACATACGGCTCAACTTCATTCTCATTGTGCAGAACATACAAATGCACTTGATCCCGTTCGACCCTTGATATTGTCACAACTTCATTTCCAATTAACCTTTTCCTTCTTTCTTTTCGATAATATGAGATTTGGGGAGTCCAATTGATTTTACATTGGACAAATATTCAGTACAAAACTCAACCGCTTCTTCAACAATGTATCGTTCGGCAATACAACCCTCTAGTCGACTTCGGTTTTTCACATATCCTTTTAATATTTTCATATAACGTTCAGCAGGATACATCCATCTCATATAAGCCGGTCCACATAATTGTGTCTCTTTCTCCAGATGAACAACTAGATGAACCATTATGTCAAAAAAGGAGGGAGGAAAATACATTTCAAGATCACACAAAGTAATAACTATTTTGTTTTGCAATGTTGGTAAGATCGCAGGATCGATCACCTTACTGCAAATTGACTTGAAGAAAAAACACAATCTAGTTATTGCACTTCTTACTTTTTCAGGCAGAATAGAACGTATACCTATTGGTAGAAAATATTCCATTATAACATGGCAGTAATGCATCTTCAAACTCTTTAACCTGAGGTCTTTTAAGGACACAAGTCTTCTAATATCTGAAGAGTATCCTTCTGGAACTTTAACTTCACTTAGAAACTTACACAATATCTTTTTCTCCTTTCTAGATAGAGTATATGCAACAGGTGGTAGATATCTTCGGTTTCCTTTCTTCACGTGCCCTAGTTCAGTTCTTATCCCCATCGCTACCAAGTCCTTTCTTGCTTTAAGGCCATCCTTAGACTTTTCAGGTATATTGAGTAACGTACCAATAACATTGTCAAACACATTTTTTTCAATATGCATAACATCGAGAAAAAGTCTTACATACAAAGACTTCCAATATGGTAGTTCAAAAAAAATTGACCTCTTCTTCCACCCTTTCTTGACAAGTGTATGTGCAAAAGGCTTGCCAAACTGAGTATTCACATCTTTCACCTTTTCAAAAATTTGATCACCTGTCAATATAGGTGGAGCTCTACTTTGTTATGTGTCTCCATTGAAGCCTTTTCTCCACCCACGGTAGTGATGTCTCGAATGTAAGAATCTACGATGACCGAGAAAGACATTCTTCTGACCAAACTCCAATCGTGTCCAATCTATTTTATCTTCACAAATAGGACACATACATTGACCTTTTATGTTGTACCCTGATAGATTTCTGTATGCTGGAAAATCATTAATTATGCCAAACAATATCGCCCTCAAGTTGAAACTTTCTTTCCTATACCCATCATAAACCTCCACACCGTTCTCCCACAAAAACTTTAAATCTTCGATTAAGGGTGTCAAGTAAACGTCTATGTCATTCCCTGGTTGTCTAGGCCCAGGAATTAACATAGATAACATCATGTACTTACGCTTCATACATAGCCATGGAGGTAGATTATAAATCATTAAAATCACAGGCCAAATGCTATGTGAGATACTTTGAAGACCGTGTGGGTTCATTCCATCAGTAGATAATTCTAAACGAAGGTTTCTTGCTTCTTTTCCAAATTCAGGATAATCATCATCAATTTTCATCCACTATGGTGAATCTGCCGGATGTCGAAACTTTCCATCAATAATTCTTTCATCTGCATGCCAAGTCAAGTGTCTTGAATCGGTTTCACTACGAAACATGCGTCTGAATCTCGGAATTATAGGAAAATACCATAAGACTTTTGCTGGAGACAACTTCTTCTTATATCGAGAGACACTGCATTTAGGACACTCATTTAACGATGCATACTCGTTTCGAAACAAGATGCAATCGTTTGGACAAGCATGTATCTTATCATAACTCATGCCAATAGAGCACAACATCTTTTTGGCCTCATATGTTCGATTGGGAAGAACATTATCCTCTGGAAGCATATCTTTCATAAGGGCCAATAACTCTGTGAAACTTTTATCCGACCATCCATTGCCCGCCTTTAAGTTGTACAACTTTAATACCGCAGACAAACTTGTGAATTTAGTGCAACCATTATACAACAGTTTCTCTACATCGCTTACCAACCTCTCAAACATTTCAGGACAATCCTTAAGATCATCTTTAAGTGCTTCTGCAATCTCTTCGACTCGATCATAATCATATGTATCTGTGCCATTATCGTTTGAAGCATAGGTCGTATTATCCTCCGGTTCAACATTTCCATTACTTTTCTCACCATGCAAATCCCAACATGTATAACTTCGATCAATTCCATGCCTCAGTAAATGCGATAACAGCTGACACGCGTTAACCAAACCCACAAAACAACAATCTAAGCACAAACATTTCATTCGATTGGTCTTCGACATGCGCAACAGCAAACTTAACAAATTCCTTGACCCCATTCTCGTACTCTTTCGTCAATCGATTTGAAAACATCCATTTCTTATCCATAGTTACACTAATTAAACTAAACAAAAAAAACAAATATACCTGTAGAGATGTAAACAACTTCTAGACCTCACCTCAAAATCTAGATGTAAACAACTTCTAGACCTCACCTTAAAATCTACCTTCAATTTGTATAAAAAAAATGAAGATTATTAGAATTTGATACCGTCTCTTAATATACAAATCGATCATCAAGAACGACAACAACAACAATATCATCAAGAATGATAAGATATTGGTTCCTGAACTTATCATTCTAACATGTTAAAAGAACGATAAATCATAATTGTGTTTGTTAGAAGATAAATCATAATTGGTTCCTAAAACTTTCAGTTTCATTCTTACAATGCAATCAATACTATCAATGGTCATTCATACTTTCTAGTAGGTATACTTGGATCATTTTAAAGAACGATAATGAGAGAGTAGAGATAAAACACCAACATATTTAATTTTCCAATCTAATACTCCTAAATATTTTTGGTCATATGCAATCAATCATGCTATTTACATCATAAACAAAGTTACTAGCCCTATTTTAAATAATAAATCACCTTACTATCTATTGTTTATGCTATTTACATCATAAACAAAGCATGTTTTAAATTTTCTTGGAACTTTAGCATATGCATCAACAATTCAATCTCATAAAACAAATCATATTATTTAGTTGTCCATTATCAAGAACTAATCATATTATTCAGTTTATACATCATCAAGAACGACAACACATCATCAGACAAAACTATCTAAAATGGGTTACACCAACCACAACATTATCAAGAACGACAACAACAACAACAATGTAAAGTATCAACAAGGACAACAACAACAACAACAATGTACAACATCATCAAGAACAACAACAAGAACGACGTACCCTAGTCAAGAAACGATGAACGAAGAACAACAACAATGAGCAACTTCAACTTCGGCAATACAGAACGAACAACAACAGCATTGAGCAACGATTAACAACGACCAATGAGAACATAACGATTTCAGAATGAGAAAAGGGTTTAGGAACGAGAGCGAGAGCGGTTTCTGAAACGAGAGCGAATATGAAAATGATTAGAAAAATTTTATATTTTAATAAATGATTGATTTTAGAGACCGGTTTCCATAAAAAAAGCTTTCTAAGGTATTTTCATAGTTATACCTTAGAAGGCGCTTTTTGTTAAAAGCGCTCTCTAAGGTATTTTGACAGATTAACCTTAGAGGGCGCTTTTTGTTAAAAGCGCTTTCTAAGGTCTCTGAAATAAAATAATATAAAATATTTTAATAAATAACCTTAGAGGGCGCTTTCACTGGAAAATGCTTTCTAAAGTTGAAAATATAAAAATAGAAAAAAGTCTGGGGCGAGGGGGATTCGAACCCCAGACCCAAAGCATTCACAAAAACCTCCTAGAGGAGCGGTACTACGCCCTCATCCATTAATTATATTCACATTAAATATATATAACATAAGTTATCATATATATTTTAAATTATATATTAATATAATTTGTATATATTAATTAATATATTTTAAATTAAAATATAAAAAAAATTAAAATGAGTCTGGGGCAAGGGGGATTCAAACCCCAGACCAATAACATTCACATAAACCTCTTTGACTAGAGGTACTACACCATCATCCATTAATTATATTCACATTAAATATATATAACATAAGTTATCATATATATTAATATAATTTGTATATATTAATTAATATATTTTAAATTATATATTAATATAGTTTCTATATATTAATTAATATATATTAAATTATATATTAATATATTTTGAATATATTAATTAATATATTTTAAATTATATATTAATATAATTTTTATATATTAATTAATATATTTTAAATTATATATTAATATAATTTCTATATATCAATTGATATATTTTAAATTATATATTAAATATTTAAATATATTATTTGAATATATTATTTAAATATATTAAAATAATATTTTGATATATTAATATAATTTTAAATATATTAATTATATTTTGATAAATTAATAAAATTTTATATATTAATTAATATATTTTATATATTTATATATATTAATGAATACATTATTTAAATATATTATTTGAATATATCAAAAAAATATTTGTATATATTTGAATATATTATTTAAATACATTATTTGAATATATTAAAAAAATATTTTAATGTATTATTTGAATATATTATTTGAATATAATTTATATATATTTGAATATATTATTTTAATATATTATTTGAATATATTAAAAACATATTTTGACATATTAATATAATTTTAAATATATGAATTATATTTTGATATATTAATATAATTTTAAATATATTTTAAATTATATATTAATATAGTTTTAATATATTTAAATATAATTTTAATAAATTAAAATGTTTGTATTTAAAACATATATTTGAATATTTATAAATATAATTTAAAATAAATTAAAATTTAATTTAATATAATTTAAATATAATTTGATATATTAATATAATTTAAAATTCATTTCCCTACCTAAAGGGCGTGAGTTCGATACCCGATTTTGACATATTTTGTGATACTTTACAAGGTACAGTATATTTGTACCAAAAACAAAAGACCGTGCTTTGGTAACAAAACGCTCTTAAGTCTTTTGTAAAATAATTCAAAATAAAGTGATTTCTTATGTTTCTCTTTAGAAAGCGCTTAAGGTGAAAGCGCTCTCTAAAGTGGTCATCTTAGAAAACGCTTTTAGTAAGCGCTGTCTAATGTGTCTTTTAGAGAGCATTTTTTTTTAGCGAATTTGCAATTGATCTATAGCAGCGCTTTGCATTAAAAGCGATGTCTTTTGTACGCTGCGAAATGCCATTTTTGGCGTGATATATATATATATATATATATATATATATATATATATATATATATATATATATATATATATATATATATATATATATATATATATATATATATATATATATATTAGTGTTTGCTTTGTATTTTTTGTGATTTTTTGGGTCGTTGTTTATTTTGATTTCCCGTATTTCTAGAGTGTATTTTGATTTCTCGTCTTTGTGCGAGGTATTTTGTTTTTCTATTGTCTTTGTGCGGGGTATTTTGTTTTTCATCTTTGTGCGGTGTTCAATTGTTTCAGGTTGAAAGATTAGTTTTGATCTAATCCAATCAATGACATTAGTGCCATTAACGCTATAGATCCAGAAGCATGAAGATTTCAGACATTTCAATACAATCATATTTGTAGGCTTATGCAATTTTCCGTTTTATACTATTAAAATGGATGATTTGAGTTTGTTCGTAGATTCATCCTTTTTGTTTTTGACGATTTTGAATTTGTATTAAAATAATGTACCTTATCAATTTGAATGAATGAATATCATTTATTTTTAGTCAAAAAATAATGTGGTTATGGAGGTTACTTAAAGAGAAAGTTGTTTTATAGAGAGGAATTATTGATGCTCGATATGGTGAATTCGTGCATCAATTATTATGAAGGTTATATGTCATCTTTTCTTTTCTCACTACTCCGTCATTTATTTTATTAACGGATGAGAGAGACAAAAAGATGACATGTGATATCTACCATTTGTTTATATATATATATATATATATATATATATATATATATATATATATATATATATATATATATATATTAAATTATATATATATATATATATATCTATATTAAATTATTTATATATATTAAATTATTTATTATATGAGGTGAGAGGAACAAACATCAACAATTAGATTAATCACATAATTAATGTTAAATTATTTATCATATAATTAATGTAGCTATTAAATAGTGATATGATTGATCTAATGATTATTATTTATTTCTCTCACCTCTCATACTAAAATTCATCTCACTTGATATGCTCCTATATATATTCTTTTTAAATATAACTTATATTGTCTATTACCAAAATTCATTTCACATTAGAAACAAAATATTTAAAACATTTTAAATTTAATGATAATTCATTAAAAATATATATTTTTCTAATTATTTTAAGGATTTATTTATATAATTACTTGTTATTTTTATTATAGAATAAAATGATAGTATATATTTATATATTAAATTTTAAATGACAAATCCAACCTATAAATACATAAGACATGATCAAATTAAAAATATTATTATATTATATTTTTAGAAACAAAATATTTAACGAGTTTTCTTTTTAGTTTAACAATCAAATAGAAATAAAAATCAAATCAAATACTTAAGGGGTGAATCAAATAGAAATAAAAATCTTTAGACATAATTATATACTTTAAAGAATATTATTTTCTTTATAATTTGTTGAATATGAGTTATATAAATTGTTCTCTTTGTGTTAAATTTAATCAAATCAATTTTCACAAAACATTATGTTCTATACTATAGCTAGTCATCCCAGAATATATAAAAAATGAAGCAACTTATTTGTTTTTGCGTCATCATGGTTATTTGCATACACTAGTATGTCTAGATCGTTGTATGATCCTTCGGTCGTTAAAGCACATCGAGAATGGATTAAGAAGTATGGAATCACATATACAAATAGATAGTTCTGAGATGGAAAAACGCTTACAAATATTCAAAGATGAATTGAAATTCATTCAACAGTTTAATAACTCTGGTAACTAGAGTTACACAGTTGGCTTAAATCAGTTTTCTGATTTAACTGATCAAGAGTTTTACACTAAACATTGTGGAAACGTTGATCTTTGAAGGAGTGAAGCTAAAGGTCATTGTGGCCTTGCTATAAGTATTGATATTGGAATTTCTTTATCTAACTTTTTTTTATCAAATCTAACTTTTATTTTTTTTTATTTCTCATATTTTTGTTTTTAATTCTTTTATGTGGTTGTGATTAGTATTAATAATGAAATTTGACTATGTATATCAATTAATAAAAATAAAGTTCTACTATTGGTTGTTTGTATAGCGATGATAGAGATTTTCTTTATCATTTCACTCCTTAATTCTCTTACTTATCTATCATATATAAGAAAACTCACTCCTTGTTTAAAAAACTGACATGTGGATGGCTTAAAATTGCTTCATCATCTTCTCCCATCTTGACATACACAGTCATAACATACAAACCATACATTAATTTTTCACTTAAATCCATAACTTTCATTCTTTTGATATTCCATAACTTTTTTGATAATAATTCTCATTTAAGCAACCTTCCTCCTATCTCATCTTTTGTTGATCAACATCACACTCTTAACATGTTTCCTTTATCAAAACATAAAAATCAATTTCATTTCAAATACATGTTGAATATTTGCAACTTCCTCTTTCAAAAATATCATTTGTTTTATATTGTTTATTTTGTTCATTCACGTGACTTCTATGTGTCATTTTCTATAAATTTAATATTTTCTATTTTGTATCATGCATATTTTCATCTTATTGTCCCACTACATGTTAAACTGTATATTCACCCACTATAAAAGTGTAATTGGGTTTTAAGTTCTTTTTATAGTAATATGAATTTATGTCTTCGGTTTAGTAATTATTTCTCTACATTTTTAATAACTTCTATTTTTTAAATGATATTAAATATATGACTATTTTATGAATTAAATATTTGGATGATTATATAAAATAAATAAAATAAAAATTAATGAATTAAGATTTTATAAAATTTTAAAATCAAAATATAATGTATTGATTTGAGGTTCTATATTGTAAATTTTAAGAGATTATATTAAAAAAAATATCATTGAAAATATAATATACATTTAATGTATTTTATAAAATTATAAAACAAAATTATAAAATTAAAATTAATGTATTTTGTAAAATAATAAAAATAAATATAAAAATGTATAACATTAATGGTCAAATCTATAATCAAAGTAAAACACTTAAATTTCTAATATCATATAAGAAAACTCACTCTTTGGGTTTAAAAAACTGACATGTGGATGGCTTAAAATTGCTTCACCCTCTTCTCCCATCATCAAGACTTAACATACAAACCATACATTAATTTTTCACTTAAATCCATAACTTTCATTCTTTTGATATTCCATAACTTTCATTCTTTTGATAATAATTCTCATTTAAGCAACCTTCCTCCTATCTCATCTTTTATTGATCAACATCACACTCTTAACATGTTTCATTTATCAAAACATAAAAATCAATTTCATCTCAAATACATTGAATATTTGCAACTTCCTCTTTCAAAAATATCATTTGTTTTATATTGTTTATTTTGTTCATTCACGTGACTTCTATTTGTCATTTTCTATAAATTTAATTTTTTCTATTTTGTATCATGCATATCTCTACATTTTTAACAAATTCTATTTTTTAAATGATATTAAATATATGACTATTTTATGAATTAAATATTTGGATGATTATATAAAATAAATTATGTTTCGTTCAGAATATAAAATAAAAATTAATGAATTAAGATTTTATAAAATTATAAAATCAACACATAATGTATTGATTTGAGGTTCTATATTGTAAATTTTAAGAGATTATATTAAAAAAAATATCATTGAAAATATAATATACATTTAATGTATTTTATAAAATTATAAAACAAAATTATAAAATTAAAATTAATGTATTTTGTAAAATAATAAAAGTAAATGTAAAAATGTATAACATTAATGGTCAAATCTATAATCAAAGTAAAACACTTAAATTTCAAATGATTAAATAAAATAAATCACGAGTCATTTAAAACATAAAATAGAATTAATGAATTAAAATTTTATAAAATTATAAAATCAAAACTGAAAAATGTATTGATTTGAAAATAATAAATAAATTTTATATATAAAATAAATTATGTTTCGTTCAAAATATAAAATGAAATTAATGAATTAAGATTTTATAAAATTATAAAATCAAAACATAAAAATGTATTGATTTGAGGGTCCATATTGTAAATTTTAAGAGATTATATTAAAAAAAATATCATTAAAAATATAATATGGATTTAATGTATTTAGTAAAATTATAAATTTTAAATTATTGTGAATTAAAATTTAAAACATAAAATAAAATTTGTGAATTAAAATATTATAAAATTATAAAATCAAAACTTAAGAATATATTGACTAAGCCTATCTTAAATTTTAAACGATTGTATTAAAAAAATTGTATTAAAAATATAATATAAATTTAATGCATTTTGTAAGACTATAAAATAGAATAAGATATTAAATTTAAATTCTATAACTGTACAACATGCATTAAATTACTTTTAAAACTTACCAAATTCTATAACTGATGATAACGGTTATATATATATATATATATATATATATATATATATATATATATATATATATATATATATATATATATATATATATATATATATATATATATATATATATATATATATATATATATATTCAAAATATAAAATAATATGTTAATTTAAATGATATTAAACATATGACTATTTTATGAATTAAATATTTGGATGATTATATAAAATAAATTATGTTTCGTTCAGAATATAAATTAAGATTTTATAAAATTATAAAATCAAAACATAAAAAATATATTGATTTGAGGGTCCATATTGTAAATTTTAAGAGATTATATTAAAAAAATATCATTAAAATTTATAAAATCAAAACTGAAAAATGTATTGATTTGAAAATAATAAATAAATTTTATATATAAAATAAATTATGTTTTGTTCAAAATATAAAATGAAATTAATGAATTAAGATTTTATAAAATTATAAAATCAAAACATAAACATGTATTGATTTGAGGGTCCATATTGTAAATTTTAAGAGATTATATTAAAAAAAAATCATTAAAAATATAATATGGATTTAATGTATTTAGTAAAATTATAAATTTTAAATTATTGTGAATTAAAATTTAAAACATAAAATAAAATTTGTGAATTAAAATTTTATAAAATTATAAAATCTAAACTTAAAGTATATTGACTGAGACTATCTTAAATTTTAAACGACTGTATTAAAAAAATTGTATTAAAAATATAATATAAATTTAATGTATTTTGTAAGACTATAAAATAGAAATTTATACATTAGATAAGATATTAAATTTAAATTCTATAACCGTACAACATGCATTAAATTACTTTTAAAACTTACCAAATTCTATAACTGATAACGGTTTAGTGAAAATACTATAATTAGGTTTAGTGAAAATATTATTAAAACACTATAAAATGAGAAAAACTAAAACTCTATACACATGTAACTATTATTATTTATATAAAATAAATTATGTTTCGTTCAAAATATAAAATGAAATTAATAGATTAAGATTTTATAAAATCAAAACTTAAAAAATGTATTGATTTAAGGGTCCATATTATAAATTTTAAGAGATTATATTAAAAAAATTATCATTAAAAATATAATTAACATTTAATGTATTTTGAAAAATTATAAAATCAAATTATAAAATTAAAATTAATGTATTTGTAAAATAATAAAATTAAATTGTAAAAATATATATAACATTAATGGTCAAATCTATAATCAATGTAAAAAATTTAAATTTCAAATGATTAAATAAAATAAATCATGTGTCATTTAAAACATAAAATAAAATTAATGAATTAAAATTCTATATAAATCAAGTGTCATTTAAAACATAAAATAAAATAAAATTCATGAAATTAAAAAAATATTAAAAATTTAATATAAATTTAAAGCATTTTTTAAAGATTATAAAATAGAACTTTAAATATTTTGTAACATATTATATTTAAATTCTATAACAAACGTTTCTCATGTTAACTACTTCTAATGAATAATTAATAATTAAATACTTTTAAAACTTACTTTATAATTATAATGAATAATTAATTACGGTTTCTACTATTTTTAAATATACTTTTCCTATTCTCATGTAAAGTCCCATAAAATTATAAAATCAAAACTTAAGAGTATATTGACTGAGCCGTATATTGACTGAGCCTATATTAAATTTTAAACGATTGTATTAAAAATATAATATTTATAACCGATGATTTTGAAACGTCCCATAAATGATGATTTTGGTAGTATTTATAAATTGTCTCATCTTCATCATTGTTTGTGTCTCATTGTCATATCATCCTATCCATATCCATCGCTATTACATGGCGAGACCTGTGGCAAATCAGCGTCAGAGTGAATCATAAGTATCAGCGTCAGAGTGAATCATAAGTATCAGCGTCAGAGTGCATCATAAGTTCAGCATCAGAGTGCATCATAGCATTTTGGGATGATATGTGTTGACAAATCCGTAAATTTTGGTGATATACATGTTGTTGTACAACTTTAAGGTTCAGTGCTCAAGTTTACTGGAGGTACGTCTGTTGGTGATTTGTATTTTAGGGTGTTTTTAGTACATCTACAACGTCAACGTTTCTGTTTAGTGTATGTTTATTTTCCAACACAGTGTATGTTTATTTTCCAACACAGGCGGCGGCCCCAGGCCCCATCTGTAACGTCAGATCCACTACAGGTACTGCAGGTATTTGGCTAATTGAAATTATTTGCAATATGTTATATTTTGATAGTTGTGGCATTTATATATGTTAAACATTGAAAAAAAATGTTATTATCTTTAGATTAAAGAGATTGTTGATGAAGCAAAAATGTTATTATCCAGGAAGATACTGGTTTGGTTACGGTATCATCCATTTCATTCCAATTTATTAATGGTTTATTTTCAATCCTTTAAAACTATATATTGGCCTCACACAGGATCTTGAAATCACTTATAAGGATCACTTATAAGCATAACCCGATCCTATAACTTACCAGATGGAATCATCAATTGTTATTTTTATTTTGGGTCTCTTTTGAGTGTGAAATTGAAAATGTCAAATTAGACTTTGTTACTTTCAGTCCTATTAACTCCATGTTAGGTCAAATATATTTCTGCATTCCACTCATCTTCGGTTAAAGTTCATTAATCATATTTTATTAGTAATATACGAACTAAAACCAAAATCAATAGATATTATACATATAAAATGTACCATTGTATAACCTCTGGCATAAGTTTGTTTTAATGTAACTTTAAAATATGGATTCTCAATATTAACTCTCTCATTATTACCTTTTTCTGTTTTTAGCTACAAAATTTAAAAATAAAACGATTTTCATTATTTACAAATTATTAATTCCTACTTAAGAACCCTTTAGTAACATACTAGAATCAACATTAAAATATTATAGTGTTATTTCGTTCAAAATATAAAATGAAATTAATGAATTAAGATTTTATAAAATTATAAAATCAAAACATTAAAAAAGTATTGACTTGAGGGTCCATATTGTAAATTTTAAGAGATATTAATGAAAGGTATTAATGCAAATTGTAAGAATATAAAATACAAATTAATACATTTGGTAAGATATTAAAATTAAATTCTTTAATTGTACAACATGCATTAAATTACTTTTAAAACTTACCAAATTCTATAACTGATCACGTGAAAATACTATTATTTGGTTTAGTGAAAATATTATTAAAATAATATATATATATATATATATATATATATATATATATATATATATATATATATATATATATATATATATATGAGAAAAACTATATGTAATTATTATTTGTGTTAAATATATGACATACACAGTCATGACATACAAACCATACATTAATTTTTCACTTAAATCCATAACTTTCATTATTTTGATATTCCACTCCAACTTGCAATATATATATATATATATATATATATATATATATATATATATATATATATATATATATATATATATATATATATATATATATATATATATATATATATATATATTCAAAATATAAAATATATATATAAAATAAAAATGTATTGATTTGAGGGTCCACATTGTAAATTTTAAGAGATTATATTAAAAAAAATATCATTAAAAATATAATATGGATTTAATGTATTTAGTAGAATTTTAAATTTTAAATTATTAGGAATTAAAATTTAAAACATAAAATAAAATTTGTGAATTAAATTTTTTTAAAATTATAAAATCAAAACTTAAGAGTATATTGATTGAGTCTATCTTAAATTTGAAACTGATTATATTAAAAAAAATTGTATAATATAATATAAATTTAATGCATTTTGTAAGACTATAAAATAAAAATTTCTATATTAGATAAGATATTAAATTTAAATTCTATAACTGTACAACATGCATTAAATTAGTTTAAAAACTTACCAAATTCTATAACTGATAACGGTTTAGTGAAAATACTATTATTAGGTTTAGTAAAAATATTATTAAAACACTATAAAATGAGAAAAACTAAAACTCTATACACATGTAACTATTATTATTTATATAAAATAAATTATGTTTCATTCAAAATATAAAATGAAATTAATAAATTAAGATTTTATAAAATCAAAATATAAAAAATGTATTGATTTAAGGGTCCATATTATAAATTTTAAGAGATTATATTAAAAAAAATTATCATTAAAAATATAATTAACATTTAATGTATTTTGAAAAATTATAAAATGAAATTATAAAATTATTATTATTTATATAAAATTTTAAAAATATAATTAACATTTAGTGTATTTTGTTGTAAAATAATAAAATTAAATTTTAAAAATATATAACATTAATGGTCAAATCTATAATCAAAGTAAAAAATTTAAATTTCAAATGATTAAATAAAATAAATCATGTGTCATTTAAAACATAAAATAAAATTAATGAATTAAAATTCTATATAAATCAAGTGTCATTTAAAACATAAAATAAAATAAAATTAATGAAATTAAATAAGTATTAAAAATTTAATATAAATTTAAAGCATTTTTTAAAGATTATAAAATAGAACTTTATATATTTTGTAACATATTACATTTAAATTCTATAACAGACATTTCTAATGTTAACTACTTCTAATGAATAATTAATAATTAATAATTAAATACTTTTAAAACTTACTTTATAATTATAATGAATAATTAAATATTTTTAAAATTACTTTTTCCCATCAACACATAACTGATTACGGTTTCTACTATTTTTAAATGTACTTTTCCTATTCCAAGTCCCATAAAATTTTATAAAATTATAAAATGAAAACTTAAGAGTATATTGACCGAGGCTATCTTAAATTTTAAACGATTGTATTAAAAAAATTGTATTAAAAATATAATATAAATTTAATACATTTTGTAAGACTATAAAATAGAAATTTATACATTAGATAAGATATTAAATTTAAATTCTATAACTGTACAACTTGCATTAAATTACTTTTAAAACTTACCAAATTCGATAACTGATAACGGTTTAGTGAAAATACTATTATTAGGTTTAGTGAAAATATTATTAAAACACTATAAAATGAGAAAAACTAAAACTTTATACACATGTAACTATTATTATTTATATAAAATAAATTATGTTTCGTTCAAAATATAAAATGAAATTAATAGATTAAGATTTTATAAAATCAAAACATAAAAAATGTATTGATTTAAGGGTCCATATTATAAATTTTAAGAGATTATATTTAAAAAAATTATCATTAAAAATATAATTAACATTTAATGTATTTTGAAAAATTATAAAATCAAATTATAAAATTAAAATTAATGTATTTTGTAAAATAATAAAATTAAATTGTAAAAATATATATAACATTAATATCTTGATAATATTTATTTTTTAAATTAACAAATATTTACAAATACTATGATATTATTTGATATTTATAAAACTAAATTATTCCATAAATATTTTTATAAAAAAATATTTTTTAATACTAAATGTTATTATTCAATACTAAATTAAAGTTATTATTCAAAACTAAATTAAATGTTATTATTTTGGATTTTCCACTTCCAATCTTTTCATCTTCATCTATTATATTATAAAATATCAATAAATTAAATAAATATAATAAGTTTATTAAATATTTTTTTTAAATATATAAACAGAAATTAAGTGATGCTTAAAATTTGGTTGAATATATATTTTAAATAATCTTTATTTTAAAATAATTGTTTTTAAGTAGAAAATACTAAAAGTAATTATTCATTTAATATAATATTAAATATATTTTTTTCTTTTGATATGCATCACATAACTATCATTGAATGCATTTCATTAAGAATTAAATAAAATGAGTCAAATATAATAATGAATAAAATGGGTCAAATACTAAAATGAGTCATTTAGTATTTTTGTTATTATAATAGCGTTATTACACATCACAATCCATAAAATAATAACATTATATGCATTTGATTTGTTTCCTTTTATATTATTTTTTACTTTTAAATTATAATAAATTTGTTAATTTTAAATTTTATAAAATTTTCTAAGAGATTAATTGGATTACACAGTCAGTAAAGTATTTTTACACTATCATCCATTTAAAATAAATCATTTTGACACATAATTATAGTGTATTCCAATTAATATCATTTTCTAATGTATATTTTATTTTTCTATTTTAAAATATTAAATGTAACCTTCAATTAAAAATAAATTATAAAATATTAGTGATTTAGTATAAAAAATAGACAATATTACTTTTATAAACGTGTAACAAATATTTTTATAAAAACATTAAGTGATTCAAATATTATATATCATGTAAATGAAAACTCACTCTTTGGGTGTAAACATTTGAAACTCGAATCTAAAAGCAATTCATTTTTTTCTCTTCTCCCAATTTTCAATCAACTTTCAATTGTTAATTTGTTTTATCTTCTTCCAACTTTCAATAGTTTTTCCCACCTATTCCCAAATTGGAAGAGTTTACCCCGCACCCCCCAATTATACCTGTACCCCCCAAAAAATTTTTTTTGACCAAAATGCCCTCATATAAATAGTTACAAATTCAAATTCACTTTCCATTTTTACCGTCCGTCCAAAAGTTACAGAGAGAAAAAAATTTTTCATTTTCGCACGTGTTTACCGGAAGACTACAAGTAAGTCTTCCGGAATGAAAAATTATGTACCGGAAGAGTTTGTGAAAGTCTTCCGGTACCGGAAGACTTTATGAAAGTCTTCCGGAATGGTTTAAATAACTACCGAAAGACTTCATCAAAGTCTTCCGGAAAAATTGCCTACCGAAAGACTTTGTTGAAGTCATCCGGAATGGTTTTGTGTGTACCGGAAGACTTCAAGAAAGTCTTCCGGAAATTTATTTATTATTTTTTTTTTTTTAAATAATTGTTTTTCTGTTTTTTTCAGTGGTTCGATCACGCGGCAGAGATGGGAGGATTCCAGTGCGATCGATGGGACGGGGCGAGACGAGTAGATCACGCGCAGATGATGCTGGTACATCTGCAGCTGCAGCTGACCCTGTGGGGTATCCTGGTGGTCCGTACGATACCAGGCTTTTGGTTTCGTACGAGCATCACGTGGCGAGACGTGTATGGTTTGGCGAGGTAATGAAATTATAATTATTTAGTTTTGAATAAATAACCGAAATTATATAATTTGTTTATCTAATTTGTTTAATTTTATTTGATTTCAGGAGAGGGGGGCGAAGAAGGAACTGAAGGTGGCGGGACATGGGTTGAAGTTGACCCAGATGGTTCCACAGCAGCTTCCACCGGAGATTGAGAGTATCATATTTAGGTCCGGTTTAGCTTCCTTACAGAGATCGAGTTTGAAGAAGATTGATGCAAACTTGGTTTCTGCATTTGTGGAGAGATGGCATATAGAGACATCTTCATTTCACCTGTCGTTCGGTGAAATGACGATTACTCTCGATGATGTGGCATGTCTGCTTCATTTGCCTATTAGGGGGTATTCTGGAACCCTCAACCCATCAGTGAGGAGTTAGCCATTGAGTGGGCTGTTGACTATCTTGGTGTGACATCGAGAGCGGCACTTTTCCAGGTTCGTGAGTGCAGAGGATCGTACTTCAAGATAGAGTGGTTATATGATCGATTCGTAGAGCATCGAGCAGCTTCACGTTGGGCATTTGCGACCCGATGTTATTTGATGGTTTTAGTGGGCTGCACCATCTTTGCGGATAAGTCATTTACACTCGTGGAGGCGCGATACTTGGCATTATTTAGGGACCTGGATGCATTGTCCACCTATAGTTGGGCATCAGCTGCATTGGTGACACTGTATAGGTTTCTTGGAGATGCGTCTATGTTTAGCTGCAAACAGCTTGGTGGTTATCCGACTCTCCTACAGGTATATATTTAAATTCAGTTTATTATGTTAAAGTTATATATTAAATTTAGTTTATTGATTTTTTTTTAAATCTAATTTTAATTTTATTATGTTCATTCTGTTCTATTTAATTATTATGTTATTGTTTTTTTAACAGTGCTGGATTCACGAGTATTTTCCTACACTTGGGAAAAAAAGAGAGAATTGGATACCTGCTCAGAACTGTGGACTCCCGCGAGCGATGAGGTGGACGTACAAACAGGGGGCGTTAAAGGTGGATGAGTTGCGACCCATTATGGATGAGCTGACACCGACTGATGTCATATGGAGGCCGTTCGAGGATCATAGAGTTCATCGTCGTTTTGATGAGATTTCTCTATTCAGGGGTTGTTTGAGGTGGGGAGATACTATTGTTCCATACATGCCTGACAGGTGTCTTCGACAGTTTGGATACCGTCAGTCCATTCCACCTGCACCCATTGATCCTAGGATGGCTGGTGACATTGATGTTGAGTGGATTAGTTACACCCAGAGCGCTGGCCAGGTGATTCGTTCTGCTACACGGGCGACTATTCCATTTGAGGTAGAGGATGGATACCTAGAGTGGTATTATCGTGTTTCGCATCCTCGATTGGTACCTCCTACCTATGATGAGCCCTATGATGAGCCGCCAGTTGCATCTATTCCTGAGTACGATGCGGGACCATCTGATCCTGCATGGGGTTCTGTGTCCACCTTGATTCATCGCTACCTTCAGCAGAATGCAGCTGAAGAGGATGATCCACATTTTGCTGATCTGTTTGCAGCTTTACGTATTGCTCGTTCACAGTGATGTATAGTTATGTTTATGTCATATTATTTCTTAGACTTTGTTTGTTAATATATTGACATTTGAACTGATATTTATGTTATATGTTATTTATAGTTTTTCGATTACCTGAATCCAATTTATGTTATATGTTATTTAAGTGAAAATAAAAATGAAAAACATAATGAAATTAAAATATATAATATAATTCATGAATAAAAAGGAATAACATAGGTTATAATTTATAATGAGTTTGTAATATAGGCGTAAGTTGTTGCCAATGTTGTAGACGCGCAGCAAATCCTACCATCCATGATGTTGCTGCTGGAGAACGAAAGTTCCTCCAATCTGTTGTCACTGGTGGCAATGGAAATCCTTCTTTCATGTTAACCTATATTCAAAATTAAACAATACATTATTTAATGTTACTCAAATAATTTACTAATAATATCAAATTATAACAATGTTTACCTGAATCCAATGATTGGAGTTTACAAATCCAATGCAATAAAATGAGACATTGGGTGAGAATGTAGTTGTCATAGGGAAGAAAGTCAAACATTCGACTCCTAGACAGACAAGTACCACGTTATACCGATTCGCAATCACGTAACCCATATCTGGTAGAGTCAACCATTTCTCTATTGGTTGTGAACCACTTCCCTCTATCTTCAAAGAATCTCTCACTTCAGCTAACCGATCAGCAAATAAATTGGCATATAAAGCTGATCTTTCATTATGTATAATTTCCAATTCTAATTCCCGACGAACCATTGGCCAACCATCTTTGGCATAACCCCGCAATGAAGCAATCACTCTAAATCCACAATTACCATCTGACATTACGTTGACAACGTCATCAATGAATGACCTAATATGATAAGGAAATTGAAGGATGAACCGTTTAGATGACTGTGAAGTTTGTGTTAATTTTAACTTCTTTTTCACAGGTTGTGATGGTTGAGATGGTTGAGATTTCTTTTTTGAATTTTGTGATGGTTGAGATTGTCGTTGTGAAGACTGTGATGCTTGATCAACATATTCATGATACGAAGGATCCCTGTAAACATCATACCCTTCAGGTTTTTTGCCTTTTTTCTTGACTCCACCTTTTGTCTTTATTTTTTCAGGTGGTGCTAACAAAGAAGTCGTTGTGGGAAATGCAAGTTCATAAACCCTACTATGTAATGCCCTTCTTCCAACAACATCTTGTGACCTATACCTTTTCCATAACTCATCCATTGCAGATTTCATACCCACTTCTGATTCCTCATCTAAGTCTTCTTCCAACTTAATTTCCATACTTAGTTTCCTCCAATGTACATGCACAGCCTCAATTGGTATCGGAATACCACTAATTCTATACCCTGCCAACTCACACGCGCAAGGTAATCCATAGGTGGATCTAAGAGTACATCGGCATCTGTCTTTGTTAGTTCCAATATAATCAACTCTCTTTAACTCTTCAGCAACGCGCCTCAATGCAGCTCGCGACACTGAAGTACGTAAATATGTGTAAAATGGACTTGAATGGACATGTGCAACTTCATACACACTCTTTTGAAAAGAAGCTCGAATGTTGCTAATTTGTATCTTTAAGTTGTCATTCATGGCCTCCCAACATTTGACCATGTCACCAATACTGTTACCCAACATCTGCTTTAACTTCCAATGAGCAGACTCAACCCTATAATAATACATATTTAAACTAAGTAAGAAAAATAAAAAATTCACAAAAAGTATATTTTGGGATCTAAAACAAAACATACCGATTAGTCGTCGTGTTACCCATATGTAGGACTCGATTAATCCATGCGCAAACAAACCTTTGTCTATGTGGTGTCAACCATGTGTCGTTCACGTACTCAAAAAATTTAGGACAATCAACACACTCTTGCTCAAGTTCTTTTAAATGTTGTGCATACTCAACCTCATCACTAGCCCATACGACATCCGTCCATAATTTGCCAATTGACTCCTGCTTATCAGGATCCACTAATAGTTTCCTTTTTGCACCAACATTTTTGTTAATGTGAAACTGACATAGCAAATTATTTGTCTTCGGAAACACAGTTTCAATGGCTTTCATCAAAGCAAGATCTCTATCTGTCATCATAACTTGTGGAAATAAATCTTTTTTCACAAACAATTTTTTAAGCTTATCTAACACCCAACAAAAAGTCTCAGTCTGCTCAGACTCAATATACGCAAATGCGACAGCAAAAGTCAACTCGGTAGATGTCATGCCAACAATTTCAAACAAAGGTTGTCTGTATTTGTTTGTCTTATAAGTGCTATCCATAACTAACACAATAGGAAACATATTCAACAACTTAACTGAATCTGGATGTGCCCAAAATATATCTTTAATAACTTCAGAGTCATCTCTTTTTCTACTCCAATAAACATAACCTGCAGCCTCGATAAGCTTAAACAAATGTTGTATCTCACTTCTAGGACCTCTTATCTCTTTTTCCATCATACTCTTTTGCTTGTATATTTGTGTGATACGAGTGACACAATCTGGATCAATCTCGTACAAGGAATGCAATATATTTCTGGGTGCAACCTTTCTCTTTGTTAAATCAGCAACATGTTGCTTCTGATCCGCTGTCAACCTACCAACAAATGAGTGACCTTCTAATCTATCGGGTAAATCATGGTTATGATCGCCGCATTTTACATCAATCTTCCATCCAGATCCATCTTTTGTCGGAATCGACCTGATCTTAAATGGACATCCACATTTCTTCGTCGCACTTTCTATTCCACTACGAATATCCTTGTATTTCCCACCTTTATCGCAACCAAATATTATTTTGTTCTTTCTTCCTCTCTTGCCTGTTTGTGTATCTGAACGAGTGATGACGACCGTCACTTTATTTCGTAATCCGGTGTCTTTGACCCATCTTATCACCTCTTCTCGTGTACCAAATATCTCTGTCGTTGTAAATACATCTGATGTATTCACACATATCGGTTCTTTTTCGTGTAAAGGTACTGCACCTACAAAATAAAAAAAAATTTTTAAAAAATGAATTAAAAAAAATTTAATAACAAAAAAAAAAATTCGTACCGGAAGACTTTATGCAAGTCTTCCGGTATTGTACTCTTACAATACCGGAACACTTACATAAAGTCTTCCGGTACACATATTCATTCCTACCGGAAGACTTAATAAAAGTGTTCCGTACCGGAACACTTTTATTAACTCTTCCGGTGTGCAAACATCATAATACCGGAAGACTAACATAAAGTCTTCCGGTATGTAAATTCACGTACCGGAACTCATTCCCAAAGTCTTCCGGAACGTGTAATTTTTGACAAATTTTTACTTTTATCTGACGGTCTGACACAAAAGGTAAAAAAAAATAATAATAAAATAATAAAATAATAAAATAATCTAAGGGTAAAATGGGCATTTTTAAAAAAATGTGGGGGTACAGGTATAACTGGGGGGGTGCGGGGTAAAATCTTCCCCAAATTGTAACCATGACCTTATTTGTTTTTGTTTTTTTATCATACCCATAGAGTTAACATCAATCACAACAAAATATGGAAGGTTGTCTCCAACAACAAATGCAAGGTTGTCTCCAACAACGATGACTATTTTGAGATGATATTGATGATATTTGTTGATAAAGTGTTAATTTAATTTTTTTTTTGTGCATCATTGTAATATTTGACGAAAAATTATATTGCAATGCGAGAATTAATTCTAATTTTTTAAAATATAATTTTTTTCTTATATTTTTTTATTTTTATTAATTCTATTTCTTTTTCAAAATTTTAAATAAAAACAAAAAAAAACTAATTTTTTGTAAATAAAAAATTTATTAATTTTTATTAACTATATTTTCTTTATTTTTTTTTTCAAATTTTAAAAATAATTAAATACATTCTAAAATCAAACACATTTTGAAGAAAAAAAATACATTATGAGAACAAATACACTTTGAAAACAAATGAACGTCACCGACGTATACCCGTGCGAACGCACGGGTATCATACTAGTTTTATATAATTTTGATATCTTTTGTGTGATATGCGATTGATTGCTTTCAAGAATTATACCAATCTCAAACTATATTTAAAAGTTTTTTTTTTTATAATAAAAATTAAAAAAAAACATCTCAAAGGGATTTCAAAAACATAAAAATTATCATATTGAAGAATGAACATGATAATGTATCCGACCAAAGAATGAATGAAAGCGATTTTTTCATGAATTCTAGGAAATCCCCAGGTCTGCACGAATTTCTAGCATATTTCTATCAAAAAACTTTTCAATTAGTTGGGAAATCAATGTGTTTTTTAATAGACAATGATATTACTGGAAAACACACAGTATAAGGAGTGTTGGAGTCTGATACAAAACTGTAGGAATGTTACTTCGAATTTTTTTTTAATATAACAGAGTTTTTTATTTTAATTTCCAAAATAACATAGTTTTCAAAAAAAATACCAAACTAACATACTTTAGAAACACATTCGCCAAACCAATTGATGAAGATGTGTTTCTTCATATGGATTCGCCAAATGGTTTGGCTAGGAGTGAATTTTCTTCACCAATTCGCCATTCCATTTGGCGAATGTGTTGTAATTTCAACATGCATTCGCCAATCCATTTGGTGCACGTTGCTAATTCAAATATTCTTAATAAATATTCTTCACTTGTTATATATATATATACATATATATATATATATATATATATATATATATATATATATATATATATATATATATATATATATATATATATATATATGTATGTATATATATATATACATATATATATATATATATACATATATATATATATATATATATATATATATATACATATATATATATATATATATATATATATATATATATATATATATATATATATATATATATATATATATATATATATATATATATATATATATATATATATATACACGTATACATATATATATGTATATTTATATATATACTTATACATGTATATATACCTAGGGTTTGCAACTTTTTTTACTATATATATGCCTCACTCATAAATCTAGGACTCATCTCACTCCATCCTTACAAACCCTCTCTCATTCAGTCCTTTCAGTCTCCCTCTCTCACAATATGGCTTCTCCCCGTCCATCTAATTATGCATCGGCACCGTCTTCCTCAACATCAGAAGAACCGCTTCCAAAATTTGATATCTTGAAGAAAAATGCTTTAGTGTTTTTCTCGGCAACAAAGCCTCCTCTGAAGATGCTGTTATGGAACCCCCAAACTTTGGAACACTTGCACAGAGAATTAACCCGCTGGTTAGAAGGAGAGATCGGCCACAAAGAAAAGATAATTAAAATTGAGAAGAGGGTTGTGGAGTTTGGTGTGACGAAATGGAGAAAAATTGTCAATGATGCAGGTGTTTTGTCGATGATGCTAGGTGGAGGTGAAGTTGTCCTGATGGTTCTGATAGGCTAGATTTGTTGAATCTTGCAGTTGTTCTATTTATGTATGGTCATTTTCTGAATCATGTATTTCCTGGTTTTATTTATGTATGTTCGTGTTTGTGGTTGTGGTTTTATTTATGTATTTTTCCGTTTTATTTATGTACGGTCATTTTCTGAATCATGTATTTCCTTGTTTTATTTATGTATGTTCGTGTTTGTGGTTGTATGATTTTACTGATATGAATTAAACGAACTAGGCTTCCATATAAAATAAATAAGGTTACAATGACCTAATTTACGATGTTGAGCTTGGTCCAACGTTGGGACATTTTTTTCGATTGTGACCGGGCTGACGACATGAACTACACAGTCTCACCATCTTGTTCGCCGTATCCATTTCGGTGCGAATACGCGTGCTGTTAGGGCGGCCTTTTTTCTTTCTTCGCATGTTCTCGTTGTGCCAGACTATTTCCCCGTTGTATGAGGGCCAGTAGTCCTCATTTGCAACAACCGGAAAGCTTTTGTTGTAGACGTTGCAAAGGTTGTGCACTTGGTAAACAGGGGATAGTAAGCCTGAAGGGTCCAGCCGAACCTTCGAACATGCCGCTATGACATGGGAGCAAGGCATGCGAAAGGCTTGAAATTTACCACAGTCGCACCAATTGTTATCAAGTTCCACCCGATAGGATCCCCTCGGTCTCCCTTCGTTGTGATCCATGATCTCATCAACATTGAAATGTCCCTTATTGCGGTTAAACACAGTGACCACATGTGTGCTAGACTTGGATGCTTCGTCTTTGATGAATGTCATAGAACTATCGCTGAACACTTGACCAGACTGTAGGATTGTACTCCACTTTGAACGCCTGGTGTCAAAAAGTGCTCCGAGCCTAAAGTAGGTTGACCTCACCAAAGCGGTTATCGGTAGGTTGCGGATTCCTTTGAAAACAGAGTTCATGGATTCAACGAGGTTTGTTGTCATGTGACCCCAACGTTGTCCTTTGTCGTAGGCCCTGGTCCACTTATCTAAAGGAATCTGGTTTATCCATCTGAATGCATCTTCATTCGCCATTCTAATTTCGTCACGATAATGTTTGAATGACGGTTCGGTTAATGAGTACCCTGCATTCACGACCTTCTTCCGCAGTGTCTTATCTTTGATCTCTCTCATGAAGTTTTGCGCTATGTGTCTAATACAATAGACATGTGTTGAAGGCGGTTCCTGCCAGCCGTTATCAACATTCTTCCATGCACTCTCAATTGATGCATGTCTGTCCGAAATCAAACATAAGTTAGACTGGGGAGCCACATGGTTGCGAAGATTTTCTAGGAAAAAACTCCATCCCTCGGCAGTCTCTCCCTCGACGATAGCGAATGCAATTGGAAAGATATTGCTGTTGCCGTCCTGTGCCACTGCCATCAATAGAGTTCCTTTGTATTTCCCGTAGAGCCATGTTCCATCAATTTGGATTATAGGCTTGCAGAAGGAAAAACCCTTTATACATGGGTCAAAAGCCCAAAAGAGCCGGTGGAATATGCCATTTCCACTGACACAATGACTTTCCGAATTATACGCCGGCAAGGTCTCAAGGATGACAACGGTCCCAGGTGCATAGTGCTTCAGTGCCAGCAAAAACTTTGGGAGTTCTTTGTACGAGTCCTCCCAATTTCCGAATACAACGGCAACAGCCTTAGTTCTAGCAATCCATGCTTTCCTGTATGATGGAGTATAGTTGTGCTTCTGAACTATGTGCTTAATTATCGTGCTGACCTTGACCGAAGGATCGTCAGCAACGATTGATAGGATATCGTTGCATATTAGCTGAGAGCTCAATTGCTGATGATCCTGCAGTGAGTTGGTTATGACACATGTATGCTCCGGTCCCATTGAAGCAACCTTCCAATCTTCACTTCTTTTTCTGTATGATGCTGTCAATCGAAACGGGCATGCCACGTTACGACAACGTATCATATATAGTGTAGGATTCGTTCGGTCGACCCTATAATCAGCCAATAAATCCATGTGGTAATATTTTATAGCTCGAACGCATTCTTCTTTTGTTCGAAAATGGTCGCCCTCCTTTAATGAACCCTGCCTTTGTGGATACGGATCATAAAATATGTCTGAAGATGGGTCTTCACTTCCCAAGTTCAAGTTTGTCATGTGTGGAGGAGGACGATATACATGACTGGCCGGAACCTCGTCTTCATTGACCATTTCATCAACTACTGCCTCCTCTTGTTCCTCGTCCTCATCAACAACATCCACTTCAGCCAAATCATTGTCAGATTCGATAAAGACTTGCGAATGATCAATGGGCTGAGACATTTGTTGTTGGTGAAACGTAACATACAACTCGATATCATTGAAACCAGAATACTCATGGCTTAGAAACATAGTACGAACACTTTCTTCGTCAGAGATAGTTAATTGGAAATACATGACCTGGTTATCCTCATAGAATACTGGATTTTTGTAAATAATGACGTCCACTGGACCACACTGCATTTTGTTTTCCAATCTCTTTTTTAGATGAGCGAAATTGGATTGTCGGACAATTGAGAACCGAGTAACCTCGGTGTTTCGAAAGTTGAAACCAGAATGGTTACATTCAAATATTTCGCCATTTGTATGGGCGTTGATCATATACTGAGGTATTTGAGACATAGTTCGTATTCAAAGACTATTTTAGATACGAAAATGTTTTGTAGTTTATGGTACAATGAAGATATGAAACCAATCTATAAATAGTAAAGGCAAAAATATATTTTATGGTTATATTTAGGGTTCTGAACTAATGTGAATTAATGTCTCATAGGCTTATCTCCTGCACAATATAGGCTTATCTCCTGCACCATATAGGGTTATCTTCTCCACATATGTCTTATCTTCTGCACATATAGGTCTAGCATCTGCACATATAGGGCTATCTTCTGCACATATAGGTGTAGGCAGCTACACATATAAGTATATATATATATATATATATATATATATATATATATATATATATATATGTATAAGTGTAAGTATGTGTATAAATATATATATATATATATATATATATATATATATATATATATATATATATATATATATATGTAAATGTCCTAACTGACCAAGTGCTGCAAAACGTCAGACCAACTAGAGAATATTTAGTTTGGTTTAGGTCAATTACTATGCAACAATGGGTGTCTGATAACCCATACTTGATTGACCCCCGCGCCCAGGCCGCAACATACGCCCAACCACCAACTCCACAACATGACTACCCCACCCAATTCCAGCCATCGACTTCAAACACCCATAGGCCATTCATCCAAACACATAACCCCTTCATGCCACAAACCCAATCACAACATCAAGAGCCTTACCAACACCACTATACCCCCGACAACCCCTTCATGTCCACACCAACCTATAGCCCCCCACCTTTGTTTCGTTCTCAAAACGAGGCAGTATCCTCGTTTGGTCAAGCCTATCGTCCTCACCCAACCCAATCCAACCCAGCCCAACCTATCCGACCCAGCTTTGAAAACATGGGCACACAACTCAGTTACGGCAGCGCCTTTGGCAGCAACCTTCCACGTAATTGGGGACAGGCTGAATCATGGACTCAACAACAACCGCCTCCACCAAACACACAAATACAAGCGGAACCTCGACAACCTGGTGGTAGGGTTCGAAGACGGGGTCATCCCCGTGGATGTGGTACTGGGGGGCAGTTAGATCGGGCGGGAAATTAATTTTTGTAATGTCGTTCTTGAATTATTAATAATAATTTTTCTTTTAATATATATTTCTCTTTCTCATATTCTTTAATTTTCTTTATCTATAATTTTCTTTAATATACTTATATATATATATATATATATATATATATATATATATATATATATATATATATATATATATATATATATATATATATATATATATATATATATATATATTATATATATATACTTATATATATATATATATATATATATATATATATATATATATATATATATATATATATATATATATAACTTATACATATATATATATAAGTATATATATATATATACTTATATATATATATATATATATATATATATATATATATATATATATATACATGTATATATATATATATACATATATATATAAGTATATATATATATATATACATATATATATATATACATATATATATATATATATATATATATATATATATATATATATATATATATATATATATATATATACATATAATTATACATATATATATATATATATATATATATATATATATATATATATATATATATATATATATACTTATACATATATATACATATACTTATATATATATATATATATATATATATATATATATATATATATATATATATATATATATATATATATATATATATATATATATATATATATATATATAACAAAAGAAGAAAAGCACATAACACATGCACAACATTCCAATTGGCGAATTGGTTTTTGTGTTGCATGCATTCGCCAAATGGTTTGGCGAATTGGTTGTATGCATGCATGCATTCGCCATTCCATTTGGAGAACTAGTGAACAATTTCACATGTTCAACAAACCATTTGGCGAAAATGTTACAAAAGTGTGTTAGTTTGGTAAATTTTTCCAAATATATGTTATTTTGGAATTTTATTTTATAAACTCTGTTATTTTAAAAAAAAATTCTGTTACTTCCGCTTAATTCAAATGAATAAATTCTTAAACTACTTATTAAATTATTTTCTCAATTCAAATAATACTATTTTTTATATATTACCCCATTTAAATCAGCCACTAAATATTGAGATACATTGAAAGTTTTTCTCATAGCCTTATATTAACAAGCAAACTCATAACCTAACCTTTTGAAAGGTTATGATAAATTAGTAGCTAAGCTTATGAGAAAAATTGTTATGAAATTTCGTGGCTAAATTCATGTTGTGATAGGTTGATTAAGCTTAGCTAAAACTAAGCACGTAACTTTTTCTCATAACCTTTTATTAACAAGCAAACAACCTTTTCAAAGTGTTTTTTAAAACTAAAAAATATTTTTAGTGTTTTCTGTTAAATTCATCTTTTTTATCCTGGGGATGAGAGTCATTAATAATTTTCAAAATGACAATTTTTGCTGAAAATATTTTGACATCTTTGATTTGGGAGAAATCCTTCTATCCCTTCGGGTTGATAGTTAAACAATTCGTTGTTTTCTTAATTGATTGTTGATTCTATTAATATTATGTTATGAGTCCAAGTTATCTATCTAAGATTTAACTTTGTGTATAAACCAATCACAACTTTCTTAGCATGTTCCTTTTATGGATTATGATGATGATAATCATCAAAACTATTTAATCAAAAATGAAGATCTGGTTGAATATCCAATAAATCTGGATAGACTCAACAAATGAGTTATACCCTCTATTTCTTCTAATCCAATTTATAGATTTGGTAAGATGGATGTTTTTTCTCGTTTTGCTATTAAAACTCTAGAGCAAACAATTCAAATTTCAGAAGAAAAACAAACAATCAAACTTCTAACTAAAAGAGATTTGAAACCCTTTAAAAATTATAATTTTATCCATATTTGATTGGTTCAAATTGCTTTAAAATCTTTAACATTATTAGGTTTAAATTCTAGCATAATGGCTTATGTTATAGATGGTAGATGTAAAGATTTCAAACAATCTTTAGCTGTTATGGTAGAGACAAGTCTGTGTCATGGACCAGTCTACTTTGATGTTTCACGTAATTTAAATATATCTTTATCTGATACAAATTTATTAGATGCTATTCAGCTAACTGTTTATACTAATGGTTACAATTTTAAACCTAGAAGTGATATCATAGCAATATGTTATAAAATCTATTATAAGGTTCTTACTACGCTTAATCCAAAAGCAAAGTAATTATCATTTTTCGGAACTACTACTTTGGTTCAAACCAATTGATTAACTTCAAATGTTGTAACCAATAGATTAATAAAGTGGGATGAAATAAACTTCCCAGAGACATGATCTCTTTCTCAGGAAATAGATCATGAATCTATCCTTAATAGGGATATAGATCAAATCATTCAGACTACTGAAGGAGATTTAGAAATAAACTTCACTCCTAAAAGAATAATTAGGATACCCAGAGCCCTATCTGCTAGGCACTCAGTTAGTGAATTTTACACAGCTTCTAGTCAATTACCTAGATAGACCTTCTACATCTCAAATAAGAGAAGAGATAGAAGTCATTGAGAATATAAGACTTAGCGAAAATAGAATTCTCCAAGGGATTTATCAGAAACCTAATACTCCAAGAGTAGAATCACCTACTCCGTCAGATATGGATTTCCAGTTATAATGTTAGATTATTCCACTGGTAGTAAGCTTAGACAACTTGTCAATGATGAGTTTCAACATGAGAGATACACTCAATTCAGAAATTGTTTTTTCGAAAAAATTTCAAAACCCGAATTAACCTAATTTAAAGATGAGTACTACACTCGGATGAGTCTTGAGCAAGATTTTGTTCCTTTTGTTAAATGGTTTGTTAATTACTTCATAAGTAAAAAACAAGAAGAAATCCTTGTTTTACAAAGATCTTGAAAAAACATTAGAGGAGAAATAATGAAATCTCCTTTTCCCCCTGAACAAACAATAAGTTTGAGTCAAAATACTGAAGCTATGCCTTATCTTAACCTTCAATTACAAAGAGTTGAACAAAATCAAGTTACTCTTAAGGAATTAAATTATGTCATCAGGTCTCAGAGTTATACTAATGCTTACCTTGTGTGCTTAGGAGAACAATTTATCTCTTTGGAAAAAGATCTCTTATCCATAAAAGATATTTTAGAAAAAGAAATAGCACGTCAAGATATCATTATTAACCACATAAATAAACCTAAGGACCAAATGTCCACCTCCAATATTTTAGATGTTCCTATAGTGCAACCTCCTGTTTCCATAGAAGGATTTAAAATGGAAACCAATGATCAAGAATTTGTTCGTATTTTAGAACAAAAGTTAAAAGGTCTTAATATCATAGTTATGTCTCAGGATGATTATTCTGGGGATGATAACAAAAACCATATTAACCAACTATCTGATATGTTTGCTAATTTAGAAATTAGTAACTTTGACATTAATAATACTAATAGTATAAATCTTGTTTATGCTCCTAAACCCATAGAAAGTATTATTACAAGCGTCCCTCACCACAAGATTTTCTCTTTGAGGAACCAGAACCATTCCAAAATTCTTATTCAGGAAAAACCATTTATGAATGGAATGTTGATGGTCTTAATGACAAATAAATTATAGATAAAATCCATAGGATGGTCATGTATTCTACTATTTGCAAGCAACATGGAAATTCAGATAGTTCAATAGCATCCTTTATAACCACAAGATTTGTTGGCCAGCTTAGAGGCTGGTGGGATCATTATCTCACTGAATCTCAAAATTTAGAGATCCTTAATCACAAGAAAATCATTAAGATCGAGTCAGGAACCAATACAAGCACTATTTTGGCTATGACCACCACAGGAGAAGAAGATGCAATGTATACTCTGTGTCTTTCCATCTTACAACATTTTGTAGGAACCAATGTCCCCAATTGAGTAAAAATCCAGACACTTCTCCAAAACCTTAGGTGTCCTTCTCTTACCTACTTTAGATAGTATAAGGATACTTTTCTTTCAAGAGTTTATCAATTAAACAATCTCAATTCTTTGCATTGGAAAACAAAATTTATTTATGGATTACCCCATTTCTTTTCTGAAAAGGTTAGACAATCTTTAAGACAAAAAAATGATGGGATAAATATAAATTATTTTGACCTTACTTATGGTCACATAATTAGCACTTGTGTTGATGAAGGATTAGCTTTATGCAATAACATAAAACTTAGAAATTAATTTAAAAAGCAAAATCTTTCTGAGAAACACCAACTTGGTGAATTTTGCGAACAATTTGTTTTTAATCTAGGAAAATCTCAGATAGTAAAAAGAAAAAAGGAAAAATTTTCCGCAATAAACCTTATAGGGATAAGCCAAAAAATTCTTATAAAAATTCTTATAGAAATAAGAAAAAGAGTCACTACAATAAAAGTAGACCTAAAGAAAAATATTTTGACCCTAAAGTCAAAAGAAAAGCCAAAAGGCTTGACATAACATGCCATAAATGTGGCAAATCTGGTCATTATGCCAACCAATGTTGGACTAAAAAAGCTCTTAATGAGATAGAAGATGAACAATTGCGTTCTCAGTTAGAGAAAGTCTTACTTCTCAATTCTGATTCTGAAAATTATTCTTCTGAAGAAGATATCAATATGATTTATGAATCCTCTACTGAATATTCTGACAATAATGATTGTCAATGTAACCAATTAAATTACTGAAAATCAATTGTTGGTATGAATGGGTTAAATGTTTTAACCTCAGAACAGGATGAAGCTATAAAAGCTATAGAGTCCATTTCTGATAAAAAATTAAAAAGAAAAATGTTTGAGGTCTTAATTCAAGAAAACTCAAAAAAAGATTTTTCCTATTATTACAGAAACACCTTACCTTAAAGCAAGAAAGGATTTGATAGCGATGGGGATAAGAAATGAATTAGGACCTTTGAAGAAAGGAAAACAAACATATCTATCACCTGCTGCATATACTCTATCTAGAAAGGAGAAAAAAATATTGTGTAAGTTTCTAAGTGAAGTTAAAGTTCCAGAACGATACTCTTCAAATATTAGAAGACTTGTGTCTATGAAATACCTCGGGTTAAAGAGTTTGAAGACGCATGACTGCCATGTTATAATGGAACATTTTCTATCTAAAAAGGAGAAAAAGTATTGTGTAAGTATTGGGTACACTGTACCTTTAAGGAAGGAGATATGGTTCTCCTTCAGCTTCAACCCTATAGGCAGTTTTTTGTTCACCGTCGAGGGTCTAAAAAGCTCTCCAAATGATACTTTGGTCCTTTCCGCATTCGGCGCCGTATCGGACCGGTTGCATATGATCTTGAACTTCCTTCATCATCAAAGATCCATTATGTTATCCACGTTTCTCAACTGAAAGCATACCATGGTGATGACCTAACCACTCATTATTGTCTGATCCCTCATGACCTTGAAGCTTTGCATGCAGATGGTTTGAGGATTTCAAAGGAAGCTGACGCGCATATTGTACTGAGCAGATAAAAACAACAAGGAGTGAACAAGGAAGACAAAAGGCAGTTTGTGAGAGGGGAGAACTCAGCAACTCTTGAGTTAGAAGAAGAAGAAGAAAAACATTCAAGTGGGAAAAGGCAAAGCACGAAACAAGAAAATGTGAGAGGAGAGAAGTCATAAAGTTTGGAGTTAGAAAATGATATTATAAGATCTAAATATACCTCTTGGCAACCAAGTACACGCCTTGCCAAGTTCAACTCACCATTTCCCAATGTCCCAATGGTTCTTTAATCATCACCGTCAAAAACATTGGATTCTAGGATCTTCTCATCTCCACCATCCCATAACCCACCCACTTGCCTTCCATCTTCACGTGCCACATCTATTGGCCCCACCACCTGTCCTGCCCTTGACTATACGTGTGTTCCCCATGCAAACTTATGCGATACAACTGTAATGCACAAAACTTTGGCAGCCACTTCACACAACCCTAATTCTGCATCTCTTCCCACCAACCCACATGTTCATATCATTAAGTGGGCTAATGTTTTTAACCCGGCCCAACATTCCTTTAACTCCAACCTTGTGGACAAGGTTGTTAATGGACATGTAAGTAGTGATAGCAAGCCCAAACACCCCACAAAAATGCCCACCTATTTAAATGATTATGTATTAAATTAATTAATAATTGTATTAGTTATTTAAGTTTTGTACTTATGTATTTGAGCCTTTATGCTGACACATGCACCTTTTAGGGTTGTATTTAAGCTACTTTAGCTTATTATTTATGTTATGAATGAAATCAGAATTTTATACTTCCTCTTGTTTTGTGTTTATTTTCTTTGGTAAATCCTAAATTGGTAGAAGTTGCTAATCCCTTTGCATCACATTAGAAATAATACGTCTCTTCAAAATATTTTCCCTCGTCGGCAATCGGTTACGAAACAAATGCCATGCAAATATCTTAACTTTGAATGGAATAGAAGTTTAACTAAGTAAGTCCAAAGCGACCAACACAAAATCATGCAGCCCCTGTAAATTATCAGCTTCCACAATAGAGGTGTAGTATGAATTTACCGTGAAACCAAAATCAGGATTAGGCTTCCAATGCCACAAGTCGTCGTCATGTCGATTCATAGTAACCTACTGCACATAATGGTTCAGTAATAGAATATCATCTTCCAGGTTACCATATTGCAAGAATTTTGTACTGTTAATGGACCAAGTCCAAACATCATCAACCCACATGCCCATATCAGAAACTGAAGCTTGTTTAAACAAAGCTTCCTGGAATAAAAGAGGAAGATGGATACTAAAACTAGAGTTTCCAGCGCAACACATAAACCAAAAGCTTGTATTATTTCCATGTCCAACATTACAAGACAACAAATTAACAAAATATATTTCAGGCACCGTAGTTATCGAAGTCAATAAATCACGCATCCACAACGAGTCGTTACCTGATGATTCCTCCAGGGAAAAGTTCTGGATTTTCAATGCCAAGTTACCGTATCTGCTCAATAACAAGGATCTCCAAATTTGATTACCATTCTGAAGAAACTTCCACAACCATTTCGAAATAAGTGCAACGTTGAATTTGTCGACATGTTTGATACCGAGGCCTCCACGATTCTTTGGCTTAAAAAAAAAAAGTCCAGCTGACCCAGGCAATATTTTTTCTTCCCGTTGTGCCCGACCATAAAAATCGCCTCTGAATCGCAATAATCTTTTTAACAATCGCAGTTGGCATCCTAAAAAACGACATTAAATGAATAGGAAAATTAGCAAGAACGGAGTTAATGAGCGTAACTCTTCCTCCAATTGATAAATTCCTCTCGATCCACGAAGATAAACGAGCTTTAAAACTTAAAATAACAGGATTCCAAAAAGCAGTTCTCCTTTGATTTCCTCCCACCACCAATCCCAAAAATTTGAAAGGCAAAGGAGCTGATTTACAGAAGAGAAATAACTATGCAACCATCATGAAATAATGGTCCAAGCCAATCCCCTACAGACAACGTTTACCAAAATTAATCTTCAATCCTGAAATTAATTCAAACCCACATAAAATTGTTTTAATTGCCCAAATATTAGAGTAAATTCCTTCGCAAATAAGAAGCGTATCATCCACGAATTGAAGCAAGCTAACAGAAACACTATCATCAAATTTGAATTCTGAAAAGAAATTCAAACTAACCGCCCTAGAAACCAACTTAGCCAACCCTTCTGAAACGATTGCGAACAAATACGGACAAAGAGGGACTCCCTGCTTAAGCCCTCTAGTAGCCTTGAAATCTTTGGAAGGGCTCCCATTGATAAGAATCGAGAGGAAGCTATTACAAACCGTACCTCTCACCCATTTAATCCAGACTCCCAAATCCCATAGCCTTAAGCATTGATTCCATAAAATTCCACTCTACGCAATCACACGTCTGTGCAAAATCCACTTTGAATAACAAACACTTCTTCTTTCTCCTAGCACAATCAATTATTTCGTTAGCGACAAAAACCCCATCTATAACATCTGTCTACCCGAGATGAATGTGATTTGGCAAGGAGATGTTAGCTTATCAATAACATACATTATTATTCAATGAATCTAAAAGAAATTTATTTTTCTTATAAATAAGAATACAAATCTCAAGTTATAGTTTGCTTTGTAATAGGGTTATTTTATTTACCACATCTATTTTTTTATTTTTTTAACATCAATCACCGCTCCCAATTTTCTCCAATCTAATATTTTGGAAAATTATGGTTCGTCAAATTGAAGATTACTACTACTGTATTTGATCTTATTTTAGAGGAAGGGACGTTGATTGGAATAATGTTTCCAGTATATGAACTGTAAAATTCTTCGTTGGTTAAATCAGAATATGGATTTAAGCCTAACGTGTAACTCTTGTTTCCTTCCTTATTAAACTTCTCTATTTTTTCTAAATTCTCTTTGAATATCTGCAAACGTTTCTCCATCTCAAAAATATTTGTGTATGTGATTCCATACTTCATCATCCATTGTTGGTGTGCTTTTACAAAGGATGATTCATCCAAACATTTCAGATATTCCTAGGTTTCAACATGCCCACAAGATGATGATGATGCAAACACCAATAAAATGCTTCATTTTTTTAAAAATGGTTAGCTATATGAATTGTGGAAAATAATCTGAATTAAATTAACACAAATAAGAACATTTTATAGAATTCAAACTCAACATAATAGAAAGGCAATTTTTTTTTTGACTTAGGAATTTTATTCTTTAAGGTATATATTTATTTCAACATATCTTTAGTTATATTTCATACATCCTTTTAAGTTTGTATTTGAATTTATTTATTTTTTACTTCGTCATACATTTTTTTATATAAATAATAATTTTTATATATTACCATAAAAAGAATTCAATATATTATTATTATTATAATAATAATAATAATAATAATAATAATAATAATAATAATAATAATAATAATAATAATAATAATAATTAAAGTTTCTTAACACATTTCTATAGAGAGATGCTTCACCTTCTTTCTAGAAAATTCCCCCCACCCTTTAGGATTTGGTTGTTTCCTTTTACCTACATGGTGGTTCTCTCCTTCAACCTTTATGGTGACCACCTCCTTCTCTTTTGAGAGCACTTCTCCTTCCATCATGGTTACTCTCATGCCCTTACCATAACAAAATATCTCATCGGAAACTCTCTCTTCCCCACACTCTCAACCGTCAACCTTCATCTTCTATGTTTTTGACCACTGCCAGAGCCACCACTACCAAAGCCGCCATGGTTGTTTTAGAGTATGAAACTACTTCTTCTATTAGATCTTTTTAATTTCAGTTTCGTATTTTATGTTCATGTCATGTGTTTTTGTAGCTTAGTCGCAATGTGCTTGACAAAATGCCTCAAAAGGGTTTTGCGTCATGTATCATGTTTATATGTGTCCATTGACATTTCATAGTGACCGAAGGAGCCTATAAGTTCAACCTCCATTCCAACAATATCTCTAGTCATCTTTTAGTTTGTGAACATTTTAAAAGGTTGAGAAATATTGAGACCAAAGATAGTCGAAATGTGCAAACACAAGTCAAAGAAATCATTCGTAATTGGATTGAAAGAAAGACTGTGGATTCTCACACACATATTGTCATTGTTGGTGCTTGCAAGATAGTGGTCAGTTGGAAGATTTGTTGTTTCTGGTTTGGTTGTACCTTAGCTTTTGAACAATCCATATTTAATGTCTTTTATGATTATGTAATATTTTCTCTTAAAAGTGCTTCTTGATTATGTATGGAGTATGTTCCATTCCATTTAGCTCATGATATATGTATTACCTTTTGAATCGGCTATTAATGAAATTGAGCTTTCCTATCAAAACAAATATTAAAGTTTCTTAAGTATATTTAATAGATGAATTTGATGAATGTAGATTTTTAATGGATGAATTAAAATAATTTGTTAGTCCATTAACAATCCAATAATTTTTTTTTTAAATATTCAATACAATCTATCTATTAAAAGATAAAATCCATTAAATACATCTATTAACATATTTAGTGGATAATATGTATACATCCAAAAAAATATTATTTTTTTGAAAATAATCGATTTATTTTTTGTTTTTAAAAAATGATTTATTTAAAAAAAAGATTTGTATTGTAATTTTTTTAAATTTTGGAAATAAAAGATTTTTTTATTTTGGAAAAAATATCAAATTTAATTATTTCCGTAAAAATCCTTCTTTTTTTAAATTTTTGGAACAAAAATCCATTTTTTGTATTTTAAAAAGCAATTCAATTTTTTGTATTATAGAAAAAAATGAATTTTGTATGTTTATAAAGAATCAATTTTTAGTTTTAGGAAAAAAATTAAAAAAAAATATTTTATGTAATCTTACAACTTCCACCCCATATGTGATAAACTGAAGATAACCAATATTTGTGTTGCAGATAATTTAATCCTATTTGCTAGAGAGGATCCAATCTCTGTCCAGCTGATGATGCATGAGTTTCACAAATTCTCTGAATCCACTGGTTTGAAGTGTAACCCTACAAAATGCAGAGTGTACTTTGGAGGTGTCACTAATGAGAACAAGAGAGCTATTCTGGAGACAACTAGGTTCAATGCCGGTACTCTACCTTGCAAATAACTTGGAGTGCCACTTAATAGCAAGAAGCTCAACATACATAGCTGCTAGCCTCTCATTGACAAAATGCTGGAGAAGGTGCAACATTGGTCAGCTAGACTTTTAAGTTATGCTGGTAGAAACCAACTGATCCACAGTGTTTTATTTGCAATTGCTAATTACTAGTTGCAGGTCTTCCCACTACCTAAGAAGGTTCTTCATCATATTGAGCAGATCTGCATAGTGTTTCTTTAGACTGGTAAAGATGAGAAATCAAAGAGGGCTCTGGTTGCATGGGATACAGTCTACAATCCTAGAAAGGCAGGTAGTTTGAACATCACTTCCTTATCTGAATGGAATCAAGCTACCATGGGGAAGCTATTGTGGAACATACAACAAAAAGTAGATAAGTTGTGGGTTAAGTGGATCAATATCTACTACATGAAAAACCAGGACATCACGACTGCCCTCATCCCCACTCTAGCATCATGGCTTTTGAAGAGTGTTCTGAAATGTAGAAGCAAGGTCTTAAGTACTGATTATTGGGGGACAACAGTGTAGAATAAGAAGTACAAAACTAGTAGGATGTATAAGGCTATAAGAGGTGAAAAAGAGAATGTGGTGTGGAGAAACATGCTGATTGCAAATTCTGCGAGACCAAGAGCAAAGTTTATACTTTGGTTGGCCTTAATGGGGAGATTGAATACAAAAGATAGACTGCATATGTTTGGAATACACACAGATGGCATATGTGTATTTTGTGAGATGCAGGAGACCCTAAACCACCTGTTGTTTGAGTGCCAAAATGTCAGAACCAGCTGGGGAGAAATTCTGAAATGGATAGGCTTCAACGAGGGGCTGTAATATGGACAAATAAAATTAAATGGATTTTGAAGGAGGTGAGGGAAAAAGGTTGGAAACTGAAAGTGCTCAAATTGGCCTTCACTGAAACGATATATGAGGTTTGGAAAACAAGAAATAGGAAACTTTTCAAACATGAAGATCTTATTGGAAAACTCATAGAAAATGTGAAAGATATAGTGATTATTAGAAGTGCCACCTATAGTCTTCTTAGAAATCATGTTCATAGGAATTGTGTAACTCTTGGGTAGGCCTTGTTTTTGTTGCTTGTATTGTCCCTGGATCCTTTGGATCGGGTTGAGTGTAACGGCTTTTTGGTGAAATATAGTATGTAATTTTCCAAAAAAAATTAATTAATTTTTTTCCATATAAGAATATTTTTTCATTGTATATCAATCACCATTTCATTAACTCATTTGAGGAATTCAGGCCTATTTGTTTGATTAGTAGTGTCCTCAAAACAATTTCGAAAATGCTTGCTTGTAGACTGAGGAAAGTTATTCATAATAGTTGATATCTCCGTCCCAAACAACATTCATACCGGGTCGACAGATATTTGATGGAGTTCTTTGGGCAAGTGAAATTGTTGACTATGCAAAAAGGTTTAAGCAAAGTTGTTTGTTGATGAAAATTGATTTCGCGAAAGCCTATAACTGTGTGGATTGGTCTTATCTTGAATCGTTGCTTATTAAGATGGGATTTGGGAACAATTGGTTAAGGTGGATTAGATGTTCGATGTTTAACAGCTTTATGTCGGTTTTAATTAATGGCAGTCCCTCGAAGGGCTTTAAGGTAACAAGAGGATTGAGACAAGGGGACCCGTTGTCCCCCTTTCTCATTACGATAATGGTAGAAAGGCTTATCAAGCATGGTTAGGATAGCTTGTTCTAATGGATTTCTCTCAGAATTTAAAATCCATAATTGTCCATCTGTTAGTGTTTTACAGTTTGCAAATGATACTGTTTTAATCAGTGATGGATCGCCATCCAATATTTGGGCGTTCAAGACTATTCTTCGTGCTTTTGAATTGGTATCAGGTTTAAAGATAAACTTCGCCAAAAGTTATTTATTCGGAATAGGTGTTGAAGGAAAGCATCTTACTGCAGCAGGGCAGTTTCTGAACTACAAGTCAGGGAGTCTCCCTTTCTCGTTCCTCGGTTTATCGGTGGGTGGTAATCATCATAGGTGTGCATTTTGGAAATCGATGATTTCGTGTTTGAGGAATAGACTTTCTAGGTGGTCAGGAAAGAACCTATCTATAGGAGGGAGAGTTTTGCAATTTGTTGGATATGTCTTCGTTAAGGAAGGAAGTTAAGGACGAATGGGAATGGCAATTAGAAGACTCATTAAAATACTCAGTCAAATCTTTTTATTTTGTCTTGAATTTTTCAGATGCGCCTTTTGCTTTGGATCTCAACACTGCCGAATTTCTGCATACTTTATGGAAGACATCAGTTCCTTTGAAAGTGCAAGTATTTTGCTGGAGGCTGGTGCTTGATCGTCTTCCTACGAGAAAGAATCTTGCGGAAAGACATACAGTGGAAAATGCTCATGATAAGGTGTGTGTATTGTTTTCAAGAGGAGGAGGATTCAAACCATTTATTTTTTAAGTGTGACAAATCCTTCTTGATTTGGAATAGCATTTGTGATTGGGTGGGATTTAGAAGAATTTTGGAAACTAGTTGTTGTCTTCATGCAAAATCGAGGACTACTAGTCTTCAAGGTCAGGGTAAGAAAGATCTGATCAACTCTATTTGGTACATCACTTGTTGGAATATATGACGGGCTAGAAATAATATTTTGTTCTGAGATGCAATTTGCAATATCGAAGAGAATTTTGTAGCAACCATTTTTGTTGTAAGAGAATTTTATTTAAAACCTTGGTTGGAATGGAGAGAATAAAAGAGATGTCTTTCAGAGAAACAATGTATTATAATTTTATTTTCGTAATTATTTATAAACTAACAATGATATTCATTTGAAAAAAGTACTAAACAATAGGGTAAGCATTCCATGAAGCAAGATCACAATGACCTGTAGTTCCATCACCTTCTCTTAGCATCCTCATGTAACCATTCTCACCCCATCCATTGCCCCATGAATTCTTAACCAACCAATATTTCAACCCTTGACTTTCCCCGTAACCAATTATAGTTACAGCATGGTTAATAGATTTTCCACATGATCCTGTAAATATTCCTCCTTTGTATGCACCAAATTCGTCACCGATAGCGATAAGAGCCGATATCGGTTGTCGCGCGACAGCTTGCAGTAGTTGTTCTTCATCATTAACAGCTACACCTTTCCAACTACTTATTCGAGCTGCCGGTTGTACATTACCATTTGCTTGACAGGTTTGTTGTTTTTCTTGGTATGGATAATCAGTTTGTTTAGCAATACCATTTTGCATTACATATTCATACGCAGTGTGAACGTTTCCATCTTTACAAGCACTGCTCTTTGAATCACAATCAACCAATTGTTGCTCTGATAATGAAATCAAATTTCCAGTTTTGATTTTTACAATACCTTCTACTGCTGCTACCGCTGTAAAAGCCCAACAAGATCCTACAACACAAATATATCAATTAAATTAATCTTTTTCTGTTTAAGCAAAAAGTTTAAGCAAAAGAGTGATTATGCATATGGTTACCACAAGAGCCTTGTGACTTGACATCAGTGACTGCTCCTTGCCACCTCCAATCAAAATTTGTTGGAACATCATCAGTCACATTGAATAGTATTGTATTTGATTTCAATTTGGAGGAAAAACGTTGCAATTGGCTAGGAACTTTATTACTAGTATACTTAGCCATAAACTCTTTGGAAGTTAAATCAGAAAACTGATTTAGGCCAAGCGTGTAACTCTTGTTACCAGCATTGTTAAATTTTTCTATGTATTCAAAATTTTTCTTGAATATCTGAAATCGTTTTTCCATCTCGTAACTATTTGTGTATATGCGTCCATATTTAATCATCCATTGTTGGTGTGCTTCAACAACAGATGATTCATGCAATGTTTTTGACATGGCAGTGTATGTACATGCCCACAAGATCATGAAACAAATAATAGTATGATACATCATTTGTTCTTGATAGATATTTATGAAAGATAATGTTTTAAAAAATTGATTTGAAGAAAATTAGTGAAGATGTTAATTTTTATAGATTAAATCATTCATGTACCAAAAAGGAATTATATATTTTTAAAATATTTTAATAACAAACAAATTTGGTTTTCTTATTGATCTCACTAAAATGTGATTTTGTTAAAAAATTGGCATAAAAAGGAGTCAGAAGATTATTATTATAATTACTTAATTAGTATATCAAATAACTATAATTTGACGTAAAAATTCATATTATTATTACTTTTAAAATTATTATTGATTTTTTTTTTACCATTGATAACAAATTTTTTATTTGTTAATATCTAAAGCTTGAATTTCTTAAATATTATTCAAATTCTAAAAAGAATCAAATATTATAAAGAGGAATCACTATTTTAATTTATTGACCATATTATGGTACTTTTGCGTAAAATCTCAATTTAATAAACTTATTCTATAAATATAAACTTACTTATTTTTTGAGAGAAAAAAGGACCGAAGCCAAATAAAAAGAAAACAAAACTAATTTAAACTGAAATTTATGAATAAAAGTATAAAATTAGGACGTAGATCGCATTCCATTAACGAGAGTATTTACATAAGATAATTAAAATCGGATCGGATATTAAATCGGTATAGATTGGAGTTTAAGGTTTTAAGGTCGGACTGAAGATCGGACCGTTATTGTATATGTTATATGATTTAGTACTAGTTCTTTAGCATATAGATTGATGACTTTTATTTTTTATAATTTCTTAACTATAATTAGTTTGAGAAAGAGTTAATAATGCGAGAATTTTATATCTTATTTAAAATGTATTAGATGGTGCTTGATTTAGGTCAAAGAATATTAAAATTTAAAAAGAAATATGTTTCTTTTTTTTTAACGTTGTCAATTTTGTCCGACCCTATTAATGAATTATGTCCGACACTCATAACACTATTAATGAATTATGTCCGACACTCAAAATATTAAAAAATAAATTGAAGAGTATTATTTATAAAAAGAATTATATGTCTCATTATCAAGAAAATCCAAATTCCGAATGAGTTAAAGTGTATCTTCAATTATAAGATCCATTTGTTTCAATAGTATTAAATTTGTGTATTGTTTTCCATCTTTTAATATATATATATATATATATATATATATATATATATATATATATATATATATATATATATATATATATATATATATATATATATATTTAAATAAATAAAAAAAATAGTTGAAAAAGTTAAAGTTGAAAAAGTTAAAATCTGGTTCAAGCCATGTATTTGAACGAATCCCTGATTTTAATCGGTTTTCTCGATTTCCACCCGATTTGTTGATTTTTGCCCTGATTCTTTGGTAGACCGGTTTAAATGATTTAATTGACCAGACATAGGTCCGGTTCCCGGTCTAACAGAATGAACAGGCCGGTCTGATCCGATTTTGGTAAATTTAGAATTTGTGGAACCAAGCAAACTCCAAATTTCATAACAATAAAACTTAAATAAAATAAGGTAATAAATAAAAGCTTAAATTATATAAAGACATAAAAATAGAGGAGAAAAATAAATATAAGATAAATAGAGGAAAAGATCAAGAAAATACTAAAATAAAATAAAATAAAAAGTGAAAAAGTGACAAAAATGATAGTGAAAATGGTACATCATTGGTTTTTCCATCTACCCTTGTATTATAATTTTTATTTTATAAACAAGATATATTAGAAAAGAGTACTAAAAATTCTCAAACTTTAAAAAAAATGGAGATAAAGCTCGGAAAAAAATTACAATTCACTAGAATGTTCAATATTTAAAACAATAATGCCATAATTTTATACTTTTCTCGTATCTGACCAATGTCATCATAATTTTTATATATTATTATATAAAGCTTGAATATAATAATTTTTTTTCACAAAATTTTTAAATAAACAAAATTGTTATAAAAAAGAACTATCTGTTTTTATTTTATTGAGCCTACTATAATACCATTTTAATAAAATATCAATTTCATAAATTTATTCAATAAATATTTTTGTTTTAGAAAAAAAGAGTACTAGTGACCAAAATAAAATTACACATTAATTAACTTAGGAGTAAAAACTCGAATACAATAAGTTAACAGAAAGAAATAATTTTAGCATGAACTATTGAATTCGTTGTACCAATCGAATTTCAATTTCATAACAATAAATCATAAATAAAATATTATAATAATTAAAAGCTTAAAATATATAGAAATTAAAAAAGGTTTTAAATGAAAAAATAATTTAAATAGATTTTTAAAATGTTATTTTGATAATTTTATCTTTTTAATATAACAGAATATTAAAATTTCTAAAATCATTGAAATTTAAACTATTTTGAATGAATTTTTAATAAAAAATTATTTTGAGATGACACTTTTTTAATTTTTTTTTGTAAAATTAATTCAATAATCGTAACTCGAATTTGATCGGGTTGTTCTTGTTCGGTGTAGACAGGTATGGAATTTGATTGTATATGCACTAAAAATTTTCCACTGAAGAATATACTTTGAATCATAAATTTACAACGAGAATTCATTAAATCCCTGACGATCGATTGTGCTGCATATTGATATCTCTATATTGATTATTCTTGTTAAAATTTGAGTTTTCTTATATTTAATTATAGTTGCTTATACCTTAAAACGATTCGTCTTAGCTAAACGTAGTAACAATCTGATATCATTAGTTTGATTATCAGTTCTTGTGGGTTTGATATCTTTTAAAACGGTTATTCCGTTGAAAATCCAAGTATTTTCATGGAGGTTGACTTTAGATAGATTACCTACGAGATCAAACTTGGTTGATATGAATATAATTGTTAATGATGTTGATAAAGTCTGTTTGTTTTGCTTTCAACACTTAGAGGATTCCAAACATCTTTTCGTCTCTTGCTACAAGTCGAAGACGGTATGGAATAAAGTGTGTGAGTGGGTTGATATTGGTAGGATAAAGGAGAGTGATTGCTACCTTCACGCTAAAGCTTAGAATTTAAGTTGCAAGTCAGATACGATGAATTCAATTTGGTTTATTTCAATATCTTTCAAGGAAGGTAATTGTATCATTGAAGATATAGTTCATGATATCAAAAATATATTCTTGGAATTGGTTGTCTTTAGTTCGGTTGGACGATAGGAATTGTAGTTTGTATGAGTGGTTTCAATTTCCTCTCAAAATATATCTTCTTATAAAAAAAATAATGGATATTAAAAATTCATTAAAAAGTTGATATTTATATATACTCTCTTAAAATAAAATATTTTACAATAAAATATTTACATATATATATTCTCTCGTATCTGATATTCTTAAGCTGATATTTTATTTAAAACTTACATTAATGAGATGAATAAAATAAAATAAACGAATTCCCTTTTTAATATGTTATCTTAAAGAAGGGATTATCTCAAATATTGTATCATAAAGAAGTGAATTTCGTTTTTAATAAGCTGATTTTGAATTCTATAAATTGTGGTATTATATGTGTTAATTTTATATCAATCATTTTTCATAAAAATATTCTCTTCTATATTAAACCATAACCTAAAAATTATGAAGCATCTTTTTACTGTTTGCATCATTGTCTTGTGGGCATATGCATACCCAAGCATCTCTAGAATGTTAGATGAATCTTCCATTGTTAAAGCACATCAACAATGGATGATAAAGTATGGACGCACATACACTAATGATTTTGAGACGGAGAAGCGTTTTAAGATATTCAAAGACAATTTTGAATACATAGAAAAATTTAATAATGCTGGTAACAATAGTTATACACTTGGCTTAAATCCATATTCCGATTTAACTACAGAAGAGTTTTTGGCTTCCCATACCGGATTCAAAGTTTCTTCCTCCAAAGCCAGATCAAATCCAGTACTCTTCAACTTCAGCATCACTGATGATGATCTTCCAACAAATTTTGATTGGAGAGAAAAAGGAGCGGTGACAGATGTTAAGAACCAAGGAGATTGTGGTAACTATAATAACCCTATTACTTAATTTCTTTTAGTAACTATTATATTAACTTAATAAAAAATGTTTGTGTTGTAGACGGTTGTTGGGCTTTTGCAGCTGTGGCAGCCGTTGAAGGTTTTTGGAAAATAAAAATGGGCACACTGTTGACATTATCCGAGCAACAACTAATTGATTGCGATGGAAATGGCAACGGATGTGGAAATGGTGGTGATTTTATTGATGGCTTCAATACAATAATACAAAGTGACGGTATTCTGGAAGAATCTCAATATCCATACAAAGAAGCTACTCAAACATGCAAAAAAGTTAATATAGATGAAACTGAAGCTTACATAACTTGTTTCAAACTTCTACCACCAAATGATGAACAAAATTTACAAAGAGCCGTGACAACCCAACCTGTGGCAGTTGGTATCGCTGCTGGGGATGAATTTGGTAAATACAAAGGAGGGGTTTATTCAGGACCGTGTGCACCCTTAATAAACCATGCGGTTACTCTAGTTGGTTATGGGACAACTGAAGAAGGGTTGAAATATTGGTTGATTAAGAATTCATGGGGTAAAGATTGGGGTGAGGGTGGATACATGAGGATATTAAGAGAAGGTGATGGAACTTCAGGTCATTGTGATATTGCTAACGATGGAGCTATTCCCTGTATTAATTGATTTCATATTTTGTTTTTAATTTCTTTTTATGGCTTCTACTTGTTCGTCTTGTATTGAAATTCAACCTATAAGATAAATAAAATATTTTAATACAATGTATTTTTGTCAAATGACTGTGTTTTTGGGACATGACAAATATTTGTATGGGTTCTTTGGTTGTTTGTATGGTGATGATAGAATTGAAATCATTGCTCACTGTGATTTTTAAAGATTGCCATTATACTTTCTCTTTGACAAGTTATTATTCTGTCTGAAGTCGATCTTTCATTTTAATTTCATATCTCCTTTGCATAAAATCTTCTTTTCTACAATAAGTTTAGGTTTAAAAATTTTGGTGTATTTTTATTTTCGGTTGTTATTCATAAGTGAAAAGAAAATAAATAGTAGCTTAGTGAAATCCACTGTAAAAGATTTTTGTTAAAAAAATATGTACGGGTATTGATACTGATTATGATATTTTTAGATTGGTACTGATTATGATATTTTTAGAAAAACTAAGGTATAGGTACGTTAGTATAATTTTTTTTAGAAGTAAAATTTTAAATATAACAAAGGAATTATATTGTTTAAATAACAACAAGGGTTTAAAATTTAAAAAAAAAAACTTAAAAGTAATTAATATTTGCACAATAACATAAATAAACCACACTTAAAAAGTATCGCAACTTCAAGAATATCAGCTCCATCAAATAGATCTCATTCATCTCCACCAACATCCCACATTTTTGTTGCTCCTTCATTATAAACCTTACTCTTTCTCGAGAGAAGACGGAGATTTGTATGAACAAAAACTAAATCCTTAGCCCTCTTTGGATTGAGCCTATTCCTTTTCAATGAGTGAATAAATAAATATGTACTCCAACATGTAAAAGAAAATAAAAAAATTGGTACGACTTCAGTGCGTATCGTACGCGTACCGGTACTCGGTACTTTACCCAAAATGGAGTACACGTGCTTCACATGTGTCAATCATTTGCATGTTGATGAGAGATTTCAGACATACTTCTAAAATGAAGTATTTTTTGGAGTTGGAGGAACAATGTGTGATAGTTGTTGCTCGAGCAATGGTGAAAAACATAAATGTATGTAATTAGTCGATGCTTGTTCACCCGTATTTAGGGATGACAATGGACAGAGTATGGGCATGATATTATAGTATCTGTCCCCATACCCGCAGTTTAAAAAAATCCTCATACCTGATCTCATACCCGCGTGGGCATCAATATTTGTATCTGTATCCATACCCTATGGATACCTAAGTACCCGTACCCATACCCGTTTGTCATACCCCAAATTTGTCCTACCCACATCAGTTTATTTTACTGTCTAACCATTATTTCAAAAAAAATCCAAAAGTAGGTACCATTTTATTTTTCTGTCAAACTATATTAAAAAAAATCTAAAAAAATATATGTCATTTCCTTTTGTCATCCAAAATCGGGTTATTTGAGTTTGAGTTTGTCGAGTACAGTGTATAGTTCTAAAAGTTGGTGTGTTGTGCGAAAACTTTTCGATTTATATCCATTAAGTCCGTATCCACTTTTATCCATCCCATTTTCTTTTGTATTTCTTTATCTATTTATTTTAAAGGCTAAATACCCAAATTGGTCCCTTAACTCCATCACTGGGTCCAATATGGTCCCTTATCTCTAAAAAGTGACAAAAAGATCCTTTAATTTGTTAAATTGTACCACGTTTGTCCTTCCGTCAGCAACCGTTAGTCAAAGTCAAGTTAGCATACACATGTGGAGCTTAGATTGGGTGACTCAGCTGCCATGTAGGATGTGTTTGTATAAAGTGTATACTAAGAAGTCTCATTACTAGTTGTACGAATGTTGGTGAAAATTAGTAAGGAGAAACCCTAGCGCAGCCATTGAAGCTTGAAGCATTGAAGCATAAATGTTTAGAAGCCATTGGAGCTTAAATAACTCAGAAGCTCAAATGTTTAGAAGCAACTTTCAGCCATCATTCATCTCTCAAATATACAAAAGCGGTATCTCAAAGCAAAGATCAAAAGCAGAGAACAAATTACTGGCAGCAAAGAAACACAGTGAAGCAGAAAGGAGACGTAGAATGCGAATCAATGGTCAATATGACACCCTCCGCAACATCTTCCCCAACTTGATCAAAGTTAGTATCATCATTATTGTTAAAAATAACGACTAAATAGGTTTTTTCATTGTGATTTTCCTAAACAATATCGCTAAATTTAGAATTTGTTATTTATTAACAGAAGGACAAGGCATCAATACTAGTGGAGACTATCAAGCAAGTGAATGAGTTGAAGAAAAAAGCATCAAAACTAGAAGATAGCCATGGTACCTCAAAGAAGGTCAAGTTTCCAAGTGGAGCAGACAGATTGAATTTGGAAAAGTGTAATGATGAGGAAGGTTTAGTGAAGGCTACATTAAGTTGTGAGGATAGGCCAGGATTGATGTCATCTATAGCAAGAGCACTAGGGTCCATGAAAGCCAAAGTTGTAAGGGTTGAGATGGTGACAGTTGGTGGAAGAACCAGAAGTGTTTTGTGGGTTCATGGGGTTGAAAATGAAGGTTTGGGAATGCTTAAAACTACTTTGAAAATTGTCATGCATAAACCAAGCTTTAAGATGAGAAGGTTTACTCAATAAGTGTTTGTTGTAGGATTACTCCCTTAATTCTGACTTCATAGGAACCATAACGCGTAAAGCTAATCACATGTTTATTTTCTAGGTTTGAGGAATACATAATAATGACTTTAGGGGCCCTGTAGAATGAATGAGCCTCTACTCTTAGATTTGTAGGCAACTTTTTATCTGATGTCCATTGATTTTACTTTACTCTCAACATTGGCACCATTTTGGGTTTACAATGACATGACTGCTAGAAAATGGTATGCTCATTCGCATGAGTTTTGTTTCAATTTTTACTTAAAAGATCCTAGATCATATAAAAGATATTTAATGCTAGTACAATATGCAGGTTTGACAAAGGTTCTTGGCTTCTTCCAGTATCATTGATACCATTGCTAGGTCCTGCTTTATACATTCTCCTAAGGCCCTCACTATCAACCTCTGTCCTTGCGCAAACTCCTGCTGAGTCAGAGTGAATCCATCTGATACAGCCCATAAACTCAGATGAGTCACAAGTTTAATGCAATAAGAATTGAAATTGATTGTTTGGTTTGGTTCAGAATGACAGTTTCATTCTACAAAATCCACAGCAGAGTTAGAGTTTTAGTACACACATTTTCACCAGTCCATTAGAATGTTGAAATCCATCGTTTTAGGCATCATCTTGCAGAAACTTATTTTCTTCTTTGGTTGTATGTAATAATTCCTTGTAGAGAAGTTATGCCACTGTCAACTATATTTTTATTAGCTTGGTTGAGATACAAATTTAAAGAGAGTAATATCATTTATTATTCTAAAATTCTTATAAAAAGACTAATCTTACCAGCAGCTTCAGAGAAGGCAGATTAGCGAAATTGCAGTTTTTTAACTTTGATAAAAAAAATTGGTGAATTCAATTACTGTTTATGGCATTTTGGACGGTTTGAGAATTGATAAAAACTTGGTGAATTCATTTTGAGAATTGAGGAAAAGTTGATGAAACACATTACCAAATTGACATAGGTATTTCAAGTTAAATAACAGCTCATATATTATTCTATGCCAGTCATGTGGCATGACTATATCATCTATATCAGCACATTATTTACAAAGCAAAGCAATCCAGCAGAGTCTCAACAGCAACCATTACGCTGAATCTCTCTTTGTTATGCAATGTGTTTTACATGTCACTAACACATGAAAATACATCAACCACGTTGAGGGAGAAAAATTCAAAATCAAGCACAAAATAAAAACCTCTCCTCGCAGCATTGGTTTGTCTGACGACCGATAGCCTCCTTCTTCCCAAGAAACAAGCTATACAACCAAATTAAAAACAAAATCAAATTACACCCCATTTGAAGCTCTTAAAATAGCACCAATTGCAAATTATATAACAGCTTAAGATATACGCAATTTTTTATTTATGAGATGTTGCTAACTTTTCACCGACTTATGAACTCCAATTTTTACCACACACCAGCATGAAAACTAATTAATTACTATTACAATACAGTGCAACATCTATACATAAGTAGAGGTTGGAAGTTCAATATGCTGATATTTTGTTGATGAGATATATGGCATACTTTAATGTAGCAACAAGGAAGAGGTGGACCAACACGTCCCACACTGAAGTCATCTGCCTCAGAGAAGGCAGCCCCAGCAAATGTTTCAGTCAAACCATATCCTTGCCCAATAGGAGCCCTGTCAACATAATAAATAGTTAATACAAATAATTATAACTCTAATCGGACAAAAATAGGTACGAGTCAGAAATCTTCTTTGTAAATCAAATGGACAAGCAATAGATAAAGAATGAATCTCAGATGCAGCAAGTGAGTGTGGTTGGTCTTTGATGTAAATCAGTATGTCACCAGAAAAAACATCTACATAAATTTCTTTAGAAATCAAATGGTTGAGTGTCTCATTCATGAGACACTAGAAAGAGGAGGTGCAATGGATAGTCAAGGCATCAAAAGAAACATACATAACCCCTCATAAGTCTTGAAAGTTGTTTTAGGAATATATTTTCCTTTATCCAAATCAGTTGAATCCAAGTTTTGAGATCTGATTTTGAGGCAAAGTGTATTCTCCTCAATCTTCAGAGTTGTTAATGCCCAGTGTATAAACCCCCATTCATCCTGAATAATATTGATCTAGATTTTCAAGAATCCAGCTGTCTTGCTAAAGGAATCATTGACAGTGTTCCCATGAGAATGCTTGCCATGCTTCTGCTGGAGGGAGGGAGAATCAGCACTTGTAGCCATGGAAATTGATCGTGTCTTAGAATAAGACGGAATGGCTTCTAAGTTTCTCCTCTTAAACTTTCCAGTGGAAAAGACTGCATTGCTACTTACTGAACCCAGCGGCTTCGGAGAGTGCCTGGAGATTATTCAAATAAACAAAACACAATATTATTAGTATTGCTACTGACAACAAAAAATTAATAAACATATTCAAAATAAAAAATCAATGCCGGCAGTGCTATATTACCTAGCCTAAAGAAGCATGTATGCTCTTTCTGACAAGACTCTGGAAAAGGAGGAAGATGAAGATTCTCAATTAAAAGGAGGAAGATGAAGCCATGTCAGCTGCCACCTATACAAAAGTTAACGTCTGTTTGGGGTGGTGGACGGAAAGGATCTATTTGGTACAATTTAACAAATTAAAGGATCTTTTTGTCACTTTTTAGAGATAAGGGACCATATTGGACCCAGTGATTGAGTTAAAGGACTATTTTGGGTATTTTGCCTATTTTAAAATGATTTTCTAAGTCCTTTTTTTTTTTGTTGTGTTGTTATTAGCCCATTATCATACAAGTCCATTTACTTACACAAAATTAAAAATATTATATTATCCCATCATCATTATAGTTTTTTTTATTATTTTTATTATTATTAGTTATTATTCTTTACTATTATTATTTTTTATTAATATCTTTTTTATTATATTTTATTATTATTATTATTATTATTATTAGTATTATTATTATTATTATTTCTATTATTATTATTATGTTATAATTCCAATTTCCCCTTCTTGTTTTTTTTCACGTGATACCACAAATCCTTTCTAAAAATTATCTTTAACACAAGCACCTTTTGCCATAACAAACTCAGCCTAGCACTCACTGTTGGTGATTTTAGTATCATCAATGTATTTTAGTAGTAATGAGATATACTACAGGCCAATGCAATTATGCGTTAAAACTTGGAAACGAGTTAGGGTAGTGCGGAGTGCACGCTCGTCAAGCCAACATATAATTGAATGCGAATAATTCAAACGGGGTTCCAAGGGGCGAAGCCCCTGGCGGGGTACGGGGCAGCGCCCCGTTGGGGTTCCAAGGGGCGAAGGCAGCGCCTCGATTTACGGATAGATAACAAAATAGAAAGCCTTCTACATTCTACACGAATTTTCTTTTGCCAGAAACAATTCGTTCTTCAAAGAATTATCCCCGCAAAGATTTCGTGAACCCAGGCAGAAAAGGGTCGAAATACTTTGTTCGGAAAGTGTACAAACACGATTCTTCGAAGATATCCAAGATTATCAAACCCAATCTCTTACACTCACTATCAGCAAAACAAATTTCACTTAATTTCCACCTTTTGCAGCACAACTAACAACTCACCATAACAACCATTCATCCTTATCCAATTTCTCTAAAACCTTGGCAACAAGTATCTCCAAATTACCCTCATAATCTTTCTATAAAACCTTCCTCATAACATCATCCTTTCACAAAATCTTCAATAATCCAAATATCACCATCACCCCAAATCTCATAAATAAACAAAAAAATCCGAAAAATAAAAAAATCCCATCCAAGCAGAACCAGAATCGAACACCAGCCCAGAAATCTCTTTTTTCTTTTCCAACCGTATTTATTTATAACCTTATTGCAATTTAATTTTTTACAATTTAATTTAATTCACTTATTTATGTTTCTCACATTTTGTTGCTTTAATCGAATCGCAAGTTAATGTAAGCCGAGCATCGTGCCTCGTCATCATTTTTTTTCCGAACTCGACTTTCAAATATTTTCATAATCAAAATAACGGATAAACTGAATTCTGGAGTCTCGTATTCCTCGAATTCTTGAATGAACACTTCTGAGGCTCGCCCCGTGGGACGCGGTTCATTCGACTTTCCGTAATTTAAAATATTTAATCCGCATATTAAATAATGAAAGAATTTAATTCTGGAGTCTCGCATTCCTCGAATTCTCGAATAAATTCTCCTGAGGCCCGCCCCTCAAGACGCAGTTTATTTACCCTTTCATTCTAAAAAACCCTAATCGAATCAAGCGAACTTTATTTAAATCCTTTCTATCTCAAACAAGCTAGTGCTTAAGCCTCCTATCGCGAGCAGACAAGCCGTCGCTTAGCTGTAGAATGCGATTTAAATAACTGTTCATCAAATCAACCAACCAACTTTAGTACCACGAACTACGAAGCTCTGACTTTCCCATTGCACAAAGGAATACGTAGGCACACGGATCTTACTCCTTGCCGAGCACCCTAGGAACAAAATAACCCATTTCCTTTATTAACCTTAGATTAGAATCGTCCATATTTACTTTATTATTCGAAGTAAACAGAAAGCATAAGTCAACATTATATCGCAAGTCAAACTAAGAGGTTCCCGTTGAGTACAACGGTCGTAAGGGGTGCTAATACCTTCCCCTTACGGAATCGACTCCCGAACCTAGAATCTGGTTTCAAAGACCTTGTTCTATCCATTTTTCTAAAAAAAGGGTTTCTCGATATTTTCCCTTTCCTTAATTGGAATAAAATAAGTTCGGTGGCGACTCTGTTGTTGTTTTAATTTTTATCCGCGGTATATTTTTATCGCGAGGTCGTATTTTTCGAGGTGCGACAGCTGGCGACTCTGCTGGGGACATATCAGATAGTCAAGCCTAACTTAGTTTACTTTGCGATCAATGTTTACTTTGCTTATCTATTTTCTTCATGCTTTTTATTTATGCTTGTTTATTTTCTCTCTCTTCTTATTATGATCATTATCATACTTGTTGTTGGATCATGGGTTGATATCTTAATTTGCGAAAAAGAAGAGGGAACACCTAGTTTAGAATTGGAAGTTATTAGTGTTAGTCTCTAAGGACTCGCTCCTTGCAAGCCTAGCATGAAAGCTCCCCCCAGAGAGTAGACCTATTCACAGATCTCGTCATAACACAGCTAGCTTGTTACATGACTTGATTCATGAAAGGGCTGTGACTCTGGGACCCACTTTTAGAACCAGTTTCAATGTTGGTAGTTGCGTAGTGTTAGTCTCCGAGGACCCGCTCCTCATACGGCTAACATGAGAACTCCACTCAAAGTAGACCTTATCGTTATTATCGTCATAATACAGCTAGCTTGTGGCAGGACGTTAGTACGATCAGCGTCCGTGACCTTGAGTATCTTATCCATAACCGTAGAAACTATCCTGTGAGTGGTTTTACGGGTAAAGAACTTAGAACAATCCTATAAGAATTTACCTGCTAAGGTTACTATGGTTCACCTCAGAGCAGATTATACTCGTGATCCTGGATCTGGCATTGCATCCATGCGCATATTAATTTCATTTGCATAATTGTTCATCTTGCATTTCATTCCAAAGCCGTAAACTCATTGCATATTCATTCATCTTCAGTAAATCAAGCTGGTTTCCCGACGCCCGTATCGTGCTAGACGCCCGTATCTAACTCGAGCCAACACTAGAAGACTGATGGACGTGATTCAAGAAGAACAAGCTGCTATGAGGGAAGAGATTGACTCGGTCAAGAACAAGATTGACCAGATTTACGAGACCATACAAGCTTTGGCTAGGATGGAAGAACGTCGCGAAGCTGCTGCCGCAATGAACAATGCTCTAGTGCAAGGATCTGCCTCGCGAGCAATGCCTTCAGTTCCAGTTACAAATCCTTTGGTCTATGGTTTGCCTCCAGGCTTTACTCCTGCTGTTGAAGAAGTCACGTCTCAACCAATACCAATCTCTGGTGTCACCGTTGGTGCTATTCCTCAAGCTCAACCTATTCCAACTCAGGTCCAGTTTCCTCATGCTGAAGAGGATCATCAAGTTGAGTATGAGATGCATACTGCTGTTCCAATCATCAATCCTCATGTTGTTCAAGAGTCTGGAGCTATGAAGATGTGTCGCGAGTTAGCTGAAAAACTCTGAATCCTGGAAGGACTCAACTCAACTTCTCTGAGTGCCTCAGACATGTGCTTAGTTCCAGACGTTGTGATCCCTGCTAAGTTTAAACTGCCAGAATTCGAGAAGTACAAAGGCCTCAGCTGTCCTGAGCTTCATTTGAGAATGTACTTGTAACACTGTGGGAGAACTGACTTTAGTTAAATGTTGCGGATAGCAAGAGTCGCCACCGACTTTTATTTTATCCAAAAGGAAAGGACATAAAAGAACAGGAAAGACCTTAAAAATATTTTGAGTTCGGGGGGTAGGTTATATAAAGGGAAGGTGTTAGCACCCTTTATATCCATGATTATCCATGGGCTCTTAGTTACTTAGCTCACTTAAATTGTTTTTGAAGAGTGTAGTGTGTGATTAAAAATTTTCTAAGTACTTTATAATGATCCTCGTATGGATGTATATAAAGACTTTGTTTTGAAAATTTGTTTGAACTGTGAAGTGTAAAATGTATTTTGAAAAGGTGAGCAAATACTTAAGAGGAACCTACCCTATATCAAGTCTTTAATGTTCTTATATGTTCTTTCAATGGTAAGACTATCCCTATTATTAAGGAATAGGTAGTCATTACCTTGGATGTATTAAGGGACAAACGTAGGGTCATCGTATGGTCAATGAAGGCAACTTAAGGGATATTTTTAGCAATTCATAGGGACTATCATCATTTATTCGAAGGGACAAGATCATTATTCCGTAGGCAACCTCGAAGGGACTTGATCTTTTAAATTTATAGGGACTTGATGATTTTATAAGTGAAGGGACTTTGCTTAAGACACCCCTATATTCGAGGGACTTGACCATTTTATTTTAAAGCAACCAAGAGGAATACCCTAGGAAGTGCAAGATGGCGATCAAAGATCGACTTACGTGTGTGAGTGTTAATTTTCAAATATTTATCTTTTAAAGTTAATTATCTAAATTAATTTTAATTACAAATAGTTTCCACACCCTATTTACTAACCACGCAGTTAATATGAAAAATAAATGGCAGAAATTAAAAGGCAGAAAATAAAATTCCTATACTATTACATGGCTTAGGGGCAGTTACATAATAAAAATAATGGCGGAAAATAATAAAAACCAATTATTACAAAGGCGAAGCAGTTACATAATCAGGCAAACAGTGAATGAATAACATAAAAATGAGTGAATAAATTAGAAGAAAAAAATTTGCAAACTAGGTTAAGAAAACAGTTAGGGTTAGGGTTTGAGAAAAAAAATTTAAGGTTTAGGAAAAATTTTAGGGTACAAATTATGGCGAAATTTGGGTTTTAAGATAAAGATTAGGGCTAAATTTTTAGGGTTTAAAGTTTATGAAAAGAAATTAAGACTTAGGTTTAAAATTAAGGTTTAGGGAAAAAATTAAGGTTTATAAAAAAAAATTAAGGTTTATAATAAAAATATAAGTTTTAAAAATAAAATAAAAAAAGGATTATGTTGTATCTTTTAAAAATTAGTTTAATAATAATAATAAGGAAATTCAAAGAAAATACATAATTTGATGAAAAAAGGAAAAAATAAAGGTAGAGATACCCAAAATATTGGGGGTTTGCCCTTTTTGCTTCATTGAGTTTTTTGCCACTGGGACACCCATGTTTCTTCATCAAAATGCTCCAAACCTCAGTTTCTTGCCACTAGGTTGTGAGTCTGCATATGAATAAGTGTAACAAATACCTATTATATAATAAAAATGAAAAACAAACATGTTAGTAAAACAAAATGTCCCAAGGTTGAGTTTTACAAAAGAAAATAGGTATTTGAACCCAAGCCCTTTTAATTCCAACCTCTGGAGAACCTTTACCATTGGGTCATGCGTGCATGTGTTACTAAACATGGAAAACATATATTATATGATAAGGCGGATAAAGAATAACATAAAAACGAGTGGAAATAGGAAAATATTTACTTTAGAGAAAAATTTTGAGGTTAATCATAGTTAAAAGGATAAATCAATTAGAAAATGTGTTAATTAGAGAAACTAAAGGAAAATATGAAAGAAAAGCAGGTTTTTGCCCAAAATGTTGTGAGTGAGAATTGAACTCACTCCCTTGACCTTCCAGTTTCCAACCTTATCCACTAGGCTATGCGCAGTCCTCATGAATAAACCTCTTGACCTCTGAAATTTCCTGCGAAATTTGTAAAAACCCCAAATTTGAGCTTGAAACCCTAACTATGGTAGGATTCGGTTTTGGTCATGAAGCTTCGAATAATCAACCCAGAAAGCTTCTATAACATGAGACAAACAACGTTAGATTAACAAAATTGATTAAAATATCAAGAATAAATGGAATTAAAAAAAACTAAAGAAAGCTTCAAAATTTCAATTCATGCATTTTTGTATGAACTTGATAATGATGATGATGGGGATAGCTTTTTTTTGAATTTTGTTTCTCCCTTTTTTCCGGTCTCCTCTTTTTTGTCTTGTGATGTTGTTGTGGTTATATAGTAATGTAATTAGGTTAAGAATTTGGGCCTTGGTTGGAGTTGTATGGGTTGCTTGATTGTGAAGAAAGCTATGGTCAAAAATATCAAAAAAAATCAAATGATATGTTTCCAAATAGGTAGTGCACGAAATTGGAGACTATCAAATCAACTTAAATGATGTTTAAGAGCTTCTATAAGAAGAATCACATTTAAATATTGAGTTTTCATATTTTATTTTGATTTAAATTGATTTTTAATGAATAAAATCAAAATAAATATAAAATAAATTATAAAAATATGAATAAATGAGAATTGGGTCGTGCATGATGTCATGGTAAAGATTGGATCACAAAATTGCAAGCCCATTTGGAAAGAATTGGTTTTAAGACCCCATTTGCTCAATATACCTCTCAAATATTTCCCAACTTTGCAAAGGCACAAATCCCTCAATTTTAAGGCTATGAAGGTTTTCTTGGACATTTTAAAAAGCTTAGAGAGTCCTCTAAGCAAACTCTTTGGTATCATGTCCATATCCTTTACCATTTTCAAATTATGCCCTTTGGAAGATGTTGACTTTTGAAATGACCTGTAATGTTTTGGCTCATACCTTTCAAATAAGCATTTTTAGGCTTGGCTTGTGATACACAAAGTTGTAGAGAATTCAATTTCCTTCAAAATGAGCTTTGGATGGAAAATATTTGATGAAGCATGTGAAAGTTATGGCTGGTCAAAGTTCAGTTGACTTTTCCTATGAAAACCCTAATTTAGAAACTCCTGATTCTTGATTATCTGAAATCTCTTTGATGAATCATGATCAAACCTTGATCAAATGATGAATTTTACTTCATATACTTGATTTTGGGACAAAATCATGAAGTTTGACTTTGGTTTAACTACAGTTGACCTCAGTTTGACTTTTTAACTGCTTTGACTGATTTTAGCCTATCTGATCATCTGACTGAGCAAACCTTTTGGGAAAGCCTTGAAACTTGACATAGGAATTATTGAAGACATATAGGATGCTATGAAGCTCACTTGAAGTCTTGGAAGTCCATTTAGCCTGATGATATCCAAAACCCTAGTTTAGGATGCATTGCCTAGGAGGATGCATTGTCTGAGGGAATTGTCACACTTTCTGACTAATTGTGAACCTTGTGAACCTCTTGAGATACCTTGTGAATATTGTGAACCTTTTGAACCTCTTGGGACACCTCAATACACAATGTTTTGTCTAGGTGAGGGCAAATTTTGGGGTGCAACAGTACTGCAGAAAAATGGCCGCTCATGCCAAAGACGACAGACTCATGATCCATTGTTTCTAAGATAGCCTGTCTGGAGCATCTCTGGAATGGTACATGAAGCTCGAACACAACAATGTTCGTACTTGGCTTGATCTATCTGATGTATTCAAAAAGCAGTACAAGTACAACACTGACTTAGCTCCGAATCGCACTCAACTTCAGAGTATGTCTCAAAAGGAGAGCGAATCCCTTAAGGAGTACGCCCAACGCTGGAGGGAGTTAGCTTCCAGAGTGCATCCGCCATTGGTTGACCGTGAATTGATCGACATCTTCATGGGTACCTTACAGGGGCAATACTACGAGAAGTTGATCAACAGTGTATCTTCTGGATTTTCGGACATGGTGATGGTCGAGGAAAGAATCGAAGAAGGTCTGAAAAGTGGAAAGATCCAAGGAGGTCCTAGCAGCCAAGCCAGTGTCAAGAAACCTTTCAATGGGTACAGGAATGGCGAAACAAATGCCATTTCTACTGCAAGTGGGAATCCTCAACAGAGTGCACCTACTCCAGTCCCCTACTACCAGTATCCCTATGTTGCTGTTGTGCAATATGCTCCTATGCCATATCAGCCAGTTCCTCCAATGCCTTACCAGTCAGCTATTCAAGCTCCATTTCCGCCTCAGGTGGCTTATCAACCACGTCCATATCCTATGGTCGCTGCTGCGCAATATGCACCTGGACCATACCAGCAACCGGCCTATCCACAACGGCCTGGTCAACAACAACAACAACGCGCTCCTCAACAGCGTCCACCATATCAACAAAGAGGATATGATAGACACATTGATCCCCTGCCTATGACATATTCTGAGATCTTTAATCAGCTGATGGCAAAAGGATCTCTTACTTTGAGAGATATGCCACCTCAGACTGGTAATGCCCGGAACTATGATGCCAATTCCCGTTGTGAGTATCACAAAGGCGCTCCAGGTTACACAATCGAGAACTGCCATGCTTTCAAACACATGGTTCAAGATATGATCAACTCTAAGGGTCTCACCCTCACTCCAAGAAATGAAAATGTCCAGAACAATCCATTGCCGCCACACGGTGCCAACAAGTGAAGACATTTGAAGGGGTTGTTGAAGACCAAGCTGAGTAGTCTCCAACTTTGAAGTATTTAATCAAGAGAAGTTCAATTCCTCAAATCAAGGCAGCCATCGCCATTTATGATTTCCGCATCTTTGTTATTTTGTACTGTTTGTTAAGTACTATTTGCTCTAAACATTATCGTTTGTACTTGGTTATGTTAATGTTATGTTTATGCATGTTTTGAATCAATCTATTCGCATTCGTTCATTATTTATCATTTATCGCAAAAATCACAAAAATATTTCCTCACTTCACTTTAGCAAATATTTGAGGGAGAATGATGAAAACAAAATACCCATAACTGTTGCGGTATGCTTTCGGATAAAACTTTGTCAATGATGTACAAGCATTCTTTCAAATCCCCAAACACTGGAGAAATAAGGAGTTAATCCCTAGTCAATCACTTCGAGCCTAAAAGTAGGAGTTTCTTTCGGATACAACCCTTACATCTAACCCGGGACAGGGTAGTTGTTCAGTTAACCTGACTACACTTCCAAATCGCAAGATGAGATATCCCGTCAGAGGACCATCAACAAATGACTTGGCAGTCACAACATTCAAACAAAAAAAGAAGAAAAGAAAAGCCACTAAGTTGAGCACCCGAAGGGAGACTTAGTCGAAAAAAGAAATCAAAAGAGGAACTCAAATCCTCAGTAAAAGCAAAACAAATATCAATGACCACCAAATTAAGAATCAAATGGTCACCAGCAAAATAAGATGATTGTCATTTTCAAGCAAAACTTTGAAGCTCCATTTTCACTCTTGTAACATCGAAAAAATGCATATGTGGAGTTAACTGAACGTAGGACTGGAGAACATCACGAAGAAGGGGTGGGTACAAATCAAACTTTGAGCCTTATATCCTTTGTTTCTCGAACCATTAACCAGACCACGTTACAACCCTCAAAAGACCTAATTGAGGCATTGGTTTATTCTGAAAGCATGCTACCAACAAGGTTGCGTAAATTGACTCCCATATAGTTGCTAATCTTTAATTTCGATTGCACATTACTCTTGCTGCATCTTTCACGCACTTTCTAAATCAGCATCTCGTTTGGGCTAACGGTCCATTTGTCACACTTTCACAACATTCAAATAAATTGACTTTTTTCAAAACTTACATGAACGTTGCATTAACACTACCATTTGTGTATGAACAATTTAATTGCAAATCAGTGCTTGACATCAGTGCAATCCCAACAAGGGGCAATCAAAAGAGAAATTTGAATTTCATTGGTGCCAACATGAATCAAACCATTCTCAACAGCCCAATTAGGGGCAAATTATCTTCAAACAGTCTCAATCAGGGGCAGGCGCCTACCAAATCCAGACAGTGGGGCAAATCATATCATAGCCATTGTCAAAGATTCTCCACCAGATTTATTTCAAATACCCTACAGACAGGGGCAAGCAAACAAGGAGCAAATCTTCCTATTTCTTTTCCCCAGTTAAGCAAGCAGTTCTCGCTAGATGTTGTCAACCATTCAAAGCGAATCGGTCTTCATGTGTCAATTAAGTCACTTCGCTCACCAGCAGATAACCAAACTTGGAGCTTTCAGGTCCATCTTCTGACCATACATCGTCAAAGATCGAGCGTCGGGGAATCAAGCCCTCCACCCACCCAAAGTCCAATCGTTATTGGCAAATAGCAGACCAAAAGTCCACCAAGCTGGCACCTTTCATTCGCTCACATGCATCATTATGCATCATCAACGTCATGCACATCATTTACATCAATCATTTACAACACGTGCATCATTTGCATACCTAAATAAACCAGCTTTTCATACTCCCAACAGTTTTAACTTTCATCAATGCATAAACACTTGCATCGTATCTCCATCATTATGGAATACCATTTCACACACAAAAAAAGTCAAGCATACGTGCATAATTCAGGATCCAGGATCAATACAAGTTCCCAGTCCTTTCCCCAACGGAAGTCAGGATCATATCAATCGAAGATTCCAGGCATCTCCTTGGCAAAGTTCCAGTGGCCGTCCCCGTTGGATATTTCTCTTCCATATTATTTAATTTTCTGTTACTCGTCATCCTTTTGGTGTCGGGGTCGCTTTATCATCCTTTTGGTGATAGCGGTTATTTAATTTTCAGTTACTCGTCATCCTTTTGGTGTCGGGATCACTTTATCATCCTTTTGGTGATAGCGATTTTATTTTCAGTTATTTGCCTTATCATCCTCTGGTGATAAGTGATTTTATTTTCAGTTATTCGCCTTATCATCCTCTGGTGATAAGTGATTTTATTTTCAGTTATTCGCCTTATCATCCTCCGTTGATAAGTGATTTTATTTTTAGTCATTTGCCTTATCATCCTCTGGTGATAAGTGATTTTATTTTCAGTTATTCGCCTTATCATCCTCTGTTGATAAGTGATTTTATTTTCAGTTATTTGCCTTATCATCCTGTAACACCCTAATTTTTGCCCTAAGATTTCTTCGCATTTCATCTGCATTTTGCATACAAACAAGATCGCACTGGTTTCAAGTTTCTCCTCAGATGTAGGGTCTATGCTTCGCAGGGGATCACCATGTTTTTACTTCTTTATATTTGTTTATATTTACTGATTACTAACCAAAATACCAAAAAATATGTTGCAGTTTTCTTCTTCTCTGTGTTGCAGGTTTTCAAAGATAAGACAATAATTTCAATTCAGATGTGTTTGTTCAGTCACAATTCGATTCAGATGGACGTTTGACCTAAATTTGGTCAAACTATCAAATAAATTGTTTCGACTGCAAATGGTGTGTGCCAATGGTTTATTCCTCAGGCAGTGTGTATTCAATGATAAGTTGTGTTGTGTGCGGAAATTCTCTGGTTTATTGAGTTGTGATTCATGAGAAATTTGGTTCAGATTATCTTAATTGAGTGGTCATCAGTTCATCATTGGTTCACCCATGGATTTATTTTCCAGAGATCGGTTCAGGTTTATTTGAAAAGATTCATAAGATCAAAAATTGATGGTTGTTGTTCATTGGCTTGTGGTTGGTTTCCTTCATCATGTGTGTGGAAAAATGAAAATTTGGTTCTGGGCTTAAAATAAAAGAAATCATCGCTTCACCTATTACCTGATTCATAACCATTTTTTTATCATTTACCACCAATTTCCTTATACATTTTTTTTCATAGGTAATATCCATTCACATTTCCAATTCTATGACCATTTTCATTATTCGTTCTATTCCGATTATTCATTATCAATTTCCAATAGCCATTCTACCTATAACCCATTTTTTTCTCGATTTATATCCATTCACAAATATTATTTTAATCCATTTTCCATTAGTATTTTTTTTAATCCATTTTATGTCCAAGTTATTTCCTTGATCTTTTCCAATTTCTACCCAATTACCATTTACATCCATTTTATTTGTTTAATTCCAATTCAAGTTCTACCAAATTTTACATTTCTTTACTTTTATGTTTTATTTTGAATATCCATAAAATTATGATTTCCATTCAAGAACCATCAAGGCCTATTACTAAACAAAAACCCCATTTATCACTAAAAAAGTTGATGATGACAAAAATAACATAGCTCATGAGGATGTAGCCTCAAAGCCAAGCCTCAACACGTCATTATCACAAGCCAAGGCACATCAAACAATACAACTACAACATGTCGCAGGCCCAAAAACAGCTTTTCCACCAGCAACAACATTTGTAACCAGCCTCACACGCAGCAGCCAAACGCAAGCCGCAAGTCTTTCTCTTCAACAAGCCAAGCCATCAGCCTTTAGCAAGCAAAACAAAAACACGCAAAACTCCAAGCCAGACGCACGCCCATCAAGCTTATCCGCACGCGTGCCAATAATCCCCAGCAGCCTCACGCAGCTTCACATCAACACAAGCCCAACACGTGGAAAGCCTCACAGCCAAAGCATTTCCCAGCCGAATTCACACGCGAACCTACAAACGAAACAAAACAACACACCACACAACCAGCTCAAGCCAACGCATTCCGCAAACATCAAAACGCAAAGCAAAATCAGATAAAACGCGAGCTCAATGTCAAAACTCACAAGCACACACAAACGCAATTAAATGCTTCTCAAAACGCAGAAAAATAAACCCAGCAAAGCTCACGTTTCCCTCACCCGTAAAACGAATTCCGAAAACCCCAATCCATCTCCTTTCATCTATAAATACAACTTTCCTCACCTTCACATTCTCAAGCTTTCATAGCCCCCAAAACCCCTGTCAAATTTAAAAACAACTCTTCTGCAATTTCCCCAAATCATCAATTTCATCATCCTTTGTTAAAACCTTATTTTCAATTCAACTTCTCCCCATCTCAAATCTTCAACAATCATTCAATCTCCACCTTCAAAAGTTTTACAGATTCAATTTCAAAAAAGAAGAAGAAGAAGAGTAACGAATCAAAAGAGAGGAAGAGGGAAAAGGATTGCACATCGAGTAGAAGAATAAAGTCTCAGAGATTCGTAAGAGAGGAAACGATTTGTTGATTGTTGCTTTCGCTCCATTGATTTTGTGAAGGTGAGGAGAGGCGCGGTCCTGTTCTTCACAAATGGAGAAGAAGAACTGATCTTCTTGTTTTTTGTTTTCTTTTTCCTTTTAATATTCATTATTATTTGTTTTTTTTTATAAAAAATATGATGGTGTTTGGGCCTTTAGTGCCATATGTTGCTGTTTGCTATCCATCAACCCGTGGATCCACCCCCCTGGATCTTCTTTTTTTTTTTTTTTTTAGTATTGATTTTCTTTTAGAAAATTGTTTTCAATTTTATATTTGGAGATAAAATGTAAAAGGTATTTTTAAGAAAAGTATTTAGAAAATATATTTTAGGAAAAAGGATTTAAAAAAATATTTCAATTCTTTTATGGATTTATTTTTAGATCCATGTTTTCTTTTCCATCTTTTTTAATGTTTTGGTCGATGACAATCTCCGATTCGTAGATTGTTGTTTTTTCGAAGAGGTTTAATCTTCATTATTTCAAATCTATGGATGGATGGTCATTTGGATCATTCTCCATACTTTGAGATCGTGATAGGTTACCTTGGATAAATTCAACGAAAATCTCGATTAAGATTAGACCATCCTTTTTCTTTTAGTGTGGCATGTTTTCGGAGAATGATTCATAATATCATTTCTCTAACATGTATTAGCACGAATATTTTCCACTTTAATTAGTGGTGGCCGACCTCATTTGTAGGGTAATTACTTCGTAAATTACTCGGCGATTGCTTAACATAGACCTAAATTTGTCCCTATTCGGAATAAGATCCACTTGGATCCGGTTGCCTCGATTTTGTTATTTTTTTTCGTGGTTGTGCTTGATTAAGTTCATCATGCCACTTATATGTAAATATTATAATAATGTGAATATAATAATCCATTTAAATTCAATCTCTCGCACCTTATCCTCTTTATTTCAATTTATCGCTCCTTATCACTCTTATTATGCTATTAGCATATTATATCATATATCGTATTGTTTATGTTTATATTGTTGCTTGTGATTTTTCTTTTGTCCATTTGGGCACAAAACACTAATAAAGGATTAAACATTAAAAAAGATTGGTGACTTTAATTTCGGACTATGGTTACTATCCCTAGCATTGGAGTTTGGACTTAGATTTTAGGATCTCTCCCTTTGCTCAAGTTGTGATCGATTGAAGACCTTAGCCTCAAATTAAGTTCATTTGTCTTTGAAGATGGAATTCCGTTTACTTTGAAGAAATGTTCATAATATGGTTTGATCGCTCTTCTCTTAACTTTTTAATTCAAGTATTAGGATAGTCTCTTCATCTCCTCCCCATTCTTAAATTTTCAAAATTTCTCCCTATTTCAAAAATCTTCTTTGTTTTCAAACTTCAAATGTTTTCATAATTAAACCTTGACTTCGGTCAAGCGATTTTATCCTTTTCACTTTATTTTCTTAAATAAATGTTAATCCATGTAAATATATCGAAATTCTTTTCTTACATACTTTAAAAAATCCAAAACTCACTCAATTGTTTTCGTGCCTTTTTGCACCTTTCTTTTCATATGTTTAGATATGATTCATTCTTTCTAGCGGAATTATTCTCTAAAGAATGACGACTTATCTCTACATTTTAAAATTAATGCAACTCATTTGTTCTTTTCAAATTTTGTACCACGAACTACGAGGTTTTGATCTCGCATTGCACTTTGTGGATACGTAGGCATGAGGCGTTAAAACCTCTTCAAACACAAAATCTTAAAAAACATTCTTCTTCTCATCCCTTCAATCATTTTTCAAGCAAACCAATTTCAAACCAAAAAGCAATAAATATGTCAAAGGGCTCCCGTGGAGTACCACGGACAAAGCGGGTGCGTAAAACCTTCCCGATTTGTAACCAATCCCCTTACCCGTTCTCTGTTTGTTTCTTTTAGCTTTTGCTTTTATATTCCTTAGGTTTTTATTCGTTCTTTTACCTTTTTCCTTTTGGAAATAAATAAAAGCGCGGTGGCGACTCTGTGTACCTTGAGTGAAGTTAATCAATAGCTTACACTCACGATTTTACCGCTACACATCCTCTGGTGATAAGTGACTTTATTTTCAGTTATTCGCCTTATCATTCTCTGTTGATAAGTGAGTTTATTTTCAGTCATTCGACTTATCATCCTCTGTTGATAAGTGATTTTATTTTCAGTTATTCGCCTTATCATCCTCTGTTGATAAGTGTTTTTATTTTCAGTCAGTTGCCTTATCATCCTCTGTTGATAAGTGAGTTTATTTTCCTGCCATTCGCCTTATCATCCTCTGGTGATAAGTGATTCTTTATTTTTCTGTCATTCGCCTATCATCCTCTGGTGATAAGTGATTCTTTTTTTTATGTCTTTCGCCTATCATCCTCTGTTGATAGTGATACTTTATGTATTTCGCCTATCATCCTCTGTTGATAGTGATTCTTTATTTTTCTGTCTTTCGCCTATCATCCTCTGGTGATAGTGATTCTTTATTTTTCTGTCTTTCGCCTTATCATCCTCTGGTGATAAGTGATTTTATTTTTAGTCAGTTGCCTTATCATCCTCTGGTGATAAGTTGATTTTTTATTTTCAGTCATTCGCCTTATCATCCTCTGTTGATAAGAGATTTTGTTTTCAATCATTTGCCTTATCATCCTCTGGTGATAAGTGAGTTTATTTTCAGTCATTCGCCTTATCATCCTCTGTTGATAAGAGATTTTATTTTCAGTCATTTGTTTATCATCCTCTGGTGATAAGAGATTTTATTTGCCTTATCATCCTCTGGTGATAGGTGATTTATTTTGTCAATTGTTTCTTGCTGTGTCACCCATTATTTCCAGTTTTAATCATCTGTTATTTTCACAAATTTCTTTCTTTGTCGGACAAATTTGGAGTCTGTTAATATCTAATTATCTTATACCTTGAAAGATTGAACGCGAGCCAGTTCATCTTACTCGATCTAAGCCAATTCGATAGGGGCATATGTCATACCCCAAATTTGTCCTACCCACATCAGTTTATTTTACTGTCTAACCATTTTTTCAAAAAAAATCCAAAAGTAGGTACCATTTTATTTTTCTGTCAAACTATATTAAAAAAAATCTAAAAAAATATATGTCATTTCCTTTTGTCATCCAAAATCGGGTTATTTGAGTTTGAGTTTGTCGAGTCAAGTGTATAGTTCTAAAAGTTGGCGTGTTGTGCGGAAACTTTTCGATTTATATCCATTAAGTCCGTATCCACTTTTATCCATCCCATTTTCTTTTGTATTTCTTTATCTATTTATTTTAAAATGATTTTCTAAGTCCTTTTTTTTGTTGTGATGTTATTAGCCCATTATCATACAAGTCCATTTACTTACACAAAATTAAAAATATTATATTATCCCATCATCATTATAGTTTTTTTTTTATTATTATTAGTTATTATTCTTTACTATCATTATTTTTTATTAATATCTTTTTTATTACATTTATTATTATTATTATTATTTCTATTATTATTATTATGTTATAATTCCAATTTCCCCTTCTTGTTTTTTTTTCACGTGATACCACAAATCCTTTCTAAAAATTATCTTTAACACAAGCACCTTTTGCCATAACAAACTCAGCCTAGCACTCACTATCAGCAAAACAAATTCCACTTGATTTCCACCTTTTGCAGCACAACTAACAGCTCACCATAACAACCATTCATCCTTATCCAATTTCTCTAAAACATTGGCAACAAGTATCTCCAAATTACCCTCACAATCTTTCTATAAAACCAGCATTTTCATTCACTCAATAAAGGAGCTTGGAATACCTAAAAAAAACCTCTGCAAAACTTCTTTCAATTCCAAGTTTCAAATACAAACTTCTTTCTTTTCCTCAACAATATTCACTAACCAACACCTTTTATTCCCTTTATAATAACAAAACAGCATACCTGCAAAAAACCTTCCTCATAACATCATCCTTTCACAAAATCTTCAATAATCCAAATATCACCATGTAAACACCCCAAATTTGCCCTCAACCATTCACACCATGGCTTGTGATCTTCTCATATGCATAAACTCAATCATAGCATCTCATATTACATTTTTGATTCACTGCATTGATTCAAAGTCATCTGCATCCAGGGTTTGTGATCTGGGCAATCCAAGAGCTATTTGAGCCACTCCAAAGGTCATCAATCACTTCAAATGGGTCCATGTATGTTCAAGCATCATATTATATCCTTTCAAAGTCAATAATGTCAAAGAATCACAAGAACTGAAAATGGCATGGAAGCAGAGCCAGGTTTGACTGCACAGATGACCTAGAATTAGGGTTTTGGTTTCAAAGGCCATAACTCCAAATTTTTTGGTCATTCTTGTTTCTATTGGTCTCTACATGGTATAGGGAGCATGCATATCAATTTTCATGAAGAAATTCCATGGGGAAGTCATCTGATCAAGAGTTGACTTTTCAAGCAAGCCAGTGTAAAATCAGGGCATCTGAGGCCCCCAATGACCCAACCAAAGGGTGTTCTTCATCATTTTGATTGTATATGATATTTATTTGATCATATAAGAAGTTGGAAGTTCACAAAATTGAAGAATTTCAAGTATTTTGCAAAGTTGACTTTTTGGGAAAGTTGACTTTTTAATGAAATTGCCATTTTGGGAAACTTTTTCAACCCTTGCTTTTTGATTCAAAAATGCTTCAAATGGAAAAACTTTGGTCATGAAAGTTGTAGAATGGATCATTCCCTTTTCAAAAAGTACAAGAACATGACCTAATTCATTTTGGATCAAAAGTTATGGCTTGCCAAAGTTGGCTAAAATCATAAAATTTGATGTTTTCTACCAAAGGGACATTTTGCAAAATGGTTTGTTCAAGTGTTTAAAAGGCCTCAAATGTGTATAATTTCCACACAACATGATCATGTGACCTCTAAATTTCAGAATGGGCCAAGGGATCACTCATTTTTATGGCCTATGGAGCAAGAAATCTCATAAGAAGCAAAAGTAAGGCAAGTTGCAAAAACTCACTCAAGTGTGAATCCACTTGCTGGCTGACTTCACAAACAATCCAAGGGTTCTCCACACATCTTGCTGCGCAGGACACCCCATCTGTCCTTGGCTAGCAAGTAGCCCATGCCTCTCTTACACAACTTTGACATTTTGGCAACTTGAGCCATACCAATCACTAAAGCACACATCAACTCATCTGACCAATCCCATTAGTTTATGCAAACAAAAAGCAAGCAAAAGCACATACAACACAAGCCTGAAAGCATCCAGAACTCAGCATTCTCATTTTTCACCCCATTTGCAAAAGCTTTCGAAACTGATTGCACAAGCCTCACACACACAAGAAACCAGCCAGAAAGTACCAGAAACCAAAGCTTCAGTTCAGGTAGCCATCTCAAACTTTTTTCCAGAAACTCCATTTTAAGTTCTTAAATGCTTCTATGCACTCCCCTGATCATGGGGATATGATTATTTTTGAAAATGGTTGAGAAACCAGGGTGTATGAATGCTCTGAAACTTTTTGCCCTAAGAATGTTTTGATTCGATTTGGCTGATTGGTGAATGAAAAATGATGTTTGTTTGGGGGGTTTGATTCGTTTTTGAATGGGGATGAATTCTGGGCAGTTAGATTTCATTTTTGTTGCGTGTAGAGAGAGTTAGAGTTTTTGGCTGGCCGGAGAAGACGACCGGAACAGTGTTCCGGTCGTCTGAAAGTCATTAGGGTTAATTAATTAGGGTTTAGTCTTAATTACGTAAGTTTGAATTTGGGCCGTCCAGATGCGCGCGCTAGTCAATTCCCTCCCTTTTCGTTTGAATCATAGCCTTTGGATGCGCTGACTTTTCCTTTTTCAGTTTAAATTCATTTTATTTTTCATTTAATTGCATTTGTTTTCTTCATTTTATTAAAAATAGCAAAAAATCTTTAAAAATTCTGAAAATTTTTGTACGAACTTTTATTAATTTTCAGAAACCAAAAACATTTTTATTTTTATTTTTTGCATTAAAAAATATTTTTAAATCATTTAAAAGTTTATTTTTAATTAATTAATGAGAATTAATTAATTAAAAATACTTTTAGGTATTTAAAAATCACCAAAAAATTCATGAAACCTTTAAAATCATTTAGAAACATTGTCCAACCCTCAAACCAAATTTCTTTTTTGATCTTAAGGCATTTTGATAATTTTCCATGGAATTAATTCTATTTCAAAGCATTATTTTGATCCAATGTTCAAAAATTCATTTCTGCCTAGTCTTTAAGAGTTGGAATTTGATTCTTTTTGCATTGTGTCTTACATATCATGTAGTTTGTAGGATTAAATTGGCATGATTTGATCTTGCATTTTCATTTTGTTTGATATTTTTCTTGTCAAGGTACCTTAAAACCCTAGAAATCTTAGGAAATTCATAACTTTCACTAGGTTAAGAATTGGATCCCCTCCTTTGGGCAGTGAGTTTGTATAGGTTTAGGGTTCCCTTGGATGCATTTTCAATTTTTTATCTTGATGTTTGCTTCTGGTTTTTGTTTTTGTTTTGTGCATTGATCATAAACCCTAATTTGGGCTTTCTTTTGCATTCATCTTGCATTTGCTTGCATACCATGACTTGCCATGACATTTTATGCATCCATTTGATTCATTAGGTATCTTAAGACATATTGGAATCATGTTTGATCATTGCTTCTTGCATTTTCCATGTTGTATGTCATTTGCATTTCATAACTTTTCATGTATGTTCATGGTTCTAAGCATGCTTCTCTTGCATTCATTTGTTCATGTGATCATCCTCATGCTTTGTTTCATGTTTACATCACCTCATAGCATCATTATCATCCCATATATGCTTCTGTTCTTGGTTTGCATCAAGCCATTTCATCTCATCTTGCATTGCATTGCATTTCTTTCACTAACTTTTCAGGTGGTAAGCAACTTTGAGAAGTGAATTTGCCTTCACTTCTCACATTTTCTTTTCATCTCTCTTATGCATCATTGCTGCATTTTGTTTTTGTGTTTGAGATTGAGCTTGATCTTTCTTCTTCTTATTACTTTATTTCCTCAAGTGACTTGTCTTCTTAAATGAAGCAAGTTACTTTGCTTCTCTTTGCTCCTTTTATCTGCTTCCTGGTGGTTCCATTGAAGATGTCTCTTGAAAACCTCACAAACCTTAGGAACAACCAAGCATGACAATGATTAGGGTTTTGAATAGTCCCCCATTTAGATTTTACATTTGTGTCTCATTGAGTCTTCTCTTCTCATCTCATAGTCAGGGACTAAACCATAAAGGCTTTAAGGCTTTGTGATTAAGCTTACGCCTGCATCCTTCTATTAGGATGGAGTGTATAACTTTAACCCTAAGTGTTAAACCCTTAATGTGTTTAACTCCTTTAATCAATCCATCTTAATAATCATCAAGACATCAAGCTTGTAACTTGGGCCTTGCATTAGGGTTCTAATTCTTCCTTAATTGGTTAAGAAGGACTAACCCTAGTGTTAATGGACAAGTCCCTCTCAAGTTGTCTTACAAACCCTAAAAACCACTTCATCATCTTACCATTAATTAAAATCCACTTAATAAAGGTTTTGTTTTGGCATGAGTTTAATCCCTAATCATGGATTAAGTTGAGGAGCTTTCCTCAGCTTAAACATTCTCATCTATTATCCTTCTATTAGGATGGTGTAATGAGTCTGTTTAATCCCTGATTATGGCTTAATCTCATTACTTAACACTAAACAAAAACCACAAAAACATCTAATTAATCACAAGTAGGTTAATGATCTTAATCCTATATCAAAGGTGATTAAGTGTGAGAAGCTGACTTCACACTTAAGGTATTCTCATTACCCCTAATCAGAGGGAAGATGTGATGAGTTTACTAAATCCATTGGTTTAGGCTTAAGCTCATTTTCTTATGACAAACTTCAAAAAGCAATAAAAGACTGAAAATACAAAAACAAACAATAATCGTCTCCTCCGGGATTCTTTTCTCATCTCATTCACTCACAAACGAGAAATTTCTTCTTCCGTCTAATGCAAGACAGTTTGCACTTGAGCCAGACAGGTCATACACTTGAGCATAGACAAGTAAGCAGTTCATTAGGTCAATTCATCTTTCAGTCTCTTTGGGTCGAACTACGGTGTTCTGACTTCCTCATTGCACGAGAGGATACGTAGGCATAACTTAACAGTTATCGAACAAAATTCTCTGTATATTCCCCCTCTTTCCAACATTATTCTTTTAGCCTCATGATCTTGAGCATCTCATTCCTGTTCTTACACTGACACTGTACATTTACACACTTCACACTTCTTTTACACTGACACCTGTACATCTTTTTCCAGCTCTTTTACACACAAATTGCACTGACACTACCCCTTTTAAACACAAATCTTTTAAGCGTGGATCCCTTCGAGTACGGCAGACAATCTGGATGCTAATACCTTCCCAGGTTGTAACCAACCCCCTTTCTCAGTCTCTCTGGTTCGCAACCGTCTTATCCATATCTTTTCCTAGGTCTATGTAGCATTGCCTTTCCTCCGGGATAAAAATGCCTAGCTGGCGACTCTTTTCATTCCCTGTGAGTTCACTCCTGTGTGTTCTCACATCCTCCTTTCGCCGACCGTTCGCGTCTGTACCATATTTGAGCCCAGTCTCATCTTTTGGGAGCGACAGCTTGGCGACTCTGCTGGGGACCTTATACTGTAACCAGGGCTTCTGGTTCTTTTTGTGGGTTCCTCCTAGCGCTTGTTTGATTTGTGTTTACTGGGGTGTTATGTGCTATCTGTGTTTGTATATTTATTTTGTTTATTTCTTTACATACAGTTGTTTACTGCTTTCTTTACAACTTTACATATATCATACTGTCATACTGTTCTGGCTGGATCTGGTTTTGTTGCCTTGTTGGGTGGGTTTCTATTGAGAGTTGAGGTCCTATACCTGGGACCTGAGTGACACCTAGGCTAGAGTGGTTCATGTTCTTTCCCATTCCATTTCGGTCTGGTGCGGGAATATGAAACACGGTTCAGATATGGGTTTCTTCTTGAGAACTCTGTGCTACAGATTTCCTGTAGTGATAGGGCTATCTGGGAAGCCTGCTAAGTCTGGATGACCTTTAGTATTGACCTTCAGAAATTGAGGAGAATTAGAGGAGGATCTTTTATGGTTATTGTAAACACTGTACCTCCGGGTTGGAAGTATTTACACTTCTCATAACTGATACAAGTCTGAGGATCCTTGTTTTAGAACACCACCTGTGAGGGGGTTGGGCTGTTTACAGGTTTGCAGGAACCCTTGGCCACATCATACCCTGTTACTTATTGTATTTAAGAATGCTTCACTTTGGACAGTTCTTGTGATTTAACCCAGGACATGTGACTCTTTATTTGAGTCCCCCACCTTGATTACTGGACTTATGAACCTCCATCTGGATTTCTTGAACATACATGGACCTATATCAAGGCAGTCAATCAGATCTAGCTTGATCACAAACCCTTGCATATCATTTGCATACATCATCATTGCATCATTTAACATTTGCTTATTTGTTTTTCAGGGTATCCACATCATATATTTTGGCTTGGTTTTGACCCCTTCATCTGCATAGACCTATCTTCATCAATATCTGCTTCATCTATCCCCATCAGCTACCTGCTTCAGTCACTTGCATCACTAGTATCAGCCTGTCAGTGGCCCATCTTCAGTATTATTCTCCATCATCAGCATCTGTCTCAGCTCTTCTTCAGCAACATGGCACCCAAGAAGAGCAACATCTCCTACCATTTCTTTGAGCCTGAGCTGGCTGGCATCAAGAAGATCCAGGCCCTTATTACTCCAGACCATATACCACTATTCAGAGAACATTATGGAGGCATCCTTGATGTGGTTATGGATTTGGACCCTTCCCAGAGGAGCTTGATTCATACTTGCCTGCAGTTCTATGATCCCCCTCTGAGATGCTTCACCTTTCAGGATTTTCAGTTGGGGCCTTTATTAGAGGAGTATTCATCATTGGTTGGTGTACCTATCAGGGGTGGTATCCCTTTCAACCCTGAGATGGCTTTTCCTAGTAATGAAGAAGTGGCAAAGGCACTATATTTGGAACCCTCTCTGATTGGACAGAACATGACTACCAAGGCTGGAGTCTCTGGTCTACATTTGGATTTCTTGACCTCTCAGGCTACTCTGAAAGCCTCCTTGGGAGAATGGAAGGCAGTCTGTGCATTATTAGCCCTTAGCATATATGGGGTTATATTATTTGCAGACGAGCCTAAATTTATTAGCAGGAATGCAATCCATCTTTTCATTCTGAGGAACCTAGTGCCCACCTTACTGGGAGATTTCTACTACTCTGTTCATCAAAGGAATGAAAAGCAAAGAGGAAGATTGGTGAGATGCTGTGCTCCCCTGTTCCATACCTGGCTGCTCAAACACTTGCCCAAGACTGATGCATTCTTGAATCCTCACCAGCAAAAGAATTGGGCTAGAAGACTCATTGCTTTAACCTCAGCTGACATCAGGTGGTGCACTCAGAGCACCAAGGGCAGGGACATCATTACTAGTTGTGGGCAGTTCCCCAATGTACCACTGATAGGAGTGAAGGGTTGCATCAATTACAACCCTCTGTTATTCAAAAGACAATTGGGCTATGCATTGGTCCACCCTCCCAGAGCACAAGACTTGGCTGAAACCCTTTACTGTGAGATTAAGCCTAATCTAGCTATTGTCAGGCAAGCATCCTGGGCTTGGGACAATGTCCAGACCAAAGGAATGGCCATTCTTGGGAGATGCAACAATGTGGCCTCAGCTCAGTACTATGAGTGGTCTCATGCCAGGGCTCGAATTTCTGGGATGCCCTTCACCATTGAGGATGCACCTGGACCATCCACAGCACCACCTCCAGCCACTGTCAGCTTAGAGGAGTTTGAGAAATTGAAAGAGAGGAATGAGAATCTGACTCAGGCTCTGCAGAAGACCCTCTGGGAGAGGAGTGATGGTCGGCTGGACATTGAGAGGCTAGAAAAGCTAAAAGTGGAGCATCTAGCCAGGATTGAGAAGTCAGAAGACTACATCAAGAAGTCAAGGGCTGGAGAACAGATTTTGAAGAATGCCTGTAAGGAGGCTCAGTTCCAGAAGGCCAGGACTGATTTGTATCTGAAAGAAAGTCAAGCTAGGTGGGTCAGGATCACCGAAGCTCGTACTCAGGAAGATAAGAGGACTCAGGATAAGATTGAGCAGTTGGAGGCTAGTGCAAAAGAGCAACAGGAAGCCCTGCTAGCAGCCCAGAGAGAGATCTCAGAGTTGAAGATTAGGGCTGGTGTGAAGAGGTCAAAGGACCAGAGTCGACACAAGAAGCTAACTGCAGCTGTTGCTACCAGGAATCTCCTCATCAGGAACCTCACAGAGCGTCCAGCTGATCCTGTGAATGAAGCACTTCTAAAGGAAGTTCAGGAGGATGAGTTTGGTCTTGGTGTCTGACTTTTGCTTGTTGTTGCTTTCATTTCATTGTACTTTTCTTTTCTTATGTTGTATTTTGACCCCTCAGGGGCATGTATTGTAAAAAACAAACTATGTATCATTCACTTTTTGTAATATATTCATTAGTTTGTTTTATCTGAGTTCTTTCAAAGCAACATCAAAAGCATCTTCCTCAGGGGTCTGGAAAGGTCAAAACCAAGTGCCAAGCCGGATACCTTGGAGACAAATAAGCATACTGCATTGCATACTAACCTTTTGTTTTGTTTTGTAGGTTTTTTTTTGTTTTTTGTTACTAACTCTGTTGTGGTTCAGGAACTATTGCTCGACGTCGGGTGTTCCCACTCAACCGTCCGCACAGATATCCTACCCGCAACAACCTTTCGGGTATACAGATGGACCAGGTACAACAGGACCTTACAGAGGTCAGGACTCAAATGGCCAATGAGAGACTGGAAATGAGGAATCAGATGACTCAGTTTATGGAGGTGATGAATGGATTGGCATAGAGCCAAGAAAGATTAAGAGCATTGGTCGAGAGGCAGACTCAGGAAGACCCCCATCTAGGGACTGGTGGAACAAGCAATAATGAGAGGGTTCAGCCTCATATTAATCCCCCAGTATTTGGGCCCCACCTTCATCCAGAGATCAACATCCATGCTAATGCACAGGGGAATGCTACTACAGGTAGGGTACTGCAAGAAGACCCCCAGGAAGATCAGTTCACTGTGATGGGAGCTGGGGATGAAGCCTGTGACAGAAGGCTAGATGAAATGGCTGAAAAATTAAGGTCCTTGGAGTCTCAAAACTCCTTGGGTTTTGATGTCATGGACATGGGCTTAGTGGACGGGGTCAGGATTCCCCACAAATTCAAACCTCCGTGCTTTGAGAAGTACAACGGAACTTCCTGTCCGCGAACCCACTTGCAATCCTTTCTGAGGAGGCTGAAGGCATATACCATGGATGAAAAGCTATGGATGTTTTATTTCAAAGATAGCTTAACAGGAGCTTCAAGGGAATGGTACTCTCATTTGACTAGAGCAACCATCAGGTGCTGGAAGGACCTGGCTGAGGCCTTCATTAGACAATACCAGTACAACTTAGATATGGCTCCCAACAGGACCCTCCTGATGGGAATGTCACAATCATCCAGGGAAAGCTTCCGGGAGTGCGCCCAGAGGTGGAGACAGCTTGCTGCGGCTGTCCAACCACCCATGTCGGAAAGGGAGATGGCCGACATGTTTATGAACACCCTCCAAGGGACATACATTGATAGGCTAGCTGCCTTTTCTTCCACCAGCTTCGCGGATGTGGTCATAGCTGGAGAAAGAATTGAGAGCCTATTAAAGATGGGCAAAATTTCTGACAACGGTGCAAGCTCGTCCAGCAACCCAAGAAAGCCTTTTGTAGGTCCAAGAAGAACTGGTGAGACTAATGTTATCCATACCAGCAGGGGCAGACCCCAGTATGTTCATAGGTCAGTGGCAGTTGTCACCATTCCCGCTCCAATTCATCCACAACCAGCATACCAACCACAGCAACAACCCCACTACCAGCAACAAGCTCAGTATCCACCTCAGAGAAATTACAACAACAACACCAGCAACAACAATCAGCAAAGATCTTTTCAACAGAGACCATCTCAGGCCAATAGGGTGATTGATCCAATCCCTATGCCTTATGCCACATTATTGCCACAACTCCTGAAACTCAACCTGGTTGAGCTAAGGACATTGGCACCTCCAGATCCTGCCAGTCTGCCCAGAAATTATGACGCCAGCGCCAGATGTGCTTTTCATTCCAACGCACCTGGCCACAGTACAGAGAAGTGTAGAGCTTTGCACATGAAAGTACAGGATCTAGTGGATTCCAAAGCTCTAAACTTTGCACCCCCGCCAAATGTCAGTAAAAATCCTATGCCAAACCACGGAGGACCCAGAATCAATGCTATTGAGGAAGATAAGCTGTCTTACTTGATAACCTGTGTGGGGCAGATCCGGACACCCTTGGTAGAGATTAAAGCTCAACTCCTGGAATGTCAAATGTTCCCTGGATGCGAGCTAGGATGTGCTTATTGCAACATTTCAGTGAATGGGTGTGATAATTTGAGGGATGGCATAGATGGTCTCATCTAGAGTGGCCTGCTTCAAATCACAACATCAATACCTTCAAATCCAGCAATCTCCTTAGCAACAATTCTTGAGTCTTCTACAACTGCAACAACAATTGTTCCAAACAACTCTTCAATCTCATCAACAAGTGCTTCATCTGTTGCTTCAACGGACCAAATATCAACAAACATCCCATCTACAACTTCAGCACCCCTTCATTCAGAATCTCCTACAACAGCAACACCTATCCAATCAACGGTGCCTCCTACAACATCAACAGCAAATAATGAAAGTGTCTCAACGGTTACAATTTATTATGATCCTGCAAATGATTCTGCCTACAACTCACAAAATGCCACTCCTATCAGAGCACCAGTCACAATATACTATGATCCACATACTATCATGGTTCCTTCCGCAGCTGCTATCAGTCCAGTCACCATCACAGTGCCTGGGCCAGTTCCTTATGAAAGCAATAATGCCATCCCTTGGCATTACGGCTCTGATCTATACTGCGAAGGATAGAAAATCACTCTGGAATCATCAACTTCTTCACCACAAATAGACAATGTGGGGGGAGGCGGAGGCTTCACTCGAAGCGGACGTCTCTTTGCCCCGCAAATTCCAAGACCCATTGCTGAAGCAGAAGCTGCTGCCAAAGCAAAAGGGAAGAGCATGGTGCAAGAAGAACAAATTGTTAAAGAAGCTTTGAAAACACCTTTTGATCAAGAGGTTGATGAATTCATGAGAATCATCAAGAAAAGTGATTATAGGATAGTGGACCAGCTTCACCAGACGCCTTCCAAGATCTCCATTTTATCATTGTTAATGTGCTCCGAGGCTCATCGGAACGCATTATTAAAAGTCTTGCACGCAGCTTATGTGCCAGAGGAGATTACCGTCAATCAGTTGGAAGCTGTAGTTGGAAATGTCAACGCTAGTAATGGACTAGGATTTACCAACACTGATTTGACTACGGTAGGCCGCAATCACAATAAGGCTTTGCACATTACCTTGGAGTGTAAGGGTGCAGTTCTTTCCCATGTACTGGTAGACACAGGGTCATCCCTCAATGTCTTACCTAAAAAAGCCCTTGTGAAGCTGGAGTATGAAGGACTGGCATTACGCCCCAGTAACTTGGTAGTAAGAGCCTTTGATGGTTCTAAGAGATCAGTTCTGGGAGAAATTGAGTTGCCTATAATGATTGGCCCACAGACTTTCAAAACGACCTTCTACGTGATGGACATTCAGCCGGCCTACAGCTGTTTGTTGGGTAGACCTTGGATTCATGCCGCTGGCGCAGTTACGTCTACCCTTCACCAGAAGTTAAAATTCGAGTGGGAGGGCCAAGTCGTTACTATTTGTGGAGAGGAAGATATCTTTGTTAGCCACCTGGCTACATACAAATACATTGAGATGGATGGGGAGATCCACGAAACTATGAGTCAAGGGTTTGAGGCCTTGAACATAAATGAAGCATCCGTTGTACCTGGAACCTCAATGACATCTTATCAGCAAGCCCGAAAGGTTGTTGAAGAGGGGACTGCCCAAGGATGGGGCAAGTTGCTGCCCGTAGAGAAGAAGGAGGATAGATTTGGGTTGGGTTACAAACCAACTCAACAAGATCAAGCAGAGGCTGCTAAGAAGCCCAGTTTTGTCAGTGGGGGGATGCTCACCCCCGATGCAGTAAACAACTTGGAAGACGAGGATGAAGGCGACCGTAACCTGGAGAGTTGGATACGTCCAAGGATCCCGGGGAGCAGTATCCCAAACTGGTCTTCCCAGGAAATTATAAGAGTTACTCCTGCAGAGTAATTATTATTTCCTGTATTTTTAAGCATGCATCAAGTCTTGCATCTTGCCCAAGATGACAAGACTCATTTTGCAATCGGGCCATCTGTAATTTTGTGCAAATAGATCAATCAATGATAATCAGACATCTTTTGCAAATGAGTCTTTTTCTTTTCCGCTCACTGTTTTTCCATTTTTCTTTTTGTACAAAAACAAAATGGCAATGTTTTCAAAATGACAACTTTATTTCACTTTTCTAAACAAGATTAAAATCAATCACTAAAATGAACAAACTGAACCCTTGCAGAGAGTGCCTTCCAGACCGCACCGACAACAGCACGGCTATGACTTCGTATGACTTTGACAATCCTATCAATCAAGCTGATGAAGGGGTTGAAGAAGAGTATGAGCTTCCTGAAGAGCTAGCCAGATTGTTGAGACAAGAGGAAAAGGTTATCACTCCTCATCAGGAGGAGGTAGAAACGATTAATCTTGGTACAGATGAAGACGTGAAAAAGGTTAAGATCGGGGCCTGCTTACAAGACTCAGTGAAGAAACAATTGATTGACCTGCTTCAGGAATATGTGGATGTGTTTGCTTGGTCTTATCAGGATATGCCAGGTTTGGACACCGATATTGTTATGCACAGGCTGCCTTTAAGAGAAGATTGCCCGCCGGTTAAACAGAAACTGCGTCGTACTCGCCCAGACATGACAATGAAAATCAAAGAAGAGGTACAAAAGCAGTGGGACGCCGGATTCCTTGCTGTGACTAGCTATCCGCCGTGGGTTGCTAACATAGTACCTGTGCCTAAGAAGGACGGCAAAGTAAGAATGTGTGTTGACTACCGGGATCTAAACAGAGCCAGCCCGAAAGACGATTTCCCATTACCTCACATTGATGTATTGGTGGATAATACGACTCAGTTCTCGGTGTTCTCCTTCATGGACGGATTTTCAGGATACAATCAGATCAAGATGTCACCTGAAGACATGGAGAAGACAAATTTCATCACACCCTGGGGCACGTTCTGTTACAAGGTGATGCCATTCGGACTGAAGAATGCTGGTGCAACATATCAACGGGCTATGGTAACATTATTCCATGACATGATCCATAAAGAAATCGAATGTTATGTGGATGACATGATTGCCAAGTCCCTCACAGAAGAAGACCACCTGGTAAACCTGTTGAAACTATTCAAGCGTCTGAGGAAGTACCAATTGAAGTTGAATCCCAACAAATGCACATTCGGGGTGCGATCCGGTAAGCTGCTGGGATTTATTGTGAGTGAGAAAGGGATTGAAGTTGACCCTGATAAAGTCAAAGCTATTCAAGAAATGCCTGCACCAAAGTCAGAAAAAGAAGTTCGAGGGTTCTTGGGACGATTGAACTACATTTCACGGTTCATATCTCACCTTACAGCAACCTGTGAGCCTTTGTTCAAATTGTTGAGAAAAGAACAAACGGTCAGGTGGAACGAAGACTGCCAAAGGGCTTTTGACAAGATCAAAGAGTACTTGCAAGAACCTCCTATCCTTATGCCTCTAGTGGAAGGAAGACCTCTGATAATGTACTTGACAGTATTATAAGAGTCGATGGGGTGTGTGTTGGGCCAGCATGACGAGTCTGGTCGAAAAGAGTATGCAATATACTACCTAAGCAAAAAGTTTACCGACTGTGAACAACATTATTCACTGCTCGAGAAAACTTGTTGTGCTTTAGCGTGGGCTGCTCGCCGACTGAGACAGTATATGTTGACCCACACCACTTTATTGATCTCAAAGATGGATCCAGTTAAGTACATTTTTGAGAAGCCAGCACTTACCGGACGGGTTGCAAGATGGCAAATGATCCTCACGGAATATGACACCCAATACACCTCTTAGAAAGCCATCAAGGGCAGTGTATTGTCTGAATATCTTGCTGAGCAACCTATTGATGATTACCAGCCTATGAGATTTGACTTCCCTGATGAAGACATCATGTTCATAAAGGCAAAAGATCATGAAGAGCCTATTCACACTGAAGGGCCTGACCCGGAAGAAGAATGGACTATGATGTTTGATGGGGCTGTTAATATGAATGGTCGTGGTGTTGGTGCAGTACTCATTACACCTAAAGGAGTTCACATGCCTTTCTCGGCAAAACTCACCTTTAACTGCACTAACAACGAAGCTGAATACGAAGCTTGCATTATGGGTCTTGAGGAAGCCATTAACCTCAGGATCAAGACATTGACTGTATTCGTAGATTCAGCTCTGGTAGTTAATCAAACCAACGGAAAATAGTACACACATCAGGACCATCTGATACCTTATAGGGATTATACAAGGAGGTTATTGACTTTCTTCACAACAGTCAAGCTTGAGTATATCCCTCGGGACGAGAATCAGTTTGCAGATGCTCTGGCTACCATTTCATCCATGATCAAAGTTCAAGCTGCCAACTTTGTACCTCAAATTTCAGTGTCCAGACTTGACAGACCAGCATATGTGTTCGCAGCAGATGTTGTCAAAGATGATAAGCCTTGGTTCCATGACATTAAGTGTTTCTTGGAGGATCAAACATACCCGCCTGGAGCATCTTCCAATGATAAGAAGACTTTAAGAAGGCTTGCTGGTAGTTTCTTTCTGAACACTGATGGTTCCCTATATAAGAGAAACTTTGATATGGTACTCCTCAGATGCGTCGACGGAGCAGAAGCAGACTTGTTAATGCATGAGGTGCACGAAGGATCCTTTGGTACCCATGCTGGAGGACATGCAATGGCCAAGAAGTTGCTAAGATCAGGCTATTACTGGATCACAATGGATGCCGACTGTTGTGCCTACGCCAGAAAATGCCATAAATGCCAGATTTATGCGGATAAGGTGCATGTGCCTCCCAATCCTTTAAATGTGATGTCTTCACCCTGGCCCTTTGCTATGTGGGGCATTGACATGATTGGTAATATTGAACCGACTGCTTCTAATGGCCACAGATTCATCCTGGTTGCCATTGACTATTTCACCAAGTGGGTCGAAGCAGCTTCATATGCAAACGTTACAAGGCAGGTGGTGGCCTGATTCCTGAAGAGAGATATCATCTGTCGGTATGGAGTACCCGAGCGAATCATTACTGATAATGGTTCTAACTTGAACAATAAAATGATGGCGGAGCTGTGCCGGGACTTCAAAATCCAACACCACAATTCTTCTCCTTACAGGCCAAAGATGAATGGCGCTGTTGAGGCAGCTAATAAGAACATCAAGAAGATTGTGCAAAAGATGGTAGTCACATACAAAGACTGGCATGAGATGCTACCATTTGCCTTGTATGGGTACCGCACGTCAATCAGAACATCCACTGGGGCAACACCGTATCAACTTGTGTATGGTATGGAAGCAGTCCTACCTGTTGAAGTTGAATTACCCTCCCTACGGGTACTGATGGATGTTAAGCTGAACGAGGCCGAATGGGTCCGATCCCGATACGAACAACTGAGTCTGATTGAAGAGAAAAGATTGGCTGCAATCTGTCATGGGCAGTTGTATCAGAAAAGAATGAAGAGAGCCTTCGATCAGAAAGTCAGACACCGAGAGTACCAAGTAGGAGATCTTGTGCTGAAGAGAATCCTCCCTCCTCATACAGACCACATGGGCAAGTGGACTCCAAATTATGAAGGACCATTTGTAGTAAAGAAAGTTTTCTCGGGCGGAGCACTCATGCTCAGCACTATGGATGGTGAAGACTTCCCGTCCCCTGTGAATTCAGATGCAGTTAAAAAATACTTCGCATAAAATGACCCGCTGGACACAAAAACAGAATGTAAGTCCAGGCGAAAATAGGGCATCCCGGCGAGTCAAAAACAGAATAAAAGACTCGGGCAAAAATAAGGGAAATTAAACGAAAAAATGTACACCTGCTGAGTTGAAAAGCCGCATTGGACAACTCAGGCAAAAATGGGTATCCCGATGGATTGAAAACCCGAAAGGGCGATCCATGCAAAATGAGGGAATAAGCGAACAACTGCATGCTGAATTCGTCTGTATCACCTACAACTTGGTAAGCCCCGAAAAGATCAAGCTTCTCTCAAAATCGGCCTTCTTCAGAAAGCAAGACGAGAAGAGCGTCAAATGTCATACGAGTCATAGCAAAAGGGAAGCTCCTTGAAGCGTCATCAACATTGCCAGCATTTTGTTTCTCAATTTGTAACAATCTCCTCATTTTAGGGGATATGTTCCTTTGACTGTATCTTGCCAATTCAGGGCATATGAATTAATAAAATCAGATTTTCAGTCATGTCTCGTTTCGTACATTTTATTTTCATTTGCAAAATGTCTGATGTCTTTAGAGATACTGATTGCATAAACACAGATGTTTCCTTTCTAAAGAATGCGTGCTTGCAGGAAATATACTTACTCCCGGGAGTGTCTGAACTCTCATGACAGAATCCAGTGAAGGATACCCCGGGATTACTTGTGCGTCCCTCTGTCTTTACAGGATTGCAGGTATTCAAAGCGCAACATGGGGCATATAAGCTTCATCCCAGCAAGCTGGAAAATCAACACTCACTCAGTCTTAGCACCCAAAGTGCTTTCTCCCCAGCTGAGCTGCCACTTGTTATTTCTCCAGCCGACTACAGAAGTCAGGGAACCATCTCCCCACAGAGCTTTAGCTTCTAGCCAGAAGAACAACGCATGAAGGAATCACAGCAGAGTGACGAAAGCTTCTACAAACCCCAGCTGGGTCCCTCATTACCAAGAATGGATCTATCAGTGACCTATTCCCCCAAGCAGATACATCTTGTCAGATCTACCAATGATCTCATCCCCAGCTGGGATGCCCATTTCAAACAGATCGACCAGAGATCTTCACAGCAACGGGATCCAAATCCCAGATTGGTATCCTTGCATAAACATGGCATTCGCATCATATTCACCCCACAAAGCGTAGCATTCCGTCTAATACGGAGCATTACGGCAAAAATCCAACATATTGCATAATCATAGGCCATGTTCTGAATCAAACGCTTGTGAATATTGACAATCCATCAAGACATACAGAAAACTCCCCCCAGATTCCCCGGCGGAGAGCTAAAGCTAAAGCAGTTGCCTTACATTCACAAACATCAGTATATACTCCTTGTGGCACCCGTCCGTGTCATATCCCAGCAGAAAGCCAAAGCGTCCCCTTTGCACTCACAGATACTTGTATATATACATTTCCATGACACTCGTCCGTGTCACCTTTCCCAGCACAGTAACCTAAACACTTTGTATATCAGATACTTGTTTATACTATACTTTCCTTTTTTTACACTCGTCCGTGTCACCCTCCCCAGCAGGTTGAACACTCAACTATACACCACTCATACCTATTACTCATATTTCGCTTATACAGATACTCGTCCGTACCTTGTATACACCGTTTATGTCCCCACAGATTCGACACTAGTCCATGTTCTTTGTTAACCAGTTGGTACTCGTCCGTACCATCATCTCAGAACATGTGTCAAGCGTTTGTTTCTACCTGATACTCGTCTGTATCATAGTCTTAAGGATGCTCGTCCGCATCTTTAATCCATACACTGTGTCAAACACCCGTGTCTTCTTGAATTTAGACACTCGTCTGTGTCCACTATTCCCCAGAAGAGTCCCCTGAGATTCAACACTCGTCCGTGTTCCTTGTTAAACCGGTTGATACTCGTCCGTATCATCATCTCTGAACACGTGTCAGTATTTGTTTCTACTTGATACTTGTCCGTATCGTAGCCTTAAGGATGCTCGTCCGCATCTTCAATCTATACGCAAATCTCTAAACACTTATACCTTTTGTTTCCTGGATATAAACACTCGTCCGTGTTTACTATTCCCCAGTAGATCGCAAGCAAAACTTCTTTTCTATCTGACATTCGTCCTATGTCATGATAAATCCTGAGAGCAGCCGTACCCTGCTAGGTGATCGTCCTTCACCTCTTGATGATCGTCCTTCATCATGCTCATCCGATAGCCGTCCCCATCGTCGACCTTTTCTATTCGACATTCGTCCTGTGTCGTGATATTCAGCAGCCGTCCCCTGCTAGGTGATCGTCCTTCACCTTTTGATGATCGTCCTTCATCATTTTATCCGATGGCCGTCCCCATCGTTGATCTTGTTATCTGACATTCGTCCTATGTCATGATAAACCCTGAGAGCAGCCGTCCCCTGCTAGGTGATCGTCCTTCACCTCTTGATGATCGTCCTTCATCATGCTCGTTCGATGGTCGTCCCCATCGTTGACCTTTTATCCGACATTCGTCCTGTGTCGCGATATTTTCGGCAGCCGTACCCTGCCAGGTGATCGTCCTTCACCTTTGATGACCGTCCCTCATCATTATTTCATTTATTCTTTAACCCGATGGCCGTCCCCGTCGTGGTCTCTTTTCCTTTTCCTGATGATCGTCCTTCATCAGTTAGCCCGATGGTCGTCCCCATCGTTGGTTACTTTACTTTTTGAACTTGATGGCCGTCCCCATCATTTTTCATTAATCCCCAGAGCATCTTACAGCTTTACTTGATGGTCGTCCCCATCATAATCCCTTTATCCCCAGCATGTCGGCCGTCCCCGTCATTGCTTTATTTCCCGCACTTTCCCCAGCGTGTCGGCCGTCCCCGTCATTGCTCTTTCCCAGCAGTCGTCCTCTGCTCGGCGGTCGTCCTCCGTCGCCCGCACTTTACAATATACTTTATTTTCCTTTACAATCTATATCCCTTTTCTTCTTCATTCTGTGAGTGCAAATTTTTGGACTGTCGTTGGTATTCAACCACAAGTTATCTTGCTTGCCTGATAAGTCGCTGCTTACATCCTGCACAGCTAACTCATGTTTGAATAGGGGCAGCTGTAAACACCCCAAATTTGCCCTCAACCATTCACACCATGGCTTGTGATCTTCTCATATGCATAAACTCAATCATAGCATCTCATATTACATTTTTGATTCACTGCATTGATTCAAAGTCATCTGCATCTAGGGTTTGTGATCTGGGCAATCCAAGAGCTATTTGAGCCACTCCAAAGGTCATCAATCACTTCAAAGGGGTCCATGTATGTTCAAGCATCATATTATATCCTTTCAAAGTCAAGAATGTCAAAGAATCATAAGAACTGAAAATGGCATGGAAGCAGAGCCAGGTTTGACTGCACAGATGACCTAGAATTAGGGTTTTGATTTCAAAGGCCATAACTCCAATTTTTTTGGTCATTCTTGTTTCTATTGGTCTCTACATGGTATAAGGAGCATGCATATCAATTTTCATTAAGAAATTCCATGGGGAAGTCATCTGATCAAGAGTTGACTTTTCAAGCAAGCCAGTGTAAAATCAGGGCATCTGAGGCCCCCAATGACCCAACCAAATGGTGTTCTTCATCATTTTGATTGTATATGATCTTTATTTGATCATATAAGAAGTTGGAAGTTCACAAAATTGAAGAATTTCAAGTCTTTTGCAAAGTTGACTTTTTGGGAAAGTTGACTTTTTAATGAAATTGCCATTTTGGGAAACTTTTTCAACCCTTGCTTTTTGATTAAAAAATGCTTCAAATGGAAAAACTTTGGTCATGAAAGTTGTAGAATGGATCATTCCCTTTTCAAAAAGTACAAGAACATGACCTAATTCATTTTGGATAAAGCGTTATGGCTTGCCAAAGTTGGCTAAAATCATAAAATTTGAAGTTTTCTACCAAAGGGACATTTTGCAAAATGGTTTGTTCAAGTGTTTAAAAGGCCTCAAATGTGTATCATTTCCACACAACATGATCATGTGACCTCTAAATTTCAGAATAGGCCAAGGGATCACTCATTTTTATGGCCTATGGAGCAAGAAATCTCATAAGAAGCAAAAGTAAAGCAAGTTGCAAAAACTCACTCAAGTGTGAATCCACTTGCTGGCTGACTTCACAAACAATCCAAGGGTTCTCCACACATCTTGCTGCGCAGGACACCCCATCTGTCCTTGGCTAGCAAGTAGCCCATGCCTCTCTTACACAACTTTGACATTTTGGCAACTTGAGCCATACCAATCACTAAAGCACACATCAACTCATCTGACCAATCCCATTAGTTTATGCAAACAAAAAGCAAGCAAAAGCACATACAACACAAGCCTGAAAGCATCCAGAACTCAGCATTCTCATTTTTCATCCCATTTGCAAAAGCTTTCGAAACTGATTGCACAAGCCTCACACACACAAACCAACTTCACAAATCAACTCAGCATGCTTCACTGATCAAAAACCACCCATCACCATAACCTAAAACTCCCTGAATCAGAAATACGATTTCCATCCCACCTTGAACAGAACTTCTTCCATCTCTCAAACCATCCATTATAAACTTCAAACAAGCATTGAAAGCTTCTCAGGGGGTCCAGTGGAGTTGATTGCAAGCAAGAAACCAGCCAGAAAGTACCAGAAACCAAAGCTTCAGTTCAGGTAGCCATCTCAAACTTTTTTCCAGAAACTCCATTTTAAGTTCTTAAATGCTTCTATGCACTCCCCTGATCATGGGGATATGATTATTTTTGAAAATGGTTGAGAAACCAGGGTGTATGAATGCTCTGAAACTTTTTGCCCTAAGAATGTTTTGATTCGATTTGGCTGATTGGTGAATGAAAAATGATGTTTGTTTGGGGGGTTTGATTCGTTTTTGAATGGGGATGAATTCTGGGCAGTTAGATTTCATTTTTGTTGCGTGTAGAGAGAGTTAGAGTTTTTGGCTGGCCGGAGAAGACGACCGGAACAGTGTTCCGGTCGTCTGAAAGTCATTAGGGTTAATTAATTAGGGTTTAGTCTTAATTACGTAAGTTTGAATTTGGGCCGTCCAGATGCGCGCGCTAGTCAATTCCCTCCCTTTTCGTTTGAATCATAGCCTTTGGATGCGCTGACTTTTCCTTTTTCAGTTTAAATTCATTTTATTTATCATTTAATTGCATTTGTTTTCTTCATTTTATTAAAAATAGCAAAAAATCTTTAAAAATTCTGAAAATTTTTGTACAAACTTTTATTAATTTTCAGAAACCAAAAACATTTTTATTTTTATTTTTTGCATTAAAAAATATTTTTAAATCATTTAAAAGTTTATTTTTAATTAATTAATGAGAATTAATTAATTAAAAATACTTTTAGGTATTTAAAAATCACCAAAAAATTCATGAAACCTTTAAAATCATTTAGAAACATTGTCCAACCCTCAAACCAAATTTATTTTTTGATCTTAAGGCATTTTGATAATTTTCCATGGAATTAATTCTATTTCAAAGCATTATTTTGATCCAATGTTCAAAATTTCATTTCTGCCTAGTCTTTAAGAGTTGGACTTTGATTCTTTTGGCATTGTGTCTTACATATCATGTAGTTTGTAGGATTAAATTGGCATGATTTGATCTTGCATTTTCATTTTGTTTGATATTTTTCTTGTCAAGGTACCTTAAAACCCTAGAAATCTTAGGAAATTCATAACTTTCACTAGGTTAAGAATTGGATCCCCTCCTTTGGGCAGTGAGTTTGTATAGGTTTAGGGTTCCCTTGGATGCATTTTCAATTTTTTATCTTGATGTTTGCTTCTGATTTTGGTTTTTGTTTTGTGCATTGATCATAAACCCTAATTTGGGCTTTCTTTTGCATTCATCTTGCATTTGCTTGCATACCATGACTTTCCATGACATTTTATGCATCCATTTGATTCATTAGGTATCTTAAGACATATTGGAATCATGTTTGATCATTTCTTCTTGCATTTGCCATGTCGTATGTCATTTGCATTTCATAACTTTTCATGTATGTTCATGGTTCTAAGCATGCTTCTCTTGCATTCATTTGTTCATGTGATCATCCTCATGCTTTGTTTCATGTTTAAATCACCTCATAGCATCATTATCATCTCATATATGCTTCTGGTCTTGGTTTGCATCATGCCATTTCATCTCATCTTGCATTGCATTGCATTTCTTTCACTAACTTTTCAGGTGGTAAGCAACTTTGAGAAGTGAATTTGCCTTCACTTCTCACATTTTCTTTTCATCTCTCTTATGCATCATTGCTGCATTTTGTTTTTGTGTTTGATATTGAGCTTGCTCTTTCTTCTTCTTATTACTTTCTTTCCTCAAGTGACTTGTCTTCTTAAATGAAGCAAGTTACTTTGCTTCTCTTTGCTCCTTTCATCTGCTTCCTGGTGGTTCTATTGAAGATGTCTCTTGAAAACCTCACAAACCTTAGGAACAACCAAGCATGACAATGATTAGGGTTTTGAATAGTCCCCCATTTAGATTTTACATTTGTGTCTCACTGAGTCTTCTCTTCTCATCTCATAGTCAGGGACTAAACCATAAAGGCTTTAAGGCTTTGTGATTAAGCTTATGCCTGCATCCTTCTATTAGGATGGAGTGTATAACTTTAACCCTAAGTGTTAAACCCTTAATGTGTTTAACTCCTTTAATCAATCCATATTAATAATCATCAAGACATCAAGCTTGTAACTTGGGCCTTGCATTAGGGTTCTAATTCTTCCTTAATTGGTTAAGAAGGACTAACCCTAGTGTTAATGGACAAGTCCCTCTCAAGTTGTCTTACAAACCCTAAAAAATACTTCATCATCTTACCATTAATTAAAATCCACTTAATAAAGGTTTTTTTTGGCATGAGTTTAATCCCTAATCATGGATTAAGTTGAGGAGCTTTCCTCAGCTTAAACATTCTCATCTTTTATCCTTCTATTAGGATGGTGTAATGAGTTTGTTTAATCCCTGATTATGGCTTAATCTCATTACTTAACACTAAACAAAAACCACAAAAACATCTAATTAATCACAAGTAGGTTAATGATCTTAATCCTATATCAAAGGTGATTAAGTGTGAGAAGCTGACTTCACACTTAAGGTATTCTCATTACCCCTAATCAGAGGGAAGATGTGATGAGTTTACTAAATCCATTGGTTTAGGCTTAAGCTCATTTTCTTATGACAAACTTCAAAAAGCAATAAAAGACTGAAAATACAAAAACAAACAATAATCGTCTCCTCCGGGATTCTTTTCTCATCTCATTCACTCACAAACGAGAACTTTCTTCTTCCGTCTAATGCAAGACAGTTTGCACCTGAGCCAGACAGGTCATACACTTGAGCATAGACAAGTAAGCAGTTCATTAGGTCAATTCATCTTTCAGTCTCTTTGGGTCGAACTACGGTGTTCTGACTTCCTCATTGCACGAGAGGATACGTAGGCATAACTTAACAGTTATCGAACAAAAGTCTCTGTATATTCCCCCTCTTTCCAACATTATTCTTTTAGCCTCATGATCTTGAGCATCTCATTCATGTTCTTACACTGACACTGTACATTTACACACTTCACACTTCTTTTACACTGACACCTGTACATCTTTTTCCAGCTCTTTTACACACAAATTGCACTGACACTACCCCTTTTAAATACAAATCTTTTAAGCGTGGATCCCGTCGATTACGGCGGACAATCTGGGTGCTAATACCTTCCCAGGTTGTAACCAACCCCCTTTCTCAGTCTCTCTGGTTCGCGACCGTCTTATCCATATCTTTTCCTAGGTCTATGCAGCATTGCCTTTCCTCCGGGATAAAAATGCCTAGCTGGCGACTCTTTTCATTCCCTGTGAGTTCACTCCTGTGTGTTCTCACATCCTCCTTTCGCCGACCGTTCGCGTCTGTACCATATTTGAGCCCAGTCTCATCTTTTGGGAGCGACACACCATCACCCCAAATCTCATAAATAAACAAAAACTCCGGAAAAAAAAATCCCATCCAAGCAGAACCAGAATCGAACACCAGCCCAGAAATCTCTTTTTTCTCCAACCGTAAGCCTTCCACCGCGGCCAAACCCACAACCTGCCATACAGACCCTTCACCACCACCACCCAGACGCAACAAATCACTGTAAAAAGAAACTCATGCTCAAACACCACCGAAAACGAACGAATCCGCAACCCACTGAAACACCCAAATCCGAAACCATCACCTGCTTCACACCGACACAAACCTCTTTTTTTTCCAACACCGCGAACACCATTGAAACTGAGTTGAACCGCGAAAGGTCCGAACCGCACAAAACTGTGAGCATTCGTCGTTCGACCAAAACCGGGCATTTGAGTGAGCAAACGTTGAATCGCGAGTAAGAGTCGTGCGGTGAGGTTTCACCGTGGGAATCGTGGAGGCGAGAAAGGTGGGTTCTTCAGTATTCGTCCTTTAAGATCATGAAAGTGGATCTTACATTTTGCTTTGAGATTTTTTTTTTGTTTTTTTTTTTTTTTTTTTCTGAATCTGTGTTTCAGCTTGTGTGTGTTTAAGAGAGAGACCTTTTTTTCTATATATTTATTTTTCAAGTCTTGTTGTTTTGATAAACTGCGTGACATGTTATAGGGTGTGGTTACCGTTCGGACTTGGGCTAAGCCCATTTGGTCTTGCCAAACGCAGTTTGTACATATCGGTCCAGTACCCTTTGTTTTTTTTTTGTTTTTGTTTTTGTTGTTTAAATCATATGTCAATGTTCTTCGTATTAAATTTATTACTCTATTTTTATTGATAGAATTATGATTTAACAAGTTATATGTATATATATATATATATATATATATATATATATATATATATATATATATATATATATATATATATATATATATATATATATATATATATATATATATATATATATATATTATTGTTTATATTTTATTGGTTTTTCATATAGTTGTTTTGGGCCAATGATATTAAAACAAATTAAATTATCTCCAATATTTTTAATTGGAGAATTTAATTATTATGAGGCCTATTATTTAATTTATTATATTACTTAATTACAACAAAACAAATTTAATTTATTTTTTATTTTATCATATTGTTTTAATTATTCAATGTATTACTAAATTTATTATTAATTTAATTGAATTATTTATTTATAACCTTATTGCAATTTAATTTTTTACAATTTAATTTAATTCACTTATTTATGTTTCTCACAATTTGTTGCTTTAATCGAATCGCAAATTAATGTAATCCGAGCATTGTGCCTCATCATCATTTTTTTCTGAACTCGACTTTCAAATATTTTCATAATCAAAATAACGGATAAACTGAATTCTGGAGTCTCGCATTCCTCGAATTCTTGAATGAACACTCCAGAGGCTCGCCCCGTGGGACGCGGTTCATTCGACTTTCCGTAATTTAAAATATTTAATCCACATATTAAATAATGAAAGAATTGAATTCTGGAGTCTCGCATTCCTCGAATTCTCAAATAAATTCTCCTGAGGCTCGCCCCTCAAGACGCAGTTTATTTACCCTTTCATTCTAAAAAACCCTGATCGAATCAAGCGAACTTTATTCAAATCCTTTCTATCTCAAACAAGCTAGCGCTTCATCCTCCTATCGCGAGCAGACAAGCCGACGCTTAGCAGTAGAATGCGATTTAAATAACTGTTCATCAAATCAACCAACCAACTTTAGTACCACGAACTACGAAGCTCTGACTTTCCCATTGCACAAGGGAATACGTAGGCACACGGATCTTACTCCTTGCCGAGCACCCTAGGAACAAAATAACCCATTTCCTTTATTAACCTTATATTAGAATCGTCCATATTTACTTTATTATTCGAAGGAAACAGAAAGCATAAGTCAACATTAGATCGCAAGTCAAACTAAGAGGTTCCCATTGAGTACAACGGTCGTAAGGGGTGCTAATACCTTCCCCTTACGGAATCGACTCCCGAACCTAGAATCTGGTTTCAAAGACCTTGTTCTATCCATTTTTCTAAAAAAAGGGTTTCTCGATATTTTCCCTTTCCTTAATTGGAATAAAATAAGTTCGGTGGCGACTCTGTTGTTGTTTTAATTTTTATCCGCGGTATATTTTTATCGCAAGGTCGTATTTTTCGAGGTGCGACACCGTTTACCCGCATTTTAATAAAAATAATTGATCAACTATTATTTATCATGTAATTTTATGTTTTTAATAACACGAAAAAAAATTCAATAATGTTATTGTTGAATTAAGAAATAAACAAACATTTATATAAAAATGCATACAAGTTTAATAGTCATGTATTTAATATAATTGATAAATTAACTTGTATACATAATTATAAAAATTAAAAATACATAAATATATATTGTGTGGGTATGAGGCGAGGTGGGTACTAAGATACTCGTACCCGTGCCCATACCCGCTTATTTTAATGGATAATTTCCCGTGCCCGAGCCTGTATCCATTTTATTGTTTTTTACCCTACCCGTTATGAGTAAATTTTGAGGGTACCCATTGGGGATGAGTCCTATTGCCATCCCTACCCGTATTTTGAAAATTGTTGGTATTAAATATCTTATATCGAAATAAAATATAGGTTAGAAGGTAACAACCATTATATACTAAGTGTTCAAAATATATATTTACTCGGATATATTTATTTAAGATATGGTTTAACTTCAATGAAATTAATAAACACATGACCATGAGAATATTGTAAATCTTTTTCAGTCAACCAATGCACACTTGTCTTTTCAGGAGAACAATCGGAACATCCGAAGACTGATAAGGTAAATTGAATTCATTCATTAAATTCAACATCATTCCTTATGACTCTTAGAATAAAAATCATGTGATTGAAATAATCAGAGCAAAAACTTGAATGGAAAGAGGTAGTGGTGGATTGGTTATATCAAGAGTTTAGGACTTTCTGCTCAGAGTTCAGGAGGACTTTCTACTCCTTATCCACTGTTGTTTCCACTTATGCTGAGGAAGGCTGTTGAGGAAGATGTCGAACAACATGTCCTGACATGATAAGGGTTGTTGTTGTTTTTTCAGTTTTGTTGATGTAATATGTATTGTAATTTTTTTATTTGTTTTAGCCAAAATTTGCCAAAGGGGGAGATTGTTAGTTCTGTATTTCTAGGATTGACATTAATTTTGTAAAACAAATATAGAGGCAATATATTGTATATGATCTTGCTAAATAAGAACAGGTTAAGAAAAGAAGTCTTATTGTGCGCCTGAACATGTTAAGTTGAAGTGTTTCAACATCTGGAGCAACATGTCGAAGAAGATGTCCTAAACAATTCATTTGACATCATGAACTGATACAGGTGGATTGAAGAGTTTGTTATAATTTAACAAGAAGTAGAATATTTTGAGAATTTAAAGCAATCCAATGTGGTGCTTATTTAAAGATCTTGAAGATTCAAATCTGTTTAGAGACAATTATTGAATAAATATAGACTGTCTATATTTAGAGATATTTTAGGAAGTTATTGTTTTAAATATATTTTTGTAGCAGATTTTTCTGCATAATTGTAGCAGCTGTTATGCTGCGTTTTTGAAGGCCCAAAATCTCATTGGAATTAGGTTATAAAAAGAAACCTTATAACCTAGGTTTAGCAACCAACCAAAGATGTAAAAGTTGTATCATTAGGGTTGAGTTCTTAACAACCGTATGCTGAAAAGATGTAATCTTCATGGATGTTTCTTTGTAAACCTCGAAGTTGTTAAGTAAGAGGTGTATTGTTCTTGGAGGAAGCTTTTAAGTAACTCTGAGATGTTGTCATGGAAGTGTGTCTTCTGTTTTGCCTTGTTGTTTAAGTAAAGAGCCGTCAATATCAGCAACTGACAGTTGGGGTTGTGAGACATCATTGCGGTGATTGGAAGTGAGATGGGTTTCTCATATTTAGGAGTTCCTAAGTAGAAGTTGCACGGGTATTGATTAAGTGAGAAGATCATAAATTGGGATGTTTACTGAGGGTCTTTAAATTGATACTTCATAATGGATTTCCTTCCTGGCTTGGTAGCCCCCAGAGTAGATGTGTTTGCATCGAACTGGGTTAACAATTTGGATGTGTTATTTATGCTTTTTTGTATTATATTACTTTGTTTTACTGGATGTCAGACCAGATGTCTAAACATCCTATAGGATATTTAGAATATGTTATAACAGAATACAATATTGTTATTATTGTGTATCTTGCCATGTCTTCTATAACAGACCAGATATCTCAACATCGTATTCGACATCTGGTTCTGTCATACCAAAATTTCAAGTCCCTCATTTCCTTTTCATTTCCTATTATCCTCTAGCCTTTTACCCTGTGGGTTCGACAACCTTTTTAAGACTACACGATCAATTGTATGCTTGCAGAATTTTCCGTCAGTGTCACGCGATCGGGAATTAGCGGGAAAAGAAAAGAAATGTGTGAGTATGAAGGATGAGGATTAGGAAGAGCTAGATCTTGAAGCATAGGCAGTGATAATCTTATGCCTTGAGAGGAATGTTTCTTTCTTGGTTAATGAAGATGCAACGACTGTCGTGGTATGGTGAAAGTTAGAGAATAATTTTATTACGAAAACTCTAACAAATCATATCTACTTGAAATCTAAATTGTATACATGCAATATCGAGGAAGGCACCTCAATCCAAAAATATGTAAATAAGTTTGATAGGATTATATTAGATTTTAAAGGATATAGAAGTAAAGATTGATGAACAAGACCAAATGCTTATTTTACTACTTTCATTACCAGAGTCCTATGAAATTTTAGTCCAAAAATTGATGCTTTTAGGTGATACTCTAACCATGGATAAGACAAGAATATCACTTTTAGCAGATGATCTTCGAAAGGTTGCTATATGTGGGATATTGAGTAGTAGAAGAAAATATAGGGAATAAGCTTAATGATTGTTTGCTACTTGAGGGAGGATATATAAAAGAGGACAAGGTGGGAGAAGGAAGTATAAATAAAAATCTAATGCTCCTCCAGAAAGAGCGTGCTTTAAATGTGGTGAGCTTGGACACTTTAAAGAAAATTGCCTAAATAAGAGGGTATTATTTAAGAAGAAGACTAAAAACAACAACAAATCCAAAGGTAAGCAACATGATTTGTTAGAGGCGAGTTATGTAGCGAATGATAAGGAAGATTGTTTCTCTATCTCAGAGAAACACCATGACATTTTCAGTAACTGGATGCTTTATTCAGGAGCCTTACACCATTTGTGCCCAAATAGGAAGTGGTTTACTAACTAACAAAGTATAAATGGTGGAATTTTTTTAATGGGGTATAGTACAATAAAAGTCAAGATGCATGATGGGACAATAAGAACTCTGATGAATGTGAGATATGTTCCAAATTTGTAGAAAACCCTTATTTTTCTTGGTGTAATAGAGGAAAAAGGTTGAAAAATATTCATGGAAGATGGAGTTTTAAAATTTATATGTGGTTCATTGGTTGTGATGAAGGGAGTTATTCATAGGAAAATTTATCCTCTTATATGTGAAACTATCACGGGAGATTTGGAAGTTAGAATAAGTGGAAGTAAAGATCAAACAGAATGCATGAGGATATGACACATGCACCTTGGGCATATATCATAAAAGGATATTTACCACTTCTTAATGGGAAAATTATGTTAAAGAACATGAAGAAACCATGTATGGAATTTTGTGAACATTGTGTGTATGGAAAAACGCATTGCTTGAAGTTCTTTACAAGCAAGCACAAAAGAAGAGGATTGTTATACTATGTACATATTGATGTTTGGGGTCTGACTAAAGTTACTTCTAAGGGTGGTTCTAGGTACTTAGTTACATTTGTTTATGATCATTCTAGGTATCCTTGGATTTACTTATTTAAGCATAAGAATGAGGTATTTGATATTTTCAAGTGTAAGGAAGCAATGGTTGAGAACATAACAAGTAGAAAGTTGAAAAGTACAAGGTCTGACAATGGTACATAATATACGTAGGGAGATTTCAATAATTTTTGTGATGAAAAAGGCATTATGAGACACTGGATAGACATAATTCTTCATAACAGAAGGGAAGAACTTAGACGTGTCTCGTTTAACGTTCTTGAAACCAACTCCGTTATGCCTTTCGAACCTATGAGGATTTGCATGAATCTTCTTACCCTTGATCATTATGATATCAAATTTGATAGCCAATTATCTAATGTCTTCCACCTCTTTAAATATAGTGAAACCATAGCCTTTTCTAAGCTTGTTCTTCCTTGAAGGTATCACAACTGCCACGATGTCTCCGACACAACCGAAAAGTTCGAAAATATCCTTATCTTTCACACTGTCTAAAATTTCAGAGAAAAAAACTAATGAATGTAAGGAGTCACCTTCACACCTCTGTCCTCTACCCATCGGAAAAACATCCCACCGAGACACCAAGTTACATAAGACTTTCTTCTTTGCATTTTCCAACTCCATGGAGAAACCATAAATCCCACAAAACAATCAAGAAAGAGGAGAGAGCACCAAGAACTGTTTCTCTCTCATCTTTTTAACTAAAGATATCAATAGTGACACTTAAATCAAATTCGTTTCTGGGTAGATCAATCAAATATACTTTATATTCTGGAGATTTTTGTTTCTGTTCTTGACAAAACTTTTTCACAGCTTTGATTGCTTATGCAATCACCAAAAATGTGTTGGCTCCATACGAGCAACCCAAATCTATAATTCCTAAGCTTTCTGATTTTGAGTTGCAGTACACATCGGTTATAGCTTCATCTCTCAGAGATTTTGTCAAGGAAATCACCTTTCTCTAGACATAGACAATGATGAAAATGGCGAAATAAACATTCCACATAATTTATAATAAACTCAATGTATATATCACAAAGGTTGTTTACACTAGCCATTGTTAAATGTTATGCATTAAAGAATATCACAATGATTAATTAAAATTAATCGTTGTGGTAGATAGTGCACTACATAGCTTATAATCACGGTCGCTTGGCCGTGGTGGAAAACACCATACATACAATCACATCTTACATCTCAATGAATGGACTAACGTAGTGATATCCATTTTTCAACCGTTGTGATAGGTATTTTTCGTAGTAGTGAACTATCACATATTATTCTCCCAATTTCAGAATACTTTCATTTGAAAAATTTGTCTGAAAACCCTCATAACCGTATAAACTATTGTCAAAGAGAAAAGATCATGATAAACTTTTAAAATCATAGATAGTAATGATTTTAATTCTACCATCACCATACAAACAACAAATACAAGTATTTGACATTTCACAAAAACACAGTCATAACACATTTCACAATAACACATTTTAATTTTATTTATCTTATAGGTTGGATTTCAATACAAGACGAACAAGTAGAAGCCATAAAAAGAAATCAAAAACAAAATATGAAATCAATGAATACAAGGAACAGCAGCATGATAAGCAATGCTACAATGACCTTCAGGTGCACCATCTTCTCTTTTTATTCTCGCGTATCCATTCTCACCCCACTGTTTACCCCATGAATTCTTAACCAACCAATATTTCAACCCTTCGTCAGTTGTCCCATAACCAACTATAGTAACCGCATGGTTTATTTCGATTGAACATGGTCCTGAATAAACACCTCCTTTGTAGTAACCAAAATCATCCCATGCACCGAAACCAACTGCCACAGGTTGGTTTGCCACGAAACTTTGTAAATTTTGTTCATTATTTCTTTGTAGCATTGTGTAACAAGTTATGTGAGCTAAAATTTCCTCTGGATCAAGACCTTTGCATGCTTGAACAACTGCTTTGTATGGATATAGATTTTCTTCCAGAATACCCTTGCTTTTTATTATTGTGTAGAAGGCATCAACAAAATCACCACCTTCTAGACATGTGTTTTGATTCATATCGCAATCAATTAGTTGTTGCGCTGACAATGTCAGCAGTGAGCCCATTTTTATTTTCCAATAACCTTCTACGGCCGCCACAGCTGTAAAAGCCCAACAACTCTCTACAACACAAACATTGATTAAGTTAATATAATAATTACTAAAAAAAATTAATTAATAGGGTTATTATAGTTACCACAATTTCCTTGAGCCTTAACATCGGTCACCGCTCCACTTTCTCTCCAATCAACCCTTGTTGGAAGATCATCAGTGATGTTAAAGAGTATTGGAGTTGATCTGCTTTTTGAGGAAGAAACATGGTTTGAAACTTTGAATCCAGTGTAGGAAGCCCTAAACTCTTCACTAGTTAAATCAGAATATGGGTTTAAGCCAAGAGTATAACTCTTGTTACCGGCATTATTAAACTTCTCTATGTATTCAAAATTCTCTTTAAATATCTTGAAACGCTTCTCCATCTCCAAATCATTAGTGTATGTGCGTCCATACTTTATCATCCATTGTTGGTGTGCTTCCACAATTGAAGATTCATCCAACATGCTAGACATGCTTGGGTATGCATATGCGCACAAGACAATGATGCAAATAGTAAAAAGATTCTTCATAATTTTTACTCTATGGTTTGATATAGAAGAGAATGATTTATGAAAAATAATTGATATAAAATTAACATATATACTATAATTTATAGAATTCAAATTCAACTTATTAAAAAAGAAATCCATTTCTTTATGATATAATATTTGAGAAAATCCCTACTTTAAGATAACATATTAAATTTGAATTCCTTTCATTTTATTTCATTCGTCTCAATAATGTAAGTTTTAAATAAAAAATCAGTTTAAGAAAATCAGATTTAGGAGAGTAAATAAATATTTTATACGAATTAATTAGTAGAATATTTTAATCTTACAACTTTTAAATGAATTTTTATTATTCAATATTTTTTTTTAGATAGAAGATATATTTAATCAATATTTTATTTTATATCTCTATCCAAATATATCATTCCAAAACAAGTGACTTCTAGGTGATAGCTTAATTAAATTTATCACTAATGCACCAGTATATTTTGCATTAAAATGATTCTACCTGATTTTATTTTTTTTATATTAGATAATATTTAAGCGAGCACAAGGGTCAATCCATATAGAAAAGGGAACACTACTTCAGACCAAATCTCATCAACAACGGTGCAATAAAAAAAGAGATGATGGTGAGACTCCTCTTGGACCAAGATATAATAGACAAATGATCACATTAGTCACAACCATACTAAATCTAATATTTTCTTTCAACTGTGTGACTGTCTTTAATGGGAAAATTCCAATAGTTTTGAAATCAAAAATTGAATCATCGTAAATCACAAAAATAACTATTCCAATCTAACCAACCGAAATCAGACTCTGATACAAAAAAAAAAAATCTTAGGTGAACCCTTATTTTAGTTTAACAAAATAATAGAAGAATATGAACGAAGGTTTATAAATTAAAATGTGCTACAAACGTGAATAATGAAAACTCAAGAGGATTGGATGGAGGTTAGGCATAGAAGGTCTCATGAAAACATTGCTAAAAGCTATGTATGGGATTAAGGATGTAAGCGGATATGAAATGTCAATTAAATAGATAATTCAAATCAAATAAAATAAAATAATTGTTTTTTGTTGACTTTAAATACATATTTAATATTTTATTTAGTTAAATAATATGTCAATTTTGTATTGGTCTAACATTTTTATATCTTTGTTTACACTTCTTTTTTTTTTAATCAAATATGAAACCAAAATCAAACTCCAAACATAAAAAATAGAAATTATAAGCCATAAAAACTTGCTCTCACCAAATTGTTGTTCTGATTATCTGTCTCCATTGTTTCTCTCGTCGTCGTCATTCTTATAAGTTATGATTTCCTTATTTATCTTCAAGTTCTCTTCGTTACTTTTCATCTTCGTTTTTCTTTCTTTTATTATCTTTTATGATTCTTCTTCAACAAATTTTCGTCTAGTATTGTTACAAAATAGTTTTGATGTGTGTTTGAGGTGTGAAACATGTTAATTTATGTGTATTGAAACCTTTTTTCTTTATTGATGTATTTTATTTGTTAAGCTTTCAAATTCTTTCCCAATCTTTTCATGTCAAGTTTCAACTTTTGTATTTGGTAGTGAACTTATTTCATAATGCAATGAAAATTATATAAATATTTTGTATGGATTAAGAACAACTTGTAAGTTGTTTGAAAAGTAGAGAATAAAATATATCATATGAATGTATTATTTTAAAAAATAATAGCATAAAATACATCGAACAATATTATAGTAAATAATAATATACAAATGAATATAATGTTTAGAAAAAAGTGTTGTAAACCGATCAATCAAACCAAATCAAATTGAACTGAACCAAACCGGTTAGTTTGATTTGGTTCCATTTTTAAAAAACACTAAAAACCGAACCAAACCGAGGGAGATATCATCGGTTTGGACAAATTTTTGACTAAAAACCGATCCAAACCGAACCGATTACACACCTATGTGGAATGATAATGTGAAAATATATCGTATTTTTAGACTTGATTCACACGTCATTTAGTATCGTTTTGTCATGTTCTATTGCTATTATATTGTGTTTTGTTTATATTTCAGATATTACTCAGTAATGGAGTGTCCATGCGGAGAAATTGAGAAAAGAGCAAGAAAAGAAAGAAAAGTGCATAAAGTTCATGTTTCTAGTGCATGGCGTTCGCCATCACCTCATGGCTTTCGCCATGCACCCATCCACATCATCTTCCTAACTTAAGCTCATGGCAGTCGCCGTTCAGGAACAATAGCAAAATACGTGAAAGCCTAGTTGACTCATTCTTCCCCACTTCCTTACTTTATCTCAACGATTTCTACGTGTATTGGAAGCAGTTTTACAACACGAGACCTCTGTATAAGAACTCATTTTCATAGTTTTGAGTTATCTAAGTATTGCACGAAAGCTCTGTCGTTTTTAGTTTTAAGCATAAATTTACATTCAAAGTGATAATCGCTCGCATTGAGAGATTATCACGACTTTAGTTTAAGTTCATGTACTCTTTGATCGCAAGTCTGCCAACATAATTAAAGTTTATTTTCGTTCTTTATTTCAAGTTTTTCCGCATTTAATTCAAGTTGTACAGGTTTTTATAGTATCATATATTGTTTCTATATATCGCATTCTTTAATTGTTTATCATGTTATTTTTACCTATTATTTCCATGTTTAATTTGTTTAAGTTTATTTCCATGTCTAGCTAAACGTATTTGAGTACAGTGTGTGAGGTATGTCGTTCTGAAGGGACTCGGTAATGAAATTGGCGTAAAACTTTCTTAAGTTTTGTTTTGGCTTTAGTTTCCAAGTTTAATTCAAATGGTTTTGTCAAAAGAGTGAAAAGCAAATAATTGTTCGATTCGATAGCGCGAGAGTGTGAATTGAACCAGATAGTGAGAACTAGGCATTGATCCTAAACATAGCGAGAGCGCTTTAGATATCAATTAGGACTTATTTAGTTTTCAAAATATGCTTCTTAATTAGAATGAGCGAGCGAGAGCAAAATCCCATGGTTAAGGAGTGTGGCTTTAATCAATAGCGTGAGAGTGTGAGTTAGATTCTTTAAACTGATATTTTCTACTAAATACAATTTAACCATAAATTAATGTCAGTGAGTTACAGAGTCTCTGAGGTACATATAACCCACATTTCGGCCTCACTTTCCTGATATATTTTTTAATCCTTATTTTACTTTTATTTTAATTCGGTCCAAACCAAGTAATCACTTGTCTTATGTTTGAATTGTAAAATAAAGGGAGGTTTCGCATATCATCTGCACAGTGATTGTTCTGATATAGGATGTTTTTCATTCAATAGTTTATAGTTTCAAGAAAAGGGTTTCAAAGTTTGTTTGTTCATAAATTTGTCATGATTTAGTAGCAATGCTTTAAATTTTAAGATGTTTGATTAGTAGCAATGCTTTAAAATTGTCACGATTTAGTAGCAATGCTTTAAATTTAGTAGCAATGCTTTAAATCTTAATCTTGCATGTGAAGTCGAATCTGATTAATATCATCATGTATTCTCTCAATATCGTCTATGTTTAGAGCGGTGTCGTGAGAAATACCATATTCATGGTTATACAATTTCTCCATATAACAAGAAATACAATAAGCTTTAAGTTCATCACAAAGAAAATATCAACCGCAAATCGACCTTAGAAAGCGTTTTCTTAAGGCTACCTATTAGAGCATTTTTCCTTAGAAATCGCTGGAGTCGAATCCACGCCCTTGAGGTAGGTAAAGACATTGTACAAACGCATTAACCACTGGGGTGGTGATATATCCATGAATTAAAATGCAAAGATATATATATATATATATATATATATATATATATATATATATATATATATATATATATATATATATATAAAGATATACCTGACAAGAGTATTATTATTTTTAATATTTTTTATTTTATTTTTCAATTAATTATTTAAACACTCAAAATAAATCATTTTTGAATAATTTTTTGCATATAATTTATACATACATTCAAAATATTATTTTCACCAAAATAACAAAAAATAAATTACTTGATTAATTTAAAATATTTTAAAGAATTTTAAATAATAATAATATTTGATTAATTTCTTTAAATTATTTGATTAATTTGTTTAAAATATTTGATTAATTTATTTAAAATATTTTAATTTAAATCACAATAATATTTGATTAATTTTAAATATTTTAAAGAATTTTAAAGAAAACATTTGATTATTTCTTTAGAATATTTAAAATTAATCAAATAATAATATTATTTAAAGAAAATATTTGATTAATTTCTTTAAAATATTTTATTAATTTCTTTGATTAATTTCTTTAAAATATTTCAAAGAATTTTCAAAAAATTATAATATTTGCTTAATTTTAAATATCTTAAATTATTTTAAATAATAATAATAATATTTGATTAATTTCTGTAAAATATTTTATTAATTTCTTGAAAATATAATAAATAATTTTATAAATTATTATTATATTATTTTATTTATTATTATTATTATTTAATATTCAATCAAAGAGTTCTGTAAAATATTTTAAAGAAATTAAACTTATATTTTGCAGAAACTAATCAAATATTATTATTATTTAAAATATTTAAAATTAATCAAATAATAACATTTTTTGTTATTTTTGTGAAAATAATATTTTGAATGTATGAATGAATTATATGCAAAAACTTATTTAAAAATGATTTATTTTGAGTGTTTAAATAATTAATTGAAAAATAATATAAAAATATATTAAAAATAATATTATTTTCAGGAACCTCAAGGGCATGGGTTTGACCCCCCCTTTTTGCCATTTTTGTGTTTCTTAAAGTTGTATATATTTTAATTAATAATTGACCTTAGATAATGCTTTTAAGTGCTTTCTTAAAGCTACCTATAAGAGCGCTTTTAGAAAGCATTTTCTAAGGTGGGACCTTTAGCAGCGCTTTCTAGAAAGCGCTTTCAAAGATGGGGCTAACTTAAGGCCTTTAGCAGCACTTCTTAAAAGCGCTTTCTAAGGTTACCCTTTAAAAGCATTTTTTTGAGCGAATTTTTTTAAAAACATATAAGAGCGTTTTTACATAAAAGCACTGTCTTTGTTGTGCTGTCAAAACTCAATTTTGGCGTAGTGTGATAGATGAATATTTTAGTTCAAGTTAATAAAATCTATGTCTAAAGTTTAACAAAACAAGAATGGATCATTAAGAAAAATAACATGCATCATATATTAATCATCACTTATTCACATACAAGGCCAATCAAAAGAAATACATAAGAGCTAAGGTATACTACCCCTACCTTTGATACAAAGAAAATTAGCCACCAATAACCATGGTAGCTTGCTTTACAAGTAATGAGAGAATATGAGTGAGCACTCACGTCAAATAATCAATCTTTGATGCGAATCCAACTTCTACTCGTAAAATATCACTTCTTGATGAAGAAATGAAGAAAATAGGGTTTCTATATCTTTGGAAATGTTTCTAAGACTTTCTCTTAGTTATGATCCCCAAAAAGTGTAAAAATACATATATAGTACTTCACAAATTTGCCAAGTTCTCTTTGCAAACTCATTCTTTGCATTTCAAAGTCCCTTTTTAGGCACATGAAGTGCCTCTGAACTATTAAACTGACCCTGGGAAAATATCTAAGTTCTCAGTGCGAATAATTATTCGCAGGGCGAACTTCTTCGCTACATCTTCGCACACGAACTTTGGGTCCTAATCTTTCTGCCAAATACGTGTTTCACTTTGCCTGGACCTTGCTGAAACTTCGCACAACAAACATTCGTTGGATATTCGCACAACGAACATGTTGATTTTTCTTCACTTCTTTGGCTTCCATGTCAATTCATTTTTGTCTTAATCTTTTATGATTTATGCCTATTTCCTGCAAATTAACACACATATAAAAGCAACCAAGGGTATTTTCAATATTATTGAATAATAACATGAAAACATGGACTAAATCCATTGAAACATAATAAAAGAGTTGAAAAAAGCCAAGTTTAATGTATAAAATTAAGACATGTATGACATTCAACACCTTAGCTTTACATAGTACTAATTAATACCATTAGATTGATTTTTAGTCCTTGTGGATTCAATATCTTTTAAAACTACACGATAGAGTATATACTTGTAGTTAGATAGTCTGATAGACTCATAAAGTCGCAATCATGGGACAACTAAGAGGGGGAAAGGTATGGGGGGAAGGACAAGAAATATCATCATTCTTCTTTACGGAGATTCCAGATTCCTATGGTGCAAAGGAAATGTTTAATGTGTTCAAAGAGTATGGACCGGTCATGGAGGTGTTCATACTAACAAGGAAAGACAAAAGGGGAAAATGATATGCTTTTGTCTGATATAGGAAGGTGAAGAACGAAAGAATCTTGAAGGGAAAGTTGGATAGAATTCAAATCTAAGGGAAAAAGATATTTGCAAATGTTACTTAGGTTCTAGCATTAGGGAGAAGAAGTGAACTTGAAACTTCAAAAGGTGGTGACAAAGGGTAGTGGATGTGGAGAGCATCCATCCAAGAGTACTTGGAACCATGGAAAATCAGGAAGATCTTATGCTCAAGTGATGTGTAAGAAATATTTAGGAGCAATACCGATGGCCATAATGGAGGAGAAGTCAAATTTTGCCCATATTCAGTTCAATGTTGACGAGAAAGATGTGGCTAGGTTTGATTAGGAGTTTATTGGTGTGGTGAGAAATCATGGTGAACTTATAGCATTCAAGAAGTGTTAAATGTAGAAGGGTATTTTTGGATTAAAGCTACTCCATTGGGGGCCAATCAATGTTTGCTTGAAGGATCGGTGAATGCGATGTTAGTGCACTAATTCGGGAGGACGAAATTTGGGTTAAACTTTGGTTCATTTATATTCATCCTTGGTTGCTGGAGGATATCGATAACGAAAGAATCACCTAGTTAAAATATTTTGGGCTGCCTTGCCATTTGTGGTGCCCTCAATTTTTCAAGTTCATATAAAGATGTGTTGGAGAGTTTGTGAGTTACGACGAGGAAACTCAGTAGCACAAAAATTAGGCGTAGCCATATTTATAATGACGACCAATTACTCTATCTACCTTAATGAATCATTCAACGTGAATATTAATAGTAGGACACATAGAATAAAGTTGTTGAAGACTTCCATGGCCCAAAAAGGATCATAGTACCCAAGGAAGTAAGGGAGGAAAGTGAGTCGAGGGAGTCGGATTCACTTGAGGAAGATGGTGTTCGGGAAACAATTGTTGAGGAATAAGATGGTGAGATTAGGGAACACAAATCTCAAGGTAGTCTGAATAGAAATCATGATGGTGAAAGTTCCCATAACACAGGAAAAGGTGTTTCGGCAAATCAGGAAAAAAAAAGTCTGAGCACATGGGGCTAGGAGTTGTTTTTTTTTGGGAGGTGGCGTATCTGGAGAAAAGGTGTTTATTGGTATGAGCAATGGTACCAAAAGCAAATTTAATCTGGTTGGACGTATTGAATTAATTACTCCCTCCGTCTCATAAAAAGTGTCTTATTTGTACATTTTCTATGTTTTAAAATAAATGTCTCTTTAGAATCCCAACACAACATTTATTATTTTTTTCCACTACTACATCCCTATTTATTGACTTTCACGTTTTTCAACTACTTTATTACTTACTTTTAATAGAGGTATTCTAGTAAATGATATTAGTTTTTTCACTAAAACCAAAACATCCAATCATTTTCTTAAGAACCGCGCATTGCTCAAATAGGACATTTTTTATGAGACGGATGGAGTAATGAACTTGATAGGAGTGGTGCAATGATGGGACAAGGATCTAAGGCTACTATGATGAGATTGGAGGGTTACATCAACACGCAAGGCAAGTCCAAAAATTCGCTTAGTCTGTTGGGCCAAGAAACAAATACCTCTGACCCAATTACTTACACTCCATTTAGGCCAATTGGGCCTGTGATTGGTGTCAGGCATAGAAAGACAAAATTGATGAATGAGATTTACGAAAATATAAAAATTCCCTTTTCCCTTTCATATTTCTCAGCCCTGATTCACTTAGTAAATAAACAAATTCCGCCCAGATTATGCCCGGGTCTTTTACCTGTCTTAATCATTGTTCATTTGTGGAAGAAGATTCAACTTCAAGATATTCAGGTGGTTTCATTCATTGTTGTGACTCAATTAGAGATTCAGATGTCAATCAAGGTAACTCTTGAACCATAAAATCAATTGAGTATGTTCCCGCAAAATTGTAGCAAAACATCAAAGAATTGGGCGTTGAAGGTGAAGAGGACGACAAGTTGTTTGAAGGAATTATCAGAGACATGGAGGCTAAAGATAGAAAAAATTAAAGATAAGAGGGTGGTCGAAATTAGGGTTTCATGAATTTAGTTTCATTCAACATTCGAGGATGTGGATCTTCAATTAAGACGCGAAGGGCGTGTTAAATGCTATCACTAGGGAAATTTGGCATCTATTTTATTCAAGAATCGAAGATCTAGGTAAAGGGAGATAATTTGGTACGAAGTATTTGGGGGGATAAAGATTTCAAATGGTATGGGATTGTAGCTATTGGTCAGACTAGGGGAATCTTAACAATTTAGAGGAAGGAGGTGTTTTGTCCAAAGCTCAGTTTTAAAGGGAATGAATATTCAGTGATCAATTGTTAGTAGAAAGAGATTAACTACTACATAGTCAATGTGTATTTCTTATGTAATCTCGCAGAAAAATACAAGCTATGGTCGGATCTTATTGAGGTGAAAAGTAAGTTTCCTTTATGGGAGTGGTTGGTTGGTGGAGATTTTAATGCTATCAAATTGGTAGAGGAGGGAAATGGGAGGGCAAGACAAGTTCACTTGAGATGGAAAACTTCTCTAATTTCATTGATGTAATGGAGCATATTGATCTGCATCTTGTAGGAAACAAATTTAGGTGATTCAATTCTAATCAAAGTTGTAAAAGTATACTAGATATATTACTCATATTTGAGGAATTGATTAAGAAATGGAGCACGGTTGCTCAACATGTTGGAGATAATGATATATCGGATCATAGATCGGTGTGGTTGAAATTAAATAATGCCAACTGGGGGACAAAACCTTTCAAGGCGTTTAATTGTTGGTATGACCATCCAGGTTTCTTTGAATTTGTAAAAGAAGTGTGGTATTCAACTCAGGTATCAGGCAGTTCTAGTCATATACTTGTGGTAAAGTTTAAGTGCTTAAGGGAGAGATTGAGGTGGTGGAAAAAAAGTATATTTGGATGGGGGGATCTGAAAATAGATGAAGGAATATACACTTTTAATGGCATTGAGGCTGGCATGGTGTCTAATGGTGGAAACACGGTGGAGGAAAAATTGTTGTTGAGGAGTGTGGCACAAGGGGAGATATTGAATAACCTTCATATAAAAGAAAGTATCTTCAAGCAAAAAATCTAGAATGAAATAGGTTAAGGAAAGTTAATTAAACTCAAGATATTTTCTTTCCATGTTCAATTATAGATCAAAGAGAAATAATATCTCATCTGTTAAAAATGGTTTTGTTATTATGAATGAAGTTTCCATGATTGATTAAATGATTACAAGAAAAATAGGTTGACGGAATCTAGTCTTGATGTGACTTCTAAAACATTAATCTTTCTAAACTTATAAATTGCTACAAACTCTTCTGAATATTAATGATACCAAACAAAACCATTTTAAAACCCTCACTTAATACATTGTAAATTGTAGCACAATAGTAATATCACTTCAATCCCTATGGAGATGATAAAACAAATACCCACTGAAAACACTTTCAACAACCTCCGAGTGTCTCTTTATTTAAAATTTAAAATTTCTATGTTTATTAGTCTATTTAAATTGTTGTGGACGACTTGATGTTAAAAATAAGATCCAGTGTTCATTCAGGATTGCAAATAGTCAGTTGAGAATGACCATTTCTAGTATGACACTTGTGAATTGTGGTATGGGAAGGTGGTGATAGACCTTTGGGAGTATGATTTCTTAAAATTTTGAATTTCTATGTTTTTTGGTCTATTTTCAATGTTGTGGATGGTTCGATGTTAAAAATTTGATTAAGTATCCGTACAAGGTTTGAAAGAGTCAATTGAGAAGGGCCATTTATAGTGTGACACTTATGAATTTTGATATGGGAAGGTGACAGTGGACCTCTAGGAGTTCAATTGTTTAAAATTTTTAATTTATGTGTTTATTTGTCATAAAATCGTATCATTATCCCCCTCTTTAGTGGTTGTTTCAGATCCAACGACACTTTAATTCGAAGAAACCTGTAATTTTGATGAACTTCTTTTGAGTCCATCTCCTAAAAGGTTCCCAAGATGTTCCCAGTCTTCTTCACCATTGTTTTCGATCTAAGTTTCATACCCTAATTTTCCCCCTAAGATTTTCCATATTTTCATTTGCATACAAACAAGATCACGCATTGATTCTTCAATCTTTTTGATTGCGGGTTTATACCTCGCAGGGGATCACCATTTCTTTTGTTTGCCTTTTATTTATTTATGTCTACTAACCTTTAATCAAAATCAAAAAATATATTTTGTTTTCTTTTAATAACATATTTAGGGGAAGAACATGTCAAAAATACCAAAAATAGCAATTCCTCAGCTCTAATGAATTTCATTGATAAAAAGTCAAAGTTGATCTGCACAAACAGTTTAAATTCATCTGATCAGTAATTTATAAGTTTTATTAATTATTATTCAAGGAATTCTAAGGTTCATGTTTTTATTTCCATGCTTTCTTTGACAAGCAAAAGAATCGAGCCGGAACCACAACATTGTAGAGAAAATCAAATATTTTTCAAGTTTTGCATTGAGTAACCAGTTAATGATCTGGTAGTAACTTGTTACCCACGGGCAAATTTGAAAAATGGAAGAAAATTCAAATTTTTATATTTTAGCACCAATTTTATTTTGGTCACATGTAGAATATTCTAGACCATCTCCATTTAATTCCCATACATCATCAAAATTAATTCCCACCACGCACCTTCACTAATCACCACTCTTTTGATAATTCCCTCCAAATTTAATTTCTAAGCCTAATTTTTATCTTCCAAGCCTAATTCCATTCTACCAAATATCCATACCTAAACTCTTTAAATATAAGCTTCATTTCATTAATTTTCTCAATCTATAGAACTAAAAAACCTCTTGCAAAATGTATCCCCACCTACCAAAATTCACCAAAGCTCAATTTCTTTTTTTGAAAGTTATCAAGAATTCACATTGAATTCTTGATTAACTTTGAGCTAAACCTTCATCCTTTTCACTTTTCTTCATCAAATTCAGTAGATCAAGGTTGCTTGTGGATTAATTTGGAGGTTGTTATTGGTAATTCATCTTCCTCCATTGTTACACGTTCATCTTCATCATCCATAATGTAGATCCTTGTTGATCTTGGTGTGTGATCCTTTGGTTCTTGTGTCACATTTTCATTGCTGGTGTTTGTTGTTTTCTTACTCTAAAATTCGTGCAAATTCAGATCTATGATCTCAAGGTGTTTGAAAAATATTTTGAAAGAGGATCATGCTGAATTTTGCCTATTTTTCTACTATTGCACACAGTGTAACCGGTTACCAGCCTAGTAGTAACTAGTTACTCAATGTTATTTTTTTTCTCGAAACTACATTTTTGAACTAAGTAATCGGTTACCAGCCTGGTTGTAACCGGTTACTCTAAAGCATAATTGACTTTTCCCTTTTTTTTGCGGTTATTTTGGTTCATTTTGCTTCTTCTCCCCCTCTATTCTTATTTTTACCTTGGGAGACATTTTTGGGACTGATTTCTCTTTAATTTCAATGGACTTTGGTGTAGATTAGAGGAGCTAATATTCATTAGTTCAAATCTACCTATAAGTGAATTATTTAATTCACTTTAGGTGCTTTACGTTATTGATATATTTTCATTCATGAATCCACAAAAATGAGTGATTGAACTTAAAGATGAAAGAATACCATAAGTGTAACTCAATTTGGTATTCATCCTTATTTTTGTACGGCATTGCGTTCGGATGGCGATTTACATATTGTTTATCTTACATGTATTAGCACTAATATCATTAACCTTAATTGGTTTGGTCAGCCTCATTTGTAGGGTAATTACTTTGTAAGTTACTCGGCGATTGCTTAACATAGACCTAAATGTGTCCCTACTTCGGAATAAAAATCATATTGGATATTTGCACTTTCATGGACCGGACCTCGTGTTGGTCGCGTAATCCCAATGTTGGTTAATCATTTGTATTAGATCCACGACTTTTGAAGCTTGATGCGTAGTTGCTTTGGGTATCTAAATCTTCTTTCAAGTTTTCATCGAATTTGGGTCTAATTGCATCGGTTAATCACTATAGTGTAAGATACTAAGCAGAATCGGTTGTCTTTTTCGGTTTTTGGCATTAAATGCCTTGTTACTCTTTTAGTTGTAGATGATTAAGTTCACCATATCATTATTATGTACATATTATTATTACAACTACTATTACTATTTTAATTTTCCTTTTCACACTTTATTCTCTTTAATTTCCTTCTCTCTCTCTCTTATCTCTTTTATTTTTATTATGCTTTATCATCCATTATCATGTTTATGTTTATGTTTTTATATCCTTTTGCTTTTTCCTTTGTCCATTTGGACACAAAAATATTAATAAAGGATTAAACCTCTAAAAAAATTGTGATCTTGATCTTGGACTATGGTTACTATCCTTTGCATTGGAATTGGAGTATTGGATTTAGATTCTAGGACACCTTCCCTTTGTTTTGATCATCATGGAGTTGGTACTTTATCCTTTATTTGGCCATTTGTTAGCTTATGCTTTTAAGAATGAAACTCTTGTGCTTATGCTTGGAAGTATCATCAAGTTGGTTAGATCTTTCCTCCTTTATCTCTTTTATTTTATTTTATAGTATAACCTCTTCATCTCCTCCCACTTATTTAATTTTCAAAACTTCTCCCTCTTTTCAAAACTTTTTTGTTTTCAAACTTTAACTACTTTCATAATTCAAACTTTGACTTTGGTCAAGCGATTTTACATTTTCTTTCATTTCTTAATAAATTCTAAACAACATAAGCATATTGACACTTTTTTCAAAAGACTTTAAAAAATTAAAAACTCATTCAATCCTTTTTGTACCCTTGTGCACTTTTTATTTTAATCATTTTCATATGTTTAGACATGATTCATTTCAATCCAACACATCAATTTTCACTATTTGTACCACGAACTATGGGGTTTTGATCTTACATTGCACTTTGTGGGTACGTAGGCGTGAGATGAAAGTCTCGTCAAACACAAAAACATTAAAAAAAAAATTAATTCTTTTCTCATCCCATCATTCTCATTTAACAAACCATTTTCATACCAAAAGCAATAAATTATTTAAAGGGATTCCATGGAGGACCACAAACATTTTGGGTGCTTAAAACCTTCCCATTTTGTAACCAACCCCATTACCCTTTCTCTGCTTGTTTCTTTTGACTTTTTGCTTTTAGATTCATTTTAGGATTTATTCACTATTTTTTCCTTTTCCTTTTGGAATAAAATAAAAGCGCGATGCCGACTCTGTTTTCCTTGATTTAAGTTAATCAATAGCTTACACTCACGATTTTTACCGCTACAGAAAAGTGGTGACTCTGCTAGGGATACTATCTCTAAGTGGGTTCGGCCTAATTTGATTTATTTATTGCTTTGGTTTGACTTGTTTGTTATTGCTTGATATGTTCGGGTTTGGTAATCCTCTGTGAGTGGGATAAATCTTGTACCTGGATCTGAGTGAACTTATGATTGGACGATGATATATTCGAGGAGATACACGGTGGAGTAGTCATATGCGATGTCAATCCGAGAATCACCACTCAGTTAGGCTCCCTCGGATTACTGATGTCATGGTGAGTAATCGTATCATGGCATTACTTTTTCGACCTCGGTCGTATCATACTAAGGACCGTAGAACCCTTAACCCATCCAAGCCATTTTAGGAACACTGTGCGAAAGCTATCCAGGTGTAAACCTAGGGTGGTTGTCACGCGATACTACACTCAGATGAGGTCTTCTTGAGGAAATTATTGGTTGGGGAGTAGTCCAACGTACCGATGATATCCGAAGGATGGCTGTTAACTCCGGGAACATCTGTTAGAACCCTCTGGTTTTCTGCAGGTACAATGAAGACAAACCTTAGTACATACCTTTGTGGGTTGGTTCTTATACCTTGACTCCATGATCGTGATCCAAACCTATGAACCTGTGTGTTATGCGTGATCTTTTTTGTGTTTGTTGCATACATGCATTCATCATAAACATCATCACAACCATTTTTAAGGAAAACAATTCAGATTATTGCAAATATGGACAAAGCAAATATTCCCTTTTGTCATGATTTTTTTTTATGACCATGTTCTCAATGTTGCCCATTATTTCTATAATCGAGTTGATTCCTTGAAAAAGGATGTGGAAAATTTTATATCATTGCATCTCTGCATACATTTTCATTCATTCGAGTTGTATAGGAACTCATTCCCGTTTGTCATACCCTAAATTTTGACCAGAAATTTTTTTAAATGTTTGTTCATTTTGACGTGTTTTCGTCGATTTATCGAAAATCGATCATTTTGCATTTTTTAGTTCAGCATCTCATTATTCATTAAATCATGCGTTTAATTTATTTTAATTTAGTCATTATTTTAAGTTTAATTATTTTATTTATTCAAGTTAACTTAATTTTACATTTGATTTAGGTTGATTTATAAATATTTGTTTTAATCTAATTTAATTAATTTAGTTTTATTTTTTCCAAATGAGTTTATTTTATTTCCTTTTAAAGATAATGAAAATCATTTTTTTTACCCAATTTTGAGAATGTTTAATTCATTTTTTTTATTAGATTAATTTTACTAGTTTATTATTATAGTTAAATTTAAGTAAATTTGATTAGTTGGTTTTTAGATTTATCTTAATTAGTGTAATTATATTTTAATTAATTAATTAGTTTTTGATATTTTAATTATTAGTCTAATCTATTTTGCATAATCTAAATTTTTATTTATTTATGTGTTTTGTTTATTTTACCAACAAAGAAACATATGTCTCAAAGTACATCAGGTGATGATGTTCACTTTTCCTGCGCAAAGACAATGACCCAACACCCTACTAGACCTAGACGCCAAAGCCCTTACACTGTATCATTGACTGCAACACGTAAAAGGAGTTAGGAAGTCAGCATAAATTTTACACAAAAGAGTATATGTTACAAGACCTGTGAGAGAAAAAAGGGAAAACAGAAAAAAAAACTCCCCTTGAAGGGACATTGTTTCTTTCAAAAAAAACAAAGAAAACAAAGGAAATAAGGGGGGAAAAGAAAAAGGAAAACTTCCAGAGGCCTGGGTATCGAAAAAAGGGTCTTTAAGATCCTCCACCACCAATATCACCAGGGGAGACCTCTAAACGACCATCAACAACACATTCAGAGAAAAAGACCCTTTTTTTTCTGTAAAAAAAAAAATGAGAACCCTTTTGGCTCACCTTCACCTTTCACAAATCCACTGTCCGAACGACCTCAACCACCACACCACGAGGTTCACAAATCATAAACTTCCGCCGCACTCAAAAAACTCATCACCCTTTCTATATCCTGAGCGGATTCTGAATCTAATTTTGGTTCCGACACATATCCGCAATAATAAACTCAACAACTCAGCTTCAGCTGAATTGTCCTTCAGTTGCATCTGATATGGGGAAGGCGTTTGGTTGGTGTTCTGGTGTTTCACTCATGTATTTTCTTTGATGTAGCATTTGCTGGTTCAACACAATCAGCTATGTATTATGCATAAAATAATTTCACAACTAACCACCACCAAGCATCACCGTTTTGACATTCATTATCATCTTTCAACAACAACATTCACCATCACACATCCATCCGAACCATCTTCCACAAAATCATTTCCACCGCATAAACACAGAACCTTTCAAAACAACACCCGCCGCAAACCCGCAAAAACCTAACGCCTAAACCCAGAACTCACTTCATCAATCCCCAAACCATCAAACCTCCGTCAACCAGCAATGTCCAAAAAAAAATACTCCTATGTCTGTTGCTGCTCCAGCGGAGAAGAGCCATTTTCTTATTGACTTTCTTAGGGGTGGTGTCTCAGCTGCGGTTTCCAAAACTGTTGCTTCTCCCGTTGAACGGTTTAAGCTTTTGCTCCATCATTCATATCCGACACTAACCACAAACTCAAAAAGTAGAAAAAACAGAACAAAAGAAACCTCAACCTTAATCACCATAAACCCGTCAACATCCCTCTTCAAACACCCACGCCATAACCGCGATTCAAAAGCAGTGAACAGAGAGAGGAAACTCGCAAAAGAATCAAACGGTTCAAAACACAAAACTTCCATTAATCTGAACCGAAAAACTCAGAACTGAGTTTGAAATCCTAATCCGCGAGAAAATCGAAACCCATCCAAAACCAGACCAAGAAGCTGCCGAATCCCTCATTTTCATCACGGACCATAAACTCAGACCACCACCACGCCTTCTGTTTTCTTCAACCAAACGTTTTTCCGCAAACCTCAACCCCTCACCGCCCAAACCTACCTTTCCTCTTCACCGTTCTTCATTCACAAATTATCGCGCCATCATCCACCTTTTGAATCCGACGAACCGTACAAGCTCGTCACCATCAACAACCCAGAAGTTGCAACCTCGTCGCCGTAACAACCGATTGAAAGCCAATACACCTCCATCCTACCTCACCTTCAGACAACCTTCGCGGAAAATCTCACTGAAACCTTGGCCTCTCCAGCATCACCACCATCACTCATCAACCCTTCAAACCCTTAAATCCCGCCGTGAATCCGAAACTCACCGATCCACCGCCGCCCAAGTAAGAGTGAAACACCACGGAAAAAGATCAAAAGGGGTGTTCGCCGGGATTTCTTTCGCGGCCGTTGTGGGATAAACTGTGAAAGGGTTTGTTTTTGGTTTCAAAAGCGTGACGGAGGAAGGTTGACGAATTGTGAAAGGTTTCCAAAAGTTTTGTTCTTTTTTTCGTATCCCCTGTTTTGGTGTTGATTTTATTTTATTTATTTTCCTAATTGTTTTATATACTTTTTGTTTCTTTAATTTATTTAGCTGTATTTTCCATTTCACCTTGTTTTCCTTGTTGTCATAGGTGGGCTAAGCCCACCGTTCTATATATATATATATATATATATATATATATATATATATATATATATATATATATATATATATATATATATATATATATATATATATATATATATATATATATATATATATATATATGGATCCACATCCCCAATCCTGCTAATCTCACCTTTCCATGTTCTTTCTTCTTTTTTTAGTGTTACTAATTGTTAGTTTCTTTTTTTAAGGGATAAAGTAATAATAATAATGTTAATTTGTTTTGTTTCTAGTTAATGGTGTTGTTTGGTGGAAATTTGAGTTCTAATTTTAATTGTTAGTTAGTTAGTTATGGTTAGCTTTTTTAAAAAATATATTAATTTCCTTGTAAAGATTTAGAGTAGAATTTGTAGTCGTTTTTTTATTATTAAATTGTCTATTTAAATATAATTGACCTCTTTATTGAGCCCGGTGTTTTAAGTGAAGTTGAACCTTGAGTAGATTTTGGTATTGGGAGCTTGAGTTTTACTGGATTGATCGTGTGAAGACTCTTCTTGATAATAATTCTTGCGATTCTTGCGCGTGTTGAAGAGGCAACGGACCTACTCCGTTAGGTATCATTAAAATTCGATGCTACCTTATTTACGCCTCATTATAGTCTCGATGCCACGTCTGCATTTGTCTGGTTGTTTATATATCGCCCTCGTGTCTAAATCATAAAAACATTTAAAAAACTTTTCAAACTAATCCATTTACGAAAGAATTGAACTCCGGAGTCTAGCACTCCGCACGTTCTTGAGTGAATCACTCCTGGGCTAGCCCCACGCGTAGTGGATTCATTCCCCCTTTCGTGTTTAAAACACTCGACTTAATTAATCAATCAAACAATTCATCGCGCATACATTTGCCCACACGTAAGTCGGTCATTTGTGATCGCCGTCTGCACAACATTACACGTCTCAATTCACAAATCAAATAACGATTAACTGAACTCCGGAGTCTAGCACTCCGCACGTTCTTGAGTGAATCACTCATGGGCTGACCCCACGTGATGTGGTTTATTCATCCTCTCGTTTCTAAAACAAGGAAACTTTAAATAATTATACGAAGAACTGAAAGGATTAGACAATTCATTCACTTTTTCGTATTCAAAACAATTCAACAATCTTAAAAAGATTAAACATGATTCGTCTCCATAGGAAAGATGTTCCTCATATCCCCACAAACACAAATCAAATCTTACAAATAATTATTCTCAAAGGAAGAATGTGGCATTGCTTGTCGATACTCATATCCAAGTTTAAAGCTTCTTCCGATTGTATTTCTCAAAGAAAGAATGTGGCATTGCTTGTCGATCCTCGAATCCAAGTTTAAAGCTTCTTTCGATTTCTAATTCCTCAAATGTTTGTGGTGGATTAGGCGGGATACCTCCCCTTAAAGATGACGACCTGTCTCTCTCTTTTCAAAAACAATTTAAAACTTACCAACCAACACAAACTATTTTTCCATTATTAATCAACGAGTAACTGAGCTCCGGAGTCTAGCACTCCGCACGTTCTTGAATGCAATCACTCCTGGGCTAGCCCCATGCGTTGTGGTTCATTCGCCCTCTCGTTTAAAACACTTTAATAAAGATCAAACATCTTTTCTCCAAACGAACATTGTTTAAATCTTTCTATCTCACAAACAAGCTAGCGCTTCAGCCTCCCATCGCGAGCAGATAAGCCAACGCTTAACAGTAGAATGCATTTCTAAACAATCGTTCAATAAAAATCACAAACCGTAGCACGAACTACGAAGCTCTGACTTTCCCATTGCACAAGGGAATACGTAGGCACAGGGATTTTAATCCTTCGCGAGCACAATAATAAAAAAATTAATTATTTCCCCGTCACAATAATTAAAAACTTAACCTTTCCCTATAGCAAATAATAAACAAACATCGATACTTAATCATTCAAAGAAGACAATAATACAAGTTAACATTTTTAAGCGCAAAATAGACTAAGAGGTTCCCGTTGAGTACAACGGACGTGAGGGGTGCCTAACACCTTTCCTTTGTGTAACTGACTCCCGAACTTAGATTAGTGGTTTCGTTGACCATTTCTTATCCAATTTAGGTTGTGTCTATATCTCCCTTTTCTCTCGTAGAATAAATAGAATTAGGTGGCGACTCTGTTGTTTGTTTTAGGATCGTATTTTTCGAGGTACGACAGCTGGCGACTCTGCTGGGGAGAAGATGCCTTGTGCATAAGAGAGTCGAGCCTAGCTTAGGAAAGTTTGCGCTTGTTTGCTGTTTTGTTTTGATTGTCTTCTTTATTTACTATTGATATTTTATTTATTGCTTCCTTCTTTATTATTTGCTCATTATATTTGCCTGTTGGATCTCGGGATATCACGGGTATGAATTTGTACTTGAGTTTCAAAAAAGAAGAGGGAACACCTAAGTTAGAATTGGATGTTATTAGTGTTAGTCTCCAAGGACTCGCTCCTTGCACGCCTAACATGAAAGCTCCCCCAGATAGTTAGACTTTTTGTAGATCTTGTCACAATACAGCTAGCCTGTCGCGTGACCTGATTCACGAAAGGGCTGTGATTCTGGGACCCCCTAGAACCTGTTTCAATTTTGGTAGTTGTGTAATGTTAGGCTCCGAGGGCTCGCCTCTTTGTTGGTCTAGCATGAGAACTCCACTCAAGATAGACCTTATCGACATTATCGTCACAATGCAGCCAGCCTGCGGCGGGGCGTTAGTACGATAAATGTCTGTGACCTTGAGTATCCTTATACCATTACCATAGAAGCTACCCTGTGAGTGGGCTTTATGGGCAAAGAATTTAGAACCCTCCACTTAAGGCTTACCAGTTAGGAGATTCCAAGCTGCTCTTGTACCTTGGATCCAACATCTTGCCTTCATTTTGGAGTTGTTTATGTTTGTGATTTTGGTGATTCTGAGCATTGCATCCATTCGCATATCATTTGCATTTGCATTGCATATCATCTCCCAATAATCCAACTCACCCATGTCTTATTCTACGTCAGTCAACTGTACTCGACCAGTCACCAGAGAAAGATGGACCAACTTGAGCAGGAAAACAGGGAGCTTAGAAATGAAGTCACGACTTTGAGAAATCATATGGGAATATTCTCGACTACAATGAAGACTCTAGTAGACAACCTTGTGCAGGAGAACATTGAACTCCAAGAAGAGATCCACAGCTTGAAGATTGATAGAGGGCGACTGATTTCTTTGGTCAAAGATCTGGTCATTTCTCAGCGTCGGTCAAATTCTACTTCTACTCGTCAGCAGCGTCAGAATCAGCGGAGGTCTCCAAACAGTCCTGAAGGAGCGGCCCATCAGTTTGACCCAATCCCAATGACTTACAGTCAATTGTGGTCTCATTTTTCCCGGAACTCAATAATGACACCCAGAAAGACTAGAGCCACGAGGTCTCGGCCCCGTGGGATCAATCCAAATACCAGATGTGAGTTTCATAACGGAGTACTGGGGCATCCGATTGAAGAATGCAAAGTCTTCCAGGAAAAGGTTCAAGAGATGATCGACTACGGGGTGTTGACCTTCAATGGAGGAATCCCATCTGTGGACGGAGTGCTTTTGCGCTGATAAAAACTCAAGAGAGTCTTTTCCAAGTCAGTTTGTTACTGGAGCCTGGAACCAGTTCCTCAACGCATATGATCATTTGCTGCTCTGAAAACTACCCTCTCAGATGTTTAGCTCGTTTGCTGCTTTTCGTATGTATTTTGCTATGTTTTGTTAATGCATTTGTTTTGGCATGTAAGAACTTATTTGTTTTGAATGATTAATGCAATGAATATGTTTGTCTTGAAGTAATCCATTCGTATTCACTCATAATGTTTTTTCAACTTTTATAATGCCAATATTATCCCATCTCTTGCATAGGCAGATAATTGGAGGGAGGATGACGAAATTAAAACACAAATTCTCTAGTGGAATGTTTTTGATTAAAACCCTACTGACGATGTACAGGCATTGTTTCAAGTTTCCAAACACTGGAGAAATAAGGAGTTAATCCCTAGTCAACCAATTTGAGCCTAGTGTCGCTCCCGATAAGTGACGCGGGGTCAGATAAGGGTACAGACGCGAACGGTCGGCGAAGGGAACAGTGAGAACACACAGCCGTGAACTCACTGGGGAATGAATAGAGTCGCCAGCTAGGCATTTTTATCCCGGAGGAAAGGTAATGCTGCATAAACCTAGAAAAGGATGGATAAGACGGTTTGCGAACCAGAGAGACTGAGAAAGGGGGTTGGTTACAACCTGGGAAGGTATTAGCACCCAGATTGTCCGCCGTACTCGACGGGATCCACGCTTAAAAGATTTGTGTTTTAAAGGGGTAGTGTCAGTGCAATCTGTGTGTAAAATAGCTGGAAAAGAATGTACAGGTGTCAGTGCAAAAGAAGTGTGAAGTGTAATATGTATAGTGTCAGTGTAAGAAAGAGTATGCTCATGATTATGAGGCTTAAAGAATAATGCTGGAAAGAGGGGGAATATACAGAGACTTTTGTTTGATAACCGTTAAGTTATGCCTACGTATCCTCTCGTGCAATGAGGAAGTCAGAACACCGTAGTTCGACCCAAAGAGACTGAAAGATGAATTGACTTGTGAACTGCTTGCTTATCTATGCTCAAGTGTATGACCTGTCTGGCTCAGGTGCTTACTGTCTTGCATTAGACGGAAGAAGCAAGTTCTCGTTTGTGAGTGAAGGTGAGAAAAGAATCCCGGAGGAGACGATTATTGTTTGTTTTTGAGTTTTCAATCTTTTATTATTTTTGGATTTTGTCATAAGTTAATGAGCTTAAGCCTAAACCAATGGGTTAGTAAACTCATCACATCTTCCCTCTGATTAGGGGTAATGAGAATACCTTAAGTGTGAAGTCAGATTCTCACACTTAATCACCTTTGATGTAGGATTAAGATCATTAACCTACTTGTAATTATTTAGATGTTTTTTTGGTGTTTTTGTTTAGTGTTGAGTAATGAGGTTAAGCCATAATCAGGGATTTAACAGACTCATTACACCATCCTAAAAGAAGGATAATAGATGAGAATGTTTAAGCTGAGGAAAGCTCCTCAACTTAATCCATGATTAGGGATTAAACTCATGACAAAACAAGCCTTTGATTAAGTGGATTTTATTTAATGGTAAGATGAAGAAGTGTTTTTTATGATTTGTAAGACAACTTGAGGGGGACTTGTCCATTAACACTAGGGTTAGTCCTTCTTAACCACTTAAGGAAGAATTAGAACCCTAATGCAAGGCCCAAGTTACAAGTGTGATGTCTTGATGATTATTAAGTGGATTAATTAAGAGATTTAAACACATTAAGGGTTCAAGACTTAGGATTAAAGTTATACACTCCATCCTAAGAGAAGGATGCAGGCACAAGCTTAATCACAAAGTCTTAAAGCCTTTATGGTTTAGTCCCTGATTATGAGGTGAGAAGAGAGGACTCAAGGAGAGACACAAAGGTAAAACTATGAGGGGGAACTAATCAAAATCCTAATTCATTGTCATGCTTGGTTGGTCCTAAGGTTTGTGAGGTTTTCAAGAACAATCTTCAGAAGAACCACCAGGAAGCAGATGAACAAGATCAAGAGAAGCAAAGTGACTTGCTTCATTCAAGAAGTCAAGTCACTTGAAGAAAGAAAGTGGGAGGAGCAAGAATGAGCAAGCTCAAACTCAAACACATATAAAAAATGCAGCATGGATGCAAGAGAGATGAAAAGAAAAGGTATGAGAAGTGAAGGCAAATTCACTTCCCAAGTTTACTTACCACCTGAAATGTTAGAAAGAGATGCAATGCAATGCAAGATGAGATGGAATGGCATGATGATAAGCAAAACCAGAAGCATGTTGATGATGATTATGATGTTATGAGGTGCTGCAAACATGAGGCAATACATGGAGATGTTCATACAAGATTATGAGTGCAAATGATGCAAGCTAAGGAGCATGAACAAATATGAAATGTTATGAAGCATACAAGACAAATGACAAGGCAAACATGAGATTCAATGATCAAAGATGCTTCCTATATGTCTTAAGATGTCAAATGAATCACAAGAATGCACAAAATGCAATGGCAAGTCAAGTTATGCAAGAGAATGCAAGAAGGATGCAAGAGAAAGCCCAAATTAGGGTTCATGGATCAAACATCAAACAAAAACCCAAAACAGAAGCAAAATTCAAGATAAAAAATGGAAAATGGTACCCAAAGAAACCCTAGGCCTATGATAAACCACTGCCCAAAGGGGAGCTCTCAACTCTCAACCAAACTCAAGATATGAATTTTGCAAGTTATTAGGGTTTTTTAGGGTTCTTAACAAAACAAATGCCAAACAAATTGAAAATGAAGAAACAAATCATGGCCATTTTATCCTTGAAAATACATGTTAAACACAAGACAAAGCAAAAAGAATCAATGTCTCAACCTTCTCCAATAGGCAGAAATGAATTTTCAAACTTATGATCAAAATAATGCATAAAAAATGACTTAATTCAATGAAAAATTCTTAAAATGCATCAAGATCAAAAAAGAAATTTGGTTTGAAGGTTGGACAATGTTTCTAAATGTCTTAGAACATTTCATGAATTTTTTTGTAATTTTTAAATACCTAAAAGTATTTTTAATTAATTAATTCCCATTAATCAATTAAAAATAATCTTTTAAATATTTAAAAATACTTTTTAATGATAAAAAAATAAAATAAAAATATTTTTTGGGTCTTAAAAATTAATAAAACTTTAAAGAAAAAGTTTCATAATTTTTAAGTCATTTTTGCTATTTTAAAATAATTATGCAAAACAAATGAAAAAGAAATGAATTAAAATGAATTAAAATAAAAGTCAAACAAATGGAAGGATGAGATTGATCCTGGGTTTAAATGGATTGACCACGCGCCAGATCCAAGGGTCCACACAGCTTCTGACTTAATTAAATAAATTATGATTAATTAAACCTAACACGTGGATTAGGGCTAATTGGATTGATCTGGACCATTCAAAGCAGCGGGAAGTCAGCAGGTCAACGCTCATCAATGGCTCAAATTCAAACTAGAGTTAATGACGCCATTAGGGCATAATCACTCTCAGGTGGCCGGAGAAGACCTCCGGTCGTCTTCTCCGGCCAACACCTCACCTGAAAAATCTCCAAACCTATCAAAACGTACCAAAAATGAAAACTAAGAACATGGAAATGATCCTCATCCTCTCACGAACCAAACCCCTCTCTCAAAACAAATTTATATTTCCTAAATCAACTGAATCGAAGAGAAAAAGTTCTAGGTCACGCAAGCTTCAGAAACAAATTAAATGCTCAAATCACAACCATTTTCAAAACCAATGGTACCAGAATGATCAGTGAAACAAATAGAACAAGTTTGTAACAAGAAAAATCATTTCTGGAAAAAATAAATTTCAGGCTACCTGAGATTTGAAGCTCTCCACTTGAGGACTTTCTGGCCTTTTCTTTAAGTGCAAACCACTCCTTAGGACCCCTTGATGATGTTTGAATGCCTTAGAACAATTTAAGTAGGCTGGTTGATGAGTTTCGAAAGCTCCTGCTTCAAGCTCAGTCAACAATGGCTATGGTGATTCTGGCTGATTCAGGCCATTGTGAATGATGGTTTATGGTCCAGATGATGTATGGAGAAGCTTTGCAAGGTTTGTTTGGCTGTTTGTGGCTTGTGGAAGGAGATTCGAATGAATCTGCAGAATGAGGGTGAAGAATGGCAGTGGGATGCTTTGGCTGTTTCAGGCTTATGCTTTGGGTGGTTTCTACTCAATGATACATGGTGAGTTGAATGGAGGAAAAGGTTTGAGTGTTTGCAAGCTGTGGAAGCAGATTCGAAGGAAGTTGCAACTTGGAGTGTTTTTGTGTAAGTGTTGGAATGTGATCTTTTAGCCTTGCTTAGGGTTATGGTTAGCTTGCAAATTGATAACATAAACAAATCTGATTGGCTTTGTGATGTGACATGGCCTGCTATGATAGGTAAGTTTGCTTTTGCATAAAGGTCAACTTTTGTGTAAGTGAGGCATGGCTCAAAGTCTAGGCAAGTACAAGGCATGGGCTGGCGCAGCAAGGGTGAGGGAGAGGTCTAGCAAAGCTCAGCAGCCAATGCATCAAGTTGGTGAAGTGATCATGATGGTTTTTGCAAGTTGGCTAGCTTTTGGTTCACATGTGAAAAAGTCTTGTTACACAAACCAAACCATGGGCAAACTTGATCCAATTCTGATTTTTAGGGCTTAGAGAAAGTTTGTGTAATGGTTTGTAGTGAATTAGAGGTTGCAATTTGACTTGGTACAAGACTTTGCAAAATTTCCATTTGAAGCATGCCTTGAAAAACAATGATTTTTGCCAACTTTGCATTGCCATAACTTTTGATCCAAGAAGAGTTTGATCATGTTCTTGTACTTTTTGAAAAGGGAAAGATGAGATCTACAACTTTCATGACCAAAGTTTTTCCATTTGAAGCCTTTTTGGATCAAGAATCAAAGCTTGAAAAGTGACCTAAAATGATGCATTCTTGAAAAGTCAACTATGCCCAAAAAGTCAACATTTGCAAAAAACCCTAAATTCTTGATTTCTATGAACTCCAACCTTCTTTCATGATCAAATAAAGATCATATACACTCAAAATGATGAAGATCACCCATTGGTTGGGTCATTGGGGGCCTCAGATGCCCTGATTTTACACTGACTTGTCTGAAAAGTCAACTCTTGATCAGATGACTTCCCCATGGAATTTCTTCATGAAAATTGATATGCATACTCCCTATACCATATAGAGATCAATGGAAACAAGAATGACCAAAAAATTTGGAGTTATGGCCTCTGAAACCAAAACCCTAATTTTCAGTCAACTGTGCAGTTCATCCTGGCTCTGCATCCACTTAAACCCTAGTTCTTGTGATTCCTCTGCAATTTTGACTTTGAGAGGATGGAAGATGACATAAGGACACACATGGACCCCTTTGAGTTGATTGGTAGCCTTTGGAATGGCTCAAGAAGCTTTTGGCTTGCTCAAGTCACAAACCCTAGGTGCAGATGCCTTAGAAACTATGCAGTGAATCAAAAGTGAGATATGAGATGATATGTTTGTGTTTATGCATATGAGGATGATCACAAGCCATGGTGAATGGGTGAGGGCAAATTTGGGGTGTTTACAGCTGCCCCTATTCAAACATGAGTTAGCTGTGCAGGTTGTAAGCGTCGGCTTAACAGGCCAAACAAGATAACTTGTGGTTGAATACCAAAGACAGTCCAAAATTTGCACTCACAGAATGAAGAAGAAAAGGGATATAGATTGTAAAAGCAAATAAAGTATATTGTAAAGTGTGGGCAACGGAGGACGACCGTCGAGCAGAGGACGACTGCTGGGTAAATAGCAATGACGGGGACGGCCGACATGCTGGGAAAAGTGTGCAAAGTAAAGCGATGACGGGGACGGCCGACATGCTGGGGATATAAGGTAAAGCTAAGACGGGGACGGCCGACTAGCTGGGGAAAATAAGATTATATGATGGGGACGGCCATAAAGATAAAGCTGTAAAGTTCTCTGGGAATCAAATGAATCATGACGGGGACGGCCGTCAAGTTCATAAAGTAAAGGTAAAGTAACCAGCGATGGGGACGGCCATCGGGCTAAAAGGAAAAGGGACCACGACGGGGACGGCCATCGGGTTAAAGAATAAAAGAAATAAACAGATGATGGGGTACGGCCATCAAAGGTGAAGGACGATCACCTAGCAGGGGACGGCTGCTCTGTTGGGAAAGAAATATGATGGGGACGGCCATCAAAGGTGGAGGACGACCACCTGGCAGGGTACGGCTGCCGAAAGTATCAACGATGGGGACGGCCATCGGATAGAAAAGGTCAACGATGGGGACGGCCATCGGACGAGCATGATGGAGGACGACCATCAAGAAGTGGAGGACGACCACTCAGCAGGGGACGGCTGCTCTCAAGGTTTATCATAACACAGGACGAGTGTTAGATAACCAAAAATCAACAATGGGGACGGCCATTGGATAAAGTGATGAAGGACGATCATCAAAAGGGTGGAGGACGACCACCTAGCAGGGGACGGCTGCTAAAAATCAACGATGGGGACGGCCATCGGATGAGCATGATGGAGGACGACCATCAGGAAGTGGAGGACGACCACTCAGCAGGGTACGACTGCTCTCAAGGTTTATCATGACACAGGACGAGTGTCAGATAAAAGGAAATGCTTTGTTGGTGATCTGCTGGGGATATAGTGAACACGGACGAGCGTTCACAACCAAGAAAGGAAAGTATAAGTGTTTGGTATTGTGTATAGATTAAAGATGCGGACGAGCATCCTTAAGACTATGATACGGACGAGTATCATGTAGAAACAAACTGACACATGTTCAGAGATGATGATACGGACGAGTATCAACTGGTTAACAAAGAACACAGACGAGTGTTGCATCTGAAAGAAACCTTCTGGGGAATAGTAGACACAGACGAGTATCTATATTCAAGAAGACATAAGTGTTTGACACGGTGTATGGATTAAAGATGCGGGCGAGCATCCCTAAGACTATGATACGGACGAGTATCATGTAGAAACAAACACTAGACGCAATGTTCTGAGATGATGGTACGGACGAGTACCAACTGGTTAACAAAGAACAAGGACTACTGTCGAATCTGTGGGGATATGAGTGATGATGTATACAAGATACAGACGAGTATCTGTATAGTTGTACCAATGAGTAGTGAGTATTGTATTTGCTGGGGAGAATGACACGGACGAGTGTCAAAAGAGAAAAGTATAATATTAACAAGTGTATGGGTTGATAAAAGTGTAAGCGACTGCGTTGGGGATATGACACGGACGGGTGTCAAGGAAGTGTATATATGAGTATATGTGAGTGCAAAGAGGATGTCTTTGGCTTTCTGCTGGTGTTTTGACACGGACGGGTGTCCAGAAGTATCTGTAATACTGGCGATCTTGGTTCGTAAAGTGTGTTCAGGCGACTTTACTGGGGATTAATGACACGGACGGGTGCCAAAAGGTGTATATGTGGTGTTTGCGATTGGAGGGGCAACTGCTTTTGCCGGGACTCTGGTGGGGATTTTTGCGTATTGTATTCTGTATGCCGACAGATTGTCAATATTTACAAGTGTTCAACTCACAACATGACTTATGATTATGCTATGTATTTGATTTTTGCCGTAATGCTCCGTATTAGACGGAATGCTACGCTTTGAGTGGATAGTATGATGCAAATGCCATGATTATGCAAAGAGGCACAGATCCGGGATTCGGATCCCGTTGCTGTGAAGATCTCTGGATGATCTGTTGAAGTGAACATCCCAGCTGGGGATGAGATCATTGGTAGATCTAATGATGTATCTGTTTGGGGATATAGGTCACTGATTGACATATCCTTATAATACGGGACCCAGCTGGGGTTTGTAGAAGCTTCCTCTCTCTCTGTTGTGACTTCCTCGTGCGTTGCTCTTCTGAATAGAGGCTGGGGAAGGTTATTGGTCACTCAGCTGGGGAGAGCTGTTGGTAACTCAGCTGGGGAGAAAACATCTTGAGCGTTAAGCCTATTTGTTGATTTGCCAGCTTGCTGGACTATAGCCTATATGCCCCAAGTTGCGTTCTGGACACCTGCAATCCTGCAAAGATAAAGAAACGCGCAAATGGTCCCGAGGTATCCTTTACTGGATTTCGTCATAGGAAATAAGTACTTTCGAGAGTAAATATATTCCCTGTAAGCGTGTGTTTTATTTTTAGAGAAAGGCATCTGTACTTATGCAACTGTATTTTTAGAGATATCAGACAACTCTTTGCAAAACATAAATGTAAAAACGAGACATGACTGAAAATCTGATTTTATTAATTCATGTGCCCTGAATTGGCAATATACAGTCAAAGAAACAAATCTCCTGAAATGAGGAGATTGTTACAAATTGAGAAATAAAGTGCTGGCAGTGTTGATGACGCTTTGAGGAGCTTCCTCTCCCGCTATGACTCGTATGACAATGACGTTCTTCTCGTCTTGCTTTCTGGAGAGAGTTGATTCTGATTGAAGCTTGATCCTTTGGAGCTTACCAAGTTGTAGATAATACAGACGAATTCAGAATGCAGTTGTTCGCTTATTCCCTTATTTTGCATGGATCGCCCTTTCGGGTTTTCAATCCATCGGGATACCCATTTTTGCCTGAGTTGTCCAATGCGGCTTTTCAACTTAGCGGGTGTACATTTTTTCATTTATTTCCCTTATTTTTGCCCGAGTCTTTATTCTGTTTTTGACTCGCCGGGATGCCCTATTTTTGCCTGGACTTACATTCTGTTTTTATGTCCAGCGGGTTATTTTTCATGCGAAGTATTTTTTAACTGCATCTGAATTCACAGGGGACGGGAAATCTTCACCATCCATGGTACTGAGCATCAGTGCTCCACCAGAGAAAACTTTCTTTACAACGAATGGTCCTTCATAGTTAGGAGTCCATTTGCCCCTGTGGTCTGTATGAGGAGGGAGGATTCTTTTCAGCACAAGATCTCCCACTTGGTACTCTCGGTGCCTGACTTTCTGATCGAAGGCTCTCTTCATTCTCTTCTGATATAACTGCCCATGGCAGATCGCAGCCAATCTCTTCTCTTCGATCAAACTCAGTTGCTCGTATCGGGACCGAACCCATTCTGCTTCACTCAGTTTAACATCCATCAATACCCGTAACGAGGGCAATTCAACTTCAACAGGTAGGACTGCTTCCATACCATACACAAGCTGATACGGTGTTGCCCCAGTGGATGTTCGGATTGATGTACGGTACCCATGCAAGGCAAATGGTAGCATTTCATGCCAGTCCTTGTAGGTGATTACCATCTTCTGCACAATCTTCTTGATATTCTTATTTGCTGCCTCAACAGCGCCATTCATCTTTGGCCTGTAAGGAGAAGAATTGTGATGTTGGATCTTGAAGTCCCGGCATAATTCAGCCATCATCTTATTGTTTAAGTTGGAACCATTATCAGTAATGATTCGCTCGGGAACTCCATATCGACAGATGATATCTCTTTTTAGAAATCGGGCTACCACTTGCCTTGTGACATTTGCATATGAGGCTGCTTCAACCCACTTGGTGAAATAGTCGATGGCGACCAGGATGAATCTGTGGCCGTTCGAAGCAGTTGGCTCAATCTTGCCAATCATATCAATGCCCCACATGGCAAAGGGCCAAGGTGAAGACATGATGTTCAAAGGATTTGGAGGCACATGCACTTTATCTGCGTAGATCTGGCATTTATGACATTTTCTGGCGTAGGCACAACAGTCTGCATCCATTGTGATCCAGTAGTAGCCTGATCTTAGCAATTTCTTAGCCATTGCATGTCCTCCAGCATGGGTACCAAAAGAGCCTTCATGCACTTCATGCATCAGTAGATCTGCTTCCGTCTTGTCAACACATCTGAGGAGTACCATATCAAAGTTCCTCTTGTATAAAGACCCATCAGTATTCAGGAAGAAACTCCCAGCAAGCCTTCTCAAAGTCTTCTTATCATTGGAAGATGCCCCAGGTGGGTATGTCTGATCCTCCAAGAAGCACTTAATGTCATGGAACCAAGGCTTATCATCCTTGACTACATCCACTGCAAATACATATGCCGGTCTTTCCAGTCTGGACACTGAAATCTGAGGTACAAAGTTAGCAGCTTGAACTTTGATCATGGACGAAATGGTAGCAAGAGCATCTGCAAACTGATTCTCGTCTCGAGGGATATACTCAAGCTTGACTGTTGTGAAGAAAGTCAGTAACCTTCTCGTATAATCCCTGTAAGGTATCAGATGATCCTGGTGGGTGTACCACTTCCCGTTAGTCTGATTGATTACCAAAGCTGAATCTCCGAATACGGTCAACGTCTTGATCCTGAGGTCAATGGCTTCCTCAAGACCCATAATGCAAGCTTCGTATTCAGCTTCGTTGTTAGTGCAGTTGAAAGTGAGTTTTGCCGAGAAAGGCATGTGAACTCCTTTTGGTGTAATGAGTACTGCACCAACACCACGGCCATTCATGTTAACAGCCCCATCGAACATCATGGTCCATTCTTCTTCTGGGTCGGGCCCTTCAGTGTGAATAGGCTCTTCGTGATCTTTTGCTTTAATGAACATGATGTCTTCATCAGGGAAGTCAAACCTCATTGGCTGGTAATCATCAATGGGTTGCTCAGCAAGATATTCAGATAGTACACTGCCCTTGATGGCTTTCTGAGAAGTGTACTGGATGTCATATTCTGTGAGAATCATCTGCCATCTTGCAACCCGTCCGGTAAGAGCTGGCTTCTCAAATATGTACTTGACCGGGTCCATCTTCGAGATCAGTAGAGTAGTGTGGGTCAACATATACTGCCTTAGTCGGCGAGCAGCCCACGCTAAAGCACAGCAAGTTTTCTCGAGCAGTGAATAACGTTGTTCACAGTCGGTAAACTTTTTGCTTAGGTAGTATATTGCATACTCTTTTCGACCAGACTCGTCATGCTGGCCCAGCACACACCCCATTGACTCTTCTAATACTGTCAAGTACATAATTAGAGGTCTTCCTTCAACTGGCGGCATAAGGATTGGAGGTTCTTGCAGATATTCTTTGATCTTGTCAAAAGCCCTTTGACAATCTTCGTTCCACCTGACCGTTTGTTCTTTTCTCAGCAGTTTGAACAAGGGTTCACAGGTTGCAGTGAGGTGAGATATGAACCTTGAGATGTAGTTCAATCTACCCAAGAACCCTCGAACTTCTTTCTCAGTTTTCGGTGCAGGCATCTCTTGGATGGCTTTGACTTTATCAGGGTCTACTTCGATCCCCTTCTCGCTTACGATAAATCCCAGCAGTTTACCGGATCGCACCCCGAATGTGCATTTGTTGGGGTTCAGCTTCAGTTGGTACTTCCTCAGACGCTTGAACAACTTGAGCAGATTCACCAGATGGTCTTCCTCTGTAAGGGACTTGGCAATCATGTCATCCACATAACACTCGATTTCCTTATGGATCATATCGTGGAATAATGTTACCATAGCCCGTTGATAAGTGGCACCAGCATTCTTCAGTCCGAATGGCATCACCTTATAACAGAACGTGCCCCAAGGTGTAATGAATGTTGTCTTCTCCATGTCTTCAGGTGACATCTTGATCTGATTATATCCTGAAAATCCATCCATGAAGGAGAATACCGAGAACTGAGCCGTATTATCAACCAATACGTCAATGTGAGGTAATGGGAAATCGTCTTTCGGGCTAGCTCTGTTCAGATCCCGGTAATCAACACACATTCTTACCTTGCCGTCCTTCTTAGGCACAGGTACTATGTTAGCAACCCACGGCGGATAGCTAGTTACAGCAAGGAACCCGGCGTCCCATTGCTTTTGTACCTCTTCCTTGATTTTCATAGCCATGTCTGGATGAGTGCGGCGTAGCTTTTGTTTGACTGGAGGGCACTCTTCTCTCAAAGGCAGATTGTGCATAACAATATCGGTATCCAACCCGGGCATGTCTTGATACGACCAAGCAAACACATCAACATACTCCCGAAGCAGATCTATCAGTTGTCTCTTCACTGAGTCTTGCAGGCAGGCCCCGATCTTGACTTCTTTCACATTTTCTTCTGTACCAAGATTTATCACTTCGACCTCCTCCTGGTGAGGAGTAATAACCTTTTCTTCTTGCCTCAACAGCCGGGCTAGCTCTTCAGGAAGCTCATATTCTTCATCAACCCCTTCATCAGCTTGATTGATCGGATTGTCAAAGTCATACGATGTCATAGCCGTGCTGTTGTCGGTGCTGTCAGGAAGGCACTCTCTGCAAGGGTTAAGTTGGTTCATTTTAGTGATTGATTTTAATCTTGCTTTAGAAAAAAGTGAAATGAAGTTATCATTTTGAAAACACCGCCATTTATTTTTGTACAAAAAAGAAAAATGGAAAAACAGTGAGCAGAAAAGAAAAAGACTCGTTTGCAAAAAGATGTCTGATACTTCATTAATTTAATCTTGTTTGCACAAAAGTACAGATGGCCCTGATTACAAAATGAGTCTTGTCATCTTGGGCAAGATGCAAGACTTTGATGCATGCTATATAAAAAATACAGGAAATAATAATTACTCTGCTCGAGTAACACTTATAATTCCCTGGGAAGACCAGTTCAAGACACTGCTCCCTGGGACCTTTGGACGAATCCAATTCTCCAGGTTGCGCTCCTCTTCTAGCTCGTCTTCCAGACAGTTGATAGCATCGGGGGTAAGCATCCCCCCACTGACAAATCCAGGCTTCTCAGCAGCCTTTTCTTGATGTTGAGTTGGTCTGTAACCCTACCCAAACTTGTCCTTCTTCTCTTCCACAGCTAAAACTTTGCCCCAGCCCAGGGCAGTTCCTTCCTCAACAACCTTCCGGGCTTGTTGGTATGACGACATGGAGATCCCTGACACAGCAGATGCTTCATTGACATTCAAGGCTTCAAAACCTTGGCTCATTGTCTCGTGGATTTCTCCATCCATCTCAATGTACTTATAAGTAGCCAGATGGATAACAAATATATCTTCCTCCCCACAGATTGTGACAACTTGACCTTCCCACTCAAATTTTAACTTTTGGTGAAGGGTAGACGTTATTGCGCCGGCGGCGTGAATCCAGGGTCTACCCAACAAACAGCTGTAGGCGGGCTGAATGTCCATCACATAAAAGATAGTTTTAAAGGTCTGCGGGCCAATTGTCACAGGCAGCTCAATCTCTCCCAGAACCGATCTCTTCGAGCCATCAAAAGCTCTAACCACCAGGTTGCTGGGTCTCAATGCCAATCTGTCATATTCAAGCTTCACCAGAGCCTTCTTTGGTAAGACATTCAGGGAAGAACCTGTGTCCACCAGCACATGAGAAAGGACAGCTCCTTTGCATTCCATGGTTATGTGCAAGGCTTTGTTGTGGTTGCGACCATCCGCTGTCAAGTCAGAATTGGTAAACCCTAGCCCATTGCTAGCAGTAACGTTCCCAACCACGGTTTCCAATTGGTTGACAGTAATCTCCTCAGGCACGTAAGCTGCGTGCAGGACTTTCAGTAGTGCATTCCGATGGGCTTCGGAGCACATAAGCAGTGAGAGGATGGAGATTTTGGATGGCGTCTGATGAAGCTGATCCACAACCTTATAATCACTCTTTTTGATGATTCGCATAAACTCATCAACTTCCTGATCAAATGGAGTCTTCAGGGTTTCTTTGGCAGCTGGATCTTCCTGCACCGGGCCTTTTCCCTTAGCCTTGGCAGCAGCTTCTGCTTCGGCAGTAGGTCTCTGGACTTGTGAAGCGAAGAGGCGTCCGCTTCGAGTGAAGCCTCCGCCTCCCCCCACATTATCTATCTGTGGTGCAGGTGCTGATGTTTCCAGAGTGATTCTTTTCCCCTCGCAATACAAGTCAGAGCCATAGTGCCAAGGGATGGCCCTATTGCTTTCATATGGTACTGGTCCAGGCACCGTGACAGTGACTGGACTGATTGCTGCTGCTGAAGGGACTGTAATTGTTTGTGGATCATAAAAGATTGTAACTGGTGCTCTGGCGGGAGCAGCACCTTCTGAATGGTAGGCGGAATTATTTTCAGGATCGTAGAATATAGTAACAGTGGAGACATCTTCATGATTGATTGCTGGTGTTGTAGGAGGTTCTGTTGGAAGGACTGTTGTTGTTGTTGATGGAGAGTCGAAATGGAATGAAGCTGAAGTTGAAGCAGGAGAAACTGTTGAAAACTGATCATTTGGGAGGACAGATGAAGTACTCGCTGATGTTGCTGATGAATTGTCGGGAACAGTAGTTGCTGCAGTTGTAGGAGGTTCTGGAACCGTTGTGGATGAAGTTGCCGGATTGGTCGGAAATGATGTAGTAATCTGTAGCAGGCCACTCTGAATAAGGCTGTTAATTCCATTCCTTAAGTCCTCACACCCATTCCATGAAATATTGCAGTAGGGGCACCCTAGCTCACACCCCGGAAATATTTGGTTTTCACGGAGTTGAGCTTTGATTTCCACCAATGGTGTCCTGATCTGATCCACACTAGTTATTAAATAAGACGGTTGGTCTTCTTCAATAGCATTAATTCGGGGACCACCATGATTCGGCATAGGGTTTTTATTGACATTGGGCGGAGGTGCAAAATTCAGAGCCTTGGAGTCTACCAAGTCTTGTACCTTCATATGCAGAGCCCTGCATTTTTCTGTACTGTGACCAGGTGCGTTTGAATGAAAAGCACACCTAGCATTGGAGTCATAGTTTCTTGGTAGACTGTTGGGGTCCGGAGGTGCCAACGTTCTTAGCTCAACCAGGTTGAGTTTCAGAAGTTGTGGCAGCAAGGCAGCATACGGCATTGGGATCGGATCGATCACTCGGTTAGCTTGAGAGGGCCTCTGTTGAAATGGCCTCTGTTGATTGTTGTTGTTGGAGTTGTTGTTGTAGTTCCTTGGAGGATATTGATTCTGCTGATACTGGGGTTGTTGTTGGAAGCTTTGTTGAGGAGGTTGATAGACCGGCTGAGGATGAGCTGGAGCAGGGATAGTGACTGCTGCTATTGACCTTTGAACATATTGGGGCCTGCCCCTGTTGGTGTGAATGGCATTGGTCTCGCCAGTTCTTCTCGGGCCTGCAAAAGGCTTTCTTGTACCACTGGACGAGCTTGCACCATTATCAGATATCTTACCCATTTTTAACAGGCTTTCAATTCTCTCCCCAGCTATAACAACATCCGCGAAGCTAGTGGAAGAGAAAGCAGCCAACCTGTCAATATACGTTCCCTGGAGAGTGTTCATAAACATGTCTGCCATTTCTCTCTCAGACATTGGTGGTTGAACGGCAGCAGCCAATTGCCTCCATCTCTGGGCATATTCTCGGAAACTTTCCCTTGACGACTGTGACATTCCCATTAGGAGAGTCCTGTTGGGTGCCATGTCTAAGTTGTATTGATACTGTCGGATGAAGGCCTCTGCCAGGTCCTTCCAGCATCTTACAGTTGCCCTTGTCAAGTGGGAATACCATTCCCTTGATGCTCCAGTCAAGCTGTCCTCGAAGTAGAACATCCAGAGCTTCTCATCCATTGTATAGGCCTTCAGCCTTCCCAGAAATGATTGCAAATGAGTCCGGGGGCATGAAGTCCCATTATACTTTTCGAAACAAGGAGGCTTGAACTTATGGGGGATCCTGACCCCGTCTACCAGCCCCATGTCCATGACATCGAAACCCAAAGAATTTTGAGATTCTAAGGACCTCAACTTCTCAGCTATTTCCTCCAATCTCCTATCATAAGTTTCCTCTCCAGCACCCATTACTGTAAATTGGTCCTCCTGAGGATCTTCTTGAAGTACTCTGGCTGCAGTGGCTGTTCCTTGAACATTTGCGGGAATGTTGATCTCAGGATGCAAATGGCTGCAGTGGCTGTTCCGACATGAGGCTCCTCTTGATTCTGCCTTTCCACAATGGCCCTCAGTCTCTCCTGGCTCTGAGCCATATTGTTCATAACTTCCATGAACTGCGTCATCTGTGTTCTCATCTCCAATCTTTCGTTCGCCATCTGATTTCTGACCTCTGCAAGGTCCTGCTGTACCTGATCCATTTGAATTCCCGGAAGGTTGTTTCTAGTTGGGTACCTGTGTGGCCTGTTGAGAGGAAATACCCGGCGGCGAGCAATAATTCCTGAGTATCACAACAGAGGTTAGTAACAATAAAACAAAACCTACAAAACAAACAAAAGGGTTAGTATGCAATGTAGTTATGCTTATTTGTTCTCAAGGTATCCGGTTTGGCCTTCGGTTTTGACCCTTCCAGACCCTTGAAGATGATGCTGTTGTAGTTGCTTTTGAAGTGAACTCAGATGGAAACCAACACAGATATATTACAAAAGGTGAAATAACACAACTTGTTCATTTTACAACACAAGCCCTAAAAAGGGTCAAAATACATCATAAAAAAAGCAAAAGTACATGGAATAGAAACAACAACAAGCAAATGATCAAACTCCAAGGCCAAACTCATCCTCACGAACTTCCTTAAGAAGTGCCTCGGTCACAGGATCAGCCGGACGCTCCGTAAGATTCCTGATGAGAAGGTTTCTTGTTGCAACAGCTGCAGTCAACTTCTTGTTCTGACTTTGGTCCTTAGACCTCTTCACTCCAGCTCTGATTTCCAGCTCTGATATTTCCTTCTGGGCTGCTGCCAGGGCTTTTTCCATCTGCTCCATCTTGTCCTGAACTCTCTTGTCTTCTAGAGTACGGGCCTCAGTGATCCGGACCCACCTGGCCTGACTTTCTTTCAAGTACAAGTCTGTTCTTGCTCTTTGGAACTGGGCTTCTTTACAAGCATTCTTCAGAATCTGCTCACCAACTTTAGACTTGTTGATATAATCTCCAGACCTCTCAATCTTAGTCAAGTGTTCTACTCTCAACTTCTCCAATCTTTCAATCTCCCTCACACCTTCACTCCTCTCCCGGAGGGTCTTCTGCAAGGCTTGAGATAACTTCTCATTTCTTTCCTTCAAGCTTTCAAACTCCTCCAAACTGATAGTGGCAGGGGGTGGTGCTGATGATGACTCAGGCATGTCTTCTATGGTGAAAGGCAATCCAGAGAATTGGGCTCTGGCATAGGACCACTCATGATATTGGGCTGATGCCACATTATTGCACTTCCCCAAAATGGTGATTCCCTTGGTTTGAACATGATCCCAGGCCCAGGCAGCCTGCCTAACAACAGCCAAATTAACCTTGTTCTCACAGTAGAGGGTTTCAACCAAATCCTGCACCCTAGGAGCATGGACCAGTGCATAGCCCAATTGCCTCTTGAACAGCAGAGGATTGTAGTTAATACTCCCTTTAACTCCTACCAAAGGCACATTGGGAAAGTGCCCACAGCTTGTGATAATATCTCTGCCCTTGGTGCTTTGGGTACACCATCTGATATCTGCTGAAGTGAGAGTAGTGAGCCTCTTAGCCCAGTTGCTTTGCTGATGAGGATTTAGGAATGCATCTGTCCTGGGTAGATGCCTGAGAAACCAAGCATGGAATAGTGGAGCACAACACCTCACTAACTTCCCCCTCTGCTTCTCATTCCTCTGGTGTACTGAGTAATAGAGGTCTCCCAACAAGGTTGGCACTGGGTTCTTCAGGATGAACAAGTGAATTGCATTCTTGCTGATGAATCGAGGCTCATCTGCAAACAACACAACTCCATATACACTTAAGGCTAACAGAGCACAAACAGCTTTCCACTCCCCCAGGGAGGCCTTCAGACTGGCTTGAGAAATCAGGAAGTCCAGATGAAAACCAAGGATCCCAGCTTTGGAGGTCATGTGCTGCTCAATCAAAGCAGGTTCTAGGTGTAAAGCTTTTGCTATCTCTCCATTGCTGGGAAAGACCATTTCTGGGTTGAAAGGGATTTCTCTCTTGATAGGCAAACCAATCAAGGATGAGTATTCTTCTAAAAGAGGCCCCAACTGAAAGTCTTGAAAGGTGAAGCATCTCAATGGGGGGTCATAAAACTGAATACAGGTATGGATCAAACTTCTCTGAGATGGGTCCAGATCCATAACCAAGTCAAGTATATCCCCATAATGCTCCCTGAACAAAGGTATGTGCTCTGGAGTGATCAGGGTTTGGATCCTCCTGATGTCTGATAAGTCTGGTTGGAAGAAATGATAAGTGATGTTGCTTTTCTTTGGAGCCATAAGTGCTGAGACTGAGTAGAGTGCTGATGAAGATGCTGAGGAGTGAGCCACTGGCTGGCTAGTACAAGTAACTGAAATATATGGTTGACAAGCTGAAGCAAATGCTGGTAGAGATAGGTCAAAACTGCAGATGGGGTCAAAACCAAAAACCAGATGAAGGTGGATACCCTGAAACACAAATAAGCAAATGTTAATATGATGCAATGAGTATGTATGCAAATGAAATGCAAGGGTTTGTGGCTGAGCTGGATCTGATTAACTGCCTTGGTATAGATCCATGTGTGTTCAAGAATTCCAGATGGAGGTCTATAAATCCAGTAACCAAGGTGGGGGACTCAAATAAAGAGCCACGTGTCCACGGTTTTAGAATCACAAGAACTATCCAACATGGAGTATTCTTAACAAAGTCAAAGTAACGGGGTATTCTGAGGTCAAGGTACCTGCAAACCTGTAAACAGCCCAACCCCCTCACAGGTGGTGATCTAGAACAAGGATCCTCAGACTTGGATTAGTTATAAGAAGTGTAAACACTTCTAACCCGGAGGTACAGTGTTTACAATAACCATAACAATTCCTCCTCTAATTCACCTCAGTTTCTGAAGGTCAAAACTAAAAAGGTCATCCAGACTTAGCAGGCTTCCCAGATAGCCCTAGCATTGCAGGAAATCCGCAACACAGAGTTCTCAAGAAGAAACCCATATCTGAACCGTGTTCCATATTCCCGCAACAGACCGAAATGGAATGGGAAAGAATATGGTTCACTCTATCCTAGGTGTCACTCAGGTCCCAGGTGTAGGACCTTAACTCTCAATGGAACACCCACCCACCAAAGGAAAACCAGATCCAGCCAGCAACAATGACAGTATGATATATAAATACAGTAATGAAAGCAGTAAAGTAACTGTACATAAAGCAATAAACAAAAATAAATACAAGCACAAACAAGCACATAACACCCCAGTAAACACAAATCAAACAAGCGCTAGGAGGAACCCACAAAAAGAACCAGAAGCCCTGGTTGCAGTATAAGGTTCCCCAGCAGGGTCGCCAAGCTGTCGCTCCCGATAAGTGACGCGGGGTCAGATAAGGGTACAGACGCGAACGGTCGGCGAAGGGAACAGTGAGAACACACAGCCGTGAACTCACTGGGGAATGAATAGAGTCGCCAGCTAGGCATTTTTATCCCGGAGGAAAGGTAATGATGCATAAACCTAGAAAAGGATGGATAAGACGGTTTGCGAACCAGAGAGACTGAGAAAGGGGGTTGGTTACAACCTGGGAAGGTATTAGCACCCAGATTGTCCGCCGTACTCGACGGGATCCACGCTTAAAAGATTTGTGTTTTAAAGGGGTAGTGTCAGTGCAATCTGTGTGTAAAATAGCTGGAAAAGAATGTACAGGTGTCAGTGCAAAAGAAGTGTGAAGTGTAATATGTATAGTGTCAGTGTAAGAAAGAGTATGCTCATGATTATGAGGCTTAAAGAATAATGCTGGAAAGAGGGGGAATATACAGAGACTTTTGTTCGATAACCGTTAAGTTATGCCTACGTATCCTCTCGTGCAATGAGGAAGTCAGAACACCGTAGTTCGACCCAAAGAGACTGAAAGATGAATTGACTTGTGAACTGCTTGCTTATCTATGCTCAAGTGTATGACCTGTCTGGCTCAGGTGCTTACTGTCTTGCATTAGACGGAAGAAGCAAGTTCTCGTTTGTGAGTGAAGGTGAGAAAAGAATCCCGGAGGAGACGATTATTGTTTGTTTTTGAGTTTTCAATCTTTTATTATTTTTGGATTTTGTCATAAGTTAATGAGCTTAAGCCTAAACCAATGGGTTAGTAAACTCATCACATCTTCCCTCTGATTAGGGGTAATGAGAATACCTTAAGTGTGAAGTCAGATTCTCACACTTAATCACCTTTGATGTAGGATTAAGATCATTAACCTACTTGTAATTATTTAGATGTTTTTTTGGTGTTTTTGTTTAGTGTTGAGTAATGAGGTTAAGCCATAATCAGGGATTTAACAGACTCATTACACCATCCTAAAAGAAGGATAATAGATGAGAATGTTTAAGCTGAGGAAAGCTCCTCAACTTAATCCATGATTAGGGATTAAACTCATGACAAAACAAGCCTTTGATTAAGTGGATTTTATTTAATGGTAAGATGAAGAAGTGTTTTTTATGATTTGTAAGACAACTTGAGGGGGACTTGTCCATTAACACTAGGGTTAGTCCTTCTTAACCACTTAAGGAAGAATTAGAACCCTAATGCAAGGCCCAAGTTACAAGTGTGATGTCTTGATGATTATTAAGTGGATTAATTAAGAGATTTAAACACATTAAGGGTTCAAGACTTAGGATTAAAGTTATACACTCCATCCTAAGAGAAGGATGCAGGCACAAGCTTAATCACAAAGTCTTAAAGCCTTTATGGTTTAGTCCCTGATTATGAGGTGAGAAGAGAGGACTCAAGGAGAGACACAAAGGTAAAACTATGAGGGGGAACTAATCAAAATCCTAATTCAATGTCATGCTTGGTTGGTCCTAAGGTTTGTGAGGTTTTCAAGAACAATCTTCAGAAGAACCACCAGGAAGCAGATGAACAAGATCAAGAGAAGCAAAGTGACTTGCTTCATTCAAGAAGTCAAGTCACTTGAAGAAAGAAAGTGGGAGGAGCAAGAATGAGCAAGCTCAAACTCAAACACATATAAAAAATGCAGCATGGATGCAAGAGAGATGAAAAGAAAAGGTATGAGAAGTGAAGGCAAATTCACTTCCCAAGTTTACTTACCACCTGAAATGTTAGAAAGAGATGCAATGCAATGCAAGATGAGATGGAATGGCATGATGATAAGCAAAACCAGAAGCATGTTGATGATGATTATGATGTTATGAGGTGCTGCAAACATGAGGCAATACATGGAGATGTTCATACAAGATTATGAGTGCAAATGATGCAAGCTAAGGAGCATGAACAAATATGAAATGTTATGAAGCATACAAGACAAATGACAAGGCAAACATGAGATGCAATGATCAAAGATGCTTCCTATATGTCTTAAGATGTAAAATGAATCACAAGAATGCACAAAATGCAATGGCAAGTCAAGTTATGCAAGAGAATGCAAGAAGGATGCAAGAGAAAGCCCAAATTAGGGTTCATGGATCAAACATCAAACAAAAACCCAAAACAGAATCAAACTTCAAGATAAAAAATGGAAAATGGTACCCAAAGAAACCCTAGGCCTATGATAAACCACTGCCCAAAGGGGAGCTCTCAACTCTCAACCAAACTCAAGATATGAATTTTGCAAGTTATTAGGGTTTTTTAGGGTTCTTAACAAAACAAATGGAAAACAAATTGAAAATGAAGAAACAAATCATGGCCATTTTATCCTTGAAAATACATGTTAAACACAAGACAAAGCAAAAAGAATCAATGTCTCAACCTTCTCCAATAGGCAGAAATGAATTTTCAAACTTATGATCAAAATAATGCATAAAAAATGACTTAATTCAATGAAAAATTCTTAAAATGCATCAAGATCAAAAAAGAAATTTGGTTTGAAGGTTGGACAATGTTTCTAAATGTCTTAGAACATTTCATGAATTTTTTTGTAATTTTTAAATACCTAAAAGTATTTTTAATTAATTAATTCCCATTAATCAATTAAAAATAATCTTTTAAATATTTAAAAATACTTTTTAATGATAAAAAAATAAAATAAAAATATTTTTTGGGTCTTAAAAATTAATAAAACTTTAAAGAAAAAGTTTCATAATTTTTAAGTCATTTTTGCTATTTTAAAATAATTATGCAAAACAAATGAAAAAGAAATGAATTAAAATGAATTAAAATAAAAGTCAAACAAATGGAAGGATGAGATTGATCCTGGGTTTAAATGGATTGACCACGCGCCAGATCCAAGGGTCCACACAGCTTCTGACTTAATTAAATAAATTATGATTAATTAAACCTAACACGTGGATTAGGGCTAATTGGATTGATCTGGACCATTCAAAGCAGCGGGAAGTCAGCAGGTCAACGCTCATCAATGGCTCAAATTCAAACTAGAGTTAATGACGCCATTAGGGCATAATCACTCTCAGGTGGCCGGAGAAGACCTTCGGTCGTCTTCTCCGGCCAACACCTCACCTGAAAAATCTCCAAACCTCTCAAAACGTACCAAAAATGAAAACTAAGAACATGGAAATGATCCTCATCCTCTCACGAACCAAACCCCTCTCTCAAAACAAATTTATATTTCCTAAATCAACTGAATCGAAGAGAAAAAGTTCTAGGTCACGCAAGCTTCAGAAACAAATTAAATGCTCAAATCACAACCATTTTCAAAACCAATGGTACCAGAATGATCAGTGAAACAAATAGAACAAGTTTGTAACAAGAAAAATCATTTCTGGAAAAAATAAATTTCAGGCTACCTGAGATTTGAAGCTCTCCACTTGAGGACTTTCTGGCCTTTTCTTTAAGTGCAAACCACTCCTTAGGACCCCTTGATGATGTTTGAATGCCTTAGAACAATTTAAGTAGGCTGGTTGATGAGTTTCGAAAGCTCCTGCTTCAAGCTCAGTCAACAATGGCTATGGTGATTCTGGCTGATTCAGGCCATTGTGAATGATGGTTTATGGTCCAGATGATGTATGGAGAAGCTTTGCAAGGTTTGTTTGGCTGTTTGTGGCTTGTGGAAGGAGATTCGAATGAATCTGCAGAATGAGGGTGAAGAATGGCAGTGGGATGCTTTGGCTGTTTCAGGCTTATGCTTTGGGTGGTTTCTACTCAATGATACATGGTGAGTTGAATGGAGGAAAAGGTTTGAGTGTTTGCAAGCTGTGGAAGCAGATTCGAAGGAAGTTGCAACTTGGAGTGTTTTTGTGTAAGTGTTGGAATGTGATCTTTTAGCCTTGCTTAGGGTTATGGTTAGCTTGCAAATTGATAACATAAACAAATCTGATTGGCTTTGTGATGTGACATGGCCTGCTATGATAGGTAAGTTTGCTTTTGCATAAAGGTCAACTTTTGTGTAAGTGAGGCATGGCTCAAAGTCTAGGCAAGTACAAGGCATGGGCTGGCGCAGCAAGGGTGAGGGAGAGGTCTAGCAAAGCTCAGCAGCCAATGCATCAAGTTGGTGAAGTGATCATGATGGTTTTTGCAAGTTGGCTAGCTTTTGGTTCACATGTGAAAAAGTCTTGTTACACAAACCAAACCATGGGCAAACTTGATCCAATTCTGATTTTTAGGGCTTAGAGAAAGTTTGTGTAATGGTTTGTAGTGAATTAGAGGTTGCAATTTGACTTGGTACAAGACTTTGCAAAATTTCCATTTGAAGCATGCCTTGAAAAACAATGATTTTTGCCAACTTTGCATTGCCATAACTTTTGATCCAAGAAGAGTTTGATCATGTTCTTGTACTTTTTGAAAAGGGAAAGATGAGATCTACAACTTTCATGACCAAAGTTTTTCCATTTGAAGCCTTTTTGGATCAAGAATCAAAGCTTGAAAAGTGACCTAAAATGATGCATTCTTGAAAAGTCAACTATGCCCAAAAAGTCAACATTTGCAAAAAACCCTAAATTCTTGATTTCTATGAACTCCAACCTTCTTTCATGATCAAATAAAGATCATATACACTCAAAATGATGAAGATCACCCATTGGTTGGGTCATTGGGGGCCTCAGATGCCCTGATTTTACACTGACTTGTCTGAAAAGTCAACTCTTGATCAGATGACTTCCCCATGGAATTTCTTCATGAAAATTGATATGCATACTCCCTATACCATATAGAGATCAATGGAAACAAGAATGACCAAAAAATTTGGAGTTATGGCCTCTGAAACCAAAACCCTAATTTTCAGTCAACTGTGCAGTTCATCCTGGCTCTGCATCCACTTAAACCCTAGTTCTTGTGATTCCTCTGCAATTTTGACTTTGAGAGGATGGAAGATGACATAAGGACACACATGGACCCCTTTGAGTTGATTGGTAGCCTTTGGAATGGCTCAAGAAGCTTTTGGCTTGCTCAAGTCACAAACCCTAGGTGCAGATGCCTTAGAAACTATGCAGTGAATCAAAAGTAAGATATGAGATGATATGTTTGTGTTTATGCATATGAGGATGATCACAAGCCATGGTGAATGGGTGAGGGCAAATTTGGGGTGTTTACACCTAGAAGTAAGAGTTTCTTTCAGATATTTCAAAACCCTTACGCTTAACCTGGGGCAGGGTAGTGTTCAGTTAATCTGGTTACACATTCAAATTACAAGGTGAAACATTCCATCAAGGAATCCACTAAAATTAATGACTTGACAGTCATAACTTTCAGCCTTCCAATGATTTAAAAAAAAAAAGAGAAAATAAAATCCCGCTAAGTCAAGCACCCAAAAGGAGACTTAGGCAAAAATTAGGGACCAAAGAGAAATTTGAGTTAGAAGAGGCCTTTAAATCCTCAACCTAAAGCTTACGATTTAGTGACCACCATACCAAAGTCAAAGGGGTCATTGATATCCATAGAGGACAAATAAGATGATTGTCATTTCAAGTACACCTTGGATCTTCATCTTCACTACAAAACCATCAAAGACGAATGTATATGTCAATTTAGTTGGACCTAGGATTGGAGAACATCACGGAGTGTGGGTGGGAACCAAATAAACTTTGAGCCTTTATCCTTTGTTTCTAAAACCGTGAACCAAACCACATTACAACCCTTAAAAGTCCTAATTGAAGTAGGGTTTATTTCGAAAGCACACTCGATGAGAAAGTGTTTCCCGACTCCCATGAGCTTTGCTCAAAAATTTTTGTTGGCTTTATAAAAAAAATGAATATCACATCCTAGCTAGTGATTCGGTCACAGGCTATTGTGAAAATCTTTCAAAATAAAAAAAAAACAAAAAGCTTTGAGACAAACATGTGTGTTGCATTAGCGGTCTCAACATTAACATTTTTTACTCGTTAGCACTTGCTTGATATCATAGAAGCCTATGTATGAGTACCAGTGATGAGCTTAATATCTTGAGAATTGAAACTCTGATGAGTGGTCCTGATGAGAAGGTTTCTGGTGGCAATGGCACTGGTCAACTTATTGTGCTTATCCTGGTCTTTTGATCTCTTTAACCCCGCCCGGAGTTTCAACTCAGAGATCTCCTTCTGTGCTGCTAACAAATCTACCTGATTCTTCTCTCACTAGCCTCCAGCTGCTCTATCCTAGCTTGGGTTCTCTGATCTTCCTGTGCACGGGCCTCAGTGATCCTGATCCACCTAGCCTGACTCTCCTCTAGATAATGCTCAACTCTAGCCTTCTGAGTCTTAGCTTCCTTGCAAGCATTCTTCAGCACTAACTCCCCTGCTCTAGCCTTCCTGATGTAGTCATCCGTCTTCTCAATCTTGGTCAAGTGCTCAATCAGGAGCTTTTCCAACCTCTCATTATCTAGACGGTTGTCATTCCTCTCCCAGAGGGTCTTCTTCAAGGCTTCAGAGAGCTGAGTATTCCTTTCCTTCAGTTTCTCAAACTCCTCTAAGCTGACAGTAGCTACAGGCTGCACTGTTGATGGTTCAGGTACATCTTCTAAGGTGAATGGCATACGGGTGATTTGTCCCCTGGTACGAGACCAATCAAGATACTGAGCTGAGGCTATATTGTTGCACTTGCCAAGGATAGCTGTCCCCTTAGTCTGAATGTTGTCCCAGGCCCAGGCTGCCTGTCTGACAATAGTAAGGTTGTGCTGGATGTCACAATAGAGGGTCTCTGTCAAATCTTTTCCTCTTGGGGGATGTACCAAAGTATACCCTAATTGCCTCTTGAAAAGCAAAGGGTTGTAGTTGATGCAACCTTTTACTCCAATCAAGGGTACATTGGTATACTGCCCACAGCTAGTAATGATATCTTTGCCCTTGGTGCTCTGAGTGCACCATCTGATGTCTTCTGATGTAAGGGAAATCATTCTCTTAGCCCAGTTCCTTGGCTGATGAGGATTAAGGAAAGTGTCTGACTTCGGCAAGTGTCTTAACAACCAACAGTAGAAGATGGGTGCACAGCATCTGACAAATCCCCCCCTTTGCTTTTCATTCCTTTGATGCACTGAGTAGTAGAAGTCTCCAAGCAAAGTAGGGACTGGATTCCTCAGTAAGAACAGGTGAATAGCATTCTGGCTTACAAACTTTGGCTCGTCTGCAAACAAGATAACTCCATATATGCTGAGGGCTAGAAGTGCACAAACAGCATCCCACTTCCCTGCTGCAGCATGCAGGGTGGCCTGGTGTAAACACCCCAAATTTTCCCTCACTAAGTTCACACCATGGCTTTTGATCTTTCATATTTGATGAAGAAATTCATTGTGGAAGTCATATGTTCATTGGGTAACTTCTTGAGCAAGTCAGAGCAAAATCAGGGCATCTGAGGCCCCCAACAATGGAACCAAAGTGGATTTTTCATTAAATTGAAGTTATATGATCTTTATTTGATCATTGAAGTGCTTGGAAGTTCACAAAATTGAAGAAAAGTGAGCTAAACCAAAAGTTGCCAAAAATGGAAATGACTTGTAATGTAAACTTTCCATTTGGGGAAAGTATTTCAACCTCCTCTTTCTCAACCAAAAATGCTTCAAATGAAATCTTTTGGGTCTTGAAAGTTGTAGATTGGATCATTCCCTTTTCAAAAAGTACAAGAATAAGTTTTAATTCATTATGGAACTCAAGTTATGGCTTGTCAAAGTTGGCAAAAATCACATAATTTTCAAGAATGCACCAAAGAGGGGTTTTTTCAAAACCACTTGCCAAGCTATTTTGTGACTTCAAATACACTTCTAAGCATCATACCATCATAGCACATTGCCTAAAACTCAGAATTGGCCCAAGGATCTCAAGTTTCCATGCCTTGCACATGAAGAAATTCAAAAGGGGCCAAAACTTCATAAAATTGCAAAATGATACATAACTTTGTTCCCACTTGCTGAATTACCCCAAAACCAATTCTATGGACCTCCTTGATCTCAGCTGCACCAAGACAAGCCAAAAAGCCAGCTGCAAGAATGCCCATACCTCAAGTACACAAGTTGGTGACTTTTTGCAACTTGCCCCATACCAATCAGCTGCAACCACTACCCACTCTCTGGCCTGTCGCTCCCGAGGATTTCCATCCTGGTACAAACGCGAAAGTGGCGCGGAAGAAGAATAGAGTCGCCAGCCAGGCATTTTTATCCCGAAGAAACGGGAATGGTAATGCTGCACAAACCAGAAGAAAGAAAAGGAAGGACACGGGTCCTGCGAACCAAAGAGACTGAGCTCGGGAGTCGGTTATGACCTGGGAAGGTATTAGCACCCCAGATCATCCGCCGTACCCGACGGGATCCACGCTTGCGAAAATAACTGTTTCAAAGGGTGAGGGTATAAAAAATGCAGCAAAGAAATGAAAATGAAAAGAAACTGGAACTGGAAAAGAACCGAATAAGAAAACAAAAGGAAGAATGTAGGGAAAATAAAGATTGTGCTCGAACGGGCCCTACCCCGCTGCCTACGTACCTCATCGGGATAATGAGGATCAGAGACGCCGTAGTTCCCCTAACTAGGGGTACTAAAAGGAAATTGTTTGTGAATTAAGGCTTGAACTGCCTATGCCATTGCTCAGGTGTTGCAGACTCGGACGACGAGTGCGTAACCGTCTTGCAAAATGACAAGTAGGAGCAAGTTCGCGTACAGAGCGAAGGAGATGAGAAAAGAATTCCCGAAGGAAAGACGCTTATTGTTTGTTTTGTGTTTTTTAGAAGCTTTTATGAGTGTGTCACAAGGAAGTGAACTCAAACTCTCACCAATGGAATGTGCACTTGTCACTACATTCCAAGATGGAATAATAGGACAAGCACACTCAAGTAAGGAGAAGATCCCCAAAACTTGAACCCAAAGATTAGGGCTTAGGCTCACTAACTTGCTTAATTATTAAGTGTTTTTGGTTATTTACATGAAGAAGTGTTTTTTAGGCTTTTCTTTTATGAAGAAGATACCTTGATCAAACTTGTGCATCACAAGGCAAACTTGTACTATCCCAAGATGGGAAGACTACAAGCATACCTCATGGAATAAGGCTATGGATCAATGCATCGCTTCACATTTATTAAAGGTGTTTTTTAGAGTTATGAGATGAGAAGAGAAAAGAACCAAAAGGATCATAAAGGTAAAATGCTAAAGGGGGACTAAAATAATCCTAAGTGTTAACATGCATGGATGATCCTAAGTTTGTGAGGTTTCTATCCTAATGAAGAAGAGAAGAAGAAGATAGAAGAAGGGATGAGAAAGGCCTAAGCCCAACAACAAAGGGTTAGTTCAAATAACAAAAGAGGAAAGATGAAAAAAAAGTTGAAATGTGGATAAACATCCACACTTCTCTTACCATGAGCCCCTGAAAAGTTAGCAAAATCCAGCAAATCAATCAAGAAACAATCATGGGATCAATCATGCTCAAAGGTACTTGAAAACAAAAGTCAAACAACATGCCAAACATTGCGAATGCACGACTTACGCGTCGAAAACATGAGAGCATACATCAAACAGCACGCAAATCACCCTAAACATCATGATTAATGATCATACAATGAGTCATGGCAATTAGCACAAACAAAGGGATCAAACAAACTCAAAACAGCCCTGAAAAACCATTCTGCATCAGTGTTAACCGGTTAACCATATGCGTTAACCGGTTAACCAGTCAAAACCTGCACAAAACACACAGAAAAACAGGGCGTTAACCGGTTAACCATATGCGTTAACCGGTTAACACTGTAAAAACAGCAGCAAAAACCTGCAGAAACAGCATCTCAAAAACAGCTTATTCAAATAAGCTGCACCAGACCAGCACTCAATTACACATGGAAAAGAATAGATCAATGCACATCAATCCATAACATTATGCTCACGAACAATAACAATCGGATCCGGATACCAATCAACCAATCAATTCATGCAACACAATCAATTACACAAACACATGGTGGATCTAAAGCACAAGCAATGCAAATAAGCTAAAAACAGAGTTGGATCTGAAATTAAACCAACCTACAAAGCGGAGGTATGCTTTGGTAATTGTTGATTAGGCTGAAAATGATAGATCTCGCGCAAAACCTTGAAGATCCGATGCTAATCTCCACCCTCCATGCAAAATAAATGCAAGATCAAGCTCTTGATGCAGAATTTTGGATCCAAAAGCACTTCTAGATCTCAAACCAGATCTGAATCTCCAATAAAACCAGCAAAGGAGTGCAAAGAAGCTATGAATGGAGGTTTAGTTCCAAGATCTACACACCTCAAGGCAAGGTTGTGTGATCTTCAAAGAGGAACTTTGAGTGATTTGGAAAATTGGGAGAGAAAAGTGAGAGAATTGTGAGTGAGAGGAATGAAAATTCAGAAATGAGAGTGAAAAAAAATGAGGGAGATCTTGGTTTGGAGAGAAATGGAATATATATGGTTTAGGGTTGGGGCCCAAAATCTTGGTTTGGGATCCAAAAAATATGGCTTGGTAATGTGATTAGGTTTTAGGGTTGGAAAGAGGTTTGGATACATGCTCTAGATCCTTCTCAAATTCAATTTTAATTCAAATGAATAAAAATCAGAAAATTGGAAAATGGGGCCAAAACACACATGCTGAAAATGCTGCTGGAAATTCAAATTTCGCAGCTGTTAACCGGTTAACCATATGCGTTAACCGGTTAACGCATGCAAAATTTGAATTTCCCCCCTTTTGGTGGGAAACTTCAAAAATGATGCCGGCGCCCGCCGTTTCAAGCTGATTTTGATCCTTTCATTCTTTTTAAGCTTCGAACATGGTACTTGAGCTTGTGCAGAGTGATCCTGTGAAATTTTTGCCTGGTCACCATGCTCTCGATTTTTATCTGTGGTGCTCCGAACTTTCCAGATGGTTGGTCATATGCCTTATGCTAGAACACGTGAGTGTTATGCCTCATTTTTCTATGCAAAAATGCTAAGAATATGGTATGCTCATGATGATTATGATATGATATGATGCTTAAAATGAAGAGGGCAAATTTGGGGTGTTACAGCTGCCCCTATTCAATCAACTGTTAATCTGAAAAGGACGATGGTACGGACTATCGACCGTTCAAGATAAACTGTGATTGAATACCAAGAAGACCAGAAATTTGCACTCTGACGAAGAATGCAACCCCGGGAAATAAACCCAACCAGATGACGCTCTGGGGACTGCAGGGGAGAAAGAAGCGGACGAGCCTCTTCCAAGCTAAGGTTGATAGCTGAAATAAAGACATGTTGACAGACGAGTCTTCAAACAATCCTGTGCCGCCAGGAGCTGGACAGACGAGTCCTTCAACACTTCAAGACAATAATCTGAGACAGACGAGTCTTCGAATGACCTGTGACGCCAGGTGCAGAGAGCGGACGAGCCCTTAAAGAACTTCAAAGTATCCTGAGATAGACGAATCTCCTTCACTAATCCTTACGCAGATAAGTGGAATAAGACGGACGGGTCTTCTTCGGATAACCCTTACGCAGGCTCCGGAAATGCATATAAGTCTGTGGGATAGACATGCAACCAAGGTAGACGAACCTTCTTCATATATTATCCGCGGATATATGGTACAAGACAGACGAGTCTTCTGAGCAAACCTGTTACGCCAGGTGCAGCTACCATAATTGGTGCTTGAGACAGACGAGCCTCCTTCGGATTTACCTGTTACGCCAGGACCGGTAATCATTTCGACATTTAATTCCCACTGTCAGGATTTTAAACCTCTTCAATACAGACGAGTATTGGATGATCATCAAGAGAACACAGACGAGTGCCGATAGTCAATGATACAGACGAGTATCAGACGATGATCTGCGAAACACAGACGAGTGTTTCAGGCGATGATACAGACGAGTATCAGCCACTGGTATAGACGAATACCAGAAATTCAAATACAGACGAGCATTTGAAGTAGTCACAGCATTATCAGGATAAATAGCAAATCTTCACATACAGATGCAAGCTAGCACAGACGAGTGCTGAGGATGATACAGACGAGTATCCAAGCAAAGCAGACGAGCTTCAGAACACAAACAACTTCCGGGGAATAAAAGCAGACGAGCTTCAAACAAGCACAGACGAGTGCCGGGTCGTTGCAGACGAGCAGTAGCGGAGAATACATATCAAGGCACAGACGAGTGCAGCGAAGGATCCCATACCGAACACAGACGAGTGCTGGGAGGTTGCAGACGAGCAACAACAAATATCATATCAGAACACAGACGAGTGTAAAGGGGTTGCGGACGATGCTGGGGACATCTCCAAGCACAGACGAGTGCTGGGATTTGCAGACGAGCAAACAACAACGGATACAATCAAACACAAACGAGTGTTGAGGAGTTGCGGACGAGCAACAGATGAGCAACAGGCACAGACGGGCGCCGAGCAACCTTCAAAGGAGTAACAAGCACATATGAGTGCTAAAAGATGCGGTCGAGCATCAAATAAAGATGCGAGCACGGACGAGCACTGGGCACTTCTTAGGGAATACGCCTCAAATAAAGAGGAACGACATGCACGGGCGAGTGCTGCAGGGATGCGGACGAGCACCAAAAGATACGCGCCCCAACGAGTACAGGCAACTTCGCTGGGAAGAGAAAACTTCAAAGACTAACAAGCACGGACGAGTGCCGAGAGCTGCGAATGGTCATCAAACAAAGATGCTAGCACAGAAGATTGCTGGAGAGTACCTCAAATAAAGAGGAAACTGCCGGGGAAAAGGCACGGACGACTGCCGGGGAATACCTCAAATACAGAGGAATCTGCTGAGGAAAGGGCACGGACGAGTGCTGAAAGAGGATGGGCATCAAATAAAGATGCGAGCACAGACGAGTGCTAATAGATATAGACTCTATTGGGGAAAGCAAACGAGCAATACCACCGAGCTAACACATACGAGTGTTGAGAGATGCAAACGAGCAGCAATAAAACATGATACATTATTGCTGGGGATAACTCCGCTTAGAGATAACACAGACGAGTGTCGAAGATTGCAGACGAGCAACAAACGGATGCCTGATCGGCAATAAGAGATACGACTCTGCAGGGTAATCCAAGTCGAGAGGTCTGGATACACATTCTGACTGAGGTGATGAATACCTGGCTGCATCATCAAATACCCAAAGTACGGCAACTTTGCTGGGATTATATTTCACTGACGGAAGCGAAAATCAAATATGACCGCTGTGGGAACAGGAACATCCTCAGACTTGGCTGGAGAAGCTTCTTGGGCAAACACTCTGACTGGGGAGAGCATCTGATAACTCAAGACTCTGAGGGGATATCAGGCTTTCAGGTACCTGACAGGCATACTCTGATGGGGATAATGGACTACTAATTCCATCTCTGATGATGTCAGGCTTTCGGGCACCTGCTGGGTATACTCCGCTGGGGAAGAATGAAATGCTACTTCACTGGGGAAGAAAAGCTTGCTTGGGCGGCTGTCAAGGCTTACTTGGAGGAAAACCTCTGCTGGAGATTCCAGGCTTCAGATACCTGTGGGGAAAAGAAATCTCTGCTTGGGGAGATACTCTACTGGGGAAGTACTCGGCTGGGGAAGTACTCTGCCGGGGAGTATTAAATCGCTTGAGAGAATGCGACGCCAACCTGCAACCTGCAACAACAGAAAACACACGCATGTCCCGGGGATTTGCATGGAATGATCGGTTCATCCATCGTCGCCCGACGCTCAAAGAGGGTTACAGTTTCCCTGCATGTCAGTTTTCTTTTCAAAATTATCACCATGTTTAGATGCAATACTATTTTTGCCAAAAATTCAGGACATTTTGTAAACAAAAATAAACACACACAGCTTTTTGACTGAATATTAATTTTATTGAATGGCCTCTGAATAGGCAAAGATTTACATCAGGAAGCAACCACCTGGAAAGAGGTAGCCACTATAAAAATCGAGAAAAGAAACTATCCTAATGGCAATGTATACGGCATTCCAAGGAGTTCCATTTCTGCTATGACTTGCATGTCTTCAAGACTCTCCATTCTGCTTTGGCTTTCTGAGAAGACAAGGGGACTGCTTCCTATCCTTCCGGTATTGTCAAACTGTACAAAACGATGACGTGGTTCAGATAACTCGGATCACAGTTGTTCGCTTATTCCCCTATTTTGCGTGGATCGCCCTTTCGGGTTTTCAATCCACCGGGATACCCTTTTTTGCCTGAGCTGTCCAATGTGGCTTTTCAACTCAGCGGGTGTACACATTTTTTTTTTGTTTATTTTCCCTAATTTTTGCCCGAGCTTTTTATTCTGTTTTTAGCTCGCCGGGATGCCCTTTTCTTGCCTGGACTTACATTCTGTTTTTTGTGTCCAGCGGGTCTCTTTATGCGAAGTATTTTTTAACTGCGTCCGAGTTAACAGGGGATGGGAAGTCTTCTCCATCCATAGTGGTGAGCATCAGCGCTCCTCCTGAGAATACTTTCTTCACTATGAATGGTCCTTCGTAGTTCGGGGTCCACTTGCCCCTGTTATCTGAACCTGGAGGAACGATCCTCTTCAATACAAGCTCTCCCACTTGATACTCTCGAGTACGTACTCGTTGATCGAATGCCCGCTTCATTCTCCTCTGATAAAGCTGACCATGACAGATAGCCGCTAATCTCTTTTCCTCAATTAGACATAGCTGATTGTAACGAGCACGCACCCATTCAGCCTCATCCAGTTTGACATCCATCATCACGCGCAGTGAGGGAATCTCTACTTCAACAGGCAGGACTGCTTCCATGCCGTACACTAGAGAGAAGGGAGTTGCCCCTGTTGATGTCCTGACCGACGTTCGGTACCCATGCAAAGCAAACGGTAACATCTCATGCCAATCCTTGTAGGTGACAACCATTTTCTGCACAATCTTCTTGATATTCTTGTTAGCTGCCTCTACCGCACCATTCATCTTTGGTCGGTAAGGAGAAGAATTGTGATGCTGTATTTTGAAGTCCCGACATAAGTCTGCCATCATCTTGTTGTTGAGATTAGAACCATTATCAGTAATGATCCTCTCGGGCACTCCATATCTGCATATGATATCTCTTTTCAGAAATCTTGCCACCACTTGACGAGTGACATTGGCATAAGACGCTGCTTCTACCCACTTGGTAAAGTAATCAATCGCGACCAGGATGAAGCGATGACCGTTCGAAGCAGTTGGCTCGATCTTCCCGATCATGTCAATGCCCCACATAGAGAAAGGCCAAGGAGATGACATGACGTTGAGCGGGTTAGGAGGAACATGCACTTTATCTGCATATATTTGGCACTTGTGGCATTTACGAGCGAATGAACAACAGTCTGCATCCATTGTCATCCAGTAATACCCTGATCTCAGCAGTTTCTTTGCCATGGCATGCCCTCCTGCATGGGTACCAAAAGATCCCTCGTGGACTTCCTGCATCAACAGGCTTGCTTCGTGTCTATCCACGCATCTGAGCAAGACCATGTCGAAGTTCCTCTTGTACAAAACCCCGTCTGTGTTCAAGAAGAAGCTAGCAGCAAGTCGTCTCAAGGTCTTTTTGTCTTTGGAAGATGCCCCTGTTGGGTATTCTTGCTTCTCCAGGAATAACTTGATATCGAAATACCAAGGTTTCTCGTCAGACACGGCGTCTACAGAGAAAGCATAAGCGGGAGAGTCAAGCCTGGAGATGTCAATTCTGGGCACAAAGTTCCAACACATGACTTTAATCGACGAAGAGAGAGTAGCCAAAGCATCGGCAAATTGATTTTCGTCGCGTGGTATGTATTTGAGCTCAACTGTCGTGAAGAATGTCAACAGTTTTCTAGCATAATCCCTGTACGGAATCAGATGCTCTTGATGTGTATACCACTTGCCGGTAATTTGGTTAACGACGAGGGCTGAATCTCCGAATATATCGAGGTTCTTAATCCGAAGATCAATTGCCTCCTCTATTCCCATTATACACGCCTCGTATTCCGCTTCGTTGTTGGTGCAGCCAAAAGTAATTTTGGCAGCGAAGGGTAAATGGACTCCTTCAGGAGTAATAAGTACGGCACCAACTCCACGACCATTGATATTGACGGCCCCATCAAACATCAACTTCCATTTGGATTCAGGATCAGGTCCCTCCTCCGGAAGTGGTTCCTCATAATCGTTTGTTTTGAGGTACATGATGTCCTCATCAGGGAAATCAAATCTCATCGGCTGATAGTCATCCTCAAGAGGTTGCTGAGCAAGGTAATCCGACAATACGCTTCCTTTGATGGCTTTCTGAGAAGTGTACTGGATGTCGTATTCAGTTAAAATCATCTGCCACCTAGCAACCCTTCCGGTCAATGCTGGTTTCTCAAAGATATACTTGACAGGGTCCATCTTGGAAATGAGAAGTGTGGTATGGGTCAACATATACTGCCTCAGTCGGCGAGCAGCCCATACCAAAGCGCAGCAAGTTTTCTCGAGCAGTGAGTATCGGGATTCACAGTCGGTAAACTTTTTGCTAAGGTAATAAATGGCGTACTCTTTTCGACCAGACTCGTCATGTTGGCCGAGCACACACCCCATCGACCCTTCTAGCACGGTCAAGTACATGATTAACGGTCTCCCCTCCACTGGAGGCATCAGAATTGGAGGTTCCTGCAAATATTCCTTTATTTTATCGAAAGCTCTTTGGCAATCATCATTCCACCTGACCGTCTGCTCTTTTCTTAGCAGTTTGAATATCGGTTCGCACGTGGTAGTTAGGTGAGATATGAACCGAGAAATGTAGTTCAATCTACCTAAGAACCCGCGCACTTCTTTTTCTGTCTTTGGTGCAGGCATATCTTGAATAGCTTTCACTTTAGCAGGATCTACCTCAATTCCCCTTTGACTTACAATGAAACCCAGCAATTTTCCGGATCGCACCCCGAAGGTGCACTTGTTCGGATTCAACCTCAATTTGTACTTGATCAATCTGTCAAACAACTTCTTTAGGTTAACCAAATGCTCCTCTTCGTCTTTGGACTTTGCAATCATATCATCCACATAACATTCGATCTCCTTGTGGATCATGTCATGGAACAACGTGACCATTGCCCGCTGATAAGTTGCCCCGGCATTCTTCAGACCAAAGGGCATGACCTTATAGCAGAACGTTCCCCACGGGGTAATGAACGTTGTCTTCTCCATGTCTTCCGGCGCCATTTTTATCTGATTATAACCGGAGAAACCATCCATGAAGGAGAACACTGAGAATTGAGCAGTACTGTCGACCAACACGTCAATGTGTGGCAACGGAAAATCATCCTTCGGGCTTGCTCTGTTCAAATCTCTATAGTCAACGCACATTCGGACCTTGCCGTCCTTCTTAGGTACTGGTACGATATTAGCTACCCAAGGCGGGTAACTAGACACGGCAAGGAATCCGGCATCCCACTGCTTTTGCACCTCCTCTTTGATCTTCATCGCCATATCCGGGCGAGTTCTTCTCAACTTTTGCTTTACAGGAGGACAGTCTTCTCTCAAGGGTAGCTTATGCATCACGATGTCGGTATCCAACCCTGGCATATCCTGATATGACCAAGCAAAGATATCCACATACTCTCTCAGCATACTGATCAGCTCTTGTTTGACATCGGCCTGCAGATTGGCTCCTATCTTGATCTCTTTCTTTGCATCTTCACTGCCAATGTTGATGGTCTCAATCTCTTCTTGATGAGGCTGAATAACTCGTTCCTCTTGTTTCAACAATCTGACCAACTCTTCAGGGAGGTCACAGTCTTCCTCAACCCCTTCATCAGCTTGGTAGACTGGATTATCAAAGTCATGCATAGTCATAGCAGGAACGTTATCCGTGGAATCCGGATGATCAATACTGCACAAATGATGTGCTTATTCAGAATCTGCTTATTTTGAAAAGAGACGCTAACACAAAGCAAAAATGAAAACACATTGCCATTTTTATATTGTTTTTTGTGAAAAAGTTTAAAAACAAAGAAAGGGAACACAGTTTGTCTGAAAATGTCCTTTTATTTCATGGCAAAAATAACGATGCAATACAAAACATGGTGGCCCAATACAATGGATCCAAACATCTTGGGCAGAATGCTGGATTTGACAATGCAGTATGCTAATAAAAGGAAACAAACAATTACTTTGAGAGCCAGGTGACTTGAACGATGTCCTCAGCAGACCAATTTCCTAGCTCCTCGCCGGGTGCACACGGGCGGATCCAATTGTTGTCCCAGTCTCTGCCACCATCTCCGTCTTGACTTGCCATACAGATTTGATCACGGTCAAGCAACCCAGCACTTGTGAATGAGATAGCTTTACCACTCTGAATAGACCCCCCAGGTTGATACCCTAAGCCGAATTTATCATCCTTCTTTTCCATCTCCAACAACTTGCCCCAGCCCTGGGCATTGCCTGATTGGACGGCCTCTTTTGCTTCCCGGTAAGAATGAATTGACGTGCCTTCATTGTTTTTCTTCACCGGAGTCAAGATACTGACATCTGCCTCAAAAGCTTGGCACAAAGTCTCGTGAATTTCTCCGTCCATCTCTACATATTTAAATGTCGACAGGTGGCTGACGAAAATATCTTCTTCCCCGCAAACTGTGATGACCTGGCCGTCCACCACATACTTAAGCTTCTGGTGTAAAGTTGAGGTGACAGCTCCAGCTGCGTGTATCCACGGTCTGCCCAACAAGCAGCTATACGCAGGCTGGATATCCATGACATAGAAGACACTCTTGAAGACTTGAGAGCCTATCTTAACAGGCAACTCAACCTCTCCGAAAACTGATCTTCTTGAACCATCGAAAGCTTTAACCACTAAATCGCTCGGCGTCAGGATAACCCCATCAATGTCAAGCTTCATCAACGCCTTTTTCGGGAGCACGTTCAAGGAAGAGCCTGTGTCTACAAGAACATGAGACAACACAGCGCCCCTGCATTCCATCGTGATATGCAGTGCTTTATTGTGATTTCTTCCTTCCAAAGTAAGATCTCTGTCAGTGAAGCCCAAGCCATGGCTAGCATTGACACTTCCGACAACAGCTTCAAGTTGATTGACCGTAATCTCTTGAGGAACGTAGGCCATTTGAAGTACTTTCAGCAAGGCTTCTCGGTGTGCAGGTGAGCACATCAACAGCGACAAAATAGAAATCTTTGAAGGCGTTTGATTCAGTTGGTCAACCACCTTGTAGTCACTCCTTTTGATGATCTTCATGAACTCCTCTACCTCCTTTTCAAATGTCCCCTGCCCAGCCACAGGAGTATCTAACCCATCATTCGCAGTCTGCTTTCCTTTGTCTTTGGACGAAGCTTCGGCCTCAAGATCCCTTCTCAGTGCAGGGGGAGCAAACAAACGACCACTTCGAGTAAAACCTCCAACACCTCCTACATTCTCAATGGTCAAATCAGCAACAGGTCTACTTTCCATCTTCTGTCCCGCCACATAGACATCGGAACCATAATGCCACGGAATGGCTCTATCATCATTATACGGCATTGGCCCAGGTACAGTTATAGTCACAGGACTAATCTGAGGAGCGTAAACGGTAACAGGCTCTTGTCGAACGGGCATGTCAGTCTCATTGTAGAAGATAGTAATGGTTGACACATCATCAGCCTTTTCATTACTAATCTTGCTAAATTGCAGAGACCCATCATCAATCAACTCTTGCAAACCCATCTTCAATTTCTCGCAGCCATTCGCAACACTTATACAGTCTTCACAATCGAGAGAACAACCAGGAAACACTTGACCTTTCAACAGTCTCTCTTTCACCACCTTCAACGGCGTCTTGACTTCATCAATTCTCAGCACCAAACTCAACTTATCATCACTCTCAATAGCATTGACTCTTGCCCCGCCATGGTGAGGTATAGGGTTCGAGTTGATATTCGGTGGTGGCGCAAAGTTGATTGCCTTTGAATCCACGAGATCTTGAACTTTGTGATGCAGCGCCCTGCACTTCTCGGTTGAGTGCCCGGGTGCCCCTGAATGAAAAGCGCATCGCGCGTTGACGTCGTAACCAGCTGGAAGCTCTCCCGGAGGTGGTGGTGCCAAAGTCCTCAATTGAATAAGGTTCAAGTCTAGTAGTCTCGGCAACAAGGCAGCATATGTCATGGGAATAGCTTCTATCACTCTGCTAGCAGGACGAGTCGGCCTCGGCTGATAAGGTCTTTGCTGGTAGTTGGCTCTAGGTTGTTGCTGTTGTTGCTGTTGTTGTGGTGGAGGTAACATTTGTTGTACGGGAGCTGCGGGAATGGTAACAGCAGCCACATGCCCATAAGGTCTTCTGTAACCACGGCCCCGGCTTCGGCCAGATACAGCATTGGTCTCACCTTCTCGCCTTCTCGGAGGTCCGCTAAAAGCTTTCCTCGCTCCACTTGAACTACTAGCACCTGGGTCTTGTATCTTCCCCATTTTCAACAGCGTTTCGACCCTTTCTCCCGCAATGACAATATCGTTGAACTTTGTAGCAGAACTTGACGCCAATCTTTCAAGAAATACCCCCTGGAGGGTACCCATAAACATATCGGCCATCTCATTCTCTAACAGAGGTGGTTGCACCCTAGCAGCTAACTGACGCCACCTCTGGGCATATTCTTTAAAGCCTTCTTTTGCTGTCTGAGCCATATGTTGCAACTGGGTGCGATTCGGAGCCATATCCATGTTATATTGGTACTGCCTTACAAAGGCCTCAGCGAGATCCTTCCAGCTCTTGACATTGACCCTGCTGAGCTTCATGTACCACTCTAGGGAAGCTCCCACTAAGCTGTCCTGAAAGTAATACATCCATAGTTTTTCATCGTCCGTATGCGCAGCAATTCTCCCAACATATGATTGCAGATGAGTCTTTGGGCAAGCAGTGCCGTTGTACTTCTCGAAAGTAGGAACTTTGAATTTGTACGGGATTCTGACTCCCGGAACCAAACCCAAGTCTGTTATATCGAATCCCAAAGAACTCTGGGACTGAATAGCCTTGATCTGCTCGGCCATCTCTTCAAACCTCTTGTTCATTTCGACCCCTTGACCTTCGGTCTCATCAAGCAAAGTGAACTGGTCCTCCTGGTGATCCACATGAATGTTATGCATCCCGTCATTGACTACAGTCGCCCCTGGTTGTATAACCTGAGGTCCAGCCTGTCGTGCACCCGCACCGGTATGATTATCAGCATTAGCAGCAGCAGCAGCGTTTCTGTTCTGATTCTCAACCAACTCTCGCAGCCGTTCTTGATTCTGCCCCATGCCGGTCATTAACGTCATGAAGTTATCCATTCTCTGCCTTAAGTCTGCCAAATCTGCCTGCATTTGATCCATGGCCCGCTCTCTGTTAATCTTGGTTGGGTATCTGTGCACTGCCGGTTGTTCTCGAACTTTTCGAGGAGCTATAGTGCCTGAAACACAAAATACGTTAGTAATTGATGCGACACCTGCAAAACAGACAAACAGGTTATATGCAATGCAATGCAACTGTTCATGTTCCCAACTTTAAACATTTGGCATGCCCCAGTTCTGGCATCTACCTCGGCAATCACTTTTTATCTTTCAAACTTTCTCTTTGATAAGTGTTCAGATATTAGCAGTATCTAAACGAGTCTTGCACATTCAAAACGATAACTTGCACATTAATACTGAGTAGGGACAAACCACTATAGGCTAAAAGTCAGAATACATCCCAGAATATTCCCCGAAGGATTACAAACCAGTACATAAAGATAAAAGAAATAAAAGCAAGACTCCTACAACAAGCCTGTAGGTAGTCTGAAAAATAAACTAAGCTAAGGACCCCGGCTCTGCCACCTCCGCCTTGCTTTTCTTGACACCTGCTCTCAGCTTGAGCTCTTCAATCTCTTTCCTGGCCTCCTCCAGAGCTAATTGACTTTGGGCCAACTGTTGGGTCTTCTCCCTGCGAATGGCATGGGCTTGTTCCACTTCCTCCTTCTTAAAAGCCATCTGAACTTCAAAGAACTCTTCCTTCTCTTTGAATTTCTCTTGCTCTTCCTCCCTTTGGCCTTTCAGCCAAACAATGGATTGTCGAGCACTCCTGAGAGTCTTTAAAGTCTCCTTGTGCTTGGCTTCTCTTTGCGCTTCCATCATACCCAATCGGTGGAAATGGGCTTCTCTTCCGGCAAAATCTTTCTCTTTGTTTTCCAAGGAAGCTTGGAGCTTCTGCAGCTTGTCTTCAGCTTCCTTCTTGGCTCCAATGGCCTGGTGGTATAAGCTTATCATCTCAACATTCTCTACTCTGACCGCATGCAACTGAGCTTCTAGCTTCTTGTACTCCTCCAAGGAAACCGTACTGCTCGGACCTGGTACCTCTCGAGGATAAAGTGGAGCTTCGACTGAAAAAGGCATGAGAACTGACTCGATATGCCTTTGCAACCATTCAACGTATGGTGGATATGCTCTGGGATCAACTCGGCCGAAGTCTTTCTTCCCTTTCCTTTTCCTGTGATCCCAGGATTGAACGGCTTGTTGGACTAGCTCTCCGTTTCCATCAACAGGAAAATACAAAGATTCAGCAAACATTTCCATCTGAGGGGGATCCTTCAAAGGGTAGCCAAACTGCCTTCTGGCTAATGTCGGGTAGTAACTGATGACACCTTTCCTTCCCAGCAAAGGTACTCCAGCAAACCTTCCGCAGCTAACCATCACCTCTTTTCCTAGCAAATCCCTGTCATAACCCCAAGCAATGTCTTCTTCAGTCAATCCCATCAGTCTTCTGGACCATCTCCATTCGTCTCGTATATCCTTGAAGGCACCTGATTTAGGCAACTGTCTAGCGAACCATTCGGCAAACAAAGGAGCACAGCAGACCACTGGACCACCTCTACCTTTCTCGTTTCTGTAATGGACACTAAAATAAAAGTCACCCAATAAAGCGGGCACCGGATTGCCTTTTGCGAAGATTGAGATCACTTCTAAGCTGACAAACTCTTTCTCTCCGGGAAACAAGCTAGACCCATATACCATCAATGCAAGCAAAGCTCCAAAGTCGTTCCACTTAGCTTCTGTAGCATACTTCTCAGCCTCTGGGATAAGCACACTCCATGGTAGACCTCTGCCTTTACTCTCTTGCAAAGCTTTTCTGACTGAAGCAACTGGCAACCTACAAACCTTGGCTATGTCTTCATCTTTGAGCACAACCTCTGACCCGTAGAACGGCAATGTCTCTCTGATCGGAATACTCAGCATGCTGGAGATCTCTTCCAATGTCGGAGCTAAGATGTAACCTGAAAGAACAAAGCAACGCAGCAAGGGATCATAAAATTGCAACAAGGTATGCAAGCTGTCCTTTTGGTCTGTAGTAGGCTTGTCCACAAACTTCAGTATCTGGCCATATCTTTTCTTGAAGTTTCCTAAGACTTGATTGTTCATCAAACCTGCTAACCCCTGAACACTTTTAACTTCCGGCTGAAGAAAGGTATAATGCACATTCTTTTTTCTTGGATCTCTTTTGATTTCTGCCATGGAGATAAGAATACCAGAACCGGGAACAGATGCGAGCAATGCCCTGAAAAATGGGAAACATAAACAGTTAATGCAAAGAATGATGCAAATGCAATGCAATGCAAACATATGACCAACGGGGACCATCTGAACTGGCACACTGACAAAGCCTTCTGAATAACTAGCAATCTCAACAGTTCACTGAGTCACACCCTCTGATAATCACAACCCTCTGATCAGAATCACAGTATCAAGAAATCCAGAATTCCAGGACCATAACTTCGGAACCACAAATCTTATTCACCGGACCAAAGATCGTAACTGAACAAATGAGTGTATGTTGAGGTCATGGGTTCCTGCACACCTGTAAACACCCCCCAATCTCACAGGTAAAAGGCTCCGGGTCAGACATCACGGACTCTCAAAGCCACATAGCAATAATACTGTCACCATCTCCGAGAAATGGCTCATGTCCAAATCAGGGAATCGGTTAGGCATTATGTACTATGCAGGGAGGCCTCAGCTGAGTCCGGGAAAAACAAGCATCCCTTATAAGTCCCCAGCTTCAAGTGCTGAAATCGAGAAACAATAGTACATTCAGCCCGTAGGATACAGTACTAATGTCATACGACCAGATGCTTTAACTGAGTTCTTATAAGAGAACCAGGCCATCCTATGCGAGTTCCCAGTGGACCCTCGGGTGCGAATGGGTTTGCCACAAAATGTGGTCTGCCACTGTCACCACTGGAGAGGGTTGTTTCCACAAAGGTTCTCAATGATCGGTCCCCAGCTGCACATAACTGTCAGGGTTATGTAATGAGAGAGGAAGATCCCCAAATCAAGACATTTCCAAGACAATCGCAACCTGGGTGTGGAACTCACTACTACCCCCATGACAAGATCTCATGAGGCCAAAGTGGAACCACTCTAAGTCCTATGGTGCACTCGAGCCGGGTACTTGGCTCATATCTCTCAAGAACCAGTAACTCCCATCCCACCAAAGAAAACCAGTCCAGACAGTCCAGTATGATATATGATGCGGAAAATAAATACTGAAAACTGTAAATAAAGCTGTAAATAAAGCTGTAAATAAACAACAAAAAAATACAACAAGCCACATCAAACAAACATCACCCAATGAAATAGAAACAAACAAGCGCTAGGATAGACTCACAGGGGAACCAGAGATTCTGGGTTCTCTCCCCAGCAGAGTCGCCAAGCTGTCGCTCCCGAGGATTTCCATCCTGGTACAAACGCGAAAGTGGCGCGGAAGAAGAATAGAGTCGCCAGCCAGGCATTTTTATCCCGAAGAAACGGGAATGGTAATGCTGCACAAACCAGAAGAAAGAAAAGGAAGGACACGGGTCCTGCGAACCAAAGAGACTGAGCTCGGGAGTCGGTTATGACCTGGGAAGGTATTAGCACCCCAGATCATCCGCCGTACCCGACGGGATCCACGCTTGCGAAAATAACTGTTTCAAAGGGTGAGGGTATAAAAAATGCAGCAAAGAAATGAAAATGAAAAGAAACTGGAACTGGAAAAGAACCGAATAAGAAAACAAAAGGAAGAATGTAGGGAAAATAAAGATTGTGCTCGAACGGGCCCTACCCCGCTGCCTACGTACCTCATCGGGATAATGAGGATCAGAGACGCCGTAGTTCCCCTAACTAGGGGTACTAAAAGGAAATTGTTTGTGAATTAAGGCTTGAACTGCCTATGCCATTGCTCAGGTGTTGCAGACTCGGACGACGAGTGCGTAACCGTCTTGCAAAATGACAAGTAGGAGCAAGTTCGCGTACAGAGCGAAGGAGATGAGAAAAGAATTCCCGAAGGAAAGACGCTTATTGTTTGTTTTGTGTTTTTTAGAAGCTTTTATGAGTGTGTCACAAGGAAGTGAACTCAAACTCTCACCAATGGAATGTGCACTTGTCACTACATTCCAAGATGGAATAATAGGACAAGCACACTCAAGTAAGGAGAAGATCCCCAAAACTTGAACCCAAAGATTAGGGCTTAGGCTCACTAACTTGCTTAATTATTAAGTGTTTTTGGTTATTTACATGAAGAAGTGTTTTTTAGGCTTTTCTTTTATGAAGAAGATACCTTGATCAAACTTGTGCATCACAAGGCAAACTTGTACTATCCCAAGATGGGAAGACTACAAGCATACCTCATGGAATAAGGCTATGGATCAATGCATCGCTTCACATTTATTAAAGGTGTTTTTTAGAGTTATGAGATGAGAAGAGAAAAGAACCAAAAGGATCATAAAGGTAAAATGCTAAAGGGGGACTAAAATAATCCTAAGTGTTAACATGCATGGATGATCCTAAGTTTGTGAGGTTTCTATCCTAATGAAGAAGAGAAGAAGAAGATAGAAGAAGGGATGAGAAAGGCCTAAGCCCAACAACAAAGGGTTAGTTCAAATAACAAAAGAGGAAAGATGAAAAAAAAGTTGAAATGTGGATAAACATCCACACTTCTCTTACCATGAGCCCCTGAAAAGTTAGCAAAATCCAGCAAATCAATCAAGAAACAATCATGGGATCAATCATGCTCAAAGGTACTTGAAAACAAAAGTCAAACAACATGCCAAACATTGCGAATGCACGACTTACGCGTCGAAAACATGAGAGCATACATCAAACAGCACGCAAATCACCCTAAACATCATGATTAATGATCATACAATGAGTCATGGCAATTAGCACAAACAAAGGGATCAAACAAACTCAAAACAGCCCTGAAAAACCATTCTGCATCAGTGTTAACCGGTTAACCATATGCGTTAACCGGTTAACCAGTCAAAACCTGCACAAAACACACAGAAAAACAGGGCGTTAACCGGTTAACCATATGCGTTAACCGGTTAACACTGTAAAAACAGCAGCAAAAACCTGCAGAAACAGCATCTCAAAAACAGCTTATTCAAATAAGCTGCACCAGACCAGCACTCAATTACACATGGAAAAGAATAGATCAATGCACATCAATCCATAACATTATGCTCACGAACAATAACAATCGGATCCGGATACCAATCAACCAATCAATTCATGCAACACAATCAATTACACAAACACATGGTGGATCTAAAGCACAAGCAATGCAAATAAGCTAAAAACAGAGTTGGATCTGAAATTAAACCAACCTACAAAGCGGAGGTATGCTTTGGTAATTGTTGATTAGGCTGAAAATGATAGATCTCGCGCAAAACCTTGAAGATCCGATGCTAATCTCCACCCTCCATGCAAAATAAATGCAAGATCAAGCTCTTGATGCAGAATTTTGGATCCAAAAGCACTTCTAGATCTCAAACCAGATCTGAATCTCCAATAAAACCAGCAAAGGAGTGCAAAGAAGCTATGAATGGAGGTTTAGTTCCAAGATCTACACACCTCAAGGCAAGGTTGTGTGATCTTCAAAGAGGAACTTTGAGTGATTTGGAAAATTGGGAGAGAAAAGTGAGAGAATTGTGAGTGAGAGGAATGAAAATTCAGAAATGAGAGTGAAAAAAAATGAGGGAGATCTTGGTTTGGAGAGAAATGGAATATATATGGTTTAGGGTTGGGGCCCAAAATCTTGGTTTGGGATCCAAAAAATATGGCTTGGTAATGTGATTAGGTTTTAGGGTTGGAAAGAGGTTTGGATACATGCTCTAGATCCTTCTCAAATTCAATTTTAATTCAAATGAATAAAAATCAGAAAATTGGAAAATGGGGCCAAAACACACATGCTGAAAATGCTGCTGGAAATTCAAATTTCGCAGCTGTTAACCGGTTAACCATATGCGTTAACCGGTTAACGCATGCAAAATTTGAATTTCCCCCCTTTTGGTGGGAAACTTCAAAAATGATGCCGGCGCCCGCCGTTTCAAGCTGATTTTGATCCTTTCATTCTTTTTAAGCTTCGAACATGGTACTTGAGCTTGTGCAGAGTGATCCTGTGAAATTTTTGCCTGGTCACCATGCTCTCGATTTTTATCTGTGGTGCTCCGAACTTTCCAGATGGTTGGTCATATGCCTTATGCTAGAACACGTGAGTGTTATGCCTCATTTTTCTATGCAAAAATGCTAAGAATATGGTATGCTCATGATGATTATGATATGATATGATGCTTAAAATGAAGAGGGCAAATTTGGGGTGTTACATGGCCTATCACTACTTGTTATGTGGATCACACACAAGCCATAACACACAACATTGCAGCCTAAAACCTCAGATTGCTCAGCATACACAAAATCACTCCAACTTGCAAAAGCTTTCGAATTTCATAACTCAGCCACTCAAACTCCAAACAAATTTCACCAATCAACTCAGCTTCACAAAAGGAACATTTCCCAACCATTAAAACAGCCAAAAACCTTCCACAATCAAAACACGATTACTGACCAGCAAGGCTTCATTCTCTCAAACCAGCTCATTTCAGTTTGTTCTAGGCATTGCAACATCACTAGGAGGATCATTGGAGACTTTTTGCATCAAAGAGGAGGCTTGAAAGCTCAGAACCAGGAAGCTTCACCGCAGGTAACATGATGAACTTTTTTTCCAGAACCTTGTTTTCTTGTTAAAATATTGTTCTGTATGTTGCCCTGGTCATGGGGATGTGTTTATTTTCGAAAATGATCAAGTATTGAGCATGTATTGAATCTCTGAAATTTCTGCATATTTTTCCGTTTGCTTTCGATTCTTGATTTTGAATGAAAATAAATGGATTTTGATGACTGAATCTTTTTTAGAGTTGTTAGAGGAATGTTTCTGGAGAATTTGGTGAGTTTTCTTTGCGTATTGAGAGAGATAGGGTGAGGAGCTGGCCGGAGAAGATGACCGGAGGTCTTCTCCGGCCACCTGAAAGTGATTAAGTGTTTAATTAGGGTTAGGGAAAAGTTTAAACGTGGGCCTTTGGATCTTTGATTCCCGCGTGTGATAGACGATCAGGATTAGTTCATTAATTTTAAATCTGGATTAATTATTTAATTAATTAGGATTAGCTGAGTTTGAATTTCATCCATTAGATTGCGCGCCAGGTCAAACCAAATTTCCCCAGGATCAATCTAAACCATCAGATTAGATTACTTCTCATTAATTCCATTTTTAATTCATTTTTTACCATTTGTTTTGCATATTTTATTAAAAATAGTTAGAAAATCCTAAAAATATTTTCCTTTTGCGTTTTCACTTCAAATATTTTTATCAACCAGAAAACATTTTTATTTTTATTTTTTGCATTAAAAAATCATTTTTAAAGTATTTAAATGTTTATTTTAATTAATTAATGGAAATTAATTAATTAAAATACCATTTAGGTTTCTAAAAATCCCAAAAAAATTCACATTGCATCTTAGGACATTTAGAAACATTGTCATGCCATTCATACAAATTTCTTTTTGGTTTTGAATCATCTTTGACATTTTTCTTGAATTTAGGGTTCATAAAAATCCTATTTTTGAACCCTAACTTCAAGAATTCTTTTCTGCCTAACCATGAATGGTATGACTTTGATTATTTTTGCATTGATCTTCATTTGACATGTAGTGTCTAGCATATTTTTGTCACAAATTTATCTTGCATTTTTTATTTGATTTGCATTTTTCCCCTTAAGGTACCTTGAAACCCTAGATAACTTAGAAAAACCACAACTTTCTTTAGGTTAAGAGTTAGAACTTCTCCTTTGGGGTGTGATATCATATGGGGTTAGGGTTCCTTTGAGTCCATTTTCAATTTTTTATCTTATGATTTTCTTCTGTTTTTGACTTTTGCATCTCATGTTGCATTAAAACCCTAATTTCTCATGTTCATTTGCATACATCTTGCATATGCATTCATTCAAGAACTTGCCATGACATTTCATGCATTCACATGACTTCTAAGACATCATAGGACACATTAGAACCATGCTTGATCATTTCTTCATCCATTTTCCATGTTATGCATTCATTACATTCCATGAACATTCATGTGCTTTCATGCTTCTTACCTGCTTCATTTGCATTCTCATCCCTTGTATGATCATCCATTGCACTTGAATTGTCTTTGCATCATCTCTTAGCATCATTTGCATCATGTATATGCTTCTGGTTTTGGTTTACATCCTTGCATACATTCCATTTTCATTTCATTTCTTTTCTTTGTGCTAACATTTCAGGTGGTAAGTAATTTGAGAAGTGAATTTGCCTTCACTTCTCACATTCTCTTCTCATCTCTTTTATGCATCCTTGTTGCATTTTGCTTTTGCTTTAAAGTGAGCTTGCTCATTCATGTCCCTCTTTCACTTTCTTTCTTCAAGTGACTTATCTTCTTAAGTGAAGTAAGTTATCTTGTTTCTTCTGCTTCTCCTCCTTTCATCTGCTTCTTCCATTGGTGGCTTCTCTGAAGGTTTCTTGCAAGCCTCACAAACCATAGGAACATACAAGCATGACAATAATTAGGGTTTGATTAGTCCCCATTTAGTTTTACCTTTGTGTCTTCTTTTGTGTCTCTCTTCTCATCTCATAATCAAAGACTAAACCTTTAAGGTTTTAAGGCTTTGTGATTAAGGTTATGCCTGCATCCTTCTCTTAGGATGGAGTGTATAACTTTAATCCTAAGTGTCAAACCTTTAATGTGTTTAAATCTCTTAATCAATCCATCTTAATAATCACTAAGACAATAACTTGTAACTTGAGCCTTGCATTAGGGTTCTAATTCTTCCTTAATTGGTTAAGAAGGACTAACCCTAGTGTTAATGGACAAGTCCCCCTCAAGTTGTCTTACAAACCATAAAATTCATTTCTTAATCTTACCATTAACTAAAATCCACTTTAATAAAGGCTTTGTTTTGTCATGAGGTTAATCCCTAATCAGGGATTAAGGTGAGGTATCTTCCTCAGCTTAAATGTGCTCATCTATTATCCTTCTATTAGGATGGTGTAATGGGCCCATTAAATCCTTGATCATGGCTTAAACTCATTACTTAACACTAAACAAAAACATCAAAAACATATAAATAATCACAAGTAGGTTAATGATCTTAATCCAACATCATGGTAATTAAGTTTGAGGTGCTTACTTCATACTTAAGGTATTCTCATTATCCCTAATCAGAGGGAGGATATGATGAGTTTACTAACCTTTGGTGTAGACTTAAGCTTATTAACTTATGACAAACAAAAAAACCAATAAAAGATTGAAAACACAAAAACAAACAATAATCGTCTCCTTCGGGATTCTTTTCTCATCATCTTCACTCACAAATGAGAACTTGCTTCTTCCGTCTTATGCAAGACATTTAGCACCTGAGCCAGACAGGTCATACACTTGAGCACAGACAAGCAAGCAGTTCATCAGTCATTTTATCTTTCAGTCTCTTTGAGTCGAACTACGGTGTTTTGACTTCCTCATTGCACGAGAGGATACGTAGGCATAACTTAACTGTTATCGAACAAAAGTCTCTGTCTCTACCCCCCTCTTCCAGCATTATTCTTTTAAGCCTCATTCCTGAGCATTTCACTTCATTTTCTTGCACTAGCACCTGTACATTTCTTTTCCAGCCTTTGCACACAGATAGCACTAACACTACCCCTTTAAACACAAATCTTTTAAGCGTGGATCCTGTCGAGTACGACGGACAATCTGGGTGCTAATACCTTCCCAGGTTGTAACCAACCCCCTTTCTCAGTTTCTCTGGTTCGCAACCGTCTTATCCATTTCCTTCCAGGTTTATGCAGCATTACCTTTCCTTCGGGATAAAAATGCCTAGATAGCGACTCTTTTCACCTTCATTTCATTTCTTCTCTCGCTGCCCGTTCGCGCTTGTACATGGATGCAAATCTTTGGGAGCGACACCTTGGAGATCAAGAAATCTAAGTGAAGGCCTGGAATCCCAGCCTTGGTAGTCATGCTCTGATCAATGAGGGTAGGCTCCAAGTTCAAGGCCTTAGCTATATCTTCATTCTTGGGAGCAACCATCTCAGGGTTGAAAGGAATCCCCCTCTTGATGGGGACACGTAACAACATGGAAAATTCTTCTAGCAAAGGTCCCAACTGAAAATCAGGGAATGTGAAACATCTGAGAGGAGGATCATAAAACTGCAAGCAAGTGTGGATCATGCTCCTCTGGGATGCATCCAGGTCCATGATCATGTCCATAATGCCTCCATAATGTTCCCTGAATAAAGGGACATGATCAGGAGTGATGAGAGACTGGATCTGTCTGATGCCTGTCAAAGTAGGCTCAAAGAAATGGTATGTGATGTTGCTCTTCCTGGAGGTGTCCATGCTGATAATGGATGATTGTGAAGAAGACTGAGGGTAACTGCTGATGAAAGCCACTGAAAAAGATGCTGAAGAAGAGTCTCTGATGAAAACAACTGATGAAGAAGGCTGTAAAGAATCTCTGATGAAGATAAACTGATGAAGGTGCTGGTACAGATAACTGAAGAAGTCTGAGCAGCAGAACAGGTCAAAACCAAACCAAAGATAAAATGTGGATACCCTGTAAAACAAATAGACAAATGTTAAATGATGCAAAATGATGTATGTAGAATGATATGCAAAGGGTTTGTGGTCAAGTGTTGGATATGTTATCTGCCTTGATAGGGTCCATGTGTGTTCATAAGTCCGGATGAAGGCTTAGAAAACCAGTAACTAGGTGGGGGACTCAAATAAAGAGTCACAAGTCCAAGGTTTCACAAGAACTGTCCAAAATAATACAACCTTAACAAGTCTAGTAAAAAAAGGTATGATGAGTGTCGCACCTCGAAAAATACGATCCTAAAATAAACAACAGAGTCGCCACCTAATTCTATTTATTCTACGAGAGAAAAGGAAGATATAGACACAACCTAAATAAAGGATAAGAAATGGTCAACGAAACCACTAATCTAAGTTCGGGAGTCAGTTACGCAAAGGGAATGTGTTAGGCACCCCTCACGTCCGTTGTACTCAACGGGAACCTCTTAGTCTAGTTTGCGCTTAAAATGTTAACTTGTTATTATTGTCTTCTTTTACTGATTAGAGTTCGATATTTGTTTATTGCTTATTATGGGGAAGTGTTAAGTTATTTATTATTGTGATGGAGAAATAGTTAATTTTTATTTTATTGTGATTTATGACGGAGAAAAGATTAAGTTTTTTTTTATTATTATGCTCGCGAAGGATTAAAAATCCCCGTGCCTACGTATTCCCCTGTGCAATGGGAAAGTCAGAGCTTCGTAGTTCGTGCTACTACGATTTATGTTTTTTAATTGAACGATTGTTTGAAAATGCATTCTACTGCTAAGCATTGGCTTATCTGCTCACGATAGGAGGCTGAAGCGCTAGCTTGTTTGCGAGACAGAATGATTTAAACAATATTCGTTTTGAGAAAAGATGTTTGATCTTTGTTAAAGGTGTTTTAAAAACGAGAGGGCGAAATAACCACGCGTGGGGCTAGCCCATGTTGCGGTTGCATTCAAGAACGTGCGGAGTGCGAGACTCCGGAGTTCAGTTACTCGCTAATTAATTATGAAAATGATTTGGATTGGTTGGTAAGTTTTAATTCGTACTTGAAAGAAAGAGACAAGTCGTCATCTTTAAGAGAAGTATCTCACCTATTCCACCACAACGTTTGAGAAATGAGAAATCGAAAGAAGCTTTAAACTTGGATATAAGATCGACAAGCAATGCCACATTCTTTCTTTGAGAATAAATAAAATCGGAAAAAGCTTTAAACTTGGATATAAGATCGACAAGCAATGCCACGTTCTTCCTTTGAGAATAAATAAAATCGGAAGAAACTTTAAACTTGGATATAAGATCGACAAGCAATGCCACGTTCTTCCTTTGAAAGTAATTGTTTGGTAGGATTTTTGTTTGTGTTTGTGGGGATAGGAGAAACGACTTTCCCTATGGAGATGAATCATGCCTGATCCTTTAAGATTATTGAATTGTTTTGAATACGAATGATGATTGAACCAACGCGTGGGGCTAGCCCAATTGCGGTCCAATCCAGAACGTGCGGAATGCTAGACTCCGGAGTTCTGTTTTCGTAAATTAATTAAAATGAATTGAATTGTTTTTTATACGAACGGTGATGGAACCAACGTGTGGGGCTAGCCCATTTGCGGTTCAATCCAGAACGTGCGGAATGCTAGACTCCGGGGTTCTGTTTTCTTAATTTAATTTAATAAGATGATTATTTTTATACGAATGGTGATTGAACCAACGCGTGGGGCTAGCCCATTTGCGGTTCAATCCAGAACGTGCGGAATGCGAGACTCCGGGGTTCCTTTTTCCGTAAATTAATTTAAATGAATTGAATTGTTTTTATATGTTTTATGTATTATACATGATAGTGAGGTACGGATAAATGAGCAAACGCAAACGCGGCAACAAAACTATAGTGAGGCGAAAATAAGGTAACATCGAATTTTAATGATACCTAACGGAGTAGGTCCGTTGCCTCTTCAATACGCGCCAAACAAATCAACGATATTTGTCAGAAACTACCATCAACCGAGTTAATTCCTCAAATGCTTAATGTAATTCAAAACAATGGTTAGCTCAATTAAAGTTCTAATAACAAAAGGCAATTAAGGTTATATTCAAAATTCAAAATTCAAACAATATCTACTTACAAGGCTATATTAAAATCAACATTTGACAAATCTAAAAAATTAACATCTAATTAAACAAAACTAGTATAAAAAATAAATAAACCAATAAGTCCATTAAAATTTATTAAGGTTCAACTAAGAAAAATAAATCAATATTAAAACTTTGACCCTTATCTAATAAATAAGTAATAGAAAAAGTTAATCTAAACTAAACTCAATAATTAGTAAACAGCATTAATGAAATAATATATATATAAAATGAGGAAAATAAGGAGCACAAATTAATAAATAGAAAAAATGAAAAAGGGTTAGTTCTGAAACGGGTGCTGATAGCATGAATTAACATGGGCCAAATAATAAAAAAACAATCGGATCATTCCAAAACTAGGTTTAAATGTTAAGAATAAAATGAAATAAATTAGGATTGGATAGAAACAAAATTGTGAGAAACAAAACTCAGCACACGATTCCCAGAAAAACAAAAAAACTTGCGTTCTCCTTCCGTTTTCTCTTTCGTCTTTCTCACCTTGGATTTTCGTCTTTCTCACCTTGGATCTTCGTCTCCTTCACGGCGGTATCAGCAGCGGAAGGAGGGTGGGTTTTGTTTTGTTGTTGACGGTGGTTGTTCGATGGAAGGGTGGATGTTTCGGAAAGGTTGAAGGGTGGTTTTCTGTGTTCGGTTGTGGTTTATGTACGGCTTCACAGATTCGGTTTCAAGTGGTGGCGAGAGTGAGTTTCGATGTGTCTGCGAGTTTATGAAGGAGACAGAAAAGTTTGAAGGTGAGTTTTCAGTGTTCTGTTGTCTATGTGAAATTCGAAAAATCAATTAATCAGCAAAAACTTCCTTCTGTCAAAAAAATGAAATGCCCTCTTGATGCGATTAGGGTTTCACTGTGTGATTTAGGGTTTTCGGATGCGGCTAGGGTTCTTTGAAGTGACGAAAAGGGGGTTAGGGTTTGGGTTACCGGCGGCGGCGGATAATTGTGAAAGATGTGAGGTAACGGCGGAGGGCGAATCAGGGGTGGTAGCGATTTGGGAGGGTATTGTAAGGTGAAGGTTGCATGTTGGGTGATGGATGGTTTTCGGAAAGGTTTTTGGGTGTGATTGGAAGGAGGTTTCAAGGTTGAAGAAGGAGTGTTGTGAGGTTTGTTCTTGCAGTTAGGCTTGCGGATTCTTTTGTTCGGTGAAAGAAGGGCCAAGTCTTTGGTGTTTTCTGTATCGTTTTTGTTGGTGTAGTGGCTAATGGCGAGGGTTGTGAAAGCCGGGTACCTGGAAACGTTTCTCGTTTTCTTTTCCAAGAACTAGAAAAAAAAAGTCCTTTTTTCCTTTAATGAGTTTCTCTCTGTCTCTTTTTGTTGACAGCTCTGTGTTAATGAGTTTCTTTTCGGTTTCCAGGAGCTGTTGTCGATGGTTCATAAGTTGTTGCTGTGTTGATGTGAAGTGAGGAAAGTCTTTATCCAGGTCCTGAGACTTGCCCTCCGGATACTTGTTTGTAGCCATTCTGCAGAGGTTTTTTGGTGATAGTTCTGCTGTACTGTCACTCTCCACCCTCTGCTCAAAATGCAGAGCTTCCTTTTCTCTGAAAAATAACAGAAGACTTTTTTTACTGCAGGCTTGAAATTGTCAAATCGGTGAAAAATCCATGTGGCTTGATGTGGTGTGGGTGTAGTAGTAGCAGATTGTGGCTGGACTGTGTAGGGGATTTGATTTGACCTGGATCAATGATGTACACTCCAAAACTAACTAGAACAATTTCAAACCAACCAAATAAAACTGGATTAATTAAAATAATTTAATAGTTAAACTAGTGAATAAAAAGTAAGAATAACAAAAATATCAAAAATAATAATAACTGTTATAAACTAATAAAAAAAATAAACTAAATGTACAACTAAATTAAATCCAACTTAAAGTGAAATTAAAACTAATTCTAAATAGTAAAAAGTAAAAAAAAAATTAGCAAGCTTGATAAATTAATTAAAATACCTAAGCTAAACTCAAATTGATTCTTTAAAAATAATAATAAAAAATCTAAAAATAAAAAGAAATTAAATTAAGATATAAATTTAAATTAGTAAACAATTCCTTTAAAAAGTAATAATAAAAATCTAAAAATAAAAAGGAATTAAATTAAGATGTAAATTTAAATTAGTAAATAAATAAAGGAAATGATTTAAAGAGAGTAAACAAACGAATCTAACTAATTCCTAAAATAAATTTAATCTTCCGAAATCAAGTACAAAATAAAATGATACTGAATAAAATCGAAAAAAAAAATACAATAATTAATGATTGATGATATGTTTTAACTTAAAAATGCAAAATGATCAATTTTGAAAAATCGACGAAAACACGTCAAAAATGAACAAAATTTTGAGAATTTCTGGTCAAAATTTAGGGTATGACAGCTGCCCCTATTTAATCATCCTGAACCTGAATGTACGAGCAATAAAGATTTATTTTGAACATTCAAGGTGGAAGGTGATTAAATATCAGAATACCGGGAATTTTGACCGAAAATGCAGATGAAAATGTCATGATATGCAAGGCGATGCAAGAATGCAAGACAAGGGTTGTAACGCCGCCGGGAAGAAAAGATTGACACTACTGGGGATTAGACGCACATGACTGGAGTACAATCCACATGAGAAATCTTTCTTGAGCGAAACCAGACGACAACTGTCTACGAATCCCAAGATGACTCGAAATCTTCGAACAAAATTCCGTCTTGAGGAAATCTACTGCCGAGATTTGAAACCTCATTTGGAAAAACCTTTTGTTGGTGTATCAAAACGAAACAGAAATCTACTACCGAGATTCTGAAATGAAAACCACTTCTTCCGAAGCCTACTGGAAATCTAACTGCCGAGATGACCAGAGATTCTAAGAATGAGATACCTTCTGTCGAGGTATCAAAATGAACCAAAAATATACTGTCGAGATCTTGGTAAGAAAACAAATTCTATCGAAATCTGCTGGAGATCTTCTGCCGAGATTACCAGAGAATTTAATAATGAGATACCTTCTGCCGAGGTAGACTGGAAATCTTCTGCCGAGACTTGCCAGAAATAAAAGGAATCACCTGTTGTCAAATCTTCTGCCGAGATTTAACCGAGGATGCCATTGGATAGAATTCTCCCCATACTTCTCTTCTTCTGAAAGAGACAGCCATATGATGGAGAAACAACTTCACGCTCAAACTTCTCAACTTGTATGGAAGAGATAGCCATTTGACGGAAATTGGAAAAAATTCACAACAAACTTCTCAACTTGTCTGGAAGAGATAGCCATTTGTTGGAAAAATAAAAGAGATTCATATCAAACTTCTCGACTTGTATGGAAGAGATATCCATTTGATAGAACATTCATCATACTTCCCTTCTTCTGAAAGAGACAGCCATATGATGAAGAAAAACTTCACGCTCAAACTTCTCGACTTGTATGGAAGAGATAGCCATTTGATAGAACATTCATCATACTTCCCTTCTTCTGAAAGAGACAGCCATATGATGAAGAACAACTTCACGCTCAAACTTCTCAACTTGTATGGAAGAGATAGCCATTTGACGGAAATTGGAAAATTCTCAACAAACTTCTCAACTTGTATGGAAGAGATAACCATTTGTTGAAAAATGGAATCACGACAAACTTCCCACCTTGTCTAGATGAGATGCCATTTGCCGAACAAACTTCTCACCTTGTCTGGATGAGATGCCATTTGTTGAAAATTGGAATCACGACAAACTTCCCACCTTGTCTAGATGAGATGCCATTTGCCGAACAAACTTCTCACCTTGTCTGGATGAGATGCCATTTGTTGAAAATTGGAATCACGACAAACTTCCCACCTTGTCTAGATGAGATGCCATTTGCCGAACAAACTTCTCACCTTGTCTGGATGAGATGCCATTTGTTGAAAATTGGAATCACGACAAACTTCCCACCTTGTATAGATGAGATGCCATTTGCCGAACAAACTTCTCACCTCGTCTGGATGAGATGCCATTTGTTGAGAATTGGAATCACGACAAACTTCCCACCTTGTCTGGATGAGATGCCATTTGCCGAACAAACTTCTCACCTTGTCTGGATGAGATGCCATATGTTGAAAATTGGAATCACGACAAACTTCCCACCTTGTCTGGATGAGATGCCATTTGCCGAACAAACTTCTCACCTTGTCTGGATGAGATGCCATTTGTTGAAAATTGGAATCACGACAAACTTCCCACCTTGTCTGGATGAGATGCCATTTGCCGAACAAACTTCTCATCTTGTCTGGATGAGATGCCATTTGTTGAAAATTGGAATCACGACAAACTTCCCACCTTGTCTGGATGGGATGCCATTTGCCGAACAAACTTCTCACCTTGTCTGGATGAGATGCCATTTGTTGAAAATTGGAATCACGACAAACTTCCCACCGTGTCTGGATGAGATGCCATTTGCCGAACAAACTTCTCACCTTGTCTGGATGAGATGCCATTTGTTGGAAAAATAAAAGAGATTCATATCAAACTTCTCAACTTGTATGGAAGAGACAGCCATTTGATAGAACATTCATCATACTTCCCTTCTTCTGAAAGAGACAGACATATGATGAAGAACAACTTCACGCTCAAACTTCTCAACTTGTATGGAAGAGATAGCCATTTGACGGAAATTGGAAAAATTCACAACAAACTTCTCAACTTGTCTGGAAGAGATAGCCATTTGTTGGAAAAATAAAAGAGATTCATATCAAACTTCTCAACTTGTATGGAAGAGATATCCATTTGATAGAGCATTCATCATACTTCCCTTCTTCTGAAAGAGACAGCCATATGACGAAGAACAATTTTCACGCTCAAACTTCTCAACTTGTATGGAAGAGATAGCCATTTGACGAAAATTGGAAAAATTCACAACAAACTTCTCAACTTGTCTGGAAGAGATAGCCATTTGTTGGAAAAATAAAAGAGATTCATATCAAACTTCTCAACTTGTATGGAAGAGATAGCCATTTTGATAGAACATTCATCATACTTCCCTACTTCTGAAAGAGACAGCCATATGACGAAGAACAACTTCACGCTCAAACTTCTCAACTTGTATGGAAGAGATGGCCATTTGACGGAAATTGAAAAATTCACAACAAACTTCTCAACTTGTATGGAAGAGATAGCCATTTGTTGGAAAAATAAAGAGATTCATATCAAACTTCTCCGCCGAACAGGGGAGATGCCATTTGATAGAACATAAACCTTGTTGAGGATGAACAAACTGCTTGAAAAGAGAATGCCATCTATTGATTTACTGGGAAATCTATGGATAAGAACAAGCTTCAAATAAGGAGATGGCCACCTGTTGGTTCCGATTAGAGGTCCAGGGATAAGAACAAGCTTCTCCAATAAAGAGACTGCCACTTGCTGGTTCCATTTGGAAGTTCTAGGGACAAAACAAACTTCTCGAATAAGGAGACGGCCACTTGTTATCAGGTGTAAATACTCCCGGAGAATGCTGCAACAATATTGCTGGGGATGGATCGACTGCTCGGAAAGAGACTGCCATCTGTTGATTCCACTTGGAAGTTTTAGGACAAAACAAGCTTCTCGAATAAATAGACTGCTACTTGTTGTCAGGTATAGGTAATCCAAGGGAATGTTGTAGTAACACTGCTGGAGAGCAAAATTCGTCTTCAACGGGATCCTCCAACAAATTCCTTCTAGGAGACAAAGTGTTAACAGGTGCAAAAATAAATGCACTTTCCATCTGGAATTGCTGGGGATGGAACGACTGCTCGGAAAGAGACCGCCATCTGTTGATTTACTCAAAAGTTCGAAGACAAAACAAACTTCTCAAATAAAGAGACTGCCACTTGTTGTCAGGTGTAAATACTCCAGGAGGATGTTGCAACAACACTGCTGGAGAGCACAAATTTGTCTTCAATGGAAGCCTCCAACAAATTCCTTGTGGGAAACCAAGCATCCAAAGGTGCAAAATAAATGCACTTTCCAAATGGTAGTTCGATCATCAAAATTGCCAAAGACCAAAATTCAATCCAGGAACGAGCTGGAAAGAAACTGTCAATCAAGACACTGTCCCCTGAGGAATGAACTCGATCAGGATTTATCCTATCCAAGTGTGGAAAGGAGAACTAAAGCAAAATATTCCACGAGGGTAAGAACTCAGTGGGGAAGTAGAAAGAATGTACATTTTCTGCCTAAGGCTGACAACTCTCACATCACCTGGGGATAAACACGACCAAGGTAAGATGAGGTATGCATTAATGAATGCAACATGAATATGCATATGAATATGAATTATGATGTACATGTTGTAATACCTCAAAATTTGCCCTCTCATTTCCTCAACATTTTGCATGGCATTTTGCATATATGGATTCATAAAATAACCAAAACATTGCATCATATATAGCATAGCCGAGGTGTGGGTATGTGATCAATGATCGGAGCAATCGAAAGTTATGAAGAGGCTACCGAAGGGCCACAAAGCTTCTCAACCTTGTGCAAAGGGTTCATAATATCCCACAAGTCTTCACTTGAAGCCACAAGTCATGGAAAGTTTGGTTTGATTGAAGGAGGCAAGCAGTGCAATACTTCTCGAGGGAAAAGAGCCGAATCAGGGTTTCATTTCTACAGGGCTTCTACATAAATTTTTGAGTCGAAGTGGATTTCTTTGACTTATATATGATGTCAAGTGCCTAGGGTTCAAATCTCGTCCACAAATTCATTTTGGAAGGGGTTCGACTGGCCGGACGACGGAAAATCGAGGAATTGGAGAAAAGGCGATCGGGCTAGGTAAAAAGGGTCGACTCCGGACTTTTAAGATCGAGATCGTGAAATTAGGGTTACAATGATCCTATGGTTCAAACTTGGTCAAGAAACGATGGAGGAATCATGAAAAAAAAAATCAAAGAAAGATCATTTGAAAGTTAGTTGGTTTTGCATTTCCCTCCACTTTTCCTTCCACTTTCTTTCCACACTTCCTTTCATTCTTTCCATCTCATTTTTCCATTTCAATTCCACTCCATTTCCCTTGGAAACTTCCACCACCTTCCACCATCTTCTAGAGTGTTCCAAGGAATATTCCAAGGAATATTCCAAGGAATATTCCAAGGAATATTCCCTTTTCCAACCCTAACCCTAACTAACTTCCAAACCTAATTTTGGATCCCAAACCTAATTTTTGGGCCCCAAACCCAAACCTAGCTCCTAGCCTAGTCTCTATTTAAGCCATTTTCATCCAAACCAAGGGGGTTCACACCATTTTTCAATTTTTCACTCTTTGAGAATCACTTTTTTCTCTCACTTTTCCTCTCCCTTTCACCAAAGCTTTTTCAAATAAGCTCTTCAAGTTTCACATTGAAACTTGAAGATCTTGAAGCTTAAGCCTCCAACCTCCATTAATTGTGGATTGAAGAAGAAGAAGCTAGTGATTTTGTTGAAGATTATCGACTTATCGGAAGCACACGAAGATTCAAGCTCAAGAACGCATTTATTTTGCGGTTTTCGGTTTTCGGTTTTCTCTTCGATTCAAGCTCCGATACTTGCAACAATTACCGAAGCACTCCTCCGCTTCGTAGGTTGGTGATCTTAATCACTTCTTCTTTAAGTTATTCTCTTCATCTCGCCACTTTTGGCATTCTTTAAGTGCTTTTCGCTTTTTTTGAAATCAATTCTGTTTCAATTATGTTTGTTTGCATTTTGTGATTTTTGTTGAATTAGTTTTTAGAGTGTTAATAGATATAGGTTGTATCATGTGTAAATAAGCTCCGAATAATTAGAAATTAGTGGTAGCATGTCCCTAGGTATGTTAGGATTGTCTAGAAGCAAGTTTGTGGCCAAAAGCACTTTTTTTAAAAAGTTTTTTTTCAAGTCTGTTCAGGGTTAACCGGTTAACGCATGTGGTTAACCGGTTAACGCGTGCGTGTTTTGCCACAAGGTGCTTCTGTTTTGGGTCCGTTAACCGGTTAACCTATATGGTTAACCGGTTAACGCTGATGATTTTTGTGTTTTTGGTTCCTTTGATTGCTTAGCCCTAAGTCTTAGTGCCTCTAATGTTCATACATGTTTAGGTAGTGATTTTAGGTAATTTTTGGATCCATTTCCAGTAGCTAGTTCCCCCATTTCGAGTCGTTTCGACACGATTCCGTTTATGTTGCGTTTTATGCGTTTTTTTTGTGTTTTGTGCATACTTTGATTTCTTGCATTTTGTTGCTATGTTCATATATCATTAGGTATGTAATAATCATGTTGCATTCTGTTTTTTACATGTTTGCATTGCATTAAATCGTTTTGCATTTCATCATGTCGATGTATGTTGCATTTTGCATAATCATGTGTGTATGTGCATTTGGTAGAATTTGTTGCATGCTTGATCACATCACTCATATCAATTTAATTCTGAATTTTGCATTGAGTTTAATGTGTTTGTTGAATCATCATATTGCATGTTCATAATCAATAATCATCATGTTCATATGCCATGTTCATGTGATTCATTTTTTGCATTACTTGTTGCATAGTCCATGTGATGCATTCTTACATAATATTCAATAATGTGCATGTGCTTGTGTTTGTATATATTAATCCATGTTCAAATGTGTGTTCATGATGTGTTTAGTACATTTTTAATTGAGTTTGTGCATTAAAAAATGAAAATAAACAATTCTGGATTTTGCATTTCATAGCTGTTGTTTTGTATAGGTGCTGTAAAATGTATGCTGTTTGTTATGTGTACATGCTGCATTTGACTTTTTACACCTACTGTTTCATGTTGCATGCTGGCTGTAAAAAGCTGGTTGTATCTTGCATTGTTTTCATGGCTGTTTGTGTAATAGGGGCTGTAATAGGTGCTGTATTTTTTGTCCTAGTTTTTCTAGTTCCTTTAGGATTAAAGTTGGGTCTAGTTTAGGTCTAAGGTGCCTTTGGATTTAATTAGGATTTAATTCATGTGTGTTTGCCTTATTCTTTCAAATAAAATGTGCACTAACCATTTGTTTTGTAGTGGGGAAGATTGAGGTAAGTTTACTTCACTTTATCTCTTATTTTTATGCATTTCTTTTAGGTTTTTGTTAATTCATTTTTCCCTCCATATTTGTGATTGGTAGGATTCCCCATTGTTAGGACCAACTTACCTTCCTTAGGAAGTAAGTTGTATCCTATTTCTTCTTTTTCTTTTCCTTTTGCTTTTTAGGAATAGAAAACCTCACAAACCATAGGATTTCCTTGTAAATAAATCAATAAAATTAGGGTGTGTCTTAGTTCCCCTTAGATTTTCCTTTTATCAACTTGAGTCATTCTCTTTCTCATCTCAAAAGAAAAGCAATAAAATACTTAATAAAAATCGAACAATCTTGTACGACACGAGACTTTGTTGCGGAGTGTTTATACGCGTCCTGTTTCGGGGCGAGGTGTAAATACTTCCCGCGATGGATAGGTCTTAGTACAAGACAGTTCACAAACAAATTCAAAAAAACACTTCTTTTAAAAGACAAAAAACAAACAATAACCGACTATCCTGCGGGAACTTCTCTTCTCATCTTATTCACTCATAACGCGAACTCGCGACTACTTGTCTCGCATGCAAGACGGTTAACGCACTCGTACCAGACGAGCCTGCAACACCTGAGCATAGACATACGCAGTTCCAGCTGTAAAAAACACAAACAAACAGTTCCCGCCTAGGTTAGGCGAACTACGTCGACTCTGATCCTCATTATCCCGATGAGGTACGTAGGCAGCGGGGTAGGGCCCGTTCGAGCACATTCTTTATTTTCCCTACATTTCCCCTTTTATTCTCTTTTTCTTATTTCAGTTCCTTTCTCATTTTCCATTCCCTTTATTCCAGTAGCGGTTTTATTCAGCAGCATTCGTATTTTCTCACCCTTTGAAACAAACAAGCAAGCGTGGATCCCGTCGGGTACGACGGACGATCTGGGGTGCTAATACCTTCCCAGGTCGTAACCGACTCCCGAACTCCGATCTTTGGTTCGCAAGGCCTCGTCCTTTTCCTTCTTCCTCAGGTTTGTGCAACATTACCTTTCCCATTCCTTTGGGATAAAAATGTCTGGCTGGCGACTCTAACCTTTCCGCGCCACTTTCGCGTTTGTACTAGGATGAAAATCCCGGGAGCGACAGCTGGCGACTCTGCTGGGGAAGACACCTGATCCTTCCGGTTTCCCTTGTAGAGTCAATCCTAGCGCCTGTTTGGTTTTGTTTCTTTGGGTGAATATATGTTGTTGCTGAGTGCTTTAGTTTAGCTTTACTGTTTTATTTACAGTTTTATTTACAGCTTTACTTTATCGCATTTATTTATCGCTTTCAGTATTTTATTTTCCATGCATCATATTATACTGGATTGTCTGGCTGTGCTGGTTTTCATTTTTTCTGTGGGTGGGAGTTACTGTGAGATAAGCCAACTACCCGGCTTGAGTGCACCATAGGATTAGCGTGGACAGACATTGTACTCTTATGGTATCTCACCATGATGGGTGGCGATGTGTTCCACACCCAGATTGCGACCGTCTTGGAACTATTCTGTGTGGGGATTACCTCACTTCAGGGTACGACCTTGATAGTTATGTGCAGCTGGGGACCGATCATTGAGAACCTTAATGGAAACAACCCTCTCCAGTGATGACAGTGGCAGACCACATTTGTTGGCAAACCCACTCGCATCCGAGGGTCCATTGGGAACTCGCATAGGATGGCCTGGTTCTCTCATAGGAATTCAGTTAAAGCAAACTGTTCGTATGACGATAGTATTGTACCCTTCGGGATGAATGTACTATTGTTTCTCGATTCAGTGCTTGAAGCTGGAGACTTATGAGGGATGCTTGTTTTTTCCGGACTCAACTGAGACCTCCCTGAGTAGTACATAATGCCAAACCGATTCCCTGATTTGGTCATGAGCCATTTCTCGGAAATGGTGAACGTATTATTGCTATTCGGCTTTGAGAGTCCGTGATGTTGACCCGGGTAGCACACCCGTGAGATTGGGAGGGGTTTACAGGTTTGCAGGAACCCTGGTACCTTCAGCATACCCACTTTGCCTTTGGTTCAGTTTTGTGATTTGGATTTCTGTTCTTAAGTTATGGATCCCGGGTCAGAGGGATAGTTATTGTGATATCTGGATTCTGAGACCTGGCACCGACACCTGATTGGAATATCGCAGACACTTCATTGATCACATGCCTGTTGCATACATAACATCATAGCATTCTATCATACATGTTCGGCTATTTCCAAAGATCCTATGTTTGAACCATGTCATTGTTAGAACAAAAGCAGATGGATCCCTTGGAAATAATCGAACATGGCATTTGCATGCATCCTTACTCTCATTACAGGTGTTGGGGGACAGATTCTCATCCTGATTCGTTTACTCTTCAGAATGGCCAACTTGAATCACAACCATCAAGGGGTGGGTATGGAACAATGCCGAGCAGAAATAGCTGAAATGAAAGTCCGAATGGATCAACTCTCGGAGGACATGCAGACCTTGTGCCATGACCACACGTTATTGATGAAGGAGGTCTACCAATTGAAGAAACAAGAGAACCAGACCAGGGAAGCCCCAAAGCTCCAAGAAGGCCATCATCTCCCCTTTATTACTGCAGAAGTTAGTGGTCATCCCAATCCAGTGATTTTGTTCCAAGATCAAGAAGCGTTTCACGGAAATTTTCCTCAACTTTGGGATCCTAAGCCTCTCAATTCGCAGACTCTTCCAGTTCATCAAAGGGAAGGTAAAGGAAAAAGCTGCAGACAAGTGCCCAAGACGCCTGAAGCCAAGTTTGATTTGATCCCGGTATCATATGCACAGTTGCTTGTTTGTTTGCTCGAGCTTAATTTGGTTGAACTGGTCACCGTAGCAGCCACATCCAAAAAGCTTCCCCCAGATTTTGATGCCAATGCCAGATGTGTTTTCCATTCTGGGGCACCTGGTCACCATGTGGAAAACTGCAAAAGGCTTAAGCATCAAGTTCAAGAGCTCATTGATGCAAAAGTAATCGAGTTTGCACCGATCAGCGGGGATGTGTCAAAAGATTTCATATCACTAGGAGGAACTTCTCCTTTCCTTACCACAAGAGTTATCCCCAATCAGGGGTGTGTGCCTCCGATCTGGGTTTTGAAGACATCGTGCCAGGCACCTTTACCCATTCACCGATCCGACATAAAGAAGAAAGTGCAGAAGAACTCTAGGTGTTCGAATTCATTTCATCATCAGAATTATCAACAACAGGGGAGACTCAAGTTCAAGCAGGTTGAAGAAGTGTTTACTCCTAGTCAAGTGTTTGCCCGTTTGCTCGAGAACTCTTTGATTCAGCCAGGGAATGCCTTGCCAATACCCTACCCCATTCCCCCAGATTACAATATGGATGTCAGGTGTGAATTCCACTCTGGAACATTTGGACATACCATTGACGAGTGCAAAGCCTTCAAGCAAAATGTCCAATATCTAATTGATTCAGGGATCATTACACCGGAAGGGTACCTCAGGAGCTGAAGCCTTTGATCCAGCTGGCCATGCAGACTACACAAAGCTCAAATCAGGAGATGTAGATTTCTTTGATGCATGTATTTTGTTTCTAGATTACCTTCAGAGCTGTTGAAGGAATCTTTTGTTTTTCTGTTGTGGATTGCGACATTTTCCTGTATTTCAGTATTGTTGGCAAATAATTGTATAAGGTTTCGCCTGTGGGTGTATTCTTTGCTTTATGGAAGTGTGTCGGTACCATTGTTGCAACTTTTCTATCATGGCTTGAATTCCCGATACACAACACTTTCCCCCTGCACGTTCACAGAGTTTATCTTATGATGTGGCACTCCGTGGGTATCTGTCCCCTGATCTGAATGAAGTGGGATCAGTGACATGGCATTTTCACGCATATCATTCTTGCATACTAACGAGTTATCTGGATTTCCTAATTTATTTGACCATTTCAGGAGAAGTATCAGCTGTACCAGTACGCTACCTGAGTCAAATCATGGATACAATACAAGCCGAGTTGAGCAATTTTCGCACTCAGATGGGGGAGTTCATGGTAGCAATGCAGAGTATAGTGCAGGGGCAGCAAGAGATGAGAACCGCCATGCTGAGGTTTAATCGTCCACAGGTTGATCCCCCATTGGTTACCTTGGACGCCGAAGGCAATCCGATCAACACAGTCATCACATCTACGGATAATGGGCCCCCTATCCCTGAAGGCATTGGTCCAATCCCTGTTCGTGTAGCAGACCGACAGGAGGATCAATTTACTTTTCTCAATGAAGATGTGGGATTTGGTTCTGGGGTCAACAACCAGGACTTTCAGACGCTAACCGAGAAGGTAAAGGCTTTAGAATGCAAAGACACTCTTGGCATTGATGTTGCTGATATGGGGCTGGTTTCAGGGTTGGTGATCCCTCCAAAGTTCAGACCTCCTGTTTTCGATAAGTACAGTGGTAGATCTTGCCCGAAAATGCACTTGCAGGCCTTCCATCGCAAAATCGCTGCACATACGAAGGATGAGAAACTTTGGATGTACCACTTCCAAGACAGCCTTTCCGGGGGTTCGTTAGAATGGTACATAAAGCTGGAAAAGAACTCCGTCCGTAATTGGAAGGAACTTGGGGAAGCCTTTCTCAAGCAGTACCAGTATAATATCGACATGGCTCCCAACCGAACCCAGCTTCAGAGCATGTCACAAAAGAAATCTGAGAGCTTTATGGAGTACGCGCAGAGGTGGCGCGAGGTCGCATCCAGAGTACAACCATCATTGCAGGAGAGAGAAATGGTAGACCTGTTCATGGATACCCTCCCGGGGCACTTCATTGAACGTTTGGCAAGCTGTTCAGCTAATGGTTTTTCTGATATCGTCTTGACTGGTGAAAGAATTGAAAATTGGATGAAGCGAGGAAAGATTCAAGTCAACGGTGCCTCCACTTCTGGGAATAAAAAGTTGTTATCCAATGAGCAAAAGAAACAGTACGAAGAAGCAGGGGCAGTTTGTGTCCAGCGAAAGAAGAGAAATCAAGGTTCGCGTTATCAGACAGCATCCATGATCATCCAAGGTGCCACACGTTCACAACAGCAAAATCGTCGTCAGCATAATCCTCAACAGGGTCGGCAACAAAAGAGAGAAAGATTTTTCGACCCTTTGCCAATGTCTTACACTGATATTCTCCAGCATTTGCTTCAACTGAAGTTGGTTGGGCTTCGCAAGCTTTCTCCACCTCCTTTTCCACTACCGGAGGGATGGGATGCCAATGTCAACTGTGATTTTCATTCTGGGGCACCAGGGGATCATATTGATGGATGTAAAGCTTTTCACCACACAGTGCAGGACTTAATCGATTCGAAAACTATCAACTTTGCACCAAACATATAAGAGAGATGACACTTTCTTTGATTCGAAGCTTTGAAGCCAGAAGTAATTCGGATACTTTTGTTTTGGTAATGGTGCGTCTTTGCAGTGCAGTTTCATCCCTGTTGAGGGGAACTACGTCGCTCTGATTCTTCATTGGTCTTGGGTCAATGGAGATACGTAGGCAGAAGATCGTCAGGTCTTTCCGAGCAACCTTATGGGGAACTTTTTACTCCTCAGCTTCACTTCTCTCTTCAGATGTCTCGTGTCGGAGTCAGACCAACTAGAAGAAGAGGTATGATTGTCGTGGGTAATTATACCACTGCGAATTGAAGACTACAAGTCCGTGAAAGAGTTGTTGATCACTGAAAGTACCCAAGACTGACGGGTCCAGACGGAGCCAAGCCTCCTCAACTACGGCTATATTCAGTTTCTTTACTGCATTTCCATTTGTAGTTTCTCTTATATGCTAAACATTTGTTTACTTGTATGAAATTTATTTGTTTTTGAATGTTAATCATAATATAATGCACATGTTTTTTTTCTTGAAGTAATCCACTCGTATTCACTCATGATTTTATGTATGTGCATTGCAATACCAACTGTTGAGCTTAAATTCTACCAGGGAGGATGACGAAATGAAAACGCAAAAACTCTAATTGTTCGCTTTTGAGAAAGACCCTGTTGACGATGTACAGGCATTGTTTCAAATCCTAAACACCGGAGATATAAGGGAGATAGACCCTCGCCAACCCATTTGAGCCTTGAAGTAGGAGTTTCTTTTTGTATGAAAAAAACCCTCACACTTAACCCAGGGGCAGGGTAGGCGTCAGTTAGTTTGACCGAGCATTCAAATTTCAAAAAGGAGTGCAAATCTGAGGATTCATTACCTTTCGTTGTACCAAATCAGGAGGTCCAATGACCAGAAACCACAATGGTTATCCAAATCAGGAGGTCCAATGACCAGAAACCACAATGGTTATTCCTCATCAACCAAGAAGTGAGACAGTCACGACCCTTTCAAAGCAATCAAGACAAACAGTGTCACACGATTTGTTCAAAAAAAAGGGGGAAGAATTGAAAAAAAAATGAATGAGAAAGCCCGCTAAGTCGAAACTTGAAAACAAGCGACTTAGGCAAAAATTAGGGCATCCCGCTGGACTTCACAATCAAAGATTCACAAGAATCAGTCCAGGCAAAAGTTAGGGATAAACAAAATAATGCAAAAGTGAAAGACGAAAAGGATTACACAAGAAAGATCCTTGAGCAGGAACAAAGTCGTGTGATACAGACACAAAAGACAATAGGGGTGACTGACTCTAAACAACAACCTGAGTGGTGCTTAAACCGTAAGTGTAATTGGTTCCTCAACCATCACAAAACCCTTTTTTTGAAAAGTGAGCGCTTGTGAAAGCTAGCTGAACATAGGAATGGAGAACATCACGAAGATGGGTGGGCACAAATAAATTTCGAGCCTATATCTTTTGTTTCTATAACCGTGAACCAGGCCACGATACAACCCTCAAAAGTCCTAACTGAAACAGGGTTATTTTTGAGAGCGTACTACCACGAGACCGCGTTCCTGACTCCTATGAGTGGTGTTGAAAGGTACTTGTTGGTGTTGCATGTGCATGCTTTTTATTATTCAAACAAATTAATGTCGTATCTTAACCAGTGATTCGCTCACAAAGGTTTACGACATCTTTTTCAGTAAAACTTCAAAATTAACATGTGTGTTGCATTAGAATTTTCATTCTAAAAAATAAACATTTTCTGCTTGCATACATTTGTTTGGCATCATAAAAGTCCATGTATGGAATCTCAGTCCAGAAGCTTAGTCATGCCAAGTTGAGAAGTCTGAAACTTCCGAAGGACAATTTGTCGAGGTGTACTTTTCAGAAAATTCCATTGAGTAGGAATTTTTTCCCAACACTCATAGCAAGAGCCAATTAATCTGGGGCAATCATGTCGAGCAATCTCTTCAAAATTCAGCCAAGCTGGGGCAATCACTTCGAGATCCAATCTCTCAAAGAACAGTTGATCTGGGTGTTTTCTTCAAAGCACAGTCATTCAGAGGTGATCACTTCAAGGCTCGTACTGGGGCAGGCCACCCCAAGAGCACTAGAAGTTACTCTCTCCCGAAGACGGTTTATCAGAAGCCTATCCGAAGTTCAATATACTGGGGCAGAATATCTCACGGTGATATGAGGTTCTTCATGAATCCTTGCGAGGCAAATTCTTGCACAGACCATGCAGTCTGGGGCAGTTATTTCGAGATCCGATAAATCTCTCCAAGAGTTTGAAGACACTGAGGCATTTCATATGCCATGTTTTCTGTAAAATCCTCTTGAGACATTTACTTCTGATGGACTTTAATCTGAGGCGAGTCGAAAATTGCAAAGAACCATTGTTCACTCATGATTAGTCAGCAACCTATCAACCCAGGGCTAGGGGCAAGGCCAGTATCGGCACAGTACTGCAAGAGTTGTTTCATCTGTAGACTTTATCGATCAAGGTTCCTTAGCAAGTCTCATGGGAGGTTCTTTCTTGATCAGAAGGATATCATCGTCTCTCATCCCCAGCATGAGACACTTTACATCTCTCATTCCCAACATGAGAAGATTCATTTCTTATCCCCAGCAAGTGGCAACTTAAACTCTTATCTTCAGCAGGAAGCTTTATCATTGACACCACCCGTCATCCCCAGCCATGTGGAAGTTGAAATTTCACCCAGCAAGGTAGCAGAGAGTGAGTGTCGTCCCCAAGCAGAAGTTTACTTTCAGACAGGGGCAATTCTCAGCCGTATAAGGAGTGTCTTGCCTCCCCAGTAGTTGCTTCCTCAGCATTATCATGCCTTTGGTTCCCCACCAGAGTTCAAGAAGAGTCCATCTCCAGCAGGGTCCTGGCACTCCAATCTCAAAGTCCAATTTATTTTTGGCAATGGCGGTTGTTCAGAGCCGGTGCATCATTGACAACATTCCCCGCAGAGTTGTCTACTCCTCACAAGGATCAACCAGATCAATGCAGTGGTCATCTGTTCCTCCCCAATCAAGCTATCTGGGATGCCTGCAGTCTCATTATCAGGAGATCTCTTTGCATTTGCATACGCATAATCATCATTACATTTGCATCCTCCAAAGCGTAGCATCTCCATCATCATGGAGCATTACGCCATAAATTCAAACATATGCATGCCAGCATGGGCCAGTTTTGAGGTATATTACATAAGACCTGTTATATCTCCCATCAGATTGAAGTATTCCCCACAGAATGCAACTCCGTTTCCCAAGGTGGTTACGTCTACCAAGTCTTGTTGTTATCCCCAGTTGAGTCTTGTTTCAGTACAACAGTCTCATTCTTTCGCGTCTCCGTTTCAGTACAACGGTCGCGTCTTGGGCTTTCGTTTAAGTACAACGATCCCATTTCATTCGAGTCTCCATGGTCTCGTCGTTGAGTCTTGTTTCAGTACAACAGTCTCATTTGTTCGCGTCTCCGTTTCAGTACAACGGTCGTGTCTCGGGCTCTCGTTTAAGTACAACGATCCCATTTCATTCGAGTCTCCATTTAAGTACAATGGTCTCGTCTTTGAGTCTTGTTTCAGTACAACAGTCTCATTTGTTCGCGTCTCCGTTTCAGTACAACGGTCGTGTCTCGGGCTCTCGTTTAAGTACAACGATCCCATTTCATTCGAGTCTCCATTTAAGTACAATGGTCTCGTCGTTGAGTCTTGTTTCAGTACAACAGTCTCATTTGTTCGCGTCTCCGTTTCAGTACAATGGTCGCGTCTCAGGTTATCATTTAAGTACAATGATCCTGTTTGCTTGGGCTCTCGTTTAAGTACAACGATCCCGTTCCCTTCGAGTCTCCATTTAAGTACAATGGTCTCGTCTCAGTGCGAAGATAATGGATCGGTTGATGCCATTTTCGTGTAGATCGGTTGATCTTATTTGAGTCATGAATCGGTTGATATCATTTCTCTTCGAGTTGTAAATCGGATGATATTACATTCTCGTTTTTCTTGGTTATGGATCGGTTGATACCATCTCTGTGTTAGATCGGTTGATCTTATTTGAGTCATGAATCGGTTGATATCATTTCTCTTCGAGTTGTAAATCGGATGATATTACATTCTCGTTTTTTCGTGGTTATGGATCGGTTGATACCATCTCCATTTTAGATCGGTTGATCTTATTTGAGTCATGAATCGGTTGATATCATTTCTCTTCGAGTTGTAAATCGGATGATATTACGTTCTCGTTTTTTTTTCTTGGTTATGGATTGGTTGATACCATCTCCATGTTAGATCGGTTGATCTTATTTGAGTCATGAATCGGTTGATATCATTTCTCTTCGAGTTGTAAATCGGATGATATTACATTCTCGTTTTTCTTGGTTATGGATCGGTTGATACCATCTCCGTGTTAGATCGGTTGATCTTATTTGAGTCATGAATCGGTTGATATCATTTCTCTTCGAGTTGTAAATCGGATGATATTACATTCTCGTTTTTCTTGGTTATGGATCGGTTGATACCATCTCCATGTTAGATCGGTTGATCTTATTTGAGTCATGAATCGGTTGATATCATTTCTCTTCGAGTTGTAAATCGGATGATATTACATTCTCGTTTTTCTTGGTTATGGATCGGTTGATACCATCTCCATGTTAGATCGGTTGATCTTATTTGAGTCATGAATCGGTTGATATCATTTCTCTTCGAGTTGTAAATCGGATGATATTACATTCTCGTTTTTCTTGGTTATGGATCGGTTGATACCATCTCCATGTTAGATCGGTTGATCTTATTTGAGTCATGAATCGGTCGATATCATTTCTCTTCGAGTTGTAAATCGGATGATATTACATTCTCGTTTTTCTTGGTTATGGATCGGTTGATACCATCTCCAAGTTAGATCAGTTGATCTTATTTGAGTCATGAATCGGTTGATATCATTTCTCTTCGAGTTGTAAAGTCGGATGATATTACATTCTCGCGTTTCCGGGGTGGATCGGTTGATACCATCTCCGTGTTAGATTGGTTGATCTTATTTGAGTCGCAAATCGGTTGATATTGCGTTAAGTCCTGTTTCGCCAACAGGCACCCTCCTTATGGTTTCGGTTTGTTCAGCAGTCGCAGTGATTGCATTGCCTATTCAGAGGTCAAAAAAAAAAAAAAAAAAAAAAAAAAAAAAAAAAAAAAGAGAAAAAATCAAAAATAAAAATATATAAATAAATAAGTGGGCAGAGGGCATTTCCATCATTCTCAGTGTGCAAATTTTCAGGTTTTATTCGAGTATTCAATCACTCCATACCTTGAACGTCTAAAAGCTGTTGCAATCATCCGTTCAGGTCTGCAGTTGATTGAATAGGGGCAGCTGTAATACCTCAAAATTTGCCCTCTCATTTCCTCAACATTTTGCATGGCATTTTGCATATATGGATTCATAAAATAACCAAAACATTGCATCATATATAGCATAGCCGAGGTGTGGGTATGTGATCAATGATCGGAGCAATCGAAAGTTATGAAGAGGCTACCGAAGGGCCACAAAGCTTCTCAACCTTGTGCAAAGGGTTCATAATATCCCACAAGTCTTCACTTGAAGCCACAAGTCATGGAAAGTTTGGTTTGATTGAAGGAGGCAAGCAGTGCAATACTTCTCGAGGGAAAAGAGCCGAATCAGGGTTTCATTTCTACAGGGCTTCTACATAAATTTTTGAGTCGAAGTGGATTTCTTTGACTTATATATGATGTCAAGTGCCTAGGGTTCAAATCTCGTCCACAAATTCATTTTGGAAGGGGTTCGACTGGCCGGACGACGGAAAATCGAGGAATTGGAGAAAAGGCGATCGGGCTAGGTAAAAAGGGTCGACTCCGGACTTTTAAGATCGAGATCGTGAAATTAGGGTTACAATGATCCTATGGTTCAAACTTGGTCAAGAAACGATGGAGGAATCATGAAAAAAAAAATCAAAGAAAGATCATTTGAAAGTTAGTTGGTTTTGCATTTCCCTCCACTTTTCCTTCCACTTTCTTTCCACACTTCCTTTCATTCTTTCCATCTCATTTTTCCATTTCAATTCCACTCCATTTCCCTTGGAAACTTCCACCACCTTCCACCATCTTCTAGAGTGTTCCAAGGAATATTCCAAGGAATATTCCAAGGAATATTCCAAGGAATATTCCAAGGAATATTCCAAGGAATATTCCCTTTTCCAACCCTAACCCTAACTAACTTCCAAACCTAATTTTGGATCCCAAACCTAATTTTTGGGCCCCAAACCCAAACCTAGCTCCTAGCCTAGTCTCTATTTAAGCCATTTTCATCCAAACCAAGGGGGTTCACACCATTTTTCAATTTTTCACTCTTTGAGAATCACTTTTTTCTCTCACTTTTCCTCTCCCTTTCACCAAAGCTTTTTCAAATAAGCTCTTCAAGTTTCACATTGAAACTTGAAGATCTTGAAGCTTAAGCCTCCAACCTCCATTAATTGTGGATTGAAGAAGAAGAAGCTAGTGATTTTGTTGAAGATTATCGACTTATCGGAAGCACACGAAGATTCAAGCTCAAGAACGCATTTATTTTGCGGTTTTCGGTTTTCGGTTTTCTCTTCGATTCAAGCTCCGATACTTGCAACAATTACCGAAGCACTCCTCCGCTTCGTAGGTTGGTGATCTTAATCACTTCTTCTTTAAGTTATTCTCTTCATCTCGCCACTTTTGGCATTCTTTAAGTGCTTTTCGCTTTTTTTGAAATCAATTCCGTTTCAATTATGTTTGTTTGCATTTTGTGATTTTTGTTGAATTAGTTTTTAGAGTGTTAATAGATATAGGTTGTATCATGTGTAAATAAGCTCCGAATAATTAGAAATTAGTGGTAGCATGTCCCTAGGTATGTTAGGATTGTCTAGAAGCAAGTTTGTGGCCAAAAGCACTTTTTTTAAAAAGTTTTTTTTCAAGTCTGTTCAGGGTTAACCGGTTAACGCATGTGGTTAACCGGTTAACGCGTGCGTGTTTTGCCACAAGGTGCTTCTGTTTTGGGTCCGTTAACCGGTTAACCTATATGGTTAACCGGTTAACGCTGATGATTTTTGTGTTTTTGGTTCCTTTGATTGCTTAGCCCTAAGTCTTAGTGCCTCTAATGTTCATACATGTTTAGGTAGTGATTTTAGGTAATTTTTGGATCCATTTCCAGTAGCTAGTTCCCCCATTTCGAGTCGTTTCGACACGATTCCGTTTATGTTGCGTTTTATGCGTTTTTTTTGTGTTTTGTGCATACTTTGATTTCTTGCATTTTGTTGCTATGTTCATATATCATTAGGTATGTAATAATCATGTTGCATTCTGTTTTTTACATGTTTGCATTGCATTAAATCGTTTTGCATTTCATCATGTCGATGTATGTTGCATTTTGCATAATCATGTGTGTATGTGCATTTGGTAGAATTTGTTGCATGCTTGATCACATCACTCATATCAATTTAATTCTGAATTTTGCATTGAGTTTAATGTGTTTGTTGAATCATCATATTGCATGTTCATAATCAATAATCATCATGTTCATATGCCATGTTCATGTGATTCATTTTTTGCATTACTTGTTGCATAGTCCATGTGATGCATTCTTACATAATATTCAATAATGTGCATGTGCTTGTGTTTGTATATATTAATCCATGTTCAAATGTGTGTTCATGATGTGTTTAGTACATTTTTAATTGAGTTTGTGCATTAAAAAATGAAAATAAACAATTCTGGATTTTGCATTTCATAGCTGTTGTTTTGTATAGGTGCTGTAAAATGTATGCTGTTTGTTATGTGTACATGCTGCATTTGACTTTTTACACCTACTGTTTCATGTTGCATGCTGGCTGTAAAAAGCTGGTTGTATCTTGCATTGTTTTCATGGCTGTTTGTGTAATAGGGGCTGTAATAGGTGCTGTATTTTTTGTCCTAGTTTTTCTAGTTCCTTTAGGATTAAAGTTGGGTCTAGTTTAGGTCTAAGGTGCCTTTGGATTTAATTAGGATTTAATTCATGTGTGTTTGCCTTATTCTTTCAAATAAAATGTGCACTAACCATTTGTTTTGTAGTGGGGAAGATTGAGGTAAGTTTACTTCACTTTATCTCTTATTTTTATGCATTTCTTTTAGGTTTTTGTTAATTCATTTTTCCCTCCATATTTGTGATTGGTAGGATTCCCCATTGTTAGGACCAACTTACCTTCCTTAGGAAGTAAGTTGTATCCTATTTCTTCTTTTTCTTTTCCTTTTGCTTTTTAGGAATAGAAAACCTCACAAACCATAGGATTTCCTTGTAAATAAATCAATAAAATTAGGGTGTGTCTTAGTTCCCCTTAGATTTTCCTTTTATCAACTTGAGTCATTCTCTTTCTCATCTCAAAAGAAAAGCAATAAAATACTTAATAAAAATCGAACAATCTTGTACGACACGAGACTTTGTTGCGGAGTGTTTATACGCGTCCTGTTTCGGGGCGAGGTGTAAATACTTCCCGCGATGGATAGGTCTTAGTACAAGACAGTTCACAAACAAATTCAAAAAAACACTTCTTTTAAAAGACAAAAAACAAACAATAACCGACTATCCTGCGGGAACTTCTCTTCTCATCTTATTCACTCATAACGCGAACTCGCGACTACTTGTCTCGCATGCAAGACGGTTAACGCACTCGTACCAGACGAGCCTGCAACACCTGAGCATAGACATACGCAGTTCCAGCTGTAAAAAACACAAACAAACAGTTCCCGCCTAGGTTAGGCGAACTACGTCGACTCTGATCCTCATTATCCCGATGAGGTACGTAGGCAGCGGGGTAGGGCCCGTTCGAGCACATTCTTTATTTTCCCTACATTTCCCCTTTTATTCTCTTTTTCTTATTTCAGTTCCTTTCTCATTTTCCATTCCCTTTATTCCAGTAGCGGTTTTATTCAGCAGCATTCGTATTTTCTCACCCTTTGAAACAAACAAGCAAGCGTGGATCCCGTCGGGTACGACGGACGATCTGGGGTGCTAATACCTTCCCAGGTCGTAACCGACTCCCGAACTCCGATCTTTGGTTCGCAAGGCCTCGTCCTTTTCCTTCTTCCTCAGGTTTGTGCAACATTACCTTTCCCATTCCTTTGGGATAAAAATGTCTGGCTGGCGACTCTAACCTTTCCGCGCCACTTTCGCGTTTGTACTAGGATGAAAATCCCGGGAGCGACACATGTATGTATATGCGTTATGTTTATGCTGACAAACAGACAAAACAGACACAAGAGATACACTGGTGATGAAATAAACATCACAACAAACGAATACTCGACCAATCTCGTCAAAGTGTACGCAATCACTGAGGATAGGGTAAAGAGCCATCCATGGAACAAGTCTTGCTACAAAGCTCAAATCTCTTTGAGGAGAGAAAGATACTTCAATCGGGAAATAAACCCAAATAAATCTTCTAATTTCAAAGTCCATCAGAAGGAAACAAACATACAAACTAAGTTTGCTTAGGATGAAGTAAATTTGTACTCCGTTGGGGAAGAAAATCACATTCAGCTGGAGAAGCTTGAATCAAAGCTCAATTGGGGATACTAGACTTAGTATCTCACTTGAAGCACTAAGTAGTAAAAGAAATCCACCAGAAAAATAATGAGTCATGCCCCTGACACATCATAGCAACTTGGCGTAAGGACCCCGTCATCGGGAGATACTTGCAGGGCAGATCCCAAGAGCGTCTTGCTTAGGGGAACACGTGGTCATGCGCCCACAAAAATGGTTTGTGAGAAGAGATCATCTCAAGAGGATTTTATAGAAGACTTGGCATTCACGATGCCCCAGTGTCTTCAAACTCTTGTAGAGATTCGTCGAATCTCGACGTCACTGCCTTAGATTAACTGTACTTGGCTCAAACGAGTCCTCACTGCTTGTCTTTTAGGGATGGTCAAATTGTGTAAGCACAAATTGGGAAATGACTTGCCCCTGCTTAGCAAAGTCTTCAAGCAACATGCCCCTGTCTGGCAGAGTCTTCAAGCAACATGCCCCTGTCTGGCAGAGTCTTCAAACAACTTGCCCCTGTATGGCAAGGTCTTCCAGCAAACTTGCCCCTGTATGGCAAGGTCTTCAAGCAAACTTCCCTGGGGGTGATCATTCTCTGAAATGGTTGTTCAACTACTCATCAGAGTTTCAAATCTCAAGAGATTAAGCTCATCACTGGTGCTCATCCATAGGTTTCTATGATATCAAGCAAATGCTAACAAGCAAAAAGGTTAATGTCAAGACTGCTAATGCGACGCACGTGTTTGTCTCGAAGTTTTTTGTTTTTTTGTTTTTTTGAAAAGATTTTCACAATAGCCTGTGACCGAATCACTAGCTAGGAGGTGATATTCATTTTTTTTTATAAAGCCAACACAAATTTTTGAGCCAAGCTCATGGGAGTCGGGAAACATTTTCTCATCGAGTGTGCTTTCGAAATAAACCCTACTTCAATTAGGACTTTTGAGGGTTGTAATGTGGTTCGGCTCACGGTTTTAGAAACAGAGGATAAAGGCTCAAAGTTTATTTGGTGCCCACCCACTCTCCGTGATGTTCTCCAATCCTAGGTTCAGCTAAATTGACACATACATTTGTCTTGATAGCGTAGAGATGAAGATCCAAGGTTTGCTTGAAATGACAGTCATCTTATTTATTCTTCATGGATATTGGTGACCCTTTGATTTTGGTATGGCGGTCACTAAATCTTATGTATTTGAGGTTGAGGATTTGAGGACCTCTCACGAATGACTTATTCTATTTATCTTTTTTGTCTAAGTCCTTTTGTAGGTTTGACTTAGAGGGATTTTATTTTTCTTTTTCTTTTTTCTTTTTTCATTGGAAGGTTGAAAACCGTTACTGTCAAGTCATTGATTGTAGTGGACTCCCTGATCGGATGTTTCATCTTATGATATGATTGTGTAACCAGATTAACTGAACACTACCCTGCCCCAGGTTAAGCGTAAGGGTTTTGAAATATCTGAAAGAAACTCCTACTTCTAGGCTCGAAGTGGTTGACTAGGGATTAACTCCTTATTTCTCCAGTGTTTGGAAATTTGAAACAATGCCTGTACATCGTCAGAAGGGTTTTAATCAAAAGCATTCAACTAGAGAATTTGTGTTTTAATTTCGTCATCCTCCCTCCAATTCTCTGCTTAGGCAAGAGATGGGATAATGTTGGCGTTATAAAGTTGAAAAAGCATTATGAGTGAATACGAATGGATTACTTCAAGACAAACATATTCATTGCATTAATCATTCAAAACAAATAGGTTCTTACATGCCAAAACAAATGCATTAATAAAACATAGCAAAATACATATGAAAAGCAGTAAACGAGCTAAACATCTGAGAGGATAGCTCCAAAGCATCGAAACGATCGCGAGCATTCAGGAATTTGTCCTATGCTCCAGCAACAGGTTGACTTGGACAGGACTCTCTTGAGTTTTTATCAGCACAAAGGTACTCCGTCCACATATGGGATTCCTCCATTGAAGGCCAACACCCCGTAGTCGATAATCTCTTGAACCTTTTCCTGGAAGACTTTGCATTCTTCAATCGGATGCCCCAGTGCTCCATCATGAAACTCACAACTGGTATTTGGATTGATCCCACGGGACCGAGACTTCGTGGCTCTGGTCTTTCTGGGTGTCATTATTGAGTTCCGGGCAAAATGAGACCACAATTGACTGTAAGTCATTGGGATTGGGTCAAACTGGTGGGCCGCTCCTTCAGGACTGTTTGGAGACCTCCGCTGATTCTGACGTCGCTGACGAGCAGAGGTAGAATTTGACTGATGCTGAGAAATGACCAGATTTTTGGCCAAAGAAATCCGTCGCCCTCTATCAATCTTCAAGCTGTGAATCTCTTCCTGGAGTTCAATGTTCTCCTGCACAAGGCTGTCTACTAGAGTCTTCATTGTAGTTGAGAATATTCCCATATGATTTCTCAAAGTCGTGACTTCACTTCTAAGCTCCCTGTTTTCCTGCTCAAGTTGGTCCATCTTTCTCTGGTGACTGGTCGAGTACAGTTGACTGACGGAGAATAAGACATGTGTGAGTTGGATTGTTGGAAGATGATATGCAATGCAAATGCAAATGCAAATGTTATGCGAATGAATGCAAAGCTTAGAATGCTCAAAATCACAAACATAAACAGCTCCAGAATTGGTTATCAAGGCAAGGTGTTGGATCCAAGGTACAAGTAACTCGGAATCTCCTAACTGGTAAGCCTTAAGTGGAGAGTTCTAATTTCTTTTACCCATAAAGCCCACTCACAGGGTAGCTTCTATGGTGATGGTATAAGGATACTCAAGGTCACAGACGTTTATCGTACTAACGCCCCGCCGCAGGCTAGCTGCATTGTGACGATAATAACGATAAGGTCTACCTTGAGTGGAGTTCTCATGCTAGGTGTGCAAGAAGCGAGTCCTTGGAGCCTAACATTACACAACTACCAAAATTGAAACAGGTTCTAGGGGGTCCCAGAATCACAACCCTTTCATGAATCAGGTCCCGCGACAGGCTAGCTGCGTTGTGACAAGATCTATGAAAAGTCTAACTATCTGGGGGAGCTTTCATGCTAGGCGTGCAAGGAGCGAGTCCTTGGAGACTAACACTAATAACATCCAATTCTAACTTAGGTGTTCCCTCTTCTTTTTCAAAACTCAAGTACAAATTCATACCCGTGATATTCTGAGATCCAACAGGCAGATATAATGAGCAAATAAAGAAGGAAGCAGCAGATAAAATATCAACAACAAATAAAGAAGACAAATCAAAAAAGTCAACAAAAAAACGCAAACTATCCTAAGCTAGGCTCGACTCTCTTATGCATAAAGCAAAGTCCCCAGCAGAGTCGCCAGCTGTCGCACCTCGAAAAATACGATCCTAAAATAAACAACAGAGTCGCCACCTAATTCTATTTATTCTACGAGAGAAAAGGAAGATATAGACACAACCTAAATAAAGGATAAGAAATGGTCAACGAAACCACTAATCTAAGTTCGGGAGTCAGTTACGCAAAGGGAAGGTGTTAGGCACCCCTCACGTCCGTTGTACTCAACAGGAACCTCTTAGTCTAGTTTGCGCTTAAAATGTTAACTTGTTATTATTGTCTTCTTTTACTGATTAGAGTTCGATATTTGTTTATTGCTTATTATGGGGAAGTGTTAAGTTATTTATTATTGTGATGGAGAAATAGTTAATTTTTATTTTATTGTGATTTATGACGGAGAAAAGATTAAGTTTTTTTTTATTATTATGCTCGCGAAGGATTAAAAATCCCCGTGCCTACGTATTCCCCTGTGCAATGGGAAAGTCAGAGCTTCGTAGTTCGTGCTACTACGATTTGTGTTTTTTAATTGAACGATTGTTTGAAAATGCATTCTACTGCTAAGCATTGGCTTATCTGCTCACGATAGGAGGCTGAAGCGCTAGCTTGTTTGCGAGACAGAATGATTTAAACAATATTCGTTTTGAGAAAAGATGTTTGATCTTTGTTAAAGGTGTTTTAAAAACGAGAGGGCGAAATAACCACGCGTGGGGCTAGCCCATGTTGCGGTTGCATTCAAGAACGTGCGGAGTGCGAGACTCCGGAGTTCAGTTACTCGCTAATTAATTATGAAAATGATTTGGATTGGTTGGTAAGTTTTAATTCGTACTTGAAAGAAAGAGACAAGTCGTCATCTTTAAGAGAAGTATCTCACCTATTCCACCACAACGTTTGAGAAATGAGAAATCGAAAGAAGCTTTAAACTTGGATATAAGATCGACAAGCAATGCCATATTCTTTCTTTGAGAATAAATAAAATCGGAAGAAGCTTTAAACTTGGATATAAGATCGACAAGCAATGCCACGTTCTTCCTTTGAGAATAAATAAAATCGGAAGAAACTTTAAACTTGGATATAAGATCGACAAGCAATGCCACGTTCTTCCTTTGAAAGTAATTGTTTGGTAGGATTTTTGTTTGTGTTTGTGGGGATAGGAGAAACGACTTTCCCTATGGAGATGAATCATGCCTGATCCTTTAAGATTATTGAATTGTTTTGAATACGAATGATGATTGAACCAACGCGTGGGGCTAGCCCAATTGCGGTCCAATCCAGAACGTGCGGAATGCTAGACTCCGGAGTTCTGTTTTCGTAAATTAATTAAAATGAATTGAATTGTTTTTTATACGAACGGTGATGGAACCAACGTGTGGGGCTAGCCCATTTGCGGTTCAATCCAGAACGTGCGGAATGCTAGACTCCGGGGTTCTGTTTTCTTAATTTAATTTAATAAGATGATTATTTTTATACGAATGGTGATTGAACCAACGCGTGGGGCTAGCCCATTTGCGGTTCAATCCAGAACGTGCGGAATGCGAGACTCCGGGGTTCCTTTTTCCGTAAATTAATTTAAATGAATTGAATTGTTTTTATATGTTTTATGTATTATACATGATAGTGAGGTACGGATAAATGAGCAAACGCAAACGCGACAACAAAACTATAGTGAGGCGAAAATAAGGTAACATCGAATTTTAATGATACCTAACGGAGTAGGTCCGTTGCCTCTTCAATACGCGCCAAACAAATCAACGATATTTGTCAGAAACTACCATCAACCGAGTTAATTCCTCAAATGCTTAATGTAATTCAAAACAATGGTTAGCTCAATTAAAGTTCTAATAACAAAAGGCAATTAAGGTTATATTCAAAATTCAAAATTCAAACAATATCTACTTACAAGGCTATATTAAAATCAACATTTGACAAATCTAAAAAATTAACATCTAATTAAACAAAACTAGTATAAAAAATAAATAAACCAATAAGTCCATTAAAATTTATTAAGGTTCAACTAAGAAAAATAAATCAATATTAAAACTTTGACCCTTATCTAATAAATAAGTAATAGAAAAAGTTAATCTAAACTAAACTCAATAATTAGTAAACAGCATTAATGAAATAATATATATATAAAATGAGGAAAATAAGGAGCACAAATTAATAAATAAAAAAAATGAAAAAGGGTTAGTTCTGAAATGGGTGCTGATAGCATGAATTAACATGGGCCAAATAATAAAAAAACAATCGGATCATTCCAAAACTAGGTTTAAATGTTAAGAATAAAATGAAATAAATTAGGATTGGATAGAAACAAAATTGTGAGAAACAAAACTTAGCACACGATTCCCAGAAAAACAAAAAAACTTGCGTTCTCCTTCCGTTTTCTCTTTCGTCTTTCTCACCTTGGATTTTCGTCTTTCTCACCTTGGATCTTCGTCTCCTTCACGGCGGTATCAGCAGCGGAAGGAGGGTGGGTTTTGTTTTGTTGTTGACGGTGGTTGTTCGATGGAAGGGTGGATGTTTCAGAAAGGTTGAAGGGTGGTTTTCTGTGTTTGGTTGTGGTTTATGTACGGCTTCACAGATTCGGTTTCAAGTGGTGGCGAGAGTGAGTTTCGATGTGTCTGCGAGTTTACGAAGGAGACAGAAAAGTTTGAAGGTGAGTTTTCAGTGTTCTGTTGTCTCTGTGAAATTCGAAAAATCAATTAATCAGCAAAAACTTCCTTCTGTCAAAAAAATGAAATGCCCTCTTGATGCGATTAGGGTTTCACTGTGTGATTTAGGGTTTTCGGATGCGGCTAGGGTTCTTTGAAGTGACGAAAAGGGGGTTAGGGTTAGGGTTACCGGCGGCGGCGGATAATTGTGAAAGATGTGAGGTAACGGCGGAGGGCGAATCAGGGGTGGTAGCGATTTGGGAGGGTATTGTAAGGTGAAGGTTGCATGTTGGGTGATGGATGGTTTTCGGAAAGGTTTTTGGGTGTGATTGGAAGGAGGTTTCAAGGTTGAAGAAGGAGTGTTGTGAGGTTTGTTCTTGCAGTTAGGCTTGCGGATTCTTTTGTTCGGTGAAAGAAGGGCCAAGTCTTTGGTGTTTTCTGTATCGTTTTTGTTGGTGTAGTGGCTAATGGTGAGGGTTGTGAAAGCCGGGTACCTGGAAACGTTTCTCGTTTTCTTTTCCAGGAACTAGAAAAAAAAGTCCTTTTTTCCTTTAATGAGTTTCTCTCTGTCTCTTTTTGTTGACAGCTCTGTGTTAATGAGTTTCTTTTCGGTTTCCAGGAGCTGTTGTCGATGGTTCATAAGCTGTTGCTGTGTTGATGTGAAGTGAGGAAAGTCTTTATCCAGGTCCTGAGACTTGCCCTCCGGATACTTGTTTGTAGCCATTCTGCAGAGGTTTTTTGGTGATAGTTCTGCTGTACTGTCACTCTCCACCCTCTGCTCAAAATGCAGAGCTTCCTTTTCTCTGAAAAATAACAGAAGACTTTTTTTACTGCAGGTTTGAAATTGTCAAATCGGTGAAAAATCCATGTGGCTTGATGTGGTGTGGGTGTAGTAGTAGCAGATTGTGGCTGGACTGTGTAGGGGATTTGATTTGACCTGGATCAATGATGTACACTCCAAAACTAACTAGAACAATTTCAAACCAACCAAATAAAATTGGATTAATTAAAATAATTTAATAGTTAAACTAGTGAATAAAAAGTAAGAATAACAAAAATATCAAAAATAATAATAACTGTTATAAACTAATAAAAAAAATAAACTAAATGTACAACTAAATTAAATCCAACTTAAAGTGAAATTAAAACTAATTCTAAATAGTAAAAAGTAAAAAAAAATTAGCAAGCTTGATAAATTAATTAAAATACCTAAGCTAAACTCAAATTGATTCTTTAAAAATAATAATAAAAAATCTAAAAATAAAAAGAAATTAAATTAAGATATAAATTTAAATTAGTAAACAATTCCTTTAAAAAGTAATAATAAAAATCTAAAAATAAAAAGGAATTAAATTAAGATGTAAATTTAAATTAGTAAATAAATAAAGGAAATGATTTAAAGAGAGTAAACAAACGAATCTAACTAATTCCTAAAATAAATTTAATCTTCCGAAATCAAGTACAAAATAAAATGATACTGAATAAAATCGAACAAAAAATACAATAATTAATGATTGATGATATGTTTTAACTTAAAAATGCAAAATGATCAATTTTGAAAAATCGACGAAAACACGTCAAAAATGAACAAAATTTTGAGAATTTCTGGTCAAAATTTAGGGTATGACAATGAGGCCAAGGGTTTCTGCAAACCTGTAAACATCCCAACCCCCTGACATGTATTGTTCTAGAACAAAGATCCTCATACTTGGATCAGTTATGAGAAGTGTAAACACTTCTAACCCAGAGGTACAGTGTTTACAATAACCATAAAAGATCCTCCTCTAATTTACCTCAGATGCTGAAGGTTATAAAAGGTTATCCAAACTTAGCAGACTTCTCAGATAGCCCTAGTACTACAGGAAATCCGTAGCACAGAGTTCTCAAGAAGAAACCCATGTCTGAACCGTGTTTCATATTCCCGCACCAGACCGAAATGGAATGGGAAAGAATATGAAGCCACTCTAGCCTATGTGTCACTCAGGTCCCCGGTATGGAACCTTAATCACTCAACAATCCCTCCCACCAAGGAAACAGCAGATCCAACAGAGATGATAATGACAGTATGAAATGCATAAAATTGTAAATGAAAGAGATAAATAAAGCTGTACAAAAAGCAATAAATAACAAGCACAAGTAGCACATAACACCCCCATAAACACAAATCAAACAAGCGCTAGGAGAAACCCACAAAAAGAACCAGAACCCCTGGTTGCAAGATAGTTCCCCAGCAGAGTCGCCAAGCTGTCGCTCCCGAAGATTTGCATCCCGGTACAAGCGCGAACGGTCGGTGAAAGGAGAAGATGAAGGTGAATAGAGTCGCCAGCTAGGCATTTTTATCCCGAAGGAAAGGTAATGCTACATAAACCTAGGAAGATATGGATAAGACGGTTGCGAACCAGAGAAGTTGAGAAAGGGAGTTGGTTACAACCTGGAAAGGTATTAGCACCCAGATTGTCCGTCGTACTCGACGGGATCCACGCTTAAAAGATTGTGTTTAAATGGGTAGGTCTATGTGCTATCTGTGTGTAAAAGCTGGAAAAGAATATACAAGTGTTAGTGCAAAAGGGGAATGCTCAGGAACTGAGGCTTAAAAGAGAATGCTGAAAGAGGGGGAGGACAAAGAGACTTTTGTTCGATAACAGTTAAATTATGTCTACGTATCCTCTCGTGCAATGAGGAAGTCAGAACACCGTAGTTCGACTCAAAGAGATTGAAAGATAAATTGGCTGTGAACTGCCTGCTTGTCTATGCTCAAGTGTATGACTCGTCTGGATCGAGTGCTAAATGTCTTGCATTAGACGGAAGAAGCAAGTTCTCGTTTGTGAATGAATGTGATGAGAAAAGAATCCAGAAGGAGACGATTATTGTTTGTTTTTGTGTTTTCAGTTTTGTTATTGTTTTTGGTGTTTTGCATAAGTTAATGAGCTTAAGCCTAAATCAAAGGCTTATAAACTCATTATATCCTCCCTGTGATTAGGGATAATGAGAATACTTAAGTATGAGATAAGCATATCAACTTAATTGCCATGATGATGTAGGATTAAGATCATTAACCTACTTGTGATTATTTAGATGTTTTTGGGTTTTGTTTAGTGTTAAGTAATGAGTTTAATCTCTAATCACAGATTAGTGGGCTCATTACACCATCCTAATAGAAGGATAATAGATGAGAAAACTTAAGCTGAGGAAGATACCTCAACTTAATCCATGGTTAGGGATTAAATTTATTATATAACAAAGCCTTTATTAAGTGGACTTTGATTAAGGGATGAGATTAAGAAATGGATTTTATGGTTTGTAAGACAACTTGAGGGGGACTTGTCCATTAAACACTAGGGTTAGTCCTTCTTAACCATAAAGGAAGAATTATAACCCTAATGTAAGGCCCATGTTACAAGATGACGTCTTAGTGATTATTAAGATGAATTGATTAAGAGGTTTAAACAAATTAAAGGTTTAACACTTAGGATTAAAGTTATACTCTCCATCCTAAGAGAAGGATGCATGCATAACCCTAATTCCAAAGTCCTAAAACTTTAAGAGTTTAGTCTCTGATTATGAAGATGAGGAGAGAGACTCAAGGAGACTCAAAGGTAAAAAGCTAGGGGGACTAATCACAACCCTAATTATTATCATGCTTGGATGTTCCTATGGTTTGTAAGTGTTAAGAAAGATCTTCAAGGAAGCCACCAATGGAAGAAGCAGATGAAAGGAGGATGAAGCAGAAGAAATAAGTTACTTACTTCATTGAAGAAGATAAGTGACTTAAAGAAAGAAAGTGAAAGAGAAGGAACAAAAGTGAACAATTTCACTTAAAAGACAAGAAAGATGCATATGAAAGAGATGAAGAGAAATGAGAAGTGAAGGCAATTCCACTTCTCAAAGTAACTTACCACCTGAAAATGTTAGCATGGATGCATAAAGTTCAAGGCATAAAGAAATGAAATGAGATGAGATGAAATGACCAAAGTCAGAAGTGTTTATATAATGTTAATGTCATGTGAGATGATGCAAAGGCATACAAAGTGCATATGTATGATCATACAAAGATGAGATGTCATGTAAGCATGCTTTGAAGTTTGAAAGTTCATGAAAGTTAATGAAAGGAAATGGATGCAAATCATGGCAAATGAATGAAGAAATGATCAAGCATGATTCTAACATGTCCTAAGATGTCTAATATGACATATGAATGCATGAAATGTCATGGAAAGTTCATGCATGGATGCATATGCAAGATGAATGCAAATGAACATGTAAAAGTAGGGTTATATGGAAGCATGAGATGCATATGACCAAAACAGAAGCAATGCTCACGATAAAAAATTGAAAATGAACTCAAAGGAAACCTAAACCTATACTAGGTTACCATCCAATGGGGGAGGTCAGAAGCTAAACCTAGAAGAAGTTATGGATTTTCTAAGTTTGTTAGGTTCTTTGGGTGATCCTCAATGTAAAATGCCAAACAAATTGAAAATGCAAGATAAAAATGAAACACAAATGTTTTTAGATGCTAGAAGACATGTACAAAGCAAGGCAAAAAGAATCATTCACAAACTCAACTTGGTTTTAGGGTTATGAATTTTTGAAGTTAGGGTTAGAAAATGGACATTTTTAAGAACCCTAATTCATTGAAAAATCTCAAAGTATGATCAAAACTAAAAATAAATTTATAAGGTGAGCTTTTAAATGCTTCTAAATGTCTAAGAATGCTCTCTGATTTTTTTGGTGATTTTTAAATACTTAAATGTATTTTTAATTAATTAAAATGAATTAATTAATTAAATAAAACATTTAAATGATTTAAAAATACTTTTTTAATGCAAAAAATAAAATAAAAATCATTTTCTGATTAAGAAAAATATTTGAAACAAAAAGGCAAAAATAAAATATTTTTGGATGATTTTAACTATTTTAAATTAAATGAGAAAGAAAAATACAAAGAAAATGAAATAAAAATAAAATATAGGGGAAGTATGCAGATCCAAGGGTCAGGATTCAAAGTACTATACTACCTTTTACAATTTATATCCCCTTTCTTCTTTTATTCAACGAGCGCAAATTTTGGACTGTCTTTGGTATTCAACCACAAGTTATCTTGTTTGTCTGTCAAGTCAGGCGCTTACATTCTGCACAGCTAACTCATGCTTGAATAGGGGCAGCTGTAAACACCCCTAATTTTCCCTCACTCTTTATCATACCATGGCTTGTGATCTTTCATTTTTTCATAAGCATAAGCATACCACCTCATATTGTATAGTTCAAATTCATTTACATCTAGGGTTTGTGATCTAAGCAATCCAAGATTCCATCTGAGCCATCCCAAATGCCTCCAAGCTTTATAAGAGGGTCCATGTGTATTCTATCATCATATTATGTCCCTCAAAGTTCATGGAAGTCAAGAGATCACAAGAACTGGCAAGGCATGGAAGCAGAGCTAGGGTTTTTCACTACACAGATGACCAAAATTAGGGTTTTGGTTTCAGAGGCCTCAACTCCAAATTTTTGGGTCATTCTTGTTTCTAATGTTCTTAAGATGTTATAAGGATCATGTGTACCAAGTTTGATGAAGAAATTCATTGTGGAAGTCATTTGTTCACTGGGTAACTTCTTGAGCAAGTTAAGTCAAAATACGGGCATCTGAGGCCCCCAACAATGGAACCAAAGGGGTATTTTCATCAAATTGAAGATTCTATGATCTTTATTTGATCTTAGAAGAGTTTAGAAGTTCACAATATTGAATAATTTTGAGCCATTTGCAAACTTGCCAAAAATGGAAATGACTTGTAATGAAAACTTTCCATTTTGGGAAAGTTTTTCAACCTCCTCTGTCTCAACCAAAAATGCTTCAAATGAAAAATTCTTGGTCATGAAAGTTGTAGATTATGTCTTTCCCTTTTCAAAAAGTATAAGAACATGTCTTGATTCATCCTAGAACTCAAGATATGGCCTTTCAAAGTTTGCAAAAATCCTAAAATTTCGAGTTTCATGTCAAAGAGGGATTTTGCAAAATGGCATGTTCAAGCATTCTAACGACCTCTAATCAACTTCTACACTTCATAACATGCCTATGTGACTTCTAAACATCAGAATTGGCCCAAGAATTTGGCATTTCCATGACTTGATTCACAAGAAACTTCAAAGAGGGAATTTTACAAAACCTATGAGAACTTTTCATCCAAGCCTTCCAGCTCATCAAATTCAATCCCATGGTCCTCCATGAATCAAGTTGAGGCAGGACAAGCCATAGAAACACCTCTGACCCGTGCCATGCTTCAAGTACACATAACCTTGACTTTTTTCAATTTGGCCCATACCAATCAAACTATGCCACACCAACTCTCTGAACCAATCAGCATGACTTATGTGAACCTCATGGACCTCATTCCATAACACATTCAAGCCTGAAAACCTCTCAAGACTCAGAATCACAAAAATCACCTCATACCTTCATCTCTTCAAAATTCATAGAACAACCACTCAAACTTCAAACTTTCTTCACCATTCAACTCAGCATCACCTAAGGAACAAATTCCAACCATTAAAATGGCATGAAACACATCACACAACAAATACGATTTTTCACCTCTCAAAACTGAACTTCAGAAAGAGGCCAAATAAACTCACTCTAAGCATCAAAGCATTCTCAGGAATCTCATTGGGGTTGGTTTGCACCAAAGAAAGGTCCAGAAAGCTCAAGAACTGAAAGCTCAACCTCAGGTAACCTCAAGAACATTTTTTCCAGAACTTGCATTTTAAGTTTCTAAATGAATCTTCGTGCTTCACTGATCATCTTGATGTAATTTGTTTTGAAAATGGTTGAGTATTAAGCATGTATTAAACTTCTGAAATTTTTGTTCAGTTTTACGATTTGCTTCGAATCTTGTTTTTGATGCATGATAAATATGTTTTTATGGTTGATTCTTGCTTAGGGATGTTAGGAGAGTGATTCTGGAGCTTTAGAGCTTTTGATTTGGCCTAGGTAAGAAGATAGGTATTCTGATTGGCCGAAGAAGATAACTGAAACACTGTTCCGGTCACCTGAGAGTCATTAGGGCTAATCTCATTAATTAGCTGAGTTTAAATGCTGACCCTTAGATCTTAGGTTTGCCGCGCGCGTGAATGGCCCAGATGGCTTCATTAAAACCCTAATCTTGTTTATTTAATTTGATTAATTAAAATTAGTCAGAGTGAATCTCAACCACTCATTCACGCGCCAGTCAACCCTCCCCCCTTGAGTTTGAATCCTGGCCCTTGGATCTGCATACTTTCATTTTATTTTATTTTTATTTCATTTTCTTTTTATTTCCTTGCATAATTATTTTAAAATACCAAAAAGCTTTCAAAAAAATATTTCCTTTTGCATTTTTGTTTCAAATGTTTTTCTTAATCAGAAAATGATTTTTATTTTATTTTTTGCATATAAAAAGTATTTTTAAAATATTTAAATGTTATTTTTAATTAATTAAAGTCTTTTAATTAATTAAAAATACATTTAGGTTTCTAAAAATCACCAAAACAATAACGAATCATCCCATTGCATTTAGAAACATTTTCAAACTCTTCACACAAGTTTCTTTTTAGGTTTGATCATAACTTGAGAATTTTCTTGGAATTAAGGGTCATTTAAATCACATTTTTGAACCCTAACTTAAAAAAATATTTTCTGCCTAAACAAGAGGAGTTTGAAGATGATTTTTTTTGCATTGTTTTGTGCATAACATGTAGTTTATAGGTCATTTATCTCATGAATTTATCTTGCATTTTCAAATTGATTTGCATTTTTCCCTTTTGAACCATCCAAAAACCCTAGAAACTTAGGAAATTCATAACTTTTAAGTGGTAAGGCTTCTGACCTCCTCCTTTGGGGTGTGACTTAGTATGGGATTAGGATTTGTTTGAGTGTGATTTCAAATTTTTATCATATAATATGCTTTTTTTTGGTTCATTTGCATCATGCTTGTACATAAAACCCTAATTTTACATGTTCATTTACATTCATCTTGCATATGCATCCATGCATGAACTTGCCATGACATTTCTTGCATTCATATGTCATCTTAGGACATGTTAGAATCATGCTTGATCATTTCTTCATTCATTTGCCATGATTTGCATTCATTTCATTTCATAAACTTTCATAAACTTTCAAACTTCAAAGCATGCTTTCATTTGCATCTCATCTTTGTATGCTCATAGATATGCATTTTGTATGCCTTTGCATCATCTCACATGACACTAACATTGCATAAACACTTCTGAATTTGGTCATTTCATTTCATTTCATTTCATTTCTTTATGCCTTGAACTTTATGCATTCATGCTAACATTTTCAGGTGGTAAGTTACTTTGAGAAGTGGATTTGCCTTCACATCTCATTTCTCTTTATCTCTTTCATATGCATCTTGATGGTTTCTTTGAAGTGAACTTGTTCACTTGTGTTCTTTCTTTCTCACTTTCTTTCTTTAAGTTACTTATCTTCTTCAATGAAGTAAGTAACTTATCTCTTCTGCTTCTTCCATTGGTGGCTTCCTTGAAGATCTTTCTCAAGCCTTACAAACCATAGGAACATCCAAGCATGATAATAATTAAGGTTGTGATTAGTCCCCCCTATATTTTTCCTTTGAGTCTCCTTGAGTCTCTCTTCCCATCTCAATAATCAGAGACTAAACTCTTAAAGTTTTAGGACTTTGGAATTAGGGTTATGCCTGTATCCTTCTCTTAGGATGGAGTGTATAACTTTAATACTAAGTGTTAAACCTTTAATTTGTTTAAATCTCTTAATAAAATCATCTTAATAATCACTAAGACTTCATCTTGTAACTTGGGCCTTACATTAGGGTTCTAATTCTTCCTTTATGGTTAAGAAGGACTAACCCTAGTGTTTAATGGACATGTCCCCCTCAAGTTGTCTTACAAACCATAAAATTCACTTCTTAATCTCACCCTTTAATTAAAATCCACTTAATAAAGGCTTTGTTATATAATGAATTTAATCCCTAACCATGGATTAAGTTGAGGTATCTTCCTCAGCTTAAGTGTTCTCATCTATTATCCTTCTATTAGGATGGTGTAATGAGCCCACTAATCTGTGATTAGAGATTAAACTCATTACTTAACACTAAACAAAAACCCAAAAAACATCTAAATAATCACAAGTAGGTTAATGATCTTAATCCTACATCATCATGGTAATTAAGTTGAAATGCTTATCTCATACTTAAGTATTCTTAATATCCCCAATCAGGGAGGATATAATGAGTTTACAAGCCTTTGATTTAGGCTTAAGCTCATCAACTTATGGAAAATACCAAAAAAAAACAATAACAAAACTGAAAACACAAAAACAAACAATAATCGTCTTCTTCGGGATTCTTTTCTCATCACACTCATTCATAAACGAGAACTTGCTTCTTCCGTCTAATGCAAGACAGTTAGCACTCGAGCCAGACGAGTCATACACTTGAGCATGGACAAGCAGGCAGTTCACAGTCAATTTATCTTTCAGTCTCTTTGAGTCGAACTACGGTGTTCTGACTTCCTCATTGCACGGGAGGATACGTAGGCATAACGTAACTGTTATTGAGCAAAAGTCTCTTTGTCATCCCCCTCTTTCAACATTCTTTTTTAAGCCTCAGTTCCTGAGCAATTCACACCTTTTGCACTGACACCTGTATTTTCTTTTCTTAGCTTTTGCACACAGATAACACATGCACTTACCCCCTTTAACACAATCTTGTAAGTGTGGATCCCGTCGAGTACGACGAACGATCTGGGTGCTAATACCTCCCCAGGTCGTAACCAACCCCCTTTCTCAGTTTCTCTGGTTCGCAACCGTCTTATCCATCCTATTCTAGGTTTATGCAGCATTACCTTTCCTTCGGGATAAAAAAGCCTAGCTGGCGACTCTATTCATCTTCACCTTCATTCTCTCCTTTCGCTGACCGTTCACGCTTGTACCGAGATGCAAATCTTCGGGAGCGACACATAGCAAGCCTTGAAGACACACACAAGCTCAGATTGCAAAAATCCTCTCAAAACTTCATTTCTTCGAAACTCATTGCACAACCATCAAAAATCACATTTTCTTTCACCATTCAACTCCTCATCACTCAAGGAACAAAACCCACCCATCGCCATGACCTGAAACAGCCTCAAACAAAAACATGATTTCTGCCATATCAGAACTGAACCTCTCAACTAGCCAAAATAAACTCCATCCAAGCATCTCAATAGCTTCAGGAGGTCCAAAGGAGTTGGTCTGCACAAAGGGAAGGCCTTGAAAGCTCCAGTTTGAAGAACTCCAGCTCAGGTATCCCTCAAGATTTTTTTTCCAGAACCTTAATTTCTTGTTAAAATGTGAATCTACATGTTATACTGGTCATGTTGATATGTTTAGAATTGAAAATGAGTGAAAAATAAGCATGTTATGATGTTATGAAAGTTTGACCTAAAAAATGCTTGGTTTCGATTCAGCTTGTTCATGCAATATAAATGATTTTTGTTTGTGAATTCGTGTTCTATGATGTTTGGGGTTTGATTCTGGGCAGGTTTGATGCGTTTTAGTAGCTTGTAGGTGAAGTTGGGGTTTGGGGTTGGCCGGAGAAGATGACTGGAGCACTGTTCTGGCCATCTGAAAGTCATTCGGGTTAGTGTGCCCAATTTGAATATCAGCCATTGGATTGTGATTAGGTTAAGTGTTAGACGGTTCAGATTAGGTCATTAACCCTAATTATAATTAATTAAAATAAATCCTAATTAATTAACTCAGATCATTTGTCAGCCCTTAGATCACGCGCGCAAGGAAAATTTGAATCTGGACCCTTAGATCTTCATACCCCATGTCAAGCTGACTTGAGATCTCAGCCTTTAATCCATCTCCCACGCAATCTGAGCCATCCTTTGTGTTTACTTTTCAATTTTTATTTTATTTTTTGCATTTTTATTTCTCATATTTATTTAAAATAGCAAATCATTTTATAAAAATACAATCTTTTGCATTTCCACTTTAAATAATTTTCAGAAACAAAAAACATTTTTATTTTTAATTTTTGCATTAAAAATCTATTTTTAAATCATTTAATTGTATTATTTAATTAATTAATTCATTTTAATTAATAAAAATACTTTTAGGTATTTAAAAATCACCAAAAAAATCATGAAGCATTCTTACATATTTAGAACAATTTACAAACTCATCTTACAAATTTCTTTTAGGGTTTGATCATGTTTTGACGATTAACCATGAATTAGGGTTTCCAAATTTCCTATTTTTCTAACCCTGACTTCAAAAATCCATTTCTGATCAACCAAGATGAGTTTGCACATGGTTCTTTTTGCATCATTTCATACTTTGCATGTAGTATCTAGAATATTTAACTCATATTTTTGCATTACATTTTCCATTTGTTTGACATTTTTCATGAAGAAGTACCCAAAATCCTAACCTAACTTAGAAAAACCATAACTTGACTTTGGTATAGCTTCTGACCTCCATCTTTGGGGAGTGATCTCATGTGTGTTTAGGGTTCATTTGGTTGCATTTTCAAATTTTTATCATGTGTTATCCTTATGTTGTGGACATATGCATCTCATACTTTCTTAAAAACCTAATTTGCCATGTTCATTTGCATTCATCTTTGCATACCTTCATTATGTGAACTTGTCATGACATCTCATGCATTTGTATGTCATCTTAGATACCTTAGGACATGTTTGAACATTGGTTGTTCATTTTTGCATCCATTTGGTATGTTTTGCATTCATTACTTCTTATGTGTATTCATATGATTTCAAGCTTCTAACATGCCTTCCTTTGCATCCCATCTCTTGTATGATCATGCATAAACATTGTACATGTCTTTGCATCATTTCATAACACATTTGCATTGTGTTTTCACTTCTGTTCTTGATCATTGCATCTTCATTTTACTTATTTCCTTTTGTTTCACATCTTATGCATTCATACTAACCATTTTAGGGGCTTCAGGTAAGTTGTTTAGAATGTGGATTTGCCTCCACATCCAACCTCTTCTTATCTCTTCATTTGCATCTTTATTTTTCTTTGAAGTGAGTTTGATTCACTTATGCTCTCTCTTACTCCCTTTCTTTCTCTTAGGTTACTTAACTTCTTCAGGAAGTAAGTAACATATTCTCTTTTCATCCGCTTCTTCTTCCTTGGTGGCCATCTGAAGACCCTTCTATGAGCCTCACAAACCATAGGAATATCCAAGCATGATAACTTTAGGGTTGTACGTAATCCCCCTAGTTTTTACCTTTGAGTATCCTTGAGTCTCTACTTCTCATCTCATAATCAAGGCTAAACAGTTAAAGTTTTAAGACTCTGAATTATGGTTATGTTTGTATCCTTATCTTAAGATGGAGTGTATAATTTTAATACTTAGTGTTAAACATTTAAGTTGTTTACACCTCCTAATAAAAACACCTAATAATCATTAAGACTTAAGCTTGTAACCTGGCCTTATATTAGGGTTACATCTCTGCCTGTTGGTTCAAAAGGACTAACCCTAGTGTTCAATGGACGAGTCCCCCTCAGGTTTAGTCTTACAAACATAAAATCCATTTCTTAATCCCACCTTTAATTAAAATCCACTTTAATAAATGCTTGTCATATAATTATTTAAATCCCTAACCATGTATTAAGTTGAGGAGCATTCTTCCTCTTAAGTGTTCTCATCTATTATCCTTCTCTTAGGATGGTGTAATGAGTTCACTAATCCCTGATTAGAGATTAAACTCATTACTTAACACAAAACAAAATCCAAAACACTTAATAATCACAACTAGGTTAATGATCTTAATCCTGCATCATCAGGGTAATTAGGTTGAGATTTTCATCTCATACTTAGGTAGACTCATTATCCCTAATCAGGGGTGATATAATGAGTTTGCAAACCCTCGATTAAGGCTTAAGCTCATTGTCTTATGCAAAACATCAAAAACAATAAAAACTGAAAACACAAAAACAAACAATAAACGTCTCCTCCAGGATTCTTTTCTCATCACACTCACTCAAAAAACGAGAACTCGCTTCCTCCGTCTAATGCAAGACAGTTAGCACTCGATCCAGACGAGTCATACACTTGAGCATAGACAAGCAAGCAGTTCACCCCAAAGCATCCCAGTCTCTTTGAGTCGAACTATGGTGTTCTGACTTCCTCATTGCACGAGAGGATACGTAGGCATAACTTAACAGTTATCGAACAAAAGTCTCTTTGTCTCCCCCCTCTCCTCTTTCTAGCTTTCTTTTCTTAGCCTCGGGTTTGAGCACTCACTTTCTTCTTGCACTGACACTCTGTACATCCATTCCTCCCTATCCTTTTATACACAGTTTAGCACATACACTATCCCCTTTTAAACACAATCGGGTATGCATGGATCTCGTCGAGTACGACGGACGATCTGGGTGCTAATACCTACTCAGGTCGTAACCTACTCCCTTACTCAGTCTCTTTGGTTCACAACCGTCTTATCCATCTCTTTCAATGTTTATGCAGCATTACCTTTCCTTTGGGATAAAAATGCCTAACTGGAGACTCTATTCAACCTCAACCTCTAATATCGCCTCGCCGTCCAGTTCAGGTTTGCACCTGGATGAAAATCCAGGGGGAGCGACAATCATCTCAACCAAATATTGCATCGTCTTGTTCATCATCATCATCATCATCTGAATCAAACACTTTTATCCTTTTCATCCTTTTTGTTTTAATTCTCCTTATTCTTCTCATGTTTCTTCTTTGTCGCACAGTCGACGCCTGAACGACCACGACTGCATCTTGGACACCTTCATATAGTTGTTGGACCTGTTTAACAAAGCCATTAAATGAGGCCACAAAAACTAATAGCAATAAGTAACCTGCACATGAAAAAAACTCAAAAAAGAAACAAAAAAGGAATTATGCCCACTGGACCACTTGACGTTTTTGGACGTGGGGAGGATGTTGGACCGGCAGAGGTTGGTTGAATTCCGGAGGTGGTCTAAACTTCGTAGTTGGGTTGACTCGGAAAACATGTTCGACATGTTTGTGCATTTGTTGATGAAAAAAATTATTAAAAGAGGAAGAAATAATAATGGAGATATGTTTCTAGAGATATTTAAAAAAATAGGCAATGGACCTGTTGAGGTTGTTGGACTGGGTCAAGATGATGGACTTGTAGAGGTAGTTGCAAGTCTGCAGATGCTTGGAACTCTGTAATACCTCGTATTTTAATAAATACTCTGGATAATATTAATTAAGTTTAATAGGGTTCCAGTGTGCTCTGAGAGTTTTCAATTAAAATATTTAGAGCAACCAACGAACTTAAATTAATTAATTTAGTATTATCTGTCTCAGAGGTTTTATTAAATATTCGACTCAGAGACATTTTTGGATACTCTCAATTTGGACCTATTAGTTAATTTTACTAACTAATAGTATAAGATACATTTTTCTTTTCATTTCCTTCACATTCTTTCCAAACCTAACTTTTGAGAGAGAAATAAGAAAGAAGGAAGAGAAGAAAGAAGGAAGAGAATAAGAAAGGAAAGGAAGGAGCTCTTAGAAGGAGAAGATTCATGGTGGGTTCAAGTTAGAAACTTTTATTTCTAGAAGTTATAGTTTTCTTGAGATTAGGGCATAGTTCTTGAAATCATAGAATCAAGAGTTCGAATGGTTGAAATATCGATTAAATTCATGGGTATGTTGGTAATAGGTGTGGTAACATCTGTTTAAAACTAGTTTGAGGTTTGGTGTGTTTTAGTTGGGGTTTTGAGGAATTTTGAATGTTAAAAATACAGGAATTTGAGCTACTGAATGTCGGTTAACCGGTTAGCCAAATGCGTTAACCGGTTAACGGGACCCTGATACGCCACTGGAAGTGGAAATTTAGACTGGTTAACCGGTTAACCAAATGCGTTAACTGGTTAACACTGTAAGTCTTGGAAAAATATTATTTCTTATAAAATTCATAACTTTTTACTCGGGTGTCCGATTGAGGCAAACTTTATATCGTTGGAAAGCTATAACAACGTGTTATCCAATGGTAGATGATACTATTACTTTTGAAGTGGAAAATAATTATTTATTTTATGTCGATTAAAAATAACGATTTTTGTAAATATGATGCGTGAACCATAAAACATGTAATTTAAAGTATTGTGAGGAAACCTTACCATAAACCAATAGTATGGCCTAGTAATGTAACTATAAATTGTTAGATGGTATAATTTGTGAGATGTTTAGGACTACCCTAGGTTGATGCGAAACCGTTGGTGCGTAATACATTAGGTCCTCCGTAAAGTCTTAAGTAAATCTTGAGGTGGGTTACTTTGAATCCCACGGGAAGCATCCGTAAAAGGCTAAGGTGTGTATTACACGGGATCCTATGTAAAGTCTTGAGTAAGTCTTGAGGTGGGTATTACATTGATTCCCATGGGAAGCATCTGTAAAGGCTTAATGTACCGTTGGTGAGACATTGGTAGTGGCTTGAGTTGTGTAATACACTAGGTCCTCCGTAAAGTCTTGAGTAAGTATTGAGGTCGGTTACTTTTAGTCCCACGGGAAGCATCCATAAAGACTTGAGGTATGTATTACACTGGGACCTCCGTAAAGTCTTGAGTAAGTTTTGAGGTGGGTTACACTGAGTCCCATAGGAAGCATACATAAAAAATTGAGGTGTGTATGGTACTGAATACTCCATAAAGTCTTGAGTAAGTCTTGAGGTCGATTACACTGAGTCCCCACAAAAAGAATCCATAAAGGCTTGAGGTGAGTATTATACTGGGTTACACGTAAAGTCTTGAGTAAGTCTTGAGGTGGGTTACATTGAGTCCCACGGGAAGCATTCGTAAAGACTATGTAATGGCTTGGGTGGGTATTACACCGAGTCCCACGGGAAGCCTTACCGATAATACTTGAGGTGGGTATTCCACTAAGTCCCACGTGAAGTGTTGAGAGCATTGTATGAATATTTTTTCCATCTTGTTTCGCTTCTTTGTAGAGAAGTGGCCAAAGACTTGAGTAGTGGTTAGATTTGAACCTTTAAATCCAAGAGAATCCATAAGATAGAGAACTCACTGAGATGTTGATATCTCACCCCCACTATTGTTGTTGCTTTCAGGTTTCTTTTGCAGGTTGATTTACAAATGAAGCTATGCTCGGGATGTTTCAAGAGAAGCATAGTCTTAGTTTTTCCGTTGTGTATTTATCTTTGTATGATAATGGATTTTGTATTGATTTTAGTATTTTTATTTTAGTATGATTTCCATGTCTTGTACCATAGCTGTATTGTTTTTAGAATTGGTCAAGAATGTGAATTATGCTATTAGGTACTTATGATGGTGTCAGTTCCAACTAAACTCTTATATAATGATATTCTGGGTATTTATTATATGAGGAGTTACAGTTGGTATCCGAGTAGGTCGTATCCTCGACCTAGCCTTGAAACATCATAAGTAAATCTTTCCTTCCTCCTAAGTGTGTCTTGCCGACATGATTCTTAATATCATATTATGTAGTATTGGGTCTGATCAACCTAATACTATGTATGTGGTAGGTAGAATCATGGTTGTACGACCATGAGGACTCTCAAGTGTTGTTGTAACTTGTGCTATGAGAGTAGGCTCAAGACAAGAGTTAACAAAGGGAGCTTTGGTCAGCTCAGTTGGAGTCTTCTTAAGAGTTGTACTTCTTGTAACATGGAGTTGTAGAGTAGTATGTTGTTCAAGAAATCCTTTGGAATGGATAGTCTGAAACGTAAAGATCTTTATCGGTTGAGTGGTCAAGGTATCAAGGAATGTGTAAAGTCACTGGTAGATTGGTATTGACCACTGGTATGGACAAGAGTGTTGAAAAATATCATTCCATGGAAAGAGAAGATGCTTTGTGGAATGTATGATGTAAGGTTCGGGAGTGAGTTAATTGTTAGTGTTTCCGTTTTAAGGTCGTGGTGGCATCTTATATGAACGAGAGTACTTCAAGGAATGTATTTGGATAATACCTTACGAATGGATATAAGTTACAAGTTAAGAATGTTCATTTCTTGTGAGAACCTAAAGTCGTGATGAAGCATGAAGTGAACACGGTATGGAAACTGTATTAACAGTACAATATGAGAAAGTGATAACGAAATGTATTTTTGGACGAATTTACATTGGAGTTGTTAAGTTGATTTTGAAAATAAAGTTAAGGAAGTTTAATCAATGATGGTTAACCCATTAGGACTCTAGTAGTATGTTTAGTATATGTGTGGAATCATCTGTTGGTAATTGTTATGACTTTTGGTTGTGATTGGAATGTGTTTGGGAGGTTTAGGTAGCAATGAAGACCATAATTTTGCTTCTTTGTTTGAAGTAATTGGTTACCCTCTGGGTAGTACCCGATTACCGAATTGTGTTTCTAAATCTATTTTAGCTACTGGAAGTTCAGATTTACACTGAGTAATGGGTTACCCTCTTGGTAGTAACCTATTACCATTGTTAAGTTTTGAAAACTTTATTCTCTAAGATTCTTACTTTTGACTTGAGTGCATGATCGAAGCGTTCTTGGTACCGATAGAAAGTTATGGAGACACTCTATGCAATGATTAGTATAGGGTAAGGGAACCCCGATTAATACGTAAGTAGAGGTAACAAGGTTCTTCAGAGGAGTGCATTACCTCAGTTTTCAAGTGTAGGGAAACCTTATGTATTTGTGAATGATCGGAGTATTTAGAATATACCTCTAATGGGATTAAGAAGGTTGTTGTTTTAAATTCTCTCCAAAGAATTCAATAGAAAGGACAAGGTTGTATACTAGACATGAAATGTCCATCGTTTTGTTTTACCCGATAAGGATTGTGTGTTGGATTTTGTTTATGGACGAACCAAGTGTTAGCTTGTAACTAAAACCCTTTTTGATGTCGTCATTGTCGTTTTCTACTAGTGTCGTTGTACAAGTGGAATCAAACTATTCCACTGAATATTCGTGATGTAACCATAACAGAAATGGTAGTTCTACCTCGTCACTTGTCTAGAGTATCTCATCGATTTGTTGTATCTTATTTTGTATTACCTTGAGTTATGAGCGGTGGGTGAATGTTATAAATGTTTAGAAACTGCGAGTGAGAATCATTTTGCAAGTTAGTGTGGACTGGATTGATAATTTTGAGTTGGATTATTTGTTAATAATAGGGACAAGTTCAGTTGTGTTCGACCGATTAGCCTCAGATGGGTAATCGATTGACACATGACTTTTGTAGAGGACTTTAGAGAATCGTACTTTCTAAACTATAAGTCCGTTTTAGCTTCCGTTCGAAGTGTCAGAGGATAGAGTGTTGAACTTTCTTTTGAGCATGATTGATAGGTAGTAAATAATCTGAATTTTTGGTGTGTTGTCGTTGTGACTACTAATGACCTAAATTGCGAAGTTATAAGAGACTCATGAAGTGTTGATCTTCCAGGAAACATTTTGATATCTAAATTATTGTGTGGATAAGAGATGAACAATTAGTCAGTTTTAGTATCGTTAATTCTTAACATCAGTTATGGACTTCGTAAGAGTAACACCAGATGTGTGCAGTTGAGCCGTACTCAGAGATATGAATTTCTAAGTTACGTTCCAGTTGAGAGTGAAAGATGAATGCTCCGAAGTTAAGCATGTAAATTGAATCGTTTGAGGAACGAGACCCTTGAGAGAAGTGAATTTGAATAAGAAGTTTTGTATGGTCTTCAAAGGTGAGTGTGTGGAATATTGTATGCATTAGGCAAGTGTTATGTGAATTCGCAAGTGTACTAAGAATGATTTAAGGTTTGTATTGGTGACTCATAAATTATCGTAAGTTCTATGACATTGTTACGTTATTATTAATGGAGGCATTCTAACGACAGAAACCTCGAGTGAATAGAACCTTGTAAAGAGAACTGGTATGGAGTATAGTAACCATGGTCAGATTTGTTAAGCTGAATTGGATAAATTGTTTCGAGTTTAGAATGGAATCGAAATTGAATCAGTTATGATTGCAACAGTATGACCCAAATATCTTTGTCGTTGGAGAGTTTAGACCGATGTTATTATTGTGTGTTTGGCAAGTGGATTATTTTATCCCTGAATGTCTGCAAGTTCTATTTCGTTAGTTGGTGAGAAGTCCAATGGATAATTTGATCTCCGCAGACTGTCAACTACCTAGTATTTCTTGAGAATTCGTGGTATCTCCATTGTTGGACTTTGAGAGCATAGTGGAAAGAGACAGACGAAAGAATTCAATCAGATTATTAAGAATCAGAAGAGAATTATTTATAAGTATTGAAGTAAGAAAATTTTGTTCTAAGTGTTGTCTATAGTAAGATACTCAAAGGATGAAGTGTTAGATGTAAATGGTTACAACGTATAGCATCAAATCAAGTGGAATTGGTACAGAAGTTGTTTGACAACTTTGAAATGGTTTTAGTAATTGAAGGATTTTAATAAGAGCTTTTGCTGGAAATTGTGCATAGATAAGATTTCACTTAGATACCTTGTGGAGTTTTGTCGAGTGTTTGTTGTCCCGAAATCAAGTTGGAGTGATATGCCTTGTGTTATAACTCATTGGAAGGAATTAGAGTCGTATGCTTCTTCGAAGGAGAGATGACCCTAAGTGATTCGGAACGAAACAATAGACGAATTGCAGAAATAGTAAGTTAGAAGTTAACCCAATGTTGGAACAAACGTATGAGTAAGGACGTGAAGTTTGACTTCTTATGAAACAAGGACTTTAAGCCACGAAGTCAAATTGGAATTTGAATATGTCAGAGTATGTATCAGAAGTAAGGATAAGTATGGATCTAAGATGGTATTACAAACTGAAGTTGTTGATGAGTAAAGGAAATTCGAGGACGGATTTCAATTTAAGGAAGGGAGGATGTAATACCCCGTATTTTAATAAATGTTCTGGATAATATTAATTAAGTTTAATAGGGTTTCGGTGTGCTCTAAGAGTTTTCAATTAAAATATTTAGAGCAACCGACGAACTTAAATTAATTAATTTAGTATTATCTGACTCGGAGGTTTTATTAAATATTCGACTCAGAGACATTTTTGGATACTCTCAATTTGGACCTATTATTTAGTTTTACTAACTAATAGTATAAGATACATTTTTCTTTTCATTTCCTTCACATTCTTTCCAAACCTAACTTTTGAGAGAGAAAGAAGAAAAAAGGAAGAGAAGAAAGAAGGAAGAGAAGAAGAATGGAAAGGAAGAAGCTCTTGGAAGGAGAAGATTCATGGAGAAGCTTGTTGTGATTCTTCAATCTTCATCTTCATCAAACTCCTCATCAATGGAAAGGTGGGCTCTAGTTAGAAACGTTTATTTCTAGAAGTTATAGTTTTCTTGATATTAGGGAATAGTTCTAGAAATCGTAGAATCGAGAGCTCGAACAATTGAAATATCTATCAAATGTATGAGTATGCTGGTAATGGGTGTGGTAACATCTGTTTAAAACTAGTTTGAGGTTCAGTGTGTTTTAGTTGGGGTTTGTAGGAGTTTTGAATGTTAAAAACGCAGGATTTTGTGTTACTGAATATCGGTTAACCAGTTAGCCAAACGCGTTAACCGATTAACGGGACCCTGATACGCCATTGGAAGTGGAAATTTAGACTGGTGAACTGATTAATCAAATGTGTTAACCGGTTAACACTGTAAGTCTTGGAAAAATATTATTTCTTATAAAATTCATAACTTTTTACTCGGGTGTCCGATTGAGGCAAACTTTATATCATCGGAAAGCTATGACAACGTACTATCCAATGATAGAGGAAAATATTACTTTTGAAGTGGAAAGTAATTATTTATTTTATTCCGATTAAAAATACCAATTTTTGTTAATATGATGCGTGAACCATAAAACATGTAATTTAAAGTATTGTGAGGAAACCTTACCATAAACCAATAGTATGGCCAAGTAATGTAACTAGAAATTGTTAGATGGTATAACTTGTGAGATGTTTAGGACTACCCTAGGTAGATGCAAAACCGATGGCGCATAATACATTAGGCCTCCGTAAAGTCTTGAGTAAGTCTTGAGGTGTGATACTTTGAGTCCCATGGGAAGCATCCGTAAAGGCGTGAGGTGTGTATTACACGGGGACCTCCGTAAAGGCTTGAGTAAGTCTTGAGGAGGGTATTACATTGAGTCCCGCGGGAAGCATTTGTAAAGGTATATGGTACTGTTGGTGAGGCGTGTGTAGTGGCTTGAGTTATGTAATACATTAGGTTCTCTGTAAAGTCTTGAGTAAGTCTTGAGGTGGGTTACTTTGAGTCCCACGGGAAGTATCCGTAAAGACTTGAGGTATGTATTACACTGGGACCTCCGTAAAATCTTGAGTAAGTCTTGAGGTGGGTTACATTGAGTCCCAAGGGAAGCATCCGTAAAGACTTGAGGTGTGTATGGTATTGAATCCTCCATAAAGTCTTGAGTAAGTCTTGAGGTGGGTTACACTGAGTCCCACGAGAAGCATCCGTAAAGGCTTGAGGTGAGTATTATACTGGGTTACACGTAAAGTCTTGAGTAAGTCTTGAGATAGATTACATTGACTCCCACGGGAAGCATCCGTAAAGACTAGGTAGTCTCTTGGGGTTGGTATTACACTGAGTCCCACGGGAAGCCTTGCCGATAACACTTGAGGTGGGTATTCCACTGAGTCCCACGTGAAGTGTTAAGAGCGTTGTATGGATATGTTTTTCCATCTTGTTTGGCTTCTTTGTATAGAAGTAACCAAATACTTGGGTAGTGGTTAGATTTGAACCTTTAGAGCTGAGAGAATCCATAAGATAGGGAACTCACTGAGATATTGATATCTCACTCCCACTATTTTTGTTGCTTTTCAGGTTTCTTTTGCAGGTTGATTTACAAATGGAGCTATGCTCAGGATATTTCAAGAGAAGAATAGTCTTAGTTTTTTCGTTGTGTATTTATCTTTGTATGATAATGGATATTGTATTGATCTTAGTATTTTTTTAGCATGATTTCCATGTCTTGTACCATAGTTATATTGTTTTTAGAATTGGTCAAGAATATGAATAATGTTAGTAGTCACTTTGATGTTGTCAGTACCAAATAACCTATTGTATAATGATATTCTAGGTATTTATTATATGAGGCGTTACAAACTCCGCCGATGTTTTCACATTCGAAGGTTGTACGACACGTCGAACATTTTTAGACGCCATATAACTTATTCCTCTTTGATGAAGTTTGGTCAGTGTTGTTGAGAAGAGGATTTAGGTTTTTATAATCAAGCTTGTGTCTCTTCATGTTCTCCCCCATTTTTGAAAAATTAAAATGCATTAATTGTTTTGAAACTGTAAAGACTTTATGCTTTTGGGAGCGGTAAAGACTTGATGTTTTGGGAGTGATTCCTACATTTATAACATATAAATAAAAGTAAATCATTAAGTTGAAGGACAAAGTATACAATAGATTCAAAATATTAGGAAGAATAAAATACTCCCCTTTTAAAGACAATCAAATAAAATCAAGTTGAAGGACCAAATTTTGATTTATACTGTTAAACTTTATCTTCACTTTTGTTATCTGACAAACCAAACATTAAGTAATAAGAATCATAAAAATTAGTTCAGTATCAGTTAAAAATCCTAAACAAATCAAATACAATAGAATGAGATAATAACAAAACCTAAATTGAATTCATGTTGCACGGGCCAATCTAGAATAATATTTGCATGGATTTGGTATAATATTAGAATGTTGCAGAAAAGATCTTACCTTTTCCTACTTCAACTGAAACAAATTTCTCGTCCTATAAGGGATGATTCATAATTTCCTGCTCCTATAAAGGATGAGTCAGATTTTCCTGCTTCTATGATTTCTTCTCCAAGCGATGACAATTGATACTTAGACATTTTCGAAAGCTTAAGACACTAGAGAAAATTAAAATTATAATGGTGTCCATAAGAAATGTTGTAGACATTTCCTCCACATTCACGTGAAAGAAAAAGCCATACATGAAGGCCATTCTTCATACTCTCTCCAAGTGCTTGTTTAGAATTATCGTCTTTTCCACTCACCACATGATAAAAATGAAGCTCAATCATAAAGTCTAATAAATTATTGAGATGGTGTATGTTGATTCAGAGAAACATGTGCTCCCTGCATCAAAAGAGTATCACAGGGGATATGACTTAAATTCATTGTGATAGGTTGTTTACACATTCCAGAAGTTATCAATGGTTGAAAACATAACTTTTGATATGTTTAAACAACTTATCACAATGCAGAACCTATATTATGTAGAAGCAAATCATGAAATTGGGAAACAGGAGCGGTGGTGTATTTATTTTGGATTCCAATAATCTCTTGGAAATCACCTACAAAACTATGAAACACATACAATTAAGCAAAAATAGAGGTGGGGAAATGGATTTTGCAACACTAATATAACTCAAACCTCCATTTTGCAGCATGCATGTGGACAAACAGTTTCTGAAGGACGTACATATCTGAGAAAGATCATTGGCTCATTAACTCGGAGTGGCAACAACTCTCAAAACAACCTTATCTCTGAGTATGGAGCCTCATACTTAAACTAACGTCTAATGAGTGTGTAAACCCTTATTGTAGGGTTTCAGATGAAAGCTCAAAGTCACATTCTCTCAAATAATAGGAAGCATAGAAGAGCATCACTGTGAGAAAAATAAGGCTTAGCAACTGTAGAATAAAGGGAATTTTTTTATAGATATAATGTAATATGAAGTGCATTAAACTACCTTATAAGCTATTATAATTCTTCCCATGAAATCATGTTAACATTGAAAACCTCTTATGCATCTGCATTCAACAAAAAAGAAAACTATAGTTTCATCGAGAGTATAAAATCAAAGCCCTACAACAACAACAACACCATCATCAAACGTAAAAGATCTCCAAGCAAGAACATTTAGAAATTCGCATTTCAACTTTATCGTAGTCCTTAAATTCATCTCCTTCGAACATTCTGCAGCAGCAGCAATGATCACATGGTCAGTTATGTTGAAATTTTTTGAATCGTATAGTCACCATGAATCCACACACAAATATCATACTTTCGAAAGCAAACTCATTAGGTTCAGAGAGGAGATTTGAAGAAATTTTGCGAAAGAGATGAAATGCAGAGAGAGAAGAATCAAAGAGGAAGACAGATGAAAAAAGAAGATGTAGTATGTTGTGGACCAAGCAGGACAATTGGATAACGTGTAACAAAATGTTGAGGTTCCAAATTCCAATGTCCGATTGCATCTTGTAGTTCAAACATAACCAAAAGATATATAAAAATTGAATGTAATGTGTAGCGATGCAAATCGGCCGGTTCAGTAGTTACCTTAGGGGCACCAAATGACACAAACCAAACAAAAAGTGCATATGTGGCAAATACATAGAGAATGGTAGAATAGTTCTATACAGAGCCTTAGATTTTCTTATATAAGTAGATAGATGGATCATTTGATTCAAACCTTAATCATGGGTCATTTAGTTACTCAGATGAAGTTATGCAATATCAATGCTTTCAAATAGAATAAATAGGTAATTATCAAAAGTTTATTGTTATAATTAAAAATTAAAATTTTTAATTTCATGATAACCGACAAATCTCTTAAATGACAATATTTTTTGTTGGGTAAGGAAGTAGGCTCCTAATATTTATGTTTCCTTTATTGAAATTAATCATAAAGTATGAAACTTATTTACTAAATCACAATAAAATTCATTTGAAAGAAGTATTATATAATAGGGTAACCAGCATACGTAGCTATGCGACAATGGCCTTCAGGTCCACCACCTTCTCTTATCAACCTCATATATCCATTCTCACCCCATCCTTTACCCCAAGAATTCTTAATCAACCAATATTTCTTCCCTTCCTCACTCACCCCATAACCAACTATAGTAACTGCATGGTTAATCGAGCTTCCACATGATCCCGAATATACTCCTCCATTATATAAACGAAACTCTTTATCAGCAGCGATCCCAGCTGACACTGGTTGTTGCGCCACAGCTTGTAGTAGTTGTTGTTCATCATTGGAAGTTACCGCTATGAAACTACTTACTTGTGCTGCGGGTTGTCGTACATTACCGTTTATTTTGCAGGTTTGTTTAACTCCAAGATATGGATAATCACTTTCTTTAACAATGCCATTGTGTTGTACTATAGACGCGACTGCATAATCAAAACGACCACCAGCACACCCGTTGCTTTTCTCATCACAATCAAGTAGTTGTTGCTCGGATAATGAGATTAGATTTCCAGTTTTGATTTTTACAATACCTTCTACCGCTGCCACCGTTGTAAAAGCCCAACAAGCTCCTACAATAAAAATATCACATAAAAATTAAAATAACTAAAACAACATGTTTCTAAAAAACTTAAGAAAAATCAGAATGGTTACCGCAAATTCCTTGGACCTTAACATCGGTGACGGCTCCTTGATGCCACCAATCAAAATTTGTTGGAAGGTTATCATTCACGTCGAAGAGTATTGTTTTTGATCTTATTTCAGAAGAAAAAAGTTTGCTAGGAATTTTGACACTAGTATATGAAGCCATAAACTCTTCACCAGTTAAATCAGAAAACTGATTTAAGCCAAGCGTGTAACTCTTATTACTCGCATTATTAAACTTCTCTATGTATTCTAAATTCTCTTTGAATATCTGTAAGCGTTTTTTCATCTCGTAACTATTAGTGTATGTTCGTCCATATTTAATCATCCATTGCTGGTGTGTTTCAACAACAGATGATTCATGCAACGTTCGAGATGTAGAAGGGTATGCATATGAACACAAGATGACGAAGCAAACAACAATAAAATACTTCATTAGTTTGGATAATTGAATATATTAGAGATTATGAATTTAAAAGGTAAGAAGAAACTTAAACTAGATACAATTATTTATAGTATTCGAAGTCCATACAATCAAACTGAAATTGTGTTCCTTTAGGTGGACATCAAATGTGTCAAAGATAGAAAGAAAGATGGGTAGAACATCAAATTTTTATTTTTATTGTCTGACAGAGTTCAATAGAAAATCAATGTCTCAATAATAACATAAATAACATTAATAATTTTTATTTTAGTGTTTGACCTCATTAAAGTAGATTTTAATAGAAAATCAATGTCACAATAATAAAAAAAGTATGTTATTAATATTTGTAGGGAAATGTTAACCGGTGCTCTCAGGATACCGGTTAAGAGATTAAAATGGTAAATTGAACATTATTTAATAGATTAAAAAAATATTTTTTTCATGAATATATGTGTATTCAATGCATTGAAAAGAAAAATAATCAATTTTTTTAAAAGAATACTCATCTATTTTATATTATAAGCAAATTTCACTTTTTTTTGTTAGATTCAATGAATAATTAATGTATTTGATATGCTTATAATATGGAGCGGAGGGAGTATTGTGTGCATTGAAGGAGAAACATAATATATTTTTTTATGGAATTCTTAATTTTTAATTATTAATTATTAATTTTTACTATAGTTTGATCTAGATTTTCGTTTTAGGTAAAAAATGTGATAATTTCCTTGTATTTGATGGATAACTATTATTTTTCAACGTCCTAAATTAATTAACAAAAATGTAATTATATTTTGTTTAACTTCTTTTAAAAATCAGTATCAATTATACTTTAAATTTAAATTGTCATAAAGATTAAAAAATATTTTACAATATAAATCACTATAATAATTTTATGATTTTTAATATTAAGAATTATAAATATAAAATAATATAACATTAAAATATAAAATGTTATAATAAATTCTCTTAATATCACATATTAAATAAATAAATAAATTCTCTTATTGTTGTAAATTGTAATTGGAAAAACTAAAAAATTACAACAAAATGAAAAAGTCTATAACAATAGTTATGACTCTGCCTTAGCTTTATAACTTTGCTTTGAATCTTTCTTTGCGAATGTGATGTAGTTGAAGCCGTTCTTTGGACTACAATTTCAACACAATCCATAATTATTAATTTAATATGTCTTTCCTAAGAAATTACTGTAATAATGAGTATAAGGTTTTGGCTACACATTAGAAATAAATTATATTATTTTATAAAAATTAATATTTAATTTTTATTTGCATATAAAATTACTTTGTAAGTTATTTATATTATGATTGTAATTATAGTATTAATTATTTAATGAGAAATAGTAATAAAAAATAGTTTATATTATTATTTTTTAAGGTTATCAGAAGATCTATTATGGTTTTATTTATATATTAAAATAAATAAGTTATTTTTAAATATTATTATAAAAATATGACTATTTATATATTAAGTCTAAATTAATTTTAATACAAATGAATATAATAGTAAGAAAAGTAATGTCGTAGAAATGAAAAAATATTAGAAATAAAAATAAATGTATTTATGTTAACAACAGTCTCATAGACCTAACAATAATAATAATAATAATATAATAATAATATATTCAGATAACATTATTAAAAATAATAATTATTATAATAATAAAAATATAATAAATTTTAATTAAAACATTTAAAATTTAAAAGTTCATACAAAAAATATGAATTTTTAACAAATTAATAAAATTCATAAGAATGATATGAATTTTAACAAATTAATAAAATAAAATCTCATAAAAATAAAAATATAATTTTTTTAGATATGAATATTGTAACTTAACTATTAATAACAAATAAGTAACAACTCTGATATTAAAGCAAATGTATAACAACTCTAATTATAATTGTTAATAGGTTATAGAATTTGAGAAATGTAACCATAAATAATGAAGTACATAATTTTAAAGAAATTAAATATAATAATACCCTAATAATAATTAATAATATAATTTCTTATAGTGTTATTATTTAAAAGAATTGAATAAAATATAAATATGAGCTATAAGTATTATTAATAAGAATAATATATTTATCATTTATATTAGTTACATTAATATCTAGATAATAATAATAATAATAATAATAATAATAATAATAATAATAATAATAATAATAATAATAATAATAATAATAATAATAATAATAATAATATAATTACCAACTACCACAATTATAAATAGTAATAATAATATATTAAATTAACACTATTATATCTTATTATCCTAATTATCATTAAAAATAATTATATTTTCAAAATATACATTAAAAATAATTATATTTTCAAAATAACTAACAATAATAAAAAAATATAAAATATTTATATTTTTTAAAAGAGACAATTGTATAGACTCTAATAAATTCATAGAGATAATTAGTTATATAAAATAAAAAATTATTCAAAATATTTTCAATATTATTTTTTTGAAAAATTATTTAAAATATTTTCAATATTATATTGTATTATTAAAAAATAGTTATATATTTTCAATTTATTTGATATTTATATTTAAAATAAATATATATTTATAATTATTATTATTATTATGAAAAAATATCTATTTTTGTAAAGAGACAATTAAAATTTACTCTAATAATTTTTTAGAACTAATTAATTATATAAAATGAAAAATTAATCAAAATATTTTCAATATTATTTTTTATTAGTCAAAAATAGTTATATATTTTCAATTTATTTGATATTTATATTTAAAATATATCTATATTTACATTTTTTAGTATTATTTTTATTATTATTGTTATTTGAGAATTAAAAATTTTTATATAAAAAATGAGAATTAAGATAATAAGATATAATAGTTGTAACACCCCAAATTTGCCCTCTTCATTTTAAGCATCATATCACGTCATAATTCATCATAACGTATCATATCTTTAGCATTTTGCATAGAAAAATGAGGCATAACACTCACATGTTCTAGCATAAGGCATATGACCAACCATCTGGAAGATTTGAAGCACTGCAAGTAAAAATCAAGGGCATGATGACCTGGCAAGAATCTCACAGGATCATTTTGCACAAGCCTGGTATCATGTTCAGAGCCCTAGAAAGAGAAGGGGGATCAAAATTTGCTTGAAACGGTTGATGCAGGTCTATTCTGGAGGTTTCCCACCAAAGGGAGGGAAATTCAAATTTTCCATGCGTTAACCGGTTAACGCATATGGTTAACCGGTTAACGGTTGCGAAATTTGAATTTCCAGCAGCAAGTTCAGCATGTGTGTTTTGGCTCCATTTTCCAATTTTCTGATTTTTATTCATTTGAATTAAATTTGAATTTGAGAGAAGGATCTAGAGCATTTATCCAAGCCTCATTCCAACCCTAAATCCAAATCACTTTCTAAGCTCATGCCAAGCCATATTTTTGGATCCCAAACCAAAATTTTGGGCCCCAAACCTAAACCATATTTATTCCATTTCCCTCCAAACCAAAGGGCCCCCCCTCATTTATTTTTTCACTCTCATTTCTCTGAATTTTCATTCCTCTCACTCACAATTCTCTCACTTTTCTCTCCCATTTTCCAAATTCACTAAGAGTTCCTCTTTGAAGATCACATAACCTTGCCTTGAGGTGTGTAGATCTTGGAACTAAACCTCCATTCACAGCTTCTTTGCATCTTTTTGCTGGTTTTATTGGAGATTCAGAATTGGTTGAGATCTAGAAGTGCTTTTGGATCCAAAATTCTGCATCAAGAGCTTGTTCTTGCATTTATTTTGCATGGAGTGTGGAGCTTAGCATCGGATCTTCAAAGTTTTGCGCGAGATCTACTGTTTTCAGCTCAATCAACAATTACCAAAGCATACCTCAGCTTTGTAGGTTGGTTAATTTCAGATCTAGCTCTGTTTTTAGCTTATTTGCATGCTTGTGCTTTAGATCTACTATGTGCTTGTGTATTTGATTGTGTTGCATGAATTGATTGATTGATTTGTATCCGGATCCGAATGTTATTGTTCATGAGCTTAATGACATGGATTAATGTGATTTGATCTAATTTTTCCATGTATAATTGATTGCTGGTCTGGTGCAAGATTATTTGAATAAGCTGTTTTGAGTTGCTGTTTTTTGCAGGATTTGTTGCTGTTTTAACAGTGTTAACCGGTTAACGTATATGGTTAACCGGTTAACACACCTGTTTTATGCGTATTTTGTGCAGGTTTGAACTGGTTAACCGGTTAACGCATTTGGTTAACCGGTTAACACTGAAGCAGAATGGCTTTTTAGTGTTGTTTTGAGCTTGTTTGATCCCTTTGCTTGTTTTAATTGCCATGGATCATTGCATGATTATTACACATGATATTTTAGGGTGACTTGCTTGCTGGTTGATGTATGCTTTCATGTTTTCGACGCGTAAGTCGTGTATTTGCAATGTTTGGCATGATGTTTGATTCTTGTTTACAAGAACCTTTGAGCATGATTAATTCCATGATTGTGTTGGTCACTTTGCTGGATTTTTTTTGTGCTTACTAACCGTGCAGGGGCTATGGTAAGTGTGAGATGTGGGAATCGGGTTCCACATCTCCAATTCTCATCTTCCTCTTATGTTTATGTTACTAACCCTTTGTTGTTGGGCTTAGGCCTTTCTCATCCCTTCTTCTATATTCTTTTTCTCTTCTTCATTAGGGTAGAAACCTCACTAACCTTTAGGATACCCATGCATGTGAATACTTAGGATTATTTTAGTCCCCTCTAGAATTTTTTTTTTTTCCTTTTGAGATCCTTTTGGTTCTTCTTCTCTTCTCATCTCATAACTCTAAAAAACACTTAATAAGTTTGAAGTGATGTCTTGATCCATAGCCTTATCCCATGAGGTATGCTTGTAGTCTTCCCATCTTGGGATAGTACAAGTTTACCTTGTGATGCACAAGTCTGATCAAGGTATCTTCTTCATAAAAGAAAAGCTAAAAAACACTTCTTCATCTGTAAATAACCAAAAGCACTCAATAATTAAAGCAAGTTAGTGAGCTTAGGCCCTAATCTTTGGGTTCAAGTTTTGGGGATCTTCTCCTTACTTGAGTGTGCTTGTTCTATTATTCCATCTTGGAATGTAGTGACAAGTTCACATTCCATTGATGAGAGCTTGAGTTCACTTCCTTGTGACACACTCATAAAAGCTTCTAAAAAACACAAACAAACAATAAGCGTCTTTCCTTCGGGAATTCTTTTCTCACCTCATTCGCTCCGTACGCGAACTTGCTCCTACTTGTCATTTTGCAAGACGGTTACGCACTCGTCGTCCGAGCCTGCAACACCTGAGCAATGGCATAGGCAGTTCAAGCTTTAATTCACAAGCAATTTCTTTTCTACCCCTAGTTAGGGGAACTACGGCGACTCTGATCCTCATTATCCCGATGAGGTACGTAGGCAGCGGGGTAGGGCCCGTTCGAGCACAATCTTTATTTTCCCTACATTTTTCTCTTTTGCTTTCTTATTCAGTTCTTTTTTCAGTTCCAGTTTCTTTTCATTTTCATTTCTTTTGCTGCAGTTTTCATACCCTCACCCTTTGAAATAGTTTCTTTTGCAAGCGTGGATCCCGTCGGGTACGGCGGACGATCTGGGTGCTAATACCTTCCCAGGTCGTAACCGACTCCCGAACTCAGTCTCTCTGGTTCGCAGGACCTGTGTCCTTCCTCTTTCTTTCTTCTGGTTTGTGCAGCATTACCATTCCCTTTCTTCGGGATAAAAATGCCTGGCTGGCGACTCTATTCTTTTTCCGCGCCACTTTCGCGTTTGTACCAGGATGGAAATCCGGGGAGCGACAGCTGGCGACTCTGCTGGGGATATGACACCAGATGATCTCTGGGTTCCCCTGTGAGTCTCTCCTAGCGCTTGTGTGTTGCTGTTTCATTGGGTGATGTTTGTTTGATGTGGCTTGTTGTATTGTATTGTTGTTTGTTTACAGCTTTATTTTACAGCTTTATTTACAGTTTTCAGTATTTATTTTCCGCATCATATATATCATACTGGACTTTCTGGACTGGTTTTCTTTGGTGGGATGGGAGTTACTGGTTCTTGAGAGATATGAGCCAAGTACCCGGCTCGAGTGCACCATAGGATTTAGAGTGGTTCCACTTTGGCCTCATGAGATCTTGTCATGGGGGTAGTAGTGAGTTCCACACCCAGGTTGCGATTGTCTTGGAAATGTCTGGATTTGGGGATCTTCCTCTCTCATTACATAACCCTGACAGTTATGTGCAGCTGGGGACCGATCATTGAGAACCTTTGTGGAAACAACCCTCTTCAGTGGTGACAGTGGCAGACCACATTTTGTGGCAAACCCATTCGCACCCGAGGGTCCACTGGGGACTCGCATAGGATGGCCTGGTTCTCTTATAAGAACTCAGTCAAAGCATCTGGTCGTATGACATTAGTACTGTATCCTACGGGCTGAATGTACTATTGTTTCTCGATTTCAGCGCTTGAAGCTGGGGACTTATAAGGGATGCTTGTTTTTCCCGGACTCAGCTGAGGCCTCCCTGCGTAGTACATAATGCCAAACCGATTCCCTGATCTGGTCATGAGCCATTTCTCGGAGATGGTGACAGTATTATTGCTATGTGGCTTTGAGAGTCCGTGATGTCTGACCCGGAGCCTTTTACCCGTGAGATTGGGGGGTGTTTACAGGTGTGCAGGGACCCATGACCTCAACATACACTCATCTGTTCAATGGTTCTTGTTATGGTCTTTGGTCCTTTGATTATGATCCATGGTTCTATGATTCTATGGTTCCGAAGTTATGGTCCGGGAATTCTGGATTTCTTGATACTGTGATTCTGGGATCTTCTATCAGAGGGTTGTGATTATCAGAGGATGTGACTCAATGGACTTTAGGGTTTGCCAGCTATTCAGAGGGGCCCTTGTCAGTGTTCCAGTTCAGATGGTCCCAGTGGGTCATATGCTTGCATTGCATTACATTTGCATCATTCCTTGCATTAACTGTTTATGTTTCCCATTTTTCAGGTCATTGCTCGCATTTGTTCCCAGTTCTGGTATTCTTATCTCTATGGCAGAAATCAAAAGCGAACCGAGAAAAAAGAATGTGCATTATACCTTTCTTCAACCGGAAGTTAAAAGTGTTCAGAGGTTAGCAGGTCTGATGAACGATCAAGTTTTGGGTAATTTCAAGAAAAGATATGGCCAGATACTGAAGTTTGTGGACAAGCCTACTACAGACCAAAAGGACAGCTTGCATACCTTGTTGCAATTTTATGATCCCTTGCTGCGTTGCTTTGTTCTTTCAGGGTACATCTTAGCTCCGACATTAGAAGAGATCTCCAGCATGCTGAGTATCCCGATCAGAGAGACATTGCCGTTCTACGGGTCAGAGGTTGTGCTCAAAGATGAAGACATAGCCAAGGTTTGTAGGTTGCCAGTGGTTTCAGTCAGAAAGGCTTTGCAAGAGAGTAAAGGCAGAGGTCTACCCTGGAGTGTGCTTATCCCAGAGGCTGAGAAATATGCTACAGAGGCTAGGTGGAATGACTTTGGGGGCTTTGCTGGCATTGATGGTATATGGGTCTAGCTTGTTCCCCGGAGAGAAAGAGTTTGTCAGCTTAGAAGTGATTTCAATCTTCGCAAAAGGAAATCCAGTGCCTACTTTATTGGGTGACTTTTATTTTAGTGTCCATTACAGAAACGAGAAAGGTAGAGGTGGTCCAGTGGTCTGTTGTGCATCTTTGTTTGCTGAATGGTTTGCCAGACAGTTGCCTAAATCAGGTGCCTTCAAGGATATACGAGATGAATGGAGATGGTCCAGAAGACTAATGGGACTGACTGAAGAAGACATTGCTTGGGGTTATGACAGGGATTTGCTAGGAAAGGAGGTAATGGTTAGTTGCGGAAGGTTTGCTGGAGTACCTTTGCTGGGAAGGAAAGGTGTCATTAGTTACTACCCGACATTAGCCAGAAGGCAGTTTGGCTACCCTTTGAAGGATCCTCCTCAGATGGAAATGTTTGTTGAATCTCTGTATTTTCCTGTTGACGGAAACAGAGAGCTAGTCCAACAAGCAGTTCAATCCTGGGACCACAGGAAAAGGAAAGGGAAGAAAGACTTCGGCCGAGTTGATCATAAGACATATCCACCATATGCTGAATGGTTGCAAAGGCATATCGAGTCAGTTCTCATGCCTTTTTCAGTCGAAGCTCCACTTTATCCCCGAGAGGTACCAATTCCGAGCAGTACGGTTTCCTGGGAGGAGTACAAGAAGCTAGAAGCTCAACTGCATGCGGTCAGAGTAGAGAATGTTGAGATGGTAAGCTTATACCACCAAGCTAATAGAGCTAAGAAGGAAGCTGAAGATAAGCTGCAAAAGATCCAAGCCTCTTTAGAAAACAAAGAGAAGGATTTTGCTGGAAGAGAAGCCCATTTCCATAGATTGGGTATGATGGAAGCGCAAAGAGAAGCCAAGCACAAGGAGACTTTAAAGACTCTCAAGAGTGCTCGGCAGTCCATTATTTGGTTGAAAGGCCAAAGGGATGAAGACCAAAAGAAATTCAAAGAGAAGGAAGAGTTCTTTGAAGTTCAGATGGCTTTCAAGAAAGAGGAAGTGGAACAAGCCCACGCCATTCGGAGGGAGAAGACCCAACAGTTGGCCCAAAGTCAATTAGCTCTGGAGGAAGCCAGGAAAGAGATCGAAGAGCTCAAGCTGAGAGCAGGGGTCAAGAAAAGCAGGGTGGAGGTGGCAGAGCCGGGGTCCTTAGCTTAGTTTATTTTTCAGATTACCTACAGGCTTGTTGTAGGAGTCTTGCTTTTATTTCTTTTGGCTTTATGTACTAATTTGTAACCCTTCGGGGAATATTCTCTGATGTATTCTGACTTTTAGACTATAGTGGTTTGTCCATATTCAGTATTAATGTGCAAGTTATCGTTTTGAATGTGCAAAACTCGTTTGTCTGGATACTGCTAATGTTTGAACACTTATCAAAGAGAAAGTTTGAAAGCTAAACACTGAAGGTGATTGTCGAGATAGACGCCAGAACTGGGGCATGCCAAATGCTTAAAATTGGGAACATGAACAGTTACATTGCATTGCATATAACCTGTTTGTCTGTTTTGCAGGTGTTGCATCAATTACTAACGGGTTTTGTGTTTCAGGCACTATAGCTCCTCGCAAAGTCCGAGAACAACCAGCAGTGCACAGATACCCAACCAAGATTAACAGAGAGCGAGCTATGGATCAAATGCAGGCAGATTTGGCAGATCTAAGGCAGAGGATGAATAACTTCATGACATTAATGGCCGGCATGGGGCAGAATCAAGAGCGTCTGCGAGAGATGGTGGAGAATCAGAACAGAAACGCTGCTGCTGCTGCGAATGCTGATAACCATACCGGTGCGGGCGCACGTCAGGGCGGAACTCCAGGGGTGCCAATAGTCAACGAAGGGGTGCCTAACATTCATATGGACCACCAGGATGACCAATTCACATTACTTGATGAGGCCGAGGGTCAAGGGGTAGAAATGAACAAGAGGTTTGAAGAGATGGCCGAGCAAATCAAGGCTATTCAGTCCCAGAGCTCTTTGGGATTCGATATAACAGACTTGGGCTTGGTTCCTGGAGTCAGGATTCCATACAAGTTCAAGGTTCCTACTTTCGAGAAGTATAACGGCACTGCTTGCCCAAAAACGCATTTGCAATCGTATGTTGGGAGAATTGCCGCGCATACAGACGATGAAAAACTGTGGATGTATTACTTTCAGGACAGCTTGGTGGGAGCTTCCCTTGAGTGGTACATGAAGCTCAGCAGGGTCAATGTCAAGAGCTGGAAAGATCTCGCTGAGGCCTTCGTGAAGCAGTACCAATATAACATGGACATGGCTCCAAATCGCACCCAGTTGCAACATATGGCTCAGACAGCAAAAGAAGGTTTTAAAGAATACGCCCAGAGGTGGCGTCAGCTAGCTGCCAGGGTGCAACCACCACTGTTAGAGAATGAGATGGCCGATATGTTTATGGGTACTCTCCAGGGAGTATTTCTTGAAAGATTGGCGTCGAGTTCTGCTACAAAGTTCAACGACATTGTCATTGCGGGAGAAAGGGTTGAAACGCTGTTGAAAATGGGAAAGATACAAGACCCAGGTGCTAGTAGTTCAAATGGGGCAAGGAAAGCTTTTAGCGGACCTCCAAGAAGGAGAGAAGGCGAGACCAATGCGGTATTTGGCCGAAGCCAGGGCCGTGGTTACAGAAGACCTTATGAGCATATGGCTGCTGTTACTATTCCTGCAGCTCCCGTACAACAGGTGCTACCTCCACCACAACAACATCAACAACAACAGCAACCTAGAGCTAACTACCAGCAAAGACCTTATCAGCCGAGGCAGACTCGCCCTGCTAACAGGGTAATTGAAGCTATTCCGATGACATATGCTGCCTTGTTGCCGAGACTACTGGATTTGAACCTTATTCAATTGAGGACTTTGGCACCACCACCTCCTGGAGAGCTTCCAGCTGGTTATGATGTCAACGCGCGATGCGCTTTTCATTCAGGGGCACCCGGGCACTCAACCGAGAAGTGCAGGGCGCTACATCACAAAGTTCAAGATCTCGTGGATTCAAAGGCAATCAACTTTGCGCCACCACCGAATATCAACTCGAACCCTATACCTGATCATGGCGGGGCAAGAGTTAATGCTGTTGAGCGAGATGACAAGTTGAGTTTGGTGCTGAGTATTGATGAGGTCAAGACACCTTTGAGAGTGGTGAAGGAGAGACTATTGAAGGGTCAAGTGTTTCCTGGTTGTTGTCTCGATTGCGAAGACTGTATAAGTGCTGTGAACGGCTGCGAGAAATTGAAGACGGGTTTGCAAGAGTTGATTGATGATGGGTCTCTGCAATTTAGCAAGATTAGTAACGAAAAGGCTGATGATGTGTCAACCATTACTATCTTCTACGATGAAGCTGACATGCCCGACAGACAAGAGCCAGTTACTATTTACGCTCCTCAGATTAGTCCTGTGACTATAACTGTACCTGGGCCAATGCCGTACACCGATGATAGGGCCATTCCGTGGCATTATGGTTCCGATGTCTATGTGGCGGGACAGAAGATGGAGAGTAGACCTGTTGCTGACTTGACTATTGAAAATGTGGGAGGTGTTGGAGGTTTTACTCGAAGTGGCCGTTTATTTGCTCCCCCTGCACTGAGAAAGGATCCTGAGGCCGAAGCTTCGTCTAAAGACAAAGGAAAACAGACTGCGATTGACGAGTCAACTACTCCTGTGGCTGGGCAGGGGACGTTTGAAAAGGAGGTAGAGGAGTTCATGAAGATCATCAAAAGGAGTGACTACAAGGTGGTTGATCAACTGAATCAGACGCCTTCAAAGATTTCTATCTTGTCACTGTTGATGTGCTCACCCGCGCATCGAGAAGCCTTGCTGAAAGTACTTCAAATGGCTTATGTTCCTCAAGAGATTACTGTCAATCAACTCGAAGCTGTTGTTGGGAGTGTCAATGCTAGCCATGGCTTGGGCTTCACTGACCGAGACCTCACTTCGGAGGGAAGGAATCACAATAAAGCACTGCATATCACAATGGAATGCAAGGGCGCTGTGTTATCCCATGTTCTTGTGGACACAGGCTCTTCTTTGAACGTGCTCCCGAAAAAGGCGTTGATGAAGCTTGACATTGATGGGATTGTCCTGACGCCGAGTGATCTGGTGGTTAAAGCTTTCGGTGGTTCAAGAAGATCAGTTTTCGGAGAGGTTGAGTTGCCTGTTAAGATAGGCTCTCAAGTCTTCAAGAGTGTCTTCTATGTCATGGATATCCAGCCTGCGTATAGTTGCTTGTTGGGCAGACCGTGGATACATGCAGCTGGAGCCGTCACCTCAACCCTGCACCAGAAGCTTAAGTATGTGGTGGACGGTCAGGTCATCACAGTTTGCGGGGAAGAAGATATATTCGTCAGCCACCTGTCGACATTTAAATATGTGGAAATGGACGGAGAAATTCACGAGACTTTGTGCCAAGCTTTTGAGGCAGATGTCAGTATCTTGACTCCGGTGAAGAAAAACAACGAAGGCACGTCAATTCATTCTTACCAGGAAGCAAAGGAGGTCGTCCAATCAGGCAATGCTCAGGGCTGGGGCAAGCTATTGGAGATGGAAAAGAAAGATGACAAATTCGGCTTAGGGTATCAACCTGGAGGGTCTACTCAGAGTGGTAAGGCTATCTCATTCACAAGTGCTGGGTTGCTCGACCGCGATCAAATCTGTATGGCAAGCCAAGACGGAGATAGTGACCGAGATTGGGACAACAATTGGATCCGCCCGTGTGTACCCGGCGAGGAGCTAGGAAATTGGTCTGCTAAAGACATTGTTCAAGTCACCTGGCTCTCAAAGTAATTGTTTGTTTCCTTTTATTAGCATACTGCATTGTCAAGTCCAGCATTCTGCCCAAGATGCTTGGATCCATTGTGTTGGGCCACCATGTTTTGTATCGCATTGTTATTTTGCTATGAAATAAAAGGACATTTTCAGACAAACTGCGTTCCCTGTCTTTGTTTTTTAAACTTTTTCACAAAAACAATATAAAATGGCAATGTGTTTTTCGTTTTTGCTTTGTGTTAGCGTCTCTTTTCAAAATAAGCAGATTCTGAATAAGCACATCATTTGTGCAGTGTTGATCATCCGGATTCCACGGATAACGTTCCTGCTATGACTATGCATGACTTTGATAATCCAGTCTACCAAGCTGATGAAGGGGTTGAGGAAGACTGTGACCTCCCTGAAGAGTTGGTCAGATTGTTGAAACAAGAGGAACGAGTTATTCAGCCTCATCAAGAAGAGATTGAGACCATCAACATTGGCAGTGAAGATGCAAAGAAAGAAATCAAGATAGGGGCCAATCTGCAGGCCGACGTCAAACAAGAGCTGATCAGTATGCTGAGAGAGTATGTGGATATCTTTGCTTGGTCATATCAAGATATGCCAGGTTTAGATACTGACATCGTGATGCATAAGCTACCCCTGAGAGAAGACTGTCCTCCTGTGAAGCAAAAGTTGAGAAGAACTCGCCCGGATATGGCGATGAAGATCAAAGAGGAGGTGCAGAAGCAGTGGGATGCCGGGTTCCTTGCCGTGACTAGTTACCCACCGTGGGTAGCTAACATCGTACCAGTACCTAAGAAGGACGGCAAAGTCCGGATGTGCGTTGACTATCGAGATTTGAACAGAGCAAGCCCGAAGGATGATTTTCCGTTACCACACATTGACGTGTTGGTCGACAATACTGCTCAATTCTCAGTGTTCTCCTTCATGGATGGATTCTCCGGTTATAATCAGATAAAAATGGCGCCGGAAGACATGGAGAAGACAACGTTCATTACCCCGTGGGGAACATTCTGCTATAAGGTCATGCCCTTTGGTCTGAAGAATGCCGGGGCAACTTATCAACGGGCGATGGTCACATTGTTCCATGACATGATCCACAAGGAGATCGAATGTTATGTGGATGATATGATTGCAAAGTCCAAAGACGAAGAGGAGCATTTGGTTAACTTGAAGAAGTTGTTTGATAGATTGATCAAGTATAAGCTGAGGTTGAATCCGAACAAGTGCACTTTCGGAGTGCGTTCTGGAAAATTGCTGGGTTTCATTGTAAGTCAAAGAGGGATTGAGGTAGATCCTGCTAAAGTGAAAGCTATTCAAGATATGCCTGCACCAAAGACAGAAAAAGAAGTGCGTGGGTTCTTAGGTAGATTGAACTATATTTCTCGGTTCATATCTCACCTAACTGCCACGGGCGAACCAATATTCAGACTGCTAAGAAAAGAGCAAATAGTCAGGTGGAATGATGATTGCCAAAGAGCTTTCGACAAAATAAAGGAATATTTGCAGGAACCTCCAATTCTGATGCCTCCGGTGGAGGGGAGACCATTAATCATGTACTTGACCGTGCTAGAAGGGTCGATGGGGTGTGTGCTCGGCCAACATGACGAGTCTGGTCGAAAAGAGTATGCCATTTATTACCTTAGCAAAAAGTTTACCGACTGTGAATCCCGATACTCACTGCTCGAGAAAACTTGCTGCGCTTTGGTATGGGCTGCTCGCCGACTGAGGCAGTATATGTTGACCCATACCACATTTCTTATTTCCAAGATGGATCCTGTCAAGTATATCTTTGAGAAACCAGCATTGACCGGAAGGGTTGCTAGATGGCAGATGATTTTAACTGAATACGACATCCAGTACACTTCTCAGAAAGCCATCAAGGGAAGTGTATTGTCGGAATACCTTGCTCAGCAACCTCTTGAGGATGATTATCAGCCGATGAGATTTGATTTCCCTGATGAGGACATCATGTACCTCAAAACAAACGATTATGAGGAACCACTTCCGGAGGAGGGGCCTGACCCTGAATCCAAATGGAAGTTGATGTTTGATGGGGCTGTCAATATCAATGGTCGTGGAGTTGGTGCCGTACTCATTAATCCTGAAGGTGTTCACTTACCCTTCGCTGCCAGAATTACTTTTGGCTGCACCAACAATGAAGCGGAATACGAGGCGTGTATAATGGGAATAGAGGAGGCAATTGATCTTCGGATTAAGAACCTCGATATATTCGGAGATTCAGCCCTCGTCATTAACCAAATTACCGGCAAGTGGTATACACATCAAGAGCATCTAGTTCCGTACAGGGATTATGCTAGGAAACTGTTGACATTCTTTACGACAGTTGAGCTCAAATACATACCACGCGACGAAAATCAATTTGCCGATGCTTTGGCTACTCTCTCTTCGTCGATTAAAGTCATGTGTTGGAACTTTGTGCCCAGAATTGACATCTCCAGGCTTGACTCTCCGGCTTATGCTTTCTCTGTAGACGCCGTGTCTGATGAGAAACCTTGGTATTTTGATATCAAGTTATTCCTGGAGAAGCAAGAATACCCAACAGGGGCATCTTCCAAAGACAAAAAGACCTTGAGACGACTTGCTGCTAGTTTCTTCTTGAACACAGACGGGGTTTTGTATAAGAGGAATTTCGACATGGTTTTGCTCAGATGCGTGGATAGACACGAAGCAAGCCTGTTGATGCAGGAAGTCCATGAAGGATCTTTTGGTACCCATGCAGGAGGGCACGCTATGGCAAAGAAACTGCTGAGATCAGGGTATTACTGGATGACAATGGATGCAGACTGTTGTTCATTCGCTCGAAAATGCCACAAGTGCCAAATATATGCAGATAAAGTGCATGTTCCTCCTAATCCGCTCAACGTCATGTCATCTCCTTGGCCTTTCTCTATGTGGGGCATTGACATGATCGGGAAGATCGAGCCAACTGCTTCGAACGGTCATCGCTTCATCCTGGTTGCGATTGATTACTTTACCAAGTGGGTAGAAGCAGCGTCTTATGCCAATGTCACTCGTCAAGTGGTGGCAAGATTTCTGAAAAGAGATATCATATGCAGATATGGAGTGCCCGAAAGGATCATTACTGATAATGGTTCTAATCTCAACAATAAGATGATGGCAGACTTATGTCGGGACTTCAAAATACAGCATCACAATTCTTCTCCTTACCGACCAAAGATGAATGGTGCGGTAGAGGCAGCTAACAAGAATATCAAGAAGATTGTGCAGAAAATGGTTGTCACCTACAAAGATTGGCATGAGATGCTACCGTTTGCTTTGCATGGGTATCGAACTTCGGTCAGGACCTCAACAGGGGCAACTCCCTTCTCTCTGGTGTATGGCATGGAAGCAGTCCTGCCTGTTGAAGTAGAGATTCCTTCACTGCGTGTGATGATGGACGTCAAACTGGATGAGGCTGAATGGGTGCGTGCTCGTTACAATCAGCTATGTCTAATTGAGGAAAAGAGATTAGCGGCTATCTGTCATGGTCAGCTTTATCAGAGGAGAATGAAGCGGGCATTCGACCAACGAGTACGTACTCGAGAGTATCGAGTGGGAGAGCTTGTATTGAAGAGAATCGTTCCTCCAGGTTCAGATAACAGGGGCAAATGGACTCCAAATTACGAAGGACCATTCATAGTGAAGAAAGTATTCTCAGGAGGGGCGCTGATGCTCACCACTATGGATGGAGAGGACTTCCCATCTCCTGTTAACTCGGACGCAGTTAAAAAATACTTCGCATAAAGAGACCCGCTGGACACAAAAACAGAATGTAAGTCCAGGCAAGAAAAGGGCATCCCGGCGAGCTAAAAACAGAATAAAAAGCTCGGGCAAAAATTAGGGAAATAAAAATAAAAAAAAAATGTACACCCGCTGAGTTGAAAAGCCACATTGGACAGCTCAGGCAAAAAAGGGTATCCCGGTGGATTGAAAACCCGAGAGGGCGGTCCACGCAAAATAAGGGAAATAAGCGAACAACTGTGATCCGAGTTATCTGAACCACGTCGTCGTTTCATACATCTTGACAACATCGGAAGGATAGGAAACAGTCCCCTCGTCCTCTCAGAAAGCCAAAGCAGAATGGAGAGTTTTGAAGACGTGCAGGTCATAGCAGAAATGGAATTCATTGGAATGCCATGTACATTGCCATTAGGATAGTTTCTTTTCTCAATTTTTATAGTGGCTACCTCTTTCCAGGCAGTTGCTTCCAGATGTAAATCTTTGCCTATTCAGAGGCCAGTCAATAAGAATAATATTCAGTCAAAAAACTGTGTGTGTTTATTTTTGTTTGCAAAACGTCCTGAATTTTTGGCAAAAATAGCATTGCATCTAAACATGGTGATAATCTTGAAAAGAAAACTGACATGCAGGGAAACTGTAACCCTCTTTGAGTGTCAGGTGACGATGGATGAACCGATCATTCCATGCAAATCCCCGGGACACACGTGTGTTTTCTGTTGTTGCAGGTTGCAGGATGGCGTCACATCAAGCAATTTACTCTCCCCCAGTAGAGTATCCCCAAGCAGAGATTTCTTCTCCAGCAGGTAGCTGAAAGCCTGACTTGTCTAAATAGATATTTTCCTCCAACTAAGTGTGGGCGGCAGCCCAAACAGGGTCTTATCCCCCAGTGAAGTAGCAGTCCATTCTTCCCCAGCAGAGTATGCCTAGCAGGTACATGAGAGCAGGTCATCATCAGAGATGGAATTGACAGTATTTTATCACCAGCAAGAGTCCTTCCCAGTAGGCGTGACTGAAAGCTCGATATCCCCTCAGAGTCTTGAATCATCGGATGCTCTCCCCAGCCAGAGTATTTGCCCAAGAAGCTTCCCCAGCCCAGTCTGAAGATGTTCCTGTCCCCACAGAGTTCATATTTGATTTTCACCTCCGTCCGTGAAATATTTCTCAGCCAAGTTGCCCTATTGTTGTTTTTATTTGATGATACAGCCAGGTATTCATCACCTCAGTCAGAGTTGAGTGTCCAGACCTCTTGACTTGTCTTCCCCTGCAGAGTTGTATCTCTTGTTGCCGATCAGGCATTCGTCTGTTGCTCGTCTGCAATCTTCAACACTCGTATGAGTTATTCCTAAGCAAAGTTTTCCCCCAGCAGGGACATATTACTGCTTTATCGCTGCTCGTCTGCATCTTTCAACACTCATCCGTGTTAGCCTGTTGGTATTACTAGTTTGCTTTCCTCAGCAGGGGTTTATGATTACTTTGATTTAGCTTGTCTGCAATTTCAAATACTCGTCAGTGTTTGATTATCTCAGTTGGTTGATTGCTCGTTCGCAAATTACAGCACTCGTCTGTGCTTGGAGATGTTTTATTTTGCCGTTGATTCTCAACACTCGTCTGTGTTGCGGTACTTCTGCTATTGCTCGTCTGCAATTTCCAGCGCTCGTCTGTGTTATGATGCCTCTGTTGTTGCTCGTCCGCCACTCCTCAACACCCGTCCGTGTTCCGATGATATTTGTTGTTGCTCGTCTGCAACCTCCCAGCACTCGTCTGTGTTTGGTATTGGATCCTTCGCTGCACTCGTCTGTGCATTGACATGTATTCTCTATTGTTGCTCGTTTGCAACTGTCCAGCACTCGTCTGTGTCTTGATGTGTATTCTCTATTGGTGCTCGTTTGCAACTGTCCAGCACTCGTCTGTGTCTTGATATGTGTTCTCTATTGTTGCTCGTCTGCAACGGTTCAGCACTCGTCCGGGTTTGCTTGAAGCTCGTCTGCTTTATTCCCCAGGAGTCGTCTGTGTTCTAAAGCTCGTCTGCTTTGCCGGAATACTCGTCTGTATCATCCTCAGCACTCGTCTGTGCTAGCTTGCATCTGAATGTGAAGATTTGCTGTTTACCCTGATATTGCTGTGAATACTTCAAATGCTCGTCTGTGTTTGAATTTCTGGTATTCGTCTATACCAGTGGCTGATGCTCGTCTGTATCATTGCCTGAGACACTCGTCTGTGTTTCTCAGATCATCGTCTGATACTCGTCTGTATCATTGACTTAGGGCACTCGTCTGTGTTATCTTGATGATCATCCAATACTCGTCTGTATTGAAGAGGTTTAGAATCCTGACAGTGGGAATTGGATGTCGAAATGGTTACCGGTCCTGGCGTAACAGGTAAATCCGAAGGAGACTCGTCTGTCTCAAGCAATTGTTATGGTTGTTGTACCTGGCGTAACAGGTTTGCTCAAAAGACTCGTCTGTCTTATACCATATATCCGCGGATAATATATGGAGAAGGTTCGTCTACCTTGATTGCATGTCTATCCCACAGACTTATATGCATTTCCGGAGCCTGCGTAAGGGTTATCCGAAGAAGACTCGTCCGTCTTATTCCACTTATCTGCGTAAGGATTAGTGAAGGAGATTCATCTATCTCAGGCTATTTTGAAGATCCTTAAGGGCTCGTCCGCTCTCTGCACCTGGCGTCACAGGTCATGCGAAGACTCGTCTGTCAACATGAAAGTATTCCAGATATCAGTTTCAACTTGGAAGAAGCTCGTCTGCTTTTTCTCTCCTTCTTATCCCCAGAGCGTCATCTGGTTGGGTTTATTTCCCAGTGTTGCATTCTTCGTCAGAGTGCAAATTTCAGGTCTTCTTGGTATTCAATCACAGTTTATCTCGAATGTCTGATAGCCGTTGCTCTCATCCTTTTCAGATTAACAGTTGATTGAATAGGGGCAGCTGTAACACCCCAAATTTGCCCTCTTCATTTTAAGCATCATATCACGTCATAATTCATCATAACGTATCATATCTTTAGCATTTTGCATAGAAAAATGAGGCATAACACTCACATGTTCTAGCATAAGGCATATGACCAACCATCTGGAAGATTTGAAGCACTGCAAGTAAAAATCAAGGGCATGATGACCTGGCAAGAATCTCACAGGATCATTTTGCACAAGCCTGGTATCATGTTCAGAGCCCTAGAAAGAGAAGGGGGATCAAAATTTGCTTGAAACGGTTGATGCAGGTCTATTCTGGAGGTTTCCCACCAAAGGGAGGGAAATTCAAATTTTCCATGCGTTAACCGGTTAACGCATATGGTTAACCGGTTAACGGTTGCGAAATTTGAATTTTCAGCAGCAAGTTCAGCATGTGTGTTTTGGCTCCATTTTCCAATTTTCTGATTTTTATTCATTTGAATTAAATTTGAATTTGAGAGAAGGATCTAGAGCATTTATCCAAGCCTCATTCCAACCCTAAATCCAAATCACTTTCTAAGCTCATGCCAAGCCATATTTTTGGATCCCAAACCAAAATTTTGGGCCCCAAACCTAAACCATATTTATTCCATTTCCCTCCAAACCAAAGGGCCCCCCCTCATTTATTTTTTCACTCTCATTTCTCTGAATTTTCATTCCTCTCACTCACAATTCTCTCACTTTTCTCTCCCATTTTCCAAATTCACTAAGAGTTCCTCTTTGAAGATCACATAACCTTGCCTTGAGGTGTGTAGATCTTGGAACTAAACCTCCATTCACAGCTTCTTTGCATCTTTTTGCTGGTTTTATTGGAGATTCAGAATTGGTTGAGATCTAGAAGTGCTTTTGGATCCAAAATTCTGCATCAAGAGCTTGTTCTTGCATTTATTTTGCATGGAGTGTGGAGCTTAGCATCGGATCTTCAAAGTTTTGCGCGAGATCTACTGTTTTCAGCTCAATCAACAATTACCAAAGCATACCTCAGCTTTGTAGGTTGGTTAATTTCAGATCTAGCTCTGTTTTTAGCTTATTTGCATGCTTGTGCTTTAGATCTACTATGTGCTTGTGTATTTGATTGTGTTGCATGAATTGATTGATTGATTTGTATCCGGATCCGAATGTTATTGTTCATGAGCTTAATGACATGGATTAATGTGATTTGATCTAATTTTTCCATGTATAATTGATTGCTGGTCTGGTGCAAGATTATTTGAATAAGCTGTTTTGAGTTGCTGTTTTTTGCAGGATTTGTTGCTGTTTTAACAGTGTTAACCGGTTAACGTATATGGTTAACCGGTTAACACACCTGTTTTATGCGTATTTTGTGCAGGTTTGAACTGGTTAACCGGTTAACGCATTTGGTTAACCGGTTAACACTGAAGCAGAATGGCTTTTTAGTGTTGTTTTGAGCTTGTTTGATCCCTTTGCTTGTTTTAATTGCCATGGATCATTGCATGATTATTACACATGATATTTTAGGGTGACTTGCTTGCTGGTTGATGTATGCTTTCATGTTTTCGACGCGTAAGTCGTGTATTTGCAATGTTTGGCATGATGTTTGATTCTTGTTTACAAGAACCTTTGAGCATGATTAATTCCATGATTGTGTTGGTCACTTTGCTGGATTTTTTTTGTGCTTACTAACCGTGCAGGGGCTATGGTAAGTGTGAGATGTGGGAATCGGGTTCCACATCTCCAATTCTCATCTTCCTCTTATGTTTATGTTACTAACCCTTTGTTGTTGGGCTTAGGCCTTTCTCATCCCTTCTTCTATATTCTTTTTCTCTTCTTCATTAGGGTAGAAACCTCACTAACCTTTAGGATACCCATGCATGTGAATACTTAGGATTATTTTAGTCCCCTCTAGAATTTTTTTTTTTTTTCCTTTTGAGATCCTTTTGGTTCTTCTTCTCTTCTCATCTCATAACTCTAAAAAACACTTAATAAGTTTGAAGTGATGTCTTGATCCATAGCCTTATCCCATGAGGTATGCTTGTAGTCTTCCCATCTTGGGATAGTACAAGTTTACCTTGTGATGCACAAGTCTGATCAAGGTATCTTCTTCATAAAAGAAAAGCTAAAAAACACTTCTTCATCTGTAAATAACCAAAAGCACTCAATAATTAAAGCAAGTTAGTGAGCTTAGGCCCTAATCTTTGGGTTCAAGTTTTGGGGATCTTCTCCTTACTTGAGTGTGCTTGTTCTATTATTCCATCTTGGAATGTAGTGACAAGTTCACATTCCATTGATGAGAGCTTGAGTTCACTTCCTTGTGACACACTCATAAAAGCTTCTAAAAAACACAAACAAACAATAAGCGTCTTTCCTTCGGGAATTCTTTTCTCACCTCATTCGCTCCGTACGCGAACTTGCTCCTACTTGTCATTTTGCAAGACGGTTACGCACTCGTCGTCCGAGCCTGCAACACCTGAGCAATGGCATAGGCAGTTCAAGCTTTAATTCACAAGCAATTTCTTTTCTACCCCTAGTTAGGGGAACTACGGCGACTCTGATCCTCATTATCCCGATGAGGTACGTAGGCAGCGGGGTAGGGCCCGTTCGAGCACAATCTTTATTTTCCCTACATTTTTCTCTTTTGCTTTCTTATTCAGTTCTTTTTTCAGTTCCAGTTTCTTTTCATTTTCATTTCTTTTGCTGCAGTTTTCATACCCTCACCCTTTGAAATAGTTTCTTTTGCAAGCGTGGATCCCGTCGGGTACGGCGGACGATCTGGGTGCTAATACCTTCCCAGGTCGTAACCGACTCCCGAACTCAGTCTCTCTGGTTCGCAGGACCTGTGTCCTTCCTCTTTCTTTCTTCTGGTTTGTGCAGCATTACCATTCCCTTTCTTCGGGATAAAAATGCCTGGCTGGCGACTCTATTCTTTTTCCGCGCCACTTTCGCGTTTGTACCAGGATGGAAATCCGGGGAGCGACAATAGTGTTAATTGAATATATTATTATTACAATTTATAATTGTGGTAGTTGGTTATTATATTATTATTATTATTATTATTATTATTATTATTATTATTATTATTATTATTATTATTATTATTATCTAGATATTAATGTAGCTAATATAAATGATAAATATATTATTCTTATTAATAATATTTATAGCTTATATTCATATTTTATTCAATTTTTTTAAATAATAACTAACATTATTAATTATTATAAGGGTATTAATAATTACTGGGTAATTTTAGAATTCAACGTGGTTACTCATTTTTTTAACAGATTTAATAATTCTAAAGAAAAATAATAATAATTGTTACTATAAAATAATAATAATAATAACATTTTAAAATTTTAAATTCAAATTTTATCATCATTTTTATTTCTAATTGTATGATTATATAGTAAACATTTTTATTAATTTTATTTAATGTAACAAAGATGATGATGATGATAATAATAATAATAATAATAATAATAATAATAATAATAATAATAATAATAATAATAATAATAATAATAATAATAATAATAATAATAATAATAATAATAATAATAATAATAACATTTTAAAAATTTAATTTTAAATTTTATCATCCTTTTTATTTTTATTTTATTAGTTGATTATATTATTAGTATTATTATTTTAATAGTGTTAGTTGAATAATATATGATTATATATTTTCTATATAAAAAAATGAGAATTAAAGTAATAAGATATAATCATTATTATTTTTATTTTATTAGTTGATTATACTATTAATATTATTATTTTTATAGAAATTGAACAGTAAATTTTTTTAAAAATAGAATTACGGTCGATGTTAGAATAACTATCAATCTAGAATTAGTAACAATGTGTTTACTCAATTTTTTCGAAAGATTTAATAATGAATTAATATATAAATGAGTTACAAAATACTTATGAAATATAATAATAATTATTACTAATTTATGTTTAATAACTGACATAAGAATAACAATTATAATAGTAACTGACATTATTATTTTTATTTTTTATTTTTTATTTTTATTTTTTAAAGATAATAAGTTTTGAATTTGTAATAAAATCTCAAATGCTAATTTATAGATATTGAAGAGTAATTTTTTTTATCTGTATGATTATAAAATTTTATTAATATATTTCAAAATTGAAAAATAATTTTTTGAGTTTTGAAGTTTTTAATGTCTTTAATTAAAAAAAAAATTGTGTTAGTTAAAAAATATTTTTTGATTGGACAAATTATTTTCCTGAGTAATTTTAGGATTCAATGTGTTTACTCATTTTTCTTAAAAGATTTAATCATTCTAAGAAAAAATAATAATAATTGTTACTATATAATAATAATAATAATAATAATAATAACATTTTAAAAGTTTAAATTTAAATTTTATCATCATTTTTATTTTTATTAGTTGATTATATTATTAGTATTATTATTTTAATTGTGTTAGTTGAATAATATATGATTATAGATTTTCTATATAAAAAAATATGAGAATTAGAGTAATAAGATATAATAGTGGTAGTTGAATATTATATTGGTTGATTATATTATTAGTATTAATTTTTAAATAATAATAATAATAACATTTTAAAAGTTTAAATTTAAATTTTATCATCATTTTTATTTTTATTTTTATTAGTTGATTATATTATTAATATTAGTATTTTAATTGTGTTAGTTGAATAATATATGATTATATATTTTCTATATAAAAAAATATGAGAATTAGAATAATAAGATATAATAGTTGTAATTGAATATTATATTAGTTGATTATATTATTAATATTATTATTTTAATAGTGTTAGTTGAATAATATATGATTATTCTCATTCTTCTTATTATTATTATTATTTATTATTTATGTAAAATAAATTTTAAAAAATAGAATTAGGGTTGATGTTAGAATAACTATCAATCTAGAATTGATGTTATAGTATCTATCATGATGACACATGCCTAGGGTTGTCATCATGACTTCTTTGGATTTAGAGTAACAATATTTATAGCTTATATTCATATTTTATTCAATTCTTTTAAATAATAACACTATAAGAAATTACATTATTAATTATTATAAGAGTATTAATTATTACTGGATAATTTTAGAATTCAACGTGTTTACTCATTTTTTTAACAGATTTAATAATTCTCAAGATAATTAATAATAATAATAATAATAATAATAATAATAATAATAATAATAATAATAATAATAACATTTTAAAACACACTCACTTTGTAATATGGAGAATGATAGGAGATGAAAAATTGACGGGGACGCATGGGAAGAGGGGAAGTGGAAGGCCACCACATGTGGCGTCGCCGGTAACCAATACTCCACCTCCTTCATCGCCGGAAACGCCCGTTGATACTAGAAGCATGGAGATACCTATGAACGCAAGTAGTGGGAAAGGTGGAGATGTTGTTGATCTGAATGAGGAAACCCTAGATAGGATGAAGAATCTTGAATTGAGCAATGGATTGAATAGTCAAGGTAAGCATGTAGATCAGAAGTTGTGGGTGGATATCTTGTCAGAGAATCGCAATTCGGCGAAGGGATTAACGATGCACTATGTTCCTCCCGAACTGGTGAACAGTGTGGTGAAAATCGAAATTGAAGAAGATGATACAACTATGGAGATTAAATTTTGGGAAACATCTCTCATGATGTATGCCCTAGACGAGGATCTGAGCATGAATATAGTGAAGAACTATATGGTCAAAACGTGGAATTTTGTGAGACTACCACAACTGTACTATCATGATGATGGCTATTTCATCATTAGATTTAGTTCGCACGAAGACAAGGATGCAGTAATGATGAAAGGCCCGTACTTAATTAGGAATGTTTCGTTGATGCTGAAAGGATGGAAGGCGGATTTTGATATGAAAGAGGATCTATTGAGGACCATTCCACTTTGGGTGAAGTTGCTACAACTCCCATTGCAGCTGTAGGGGGGAGAAAGTCTGAGTAAGATTGGGAGTGCTATTGGAGTGCCTTTGGTAACAGACGAATGTACAACAAGGAAGTTGAGAGTTTTATATGCTCGAATTCTTGTTGAGGTTGATATAACAAAGGATTTGGTAACTGAAGTGGCCATAACTGATAGCAAAGGGAAAGAAATTATGCAGAAGATTGAATATGAGTGGAAGCTTTTGTTTTACACAAAATGTCAAAGAATTGGACACCAATGCAGAGCCAATGGTTCCAAGAAATGGATGATAAAAACAAAGCCCCCTGATCAGATAAGAGAGAGGAAAGTGATACTAGATGGGAATGAGGCAACTACTCATATGAAGGATCAAGTCATTAAAGAAGCTGTTGAAGTCGAAAGTGCATGGAATGTGGTAAGAACTTTTGCAAGGGATAAAGGTAAGAGAATATTGACTGGCTATTTATCTAATGTTAACTGTGTGAATGGGTTTGAGGTGCTTGGGGTAGAGAATGACTCCATAGTCACCTTAGATAGGGGACCATGTTAGTCTCTTGGAATGTGAGGGGCTTGAATAAACCGGGCAAATTAAAGGAGATTAGCTCCCATCTCCATTTACTTATGCCTGAGATTGTGATTTTAATTTAAACTAGAGTCAAAAAACATAATGCTAAGAAGATAAGAGATAAGTTGGCTTTGTATAAGAACTATATTGATAACTACCTTAAACATGAGAATGAGAGAATATGGGTTACTTGGGATGCATCTAAAGTGGATATTCATAGTGTACAAGTGTCTGATCAGTTTTTACATTGTGAGGTAAAGGACAACATGGGGAAGGTTAAATTTTGGCTAACTGCAATTTATGGCCACAATACCCTTGAGAAAAGAAAGGTGTTATGGAAAGATATGGAGAAACTTTAGCCAAATATCCAAAGTCTTTGGTGTGCAATGGGAGATTTCAACAATGTGGATGCAACTATTGATAGGATTGGAGGGAGGATGGTCATGGAATCAAAATACATTGATACGAAGGACATGATGGATAAAGTAGGGCTAAGTGAGATGGATAGTGTGGGAGATCACTATACTTGGTGTAATAAACACAATGATGGTGTTATATACTCCAGGATTGATAGGGTCATAGGCAATATAGAGTGGTTTAGCAGCAATCTTGATTCAAAGCTTAGTGTCATGCATCCAAGTGTGTCTGATCATGCATTATTGAATGTGGAGAACAAGAATCAGGATATCAGTAGACAAACTAGGAGATTCAAATTTTACAACTATCTGACTGAGGTTGTAGGGTATGAGGATGTTGTGAAACATAGATGGAACATGCCTATATCTGGATCCCCTATGTTTGTGTTGTGGAACAAACTGAAGAGGTTAAAACCTGAGTTGAACAAGTTAAGCAAGGTCTGGCTTGGGATTCATCATAAACTGATCAAAGCAAGACAAGATTTGGAGATTGCTCAGGAAAACCTCAGAGGTAATAGAATGAGTGGAGAGCTGATGAAAAATGTGAAAGCTTGTACTGAGAATGTCATTGTTATAAATGATATTGAAGAGCAAGTCCTAATTAGAGAGCTAAGATAGATTGGATAGGAAAAGGTGATGCTAACAATGCCTACTACTTTGCAATGGTGAAGAGTATGAATCATAACAAGCACATTGTGAGCCTGCAAAAAGAAGATGGGAGCATTTCTCATGAGCCTGATGAGATAAAGCAGGAAGATCTACAGTTCTATGGGAATCTTATGGGTAAGAATGAGACTAATCTTCAGCAAATAGATATTGAGGCTATGAGAGTTGGACCCCAAATTAGTAGAAGTCAGGGGGATGATTTGGTGGCAGCTGTTAGTGAAGAGGATGTGTTCAAGGAACTTAATGATATATGGGGTCTTAAAGCTCTAGGTATTTATGGTCATGGGGCCAAGTATTTCAAAATTAGTTGGTCTATAATCAAAGTTGATGTTATGGTAGTAGTGCAGGAATTTTTCAGAAGGGGATTCTGTATAGAGCATTCAATAGCCCAATGGTTACTTTGATTCCCAAGAGTGATACAGCTAAAAAAATCAAAGATTGTAGACCAATTACAGGATGTACTACCTTTTACAAAATAATCTCCAAGATCATGACTACTAGGCTGAATAAAGTTCTGATAGGGATAGTACATCAGAGCCAGACAACATTTGTGCCAAGTCAACTCATACATAATCATGTCTTGCTGGTATTTGAGATAATGAAGGGGCATTCTAGAAAAGGGGGGCCACCTGGGTGTATGATGATGCTAGACCTCCACAAAGCCTATGACATGGTGGATTGGACTGCACTGAAAACTATACTTTATGAGATAGGCATGCCAAAAAAAATTTCAGACTGGATTATGAAAACTGTTAGTACTGTTAGCTACAGGTTTAACATTAATGGCTGTTTTACTGATGTTATGCAGGCTGAAAGGGGGATCAGACAAGGGGATCCCATTTCCCCCTTGTTGTTTGTCATTATGATGGAGTATCTCAATAGGAAGATGAACAAGATGCAACTAAATCCCAATTTTAACCACCATAGAAGATGTGAGAAGTTGAACATCACTCATTTGTCATTTGCAGATGATGTACTCCTCTTCAGCAGAGGGGATGTGACATCAGTGGAGTTAATGATACAAGCTTTTACAAAGTTCTTTGAATCAACAGGTCTGAAAGTCAACCCTAGAAAGTGCAAGTTGTTTTGTGGTGATCTTGAGCAAGCTGAGGTACAACACATTCAAAGGCTGACAGAGTTTTAAGTAGGGCATCTCCCTATAAGGTATTTAGGTATACCCCTATTTGATAAGAAGCTGAATGTGAACCACTATATACCTTTGGTGGAAATAATCACTAGCAGGATAAGACACTGGTATGCTAGACTACTAAGAACTGCAGGGAGGATTCAACTTGTGAGAAGCATCAGTAGGGCAATTGTTCAATATTGGATGACTTGTTTGCCAATGCCAAAATGTGTGCTGAAAAAGATTAATTCTATTTGCATGGGGTTTATTTGGATGGGGAAAGAAACTCCTAGTCGAAAAAGTATTGTGGCATGGGAAAAGACTTGCAGACCTAGTAGACTCGGTGGTCTCAATATTGTGAATCTGGAAACTTGGAACATGGTTGCTTTGATCAAGTGCTTATAGAGTATCAGCTTAAAGCTTGACAATCTGTGGGTGAAGTGGATACATAGTTATTACTTAAAGGATGATGATGAAAGGAGTGTCTCTATTAAGAGTAATAACACATGGATAATGAAAGCAATTCTTAAAAGTATGGAAGATGTGTCTAATATGCAGGGCGTTTGGTGTAACACCCCCTTTCTATACCCCCAAATAATCAAATAATCATTTAGGCACATATTAAAATTTCATCAGAATATAATTAGAAACATAGTATAAAAGAGGTATGTCAAATTATACATGAAATTAAAACATCCAACACCTTCTCAACAATAGATATGCAATAGTAGTGTAGCTAAATACTTGCACCCACATCTCAATATTTAGAATAAAAGCGGAAAATCTAAACATTGAATAACATATATATATATATATATATATATATATATATATATATATATATATATATATATATATATATATATATATATATATATATATATATATATATATATATATATATATATCATCAAGTTTGATTCACCAACATAATTCATGTTTACATAAACATTCATCACCAAGATACATATACAAATGCACCACAAAAGGCATCACAACCAAAATCCCTAGCTACCCGGTGCTACATATCAGAGCCGACCGACAAAAGAATGAAGACACACCTCACAAAAAGACCTCCAGCATACATACTCTGCAATGCCTCATAGATCATCATAAAAAAACAGAACGGTGAGAAATATTATCATAATAACAATGCATATAATTATATATCTTTGCATATAAATACACATTTAATACATTCTCACCACAATTTATCTCCAATCATACGTATACATCACAATGTATAAATATCCATATATATATATATATATATATATATATATATATATATATATATATATATATATATATATATATATATATATAATCAATGCATACTCATCATGCATACTTCCACAATTTCCATCACTCCACATAAACATACGTAATCATGTTTACTCATCTATGCACAAATACAAAGATGAAAAAATGTAAATCATAGAAACCGACTCATGACTCTATGCAAATGCAATGCGGTACCGACTCAATCATCTCAAGTTCACTCAGGAACTTATTGGAACCATCGCTCGTTACCAATGTAACTCCTTGTCGGGCCTACGATGTTCACCAATATCTCACACCCCACATGGGCACGCAATGTTTTTGGATTTCTCACACCCCACACGGGCACACAATCCGATTGCTCACACCCCACATGGGCACACAATCATTCGTGATCATTTCACCCATTGCTTACACCTCACATAGGCACACAATGTTTATGGATTGCTCACATATGCTTCACATACAAAATGACTCAAACACTCTTGAAATGCATACATATTCATAATATAATCATGTATTCATCTCATACAATCACATACAGTCTACATACATTCGCATCAATTATGCCAAACAGCAACGAATCTTTCACAATCAACATCATTCACGTTTAGTTCGAACAACGCATTTATGTTGCCAAATGGCCACAACACCCAATCAAATTCCACAATTCCTTAATTCACATAATTACAATTAATCGGAAAAGTCGGGTAAAAATCGGTTAAAAATAATATTTTTCGACATCATGTGAAAATACATAATTTTAGCTTCAAAACGATATGTGGAACGCTAAAAACGGATAACCGGTTCAATAGTTACTAAATAAACATCAAACTTATTCTTAAGAAAACCACCATTCTGCATAAGCTACAGGTCGCGGCGCGACCCCTTGTTCGCGAGGCGAAATTCACAGGCATGCTCAGTTCGCGGCACGAAACATGTTTGCGGGGCGAACTTAGCAGAAGTTCCAAAACACAAGCTACGGGAAAACCATCCCAAACCTCTAAAATTCGTCAAAACTTCATCAACTCAGTGGAAACAAAATACAAACATGATAGTTATCACATACTAACTATCATACTACGTTTTAATCGAGTTTTAACCGTTTAAATCACCGATTTTAGGATTTCTCACAAAATACCCTAAAAACTCATAACCTCTAAACTCAACCACAGCAAGAACACATTCAAACAGCCACATACATAATGATACACATTGATAAGATAATAAGATTTCACACCCTTACCCGATTGATTCGATTCCTAGGAGCTATCTTGAAGATTTCTTAGCTTTTCCTCTTTTCATCCTCTTCCTCTTTCTTTCTATCTCTCTTTTATTTCTCTTCTCTACTATTATATCTTTTCTTTCTATTTCTTTTCTTTCCACCCAAATATTCATTTTCTCTCAATTTCTAATTCCACTTAAATTTCTCACTTATCATCAATTAAGAAATGTCTAAAATACCCTCCATTCTAATTTTCCCGAAAACTCTAAAAAACGGCAAAATAACATAACATGTCAACATATCATATTAACATACCAATTTCACAAATAAAATAATTATCACTCAATTTAAATAAAAGAATCAACAAAAATAAAATAATTGGAATCAGAGCGTTACAACTCTCCCCTACTTTAGAAATTTTCGTCCTTGAAAATATTACTTGATTCAAATAACCCTGGGTACGACTCTCGCATCCCACTCTCTAATTCCCAAGTCATATTGCCTTCCGAAACGCCTCCCCACGCTACTTTCACAAGCATAATATCCTTTCCTCTTAACTTCTTAACTTCACGGTCCAAAATCTTAATCGGTAAAACTTCAACCGTAAGGTTATCTCTCACTTCAACCTCGTCCATATGAATAACATGTGACGGATCCGGAACATACTTTCGAAGTTGCGAAATATGGAACACATCATGCAAATTTGAAAGATTCGGAGACAACGCCACACGGTAAGCCACAACACCAACTCGTGCAGTAATTTGATACGGACCAATAAAACGAGAAGTCAACTTCTTCAACTTCAAAGCACGACCCACACCTGTAAATTGTGTAACCCTAAAAAAACGCATGGTCGCCTTCCTGAAACTCAAGATCTTTCCTTCTCTTATCATGATAGCTCTTTTGTCTACTTTGAGAAGCTTTCATCTTCTCCCGAATAAACTTCACTTTCTCCGTCGTTTGTTGTACCATCTCCGGTCCAACTACCATCCTCTCACCGGTTTCATGACAACACAAAGGTGTTCGACATCTTCGACCATACAAAGCCTCAAATGGTGCCATACCTATACTTGAATGAAAACTGTTATTGTAGGTGAACTCAATCAACGCTAAATAACTATCCCAAACACCACCTTGCTCTAGCACACAAGCACGTAATAAATCCTCCAACGATTAAATTGTTCTCTCGGTTTGACCATCCGTTTGCGGATGATAAGCCGAACTCAATCTTAACTTAGAACCAAAGCCTTTTGCAAACTCTCCCAAAACCTCGATGTAAATCTAGGATCTCTATCCGATACAATACTCTTAGGAACTCCATGTAACTTCACAACCACAAGAACATAAATCTCAGCTAACCTCTCCAAAGGATAACTAATATCAATTTGAATAAAGTGAGCAGATTTAGTAAGCCTATCAACGATTACCTAAATAGCTAAATAGAATTATGACCTCTTTGCGTATTCGGCAATCCCGTAACAAAATCCATTGATATACTATCCCATTTCCACTCTGGAATGTCCAACGGTTGCATCAATCCACTAGGCTTCTGATGTTCCACCTTATACTTTTGACAAGTTAAGCCTGCATACACAAATTGAGCTACATCCCTCTTCAATCCGGATCACCAAAATATCTTCTTCAAATCTTGATACATTTTATTCTCTCCCGGATGAATACTTAAGTTACTTCGGTGTCCTTCTTCCAATATCATCTTTTTCAACTCCGCATCATCGGGAATACAAATACGACCACGGAATCTCAAAACTCCAAAATTATCAACCTTGAAATCCTCATTCTCATTCATCATCAAATCAACGAACTTCAAATCCAACTTTTTCTTTTCACATACAGTTGCAAGAAAATCATTCGTAACATGTAGCATACCAAGTCTCACACTTATCGGCGTCATTTCACAAACTAAACTCAAGTCTCTAAAATTATCCAAAAGTTCCCATTCTCTCATCATCAATGCGGACACATGTAACAACTTCCGACTTAAGGCATCGACCACCATGTTTGCCTTACTTGGATGGTAATTCAAACCAAAATCATAATCTTTCAAAAGCTCTAACCACCTTCTTTGTCTCATGTTCAACTCTTTTTGATCAAATAAATATTTCAAACTCTTGTTATCACTAAAAACTTCAAATTTTGTACCATAAAGATAGTGCCTCCAAATTTTCAAAACAAACACCACGGCCGCTAACTCCAACTCATGTGTAGGATAATTCTTTTCATGAACTCTCAATTGTCTTGAAGCATAAGCCACAACGTTTCCATCTTGCATCAAAACACCACCCAAACCAAACAATGAAGCATCACAATACACCACAAATGGTCCCGTCGGATTTGGAAAAATCAAGATCAGAGCCGTTGTCAACCTTCTCTTTAGTTCAATGAAAATCTCTTTACAATGAATATCCCAAATGAAACCCTTTGCTTTACAAGTCAATTGTGTTAACGGAAGTTCCAACTTCGAAAATCCCTCAATAAATCTCTGATAATAACCCGCCAAGCCTAAAAAGCTTCGAATCTCCGTAACCGATCTAGGAGTCTTCCATTGCATCACTGCATCAATCTTGGATGGATTAACACTAATACCACCATCAGAAATAACATGTCCAAGAAAACTTACTTTTGACAACCAAAATTCACATTTCGACAACTTAGCATACAATTGTTTCTCTTTCAAAATTTGTAACAGAATCCTTAAATACTCTTCATGCTCCTCTTGAGACTTAGCATAAATCAAAATAGCGTCGATGAACACAACCACAAAATGATCCAACTGTTCATGGAAAATACGATTCATATATTCCATAAACACACCTGGCGCATTAGAAACCCTGAATGGCATCACAGAATACTCGTAATGACCATACCGTGTCCTAAAAGTCATCTTTTGAATATCCTCTCTTTTCACACGAATCTGGTGATATTCTGATCTCAAATAAATCTTGCTAAAAACATGTGCACCAACAATTTGGTCCATCAAATCATCTATCCTTGGAAGCGGATACTTGTTCTTAATTGTCACCTTGTTCAACTGTCGATAATCAATGCATAACTGCATACTCCCATCCTTCTTCTTTACCAACAATACCGGAGCACCCCAAGGAGAAACACTTGGCCTTATAAATCTCTTGTCCAACAAGTCATTCAATTGCTTCTTCAATTATACAAACTCTGATGTTGACATACGATACGGTGTCATCGAAATCGGTCTAGTACCCGAAACTAGATCAATAGAAAACTCAACTTCTCTTTCCGGCGGTACATCCTTAATATCCTCTGGAAACACTTCTGGAAAACCACACACCACTGGGAACACACTGAGCTCAACTTCACTCTCCACCGACAATGATGCAAACAAACCGAACAATTGAGCTTCATCCGCTAAGAGTTTCTTCAACTCTTTAGTGGATAGGAAACTCTCATCTTCATCATCCTCTTCCAAAGAAGGAAACCTCACTAACTTGTGGTAGAAATCTATATGAACTCGATTACATTGCAACCATTTCATACCCAAGATTACGTCTAATACCTCCAACGGCAAACAAACTAAATCCAAGATGAAGTCTTTACCATACATGGTCAAAGGATAACTTACACACACCAAAGACGTAGTTACCGACCTTGAAGCAGGAGTCTCAATAACCATCTCACCACCCCAAGAAGTCATAAACAAATTCAAATTCTTAGCGCACTCATGAGAAATTAACGAATGAGTCGCTCCCATATCAATAATAGCAACTAAAGGCGTACTATAAATAAAGCATGTACATTTAATCAAATGGTCTGCACTAGTAGTGTCCGTCCCTGCTAATGCAAACACCTTTCCGCCCACTTGAGCTTATTTCAGCTTAGTACACTTAGTACTAATATGACCCACTTCTCCATAATTATAACAATTCACTACATTCCTTCTACAGTCGGTAGTAGCATGCCTAAGGCCTCCATAGTTAAAACATTTCACTATGTTCCTCCTACACTCAAAAGACTTATGATCCATTTCACCACACTTGTAACACTTAACAGAACCAGAACCTCCTCCTCCAGATCTCTTATCAAAGTTCCCCCTATGCTTTCCCTTATCAACGGGTGTCATATAAGGTCCATTTCTAGCTTGTTGCTTTCCCTTCCTATCATTCAAACTCTTCTAATGTGTAGAAAGAGCCTTGCTATCTTCCTCGAAGATCCTACAACATTCCGTCAAATCCGAAAACCTTCTTATCCTTTGATATCCCACAAATTGCTTAATCTCGGGACACAAACCATTAGCAAAGTTAATACACTTCGAGAACTCAACAGTAGTAGCAGCATAATGAAGATGAAATTTAACCAACTTCACAAACTTAGCAGTATAGTCCACTACGGACATAATACCTTGTTTCAGTTCAAGAAACTCCATCTCCTTCTTCCCTTTCACACTCTCAGGGTAATACTTCCTCAAGAACTCAGAACGAAATAAATCCCAAGTTATCTCTTCATCTTCCACCTCAAGAGCTAGACGCCTACCGACCCACCAATCATCAGCTTCTTCCTTCAGCATGTGAGATCCAAGCCTCACCTTACTCTCCTCCGCATAATCCATGACTCTGAAGATCCTCTCAACTTCCTTCAACCAAATTTGAGCACCATCGGGATCAAATATTCCTTTGAAGACAGGTGGTTGATTCTTTCTGAACTCATCGTTAGCATTCACATTCGGAGCACCCTGCACCGCCCTAGCCATTGCTTCCAAAGCAGCAACCATCGCATTGTCGTTTCTACCAGCCATATTCTGATTATTCCCAAAGACAACAACAAGATTAATAAAAGTTCAACCATCACAACAACAAGACAGACACAACTGACTCGACACTGGCTCTGATACCACTTAATGTAACACCATCTTTCTATACCCCCAAATAATCATTTAGGAACATTTTAAAATTTCATCAGAGTATAATTAGAAACATAGTATAAAAGAGGTATGTCACATTATACATGAAATTAAAACATCCAAAACCTGCTCAACAATAGATATGCAACAGTGGTGTAGCTAAATACTTGCACCCACATCTCAATATTTAGAATAAAAGCGGAAAATCTAAACATTGAATAACATCCAACATACACACACACGTGTATATATATATATATATATATATATATATATATATATATATATATATATATATATATATATATATATATATATATATATATATATATATATATATATATATATATATATATATATCATCAAGTTTGATTCACCAACATAATTCATGTTTACATAAACATTCATCACCAAGATACATATACAAATGCACCACAAAAGGCATCACAACTAGAATTCCTAGCTACCCGGTGCTACATATTAGAGCCGACCGACAAAAGAATGAAGACACGCTTCACAAAAAGATCTTCAGCATACCTACTCTGCAATGCCTCATAAAGCATCATAAAACAGCAGAAGGGTGAGAAATATTATCATAATAACAATGCATATAATTATATATCTTAGCATATAAATACGCACTTAATACATTCTCACCACAATTCATCTCAAATCACACATATACATCACAATGTATATATATATATATATATATATATATATATATATATATATATATATATATATATATATATATATATATATATATATATATATATATATATATATATATATATATATATATATATATATAATCAATGCATACTCATCATGCATACTTCCACCATTTCCATCACTCCACATAAACATACATAATCATGTTTACTCATCTATGCACAAATACAAAGATGACAAAATGCAAATCATAGAGACCGACTCACGACTCTATGCAAATGCAATGCGGTACCGACTCAATCATCTCAAGTTCACTCAGGAACTTATTGGAACCATCGCTCGTTACCAATGTAACTCCTCATCGGGCCTATGATATTCACCCATTGCTCACACTCTACATGGGCACACAATGTTTCTGGATTGCTCACACCCCACACGGGCACACAATTTGATTTCTCACACCCCACATGGGCACACAATCATTCGTGATCATTTCACCCATTGATCACTCCTCACATAGGCACACAATGTTTATGGATTGCTCACACCCCACACGGGCACACAATCTGAATGCTCACACCCCACATGGGCACACAATCATGTTGAAATCATCGCTCACACCTCACATAGGCACACGATGTTACAACGGATTCACATTAGAATCCCACAACACAAGAATGTATATCATTATGCTTCACATACAAAATGACTCAAACACTCTTGAAATGCATACATATTCACAATATAATCATGCATTCATCTCATACAATCACATACAGTCTACATACATTCGCATCAATTACGCCAAACGACAATGAATCTTTCACAATCAACATGCAATTACGTTTAGTTCGAACAACGCATTTATGTTGCCAAACGGCCACAACACCCAATCAAATTCCACAATTCCTTAATTCACATAATTACGATTAATCAGAAAAGTCGGGTAAAAATCGGTTAAAAATAATATTTTTCAACATCATGAGAAAATACATAATTTTAGCATCAAAACGATATGTGGAACGCTAAAAACGGATAACCGGTTCAAAAGTTACTAAATAAACATCAAACACATTCTTAAGAAAACCACCATTCTGCATAAGCTACAGGTCGCGGTGCGATCCCTTGTTCGCGAGGCGAACTTCACATGCATGCTCAATTCGCGGCGCGAACCATGTTCGCGGGGCGAACTTAGCAGAAGTTTCAAAACACAAGCTACGGGAAAACCATCCCAAACCTCTAAAATCCGTCAAAACTTCACCAAATCAGTGGAAACAAAATACAAACATGATATTTATCACATACTAACTATCATACTACGTTTTAATCGAGTTTTAACCGTTTAAATCACCGATTTTAGGATTTCTCACAAAATACCTTAAAAACTCATAACCTCTAAACTCAACCACAACAAGAACACATCCAAACAGTCACATACATAATGATACACATTGATAAGATAATAAGATTTCACACCCTTACCCGATTGATTCGATTCCTAGGAGCTATCTTGAAGATTTCTTAGCTTTTCTTTTTTTCCTCCTCTTCCTCTTTCTTTCTATCTCTCTTTTCTTTCTCTTCTCTAATATTATATCTTTTCTTTCTATTTCTTTTCTTTCCACCCAAATATTCATTTTCTCACAATTTCTAATTCCACTTAAATTTCTCACTTATCATCAATTAGGAAATGTCTAAAATACCCTTCATTCTAATTTTCCTGAAAACTCTAAAAAATGGAAAAATAACATAACATGTCAACATATCATATTAACATACCAATTTCACAAATAAAATAATTATCACTCAATTTAAATAAAAGACTCAACAAAAATGAAATAATCGGAATCAAGGCGTTACATTTGGCAAAAACTGATGAATACTAGTAAATTTCCCATGAGCCCAATGTATCGAAGCATAATGGGGGATCAACCACAAGTGGATTGGCACCATATGATGTGTCATAACCTGGCTAGACCAAGAGCTGTGTTAGTTTGTTGGCTGTTATGTCAAGGTAGACTTGCAACTAAGGATCGACTAAAGAATATGGGCATTCTGCAGAATTCAGAATGTACTTTGTGTGGTATTGAAGAGGAGAGTAATAACCATATCATTTTCAAGTGCAGTAAAGTGCAACCAATATGGGATGGAGTTTTAAAGTGGATGAATTATGTTAGAGGCAACATCATTGATATGGAGTGGATAAAGAAAAGAAGTAAAAAAAATGGGAGAAGAGCAAATATTTTTAAAGCTCATGTGAGGACAGAAGCAATTTATGGCATATGGAGATATCGCAACAACATAATTTTTGAGAGTGATAGGAACAAAATTGATAGTTATAGTGTTATAAAGAACATAATTGATCCCATTGTGTATAAAGGGTGGGTCGGAAAAAATAATATAGAGAAAGTATAGCTAAGTTGTTAATGTAATGGGTAGTTATAGATCTTGGTGCCTTACCAAGATTGGTTGTAAATGCTTTTGAAATATATGAATTCTTTTATTTAAAAAAATAATAATAATAACATTTTAAAAGTTTAAATTCAAATTTTATCATCATATTTATTTTTATTTGTTTGATTATATAGTAATAATTTTTATTAATTTTATTTAATGTAACAAATATGATGATAATAATAATAATAATAATAATAACATTTTAAAAATTTAATTTTAAATTTTATCATCTTTTTTATTTTTATTTTATTAGTTGATTATATTATTAGTATTATTATTTTAATAGTGTTAGTTCAATAATATATGATTATATATTTTCTATATATAAAAAAATGAGAATTAGAGTAATAAGATATAATCATTATTTTTCTTATTTTTATTAGTTGATTATATTATTGTATTATTATTTTTTATAGAAATTGAACAGTAAAATTTTTAAAAAATAGAATTAGGGTTGATGTTAGATTAACTATCAATCTAGAAATAGTAACAATGTGTTTACTCATTTTTTTTGAAAGATTTAATAATGAATTAATATATAAATGAGAGTTACAAAATACTTATGAAATATAATAATAATTGTTACTAATTTTGTGTTTAATAACTCACATAAGAATAACAATTATAATAGTAATTGACATTATTATTATTGTTATTATTTTTTTATTTTTTTTTGTAAAGTTAATAAATTTTGAATTTGTAATAAAAAACTCAAATGCTAATTTATAGAAATTGAAGAGTAATTTTTTTTATTTGTATGATTATATAATTTTATTAATTTATTTCAAAATTGAAAAATAATTTTGAGTTTTGATGTTTTTAATTTCTTTAATTAGAATTAATTGTGTTAATTAAAAAATATTTTTTGATTTGACGAATTATTTTCCTGGATAATTATGGAATTCAATGTGTTTACTCATTTTTCTTAAAAGATTTAATAATTCTAAGGAAAAATAATAATAATTGTTACTATATAATAATAATAATAATAATAATAATAATAATAATAATAATAATAATAATAATAATAATAATATTTTAAAAGTTTAAATTTAAATTTTATCATCATTTTTATTTTTATTTTTATTAGTTGATTATATTATTAGTATTATTATTTTAATTGTGTTAGTTGAATAATATATGATTATAGATTTTCTATATAAAAAATATATGAGAATTAGAGTAATAAGATATAATAGTGGTAATTGAATATTATATTAGTTGATTATATTATTAGTATTAATTTTTAAATAATAATAGTAATAATAATAATAATAATTAATAATAATAATAATAACATTTTAAAAGTTTAAATTTAAATTTTATCATCAGTTTTATTTTTATTTTTATTTTTATTTTTATTAGTTGATTATATTATTAGTATTATTATTTTAATTGTGTTAGTTGAATAATATATGATTATAGATTTTCTATATATATAAAACTATGAGAATTAGAGTAATAAGATATAATAGTGGTAATTGAATATTATATTAGTTGATTATATATTAGTATTAATTTTTAAATAATAATAATAATAATAATAATAATAATAATAATAATAATAATATAATAATAATAATATAATAATAATAATAATAATAATAATAACATTTTAAAAGTTTAAATTTAAATTTTATCATTATTTTTATTTTTATTTTTATTTTTATTTTTATTAGTTGATTATATTATTAGTATTATTATTTTAATTTGTGTTAGTTGAATAATATATGATTATAGATTTTTTATATATATAAAACTATGAGAATTAAAGTAATAAGATATAATAGTGGTAATTGAATATTATATTAGTTGATTATATTATTAGTATTAATTTTTAAATAATAATAGTAATAATAATAATAATAATTAATAATAATAATAATAACATTTTAAAAGTTTAAATTTAAATTTTATCATCAGTTTTATTTTTATTTTTATTTTTATTTTTATTAGTTGATTATATTATTAGTATTATTATTTTAATTGTGTTAGTTGAATAATATATGATTATAGATTTTCTATATATATAAAACTATGAGAATTAGAGTAATAAGATATAATAGTGGTAATTGAATATTATATTAGTTGATTATATATTAGTATTAATTTTTAAATAATAATAATAATAATAATAATAATAATAATAATAATAATATAATAATAATAATAATAATAATAATAATAATAACATTTTAAAAGTTTAAATTTAAATTTTATCATTATTTTTATTTTTATTTTTATTTTTATTTTTATTAGTTGATTATATTATTAGTATTATTATTTTAATTTGTGTTAGTTGAATAATATATGATTATAGATTTTTTATATATATAAAACTATGAGAATTAAAGTAATAAGATATAATAGTGGTAATTGAATATTATATTAGTTGATTATATTATTAGTATTATTATTTTAATAGTGTTAGTTGAATAATATATGATTATTCTAATTTTTATTATTATTATTAATTATTAATTATGTAAAATAATTTTAAAAAATATAATTAGGGTTGATGTTAGAATAATTATCAATTTAGAATTGATGTTAGAATAGCTATCATGATAACACATGTCTAGGGTTGTCATCATGATTTCTTTGGATTTAGAGTAAGTAGATAGATAGATAATATATTTTGATATTTCTTACCATATTTTTATAGAATAATAACCAAAAAAATATTCATTCTTTGATCTAGATTTTAGTTTTAGATGAAAATGTGATAATTTCCTCTATTTGATTGATAACAATATATTGACTTAATTGTAATTTTGGTCTTCCTATTTTTATTTTTATTTTTGGTTCCTCGATTTTAAAATCCAGAATTTTTGTCCCTCTATTTTTTTTATTTAGTTTTGATCCCTCTATTCTAAAATTTTGAAATTTTGATCCCCTTATTTTCATTTTTTAACTTTTGATCCCTATTAAATTAGTTCCAAATTGGAAAGAGACTAAAATCCAAAACAAAACTTAAAATATGGGACCAAAATTATGGATTTTAAAATAGGGTGATCAAAAATAAAAAATAATAAAAATAGGGGGGTCAAAATCTGAATTTTAAAATAGGGAGAGCAAAACTAGGGGAATCAAAATTGCAATTAAACCTAATATATTTTGATATTTCTTACCGTATTTTTATGGAATAATAACAAAAGAGTAGTCATTCTTTCAGATTGATATAGTACGTCAATTAACAACTTTTTTATATTATAACTTTTTTTGAAATAAAAAATAATATATATTCCAAAAAACAAGCAAAGTAGAAAGACGATCTTAAATGATCCGACCCTCAAAGACAACCAAAGCTACAAAATGACAATGAAAACTTCATCAACAAATTATAAATACTTTACCGTATACCCCTACCATTAGACCTATATCCCTGCATAAATTTTTTTTGGACAATAATACCCTCATATAAATAGTTAAAATCAGTAATTTCTATTTTCATTTTTACTTTTCACTTTACAAAAAGTCTTTCAGTTTGGAATTTTTTGTAATTAGTATACCGGAAGACATTGTCTAAGTAAACCGGTTTGAAAAATATTTGTGGTGCATACCGGAAGACTTCCATTAAGTCTTCCGGTTTGATTTTTTTTGACAATGCGTACCAGAAGACTTGGAAGAAGTCATCCGGTTTAGTATGTGAAAACAGTGTACCGGAAGTCTTTTTACAAGTCTTCCGGTTTTCAACCTTTTTTTTTTATAATTAATTTATTTTATTAATTTTTGTTTTAAAAAAAATGTTTTTTTATTATTATTTTTTTTCTTCAGTGGTGCGCACACGAGGCAGAGATGAGGGGATACACTCCTTCACATTCAATTTCCACCAAACTTCTAAATTTTTTATATTGACAAAGAAATTTTTAATATTACTAAATATTTTTTGAAAATAAAGAAAACTAATATACTATCTTAAATTAATATTAGTTACAGTGTTATCAATTTAATTTTTTATAAAATACAACATTTAAAATTTTATTAAGTTATTGATGTAATTGATATTATGTTATATTTATTTTTTAAATTACTATAAATGACTTTTATTGAATGACATTTCTATTACTATTATATACTAATATGTTTTACTTTTAACATAAAAAGAAATAAATATAACATGATATCAATTACATCAATAAATATAACATCAATAAAAAATAAATATAACATGATATCAATTACATCAATAAAAAATAACATTAAGGCCACCTTTATACTGATATTCCATAGATACTCCAATTAGGAAATGGAATTCCACATCTCCAAATTAATAACATTAAGGTCACCTTTATGAATTGGACTGCAAGTTTTCTTCCAAGCAACATGACATTTTCTATTAATCTCAGCTTTTCCTCTCCAAATAAAATATATATAGATAGAGTCTATTTTGTGGATGACAAATTTAGGTAAGGCGAAACATTGCATCCAATATTGAGCAATGGATGTTAATATGTTATTCACCAATTGAAATATACCAGTTGTGCTAAGAAGCTTGGTAGTCCAATGTTTGTGGGTGATTAGTTGAAGTTTTCTCCTTAAAATAAAAAAATGTCTTCATTTAAAATCAATAAAAAACTCCTTTTGTTATTTTTACCATGAACTACGAGGTTTTGATCCCCCATTGCACTTTTTGGGTATGTAGGCACGAGGCTCGGAAATTCTTGTCAAACACAAAATCATAAAAATCAATTTCTTTTCTCATCTCTTCAATCATTGTAAACAATACCTTTTAGCCAAAACATAGAAATTCAAGAGGTTCATATAGAGTATTATAGATGTTTTGGGTGCTAACACCTTCCTTTTGCATAACCAATCCATGTACCCTTTTTTATATACTTGTTTCGTTTTATTAGTTTTGTTTAAAATTTTTGTGGGTTTTATTCGTTCTTTTTTCCATTCCTTTAGAAACAATAAAGATCGGCGGTGACTCTTTGCTTTTGTGAGTTAAGTTAATTAATAGTTTAATCTCAAATTTGTCCCACTGCGACACAAATCATTAAATAAACATAAACTAATAGTGATTATAGGTCAACATTATGTTTCTTTCTCTTATTCCTTAGTGTAATTTTATCCATTTAGGATTAATAGAGTGTAATTATGTGAATGCTAGAGCTTCCGGCTGCAATGTATTGTTCATTTGTTGTGGATAATGTAATTTGCTACTAGTTGTTACAATTTTACATCTCTAGAGATTATATTTCACTAAGGAATTTCATGTTTCTAATAGTCATATTAACTTGATTAAATCAACAATATAAAAAAATACTTTAAAAATACAATGGATCTATAGCATTGGGATGTGAATATTTGTTAATCTCTTTGTGTTTTTGAAGTTGAGTTATATAGTTATATAAAGTACTTATATTATTGAGACAACTAAAATATGATTGATAATTGAGTTTTGTTGCTATTTACTATTATTATATTGATGAAGTGGTATGTTGAGCATGTGTAACATCGAGAATTGAGAATTTATATGTTTATCTTTTATATATGAAGAGTGTGGATTTTGGGTGTTATATAGTAGGTATCAAACCCTGGTTGGTCCATTCAGCCTAGGTTGTGTGAATTCACTTATTTCCCTAGCATACGACATATGTGTGAACACTATCTATGCTTATTTTTCTTTCCTAACTACTTGCCAGCAGAAGCGGAATTGAAATAAGTGGTGGAAGATCTCCTGCTTCTCTGAGATGTTTCAGGTGTGGAGAGTTGGTTCATCGTTCCACTGATTGCAAGATTGCATGATTTTGGACGAGGCTGTATTGTTTCCCGACCCTGAAGAGAGTAGAGATTCTAGATTCATGTTCGTCAGTCAGGTTGAGATGTCCTTCAGGGAAGATGATTAAGTGCTAATGATGTTCGCTTCCTTGAGAGTGGAAAGTGATATTATGACTAGTGTTATGCATGTGGTATGTGAGTTTCCTGATGTTTTTCTTGAGGATATTTGTGACTTGTCGTTAGAGCGAGAATTTGAGTTCATCATAGATTTAGTACCTGGTATTAGACCTGTGTTGATGGCCCCATATAGAATTTTTGCATCCAAATTAAGTGAGTTAAAGAACTGGTTATAGGAGTTGCTTGAGAATAATTTTCTTAGACCTAGTGTGTCGTGTTGGGAGCACCAATGTTGTTGGTTAAGAAGATGGTAACATGAGGTTAAATGTTGATTACCGACAACTACAAAAGGTTATGATTCATAATAAGTATCCTTTTTTGAGAATTGATAACCTTATAGATTAGTTGGTTGAATCTTGTGAGTTTAGAAAGATTAATTTGAGATTGGGTTATCATCAGATTTGATTAAAGTTAGAAGATATTTTGAAGACCGCGTTTAAGACCCAATATGGTCATTATGAGTACTCGCTGATGTTGTTCGGTGTATCTAATGCACCAGGAGTGTTCATGGAGTCTATGAATAAGATTTTCCATCTTTACTTGGATCATCTTGTTGTTGTCTTCATAGATGACATCTTGGTCTATTCTAAATCAGATGAACATCATGCAGGACATTTGCGAGTTGTGTTACAAACCTTACAAGAGAAGAAGTTGTATGCTAAGTTATTCAAGTGTGACTTCTGGTTTCGAGAAGTGTGTTTCCTTGGTCATGTGATTTCCAGTGGTGGCATAGCAGTTTATGCGTCTAAGGTAGACATGGTGTTGCAATAGGAGAATCTTAAGTCTGTTACAGAGATCAGGAGTTTTCTTGGTTTGGATGGTTACTATATAAGTTTTATAGAAGGCTTTTCAAAGTTGTATTTTCCTTTGACTCAGTTGACTTAGAAAGGGAAAGCTTATTTGTGGGATGCCCGATATGAAGAAAGTTTCCAAGAGTTGAATAAGAGGTTGACAACGACCAATTTTGATTTTACTAGATGCCAGTGAATATTTTTTGTGTGTATTGTGATGCTTCTAAGATGGAATTAGGTGGTGTGCTTGTGTAGAATCATCGGGTTGTAACGTATGCTTTGAGACAACTGAATATTTATGAGAGGATTATCCTACCCAATTATTTAGAGTTGGAAGCAGTGGTATTTGTGCTCAAGGTTTGCATGAACTATTTGTATGGTTTGAGGTTTTATGTCATCAAATATCATAAGAGTTTGAAGTATTTGTTTAATAAGAAAGAGCTGAATATACGGCAGAAGCGGTGGCTAGATTTTTTGAAGGACTACACTTCAAGTTAAGTTACCATCTTGGTAAAGCTAATGTGGTAGAAGATACTTTGAGTAGAAATTCTTTGCATATGTTGGCACTGATGGTTAGAGAGATAGAATTGATTGAGCAGTTCTTAGATCTTATCTTGGTGTGTGAGATAACGCCACAAAGTGTGATGTTGGCCATGTTGAAGTTGATTTATAGTGTTCTAGAAGAAATCAAAGAATGTCATAAGTTGGATTTAGGATTGATTGACCGGTTGGAGTTAATCAATTAAGATAAAGAAGTTGACTTAAGAGTTGATGAGAATAAATTTATGAGATTTCGAGGTAGAGTTTGTGTGTTGGATTTTCCAGAGCTTAATTACAAAATTCTTGAGGAAAGTCATAGAGCAGTTTGAGTACTCATCTTGAAGCTACTAAAATGTATCAAGATCTTAAGAATATGTTTTGGTGGTCAAGTATGAAGAACGATATTGCATAGTTTGTGTATTCTTGTTTGACTTGTCAGAAGTCAAAGATCAAGCATTAGAAGTCTTCTAGGTTGATGTAACCATTGAGTATTCTTGAGTGGAAGTGTGATAGAATTTTTTATGGTTTTTATGGTGAGTTTGTAAAGGACTGCTAAGGGAAATGATTTGATTTTGGTTGTGGGGGATAGATTTACTAAGACGGCTCATTTTATTCCGATAAAGAGAAGTTACCCATTGCATAAGCTAATAGAGATTAACATTAGTGAGATTGTGAAGTTTCATGATATTCCTTCGAGTATTGTTTCAGATAGATATTTGAGGTTCATGTCGAGGTTTTAGGAGAGTTTTGCAAGAAGACTTGGGAACCAAGTTGAAGTTGAGTTATGCTTACCATCTGTAGACGAACGGTAAGAAGGAAAGAACCATATCCAGACTTTAGAAGATTTGTTGAGTATTGTTTCAGATAGATATTTGAGGTTCATGTCAAGGTTTTAGGATAGTTTGCAAGAAGACTTGAGAACCAAGTTGAATTTGAGTTGTGTTTACCATCTGTAGACGGACAGTCAAAAGGAAAGAACCATATCCATACTTTAGAAGATTTGTTGAGAGCTTATGTTTTTTAGCAGGGAGGTAGTTGGGATACTTAATTTCTTTTGATTGAATTTACATACAACAAAAAACCCCATTCTAGTATTGGTATGAATCTATTGAAAGTTTTATGCTTGGACTAGAGATTGTTCATCATACTACTGAGAAGATCAAGATGATTTAAGAAAAGATGAAGGCTTCACATAATAGATGGAAGAATTATAATGATAAGCGGACAAATCCATTTGAGTTCCAAGAGGAATATCATGTGTTCTTGAGAGTCATTATGGTCACTGGCGTTAGTTGTACGTTGAAGTCTCAAAAGCTCAAGCCTTATTTTATTGGTCATTACTACATCCTCTATATAGTAGGAGAAATGACCTACAGAGATTCCTTACCATCGTCTCTTCTGAATCTTCGTGATATCTTTCATGTGTCTCAACTTCGGAAGTATGTTCATGATATGTATCATGTGATTCAAATGGATGATGTGTAAGTGAGAGATAATTTGATTTTTGAAGAATCACACTGTGAATTGAAGAATGATAAGTCAAACACTTGAGGGGCAAAAAGATTGTTTTGGTGAATGTAATATGAGGAGGACCTGTTGGAGGGAGTATAATGTGGGAGCTGAAGAGTCGGATGAGAGAGTTTTATCCAGAGTTGGTTCCTTCAGGTAATTTTCGAGGGCAAAAATTCTTTAAGTGGGGGAGATTTATAATACCCTAGTTTTTTTAATTAATTATTTTAATCGAGCTAAAAATGATTTATTTTTAATATATTTAAATGTTATAATGTCTTGCTTGATTTAATTGGTGATTTTGGGAATTATTGGGATTTATTATAATTTTTAATTAATTAAATTAATTAGAAAAATAGGAGAAGTGGGACATTGGGAGGAAAATAACATTATAATCGAATTGGTGGGGTAAGGAGTGATTTACCAATAGTTGATGGGGGAGTTGTGGGTTCAATAAAATAAATAAAATATTAGGTTTTATTTTTTAAAAATAAGAAAAATGGAGATGAAAAGGAGGTTTGAAAAGCAGTATGTAAAAATGTGGGGAAAAAGCAAGAACCCTAACTAGAAGTGGAATCCCCATTGATGTACATTCATATTTTTGTTGGAAAATTAAGGTAAGGGAGAAACTACTCATCTATGGGTGTAAATTTCATTAAGGATAGAGAGGGATCTTCACCCTCTTCTTTGATTTTCATTATGTTTCGCCATTGTTGATGTTTTTATGTGTTTTGAAGAATGTTATGTAAAACCTATCTTACTTGTTGTGATCTATATGAAATTTGTGATGTAATTGTTGTTGAAATTATTTATATGTTAAATCAGAAATTGGATGTTCATATTCATAGGTTGGTATGATGAACATATTCTTAGATTTGTAATAAATTGATGAATTAGGTGTCCAAACCAGGGGGAAAATTGATGTAATAAACATGGTATGAAATATGTATGATGATTTCTATATGAATTGGATGTTGTTAGGTTGAAATCGGAGCTTTGGAATGACTTAATGGTGGAAAACGTAGTTTATGCGTTCTGCACAGTGGTGATAGAGCTAACGATATTCGCCCAGATGACGGGTCGACCATCATGGCCTCCAAAGCAGGCGACATTTCTGGACATCGCTTGGGTGATGGGTGTGTGAGAAGGGGGATAATGTAACACCCCATTTCTACCCGCAAATAATTATAAATAAATCAGAGTTCAACAAAAACGGGGTATCACATTTTTCTTCTTTAAAATAATTCATCACAGACATATCAAGTAATATGTCACGTCTTTACTACGCAGAAGAATCATTTAAATCATAACAACTCATCATAAAAATTCAACTTCATAAGTAATTCATCTTGTTCAAACATCATATTCTAAAATAAACCTCTTAAATTCAAAACATAATAAAACGAAAGCTAAATCAAATTAATTGATTCACTAATCCCCCCGAAGTGTTACATATCAGAGCGACAAACGACTCAAACCATCTAACGGACTTTTCGCTACTCAGGATCACATGCACGTTACCAACAAAGGGTAACATTCAAACAGAAGGGGTGAGATATCGACAATTATAAACTAGATATAATAATCAATATATATAAGTTAAAGTCATTCAATCACCCATTCACATCATATTCACCATAAACATCACATCATCGTAACATTCATAAACAGTTAATCACTCATTCAATAATGCAATTCAAATGTGACTCTATAATGCATGCATGTGGTACCATTTGGAGCAAACTCCCATCTTAAAATTCATGCCATTTAGGTGGGAATCAACAAGACATAAGTCTTCATCTTAAACATCGTGTTTTCCATTCCAGGCCATCTTAATAATGCAAATGTATGTGGTATGAAAATGGCATACAACACATGCAAACATTGTAAACATAGTTCATCACCTCATCTTAAATCATCTTACATCATCGTAAAATCACAACATCGTTAGTCATAAGACCTACATTAAAATACATCATCGCAACGATATAAAATCATTTAAATCGTCTTAGTTTATCATCTCTAGATCCATAGTCCAAAGTCATTCAACAACAATCGTTAAATAATCATATTATTAACCTCCAATTACATCTATCATCATATACTAGTCCTCAAACATCTTACGGAACATCAGAAAAAGGAACGGACGCGAATCGATAGGCGAAACGCTACGAAATCACAAAAATGCATCAACTTTGCCCAAACGCATACCAAACGTGTATTACCCTTCCCCATACGCATATGAGTGCATGCCCATACGCGTACCATACGCAAATGACCAGAGAGTCTGCAAAAAAAACACTCTCCATACGCGTAACAGGCGGCGTAACCACCAGATGTTACGCGTAACATCTGCCCCCATACGCGTATCTCAGATCTGATACGTAATCCACCAGAGACCTCCTCAATTCAACTTCTGCTATGAGATTCATCATTATATCACTCTGATTCGGTCCTATTTGGGTTTCTATCATGATTTAGACTCATAAATATTCATCTTATCACTCATCTATTATTACTACACTAATTATCAACCTATTATTCATCACCTAAATCCAAATTCGTCACAAATTCAACACACATCTCAGAAAATCTTTATAGCAATTATTCATAACAGCAATAATAGTATATTCATAACAGACATACCAACATCAATTCATCATCATCATCATATGAAATCGCACACAAACATCATACAACAACAACAAGGAAAATCAAACAACCTTATCCCATACATACAGATTATTTTCTCCCGGTTATAAGATACAAATCCCACCCTTACCTTTGGATTGAAGGCAACTCGAATCTATGGGTGAAAATTCCTACGAAAAATCCTCTTTCAAATCCTTAGCCCTAACTCTTGATCTCCCACAGAATCGTTCTTCTTTCCAAAATTATGATTATGCTTAACTTCTCCCTAAACCTTTTACTAATCCTATTTTTCCTTATTTTAATTAAAATACCATAAAAATAATACTAATATTGTTACTACTAAAATTATTTAATTAATCCAATAATGGGCTTCTATTCACACCTCTCAACAATACTACTAAAACCTCCAAAAATAAGTCTAGCCCACAAATCAACTTAAAACAACTTAAATCGAATAATCATCTCAATAACAAACATCACACATCGCAATTAACTACAAACTTTCTCAAAATAATTAAATTTAATTAATTAATTAAATCGGGGTGTTACAACTCTCCCCCACTAGAACATTTTTGTCCTCGAAAATCTTACCTCGCTCAAACAACTCAGGATAAGACTCTTGCATCTTACTCTCTAATTCCCACATCCTACTTTCTCCAACAGCTCCTAGCCAAACAACCTTCACTAACGCTATCTCCTTGCCTCGCAAGGTTTTCATTTCTTAATCCTCAATATGTACCGGTATAGTCTCCACAGTGAGATTATCCCGTACTTGAATATCATCCATACTAACAACATGAGACGGGTCGGGAACATACTTTCGGAGTTGCGAAACGTGGAACACATCATGAAAATTCGACAAATTAGGCGGTAAAGCCATTCGATAAGCAACTTTTCAAACTCTGTCCAAAATACGATATGGACCAATAAATCTCGAAGTATGCTTTTAGACTTCAACGCTCTTCCAACACCAGTTACAGGCGTAACTCTCAAAAACACATGTTCACCAACTTGGAATTCTAAATCCTTTCTTTGCTTATCATGGTAACTCTTCTGTCTGCTCTGAGACGCTTTCATCTTTTCTCTAATAAACTGGATATTCTTTGTAGTTTCTCGAATTATCTCAGGTCCAAGCACTACACCCTCACCTGATTCATGCCAACATAACAGAGTCATATATCTCTGACCATACAACGCTTCAAAAGGTGCCATCCCAATACTAGAATGATAAATGTTGTTATACGTGAATTCTATCAACGGAAGATAAGTATCCCACGAACCTCCCTGCTCAAGAACACACACTCTCAACAAATCTTCTAATGACTGAATAGTCATCTCAGTTTGACCATCTGTCTGAGGATGATAAGTTGAACTCAACCTCAACTTAGTACCCAATGCCTCTTGCAAACTCTTCCAAAATTATGACGTAAACCTCGGATCTCTATCTAACACAATACTCAACGGAACACCATGCAACTTCACAATAACTCTAACATAGATCTCAGCCGACTTAGACACCGGAAAACTGATATTAATAGGAATGAAGTGAGTCGACTTCGTTAACCTATCAATAATCACCCAAATTGAATCATGTCCTCTCGCAGTATTAGGCAATCCTGTAACAAAATCCATAGAAATGATATCCCATTTCCATTCTGGAATCTCTAACGGTTGCATCAACCCAGCAGGCTTATGATGCTCAACCTTTGACTTCTGACAAGTCAAACAGGCGTACACAAAACGTGTTATATCTTACTTCATACCAGACCACCAAAACAACTTCTTCAAATCTTGATACATCTTCGTAGCTCCCGGATGAATACTCAAATTACTACTATGACCTTCTTCAAGAATACTCTTTTTCATATCAGCATCATCATGAATACAAATCCGATCATGCAATCTCAAAACACCATTTGCATCCATCTTGAAATCACTTTTCTCTGATTTACCACATCCAACCATAATATCTACCAGCTTTACATCTAACTTCTGAACCTCTCTGATATTATCCAGAAAATCATTATTAATCTTCAACATACCCAACTTTACACTCTACAACGTCACTTCACAAACCAAACTGATATCATGGAATTGCTCGATCAACTCTAACTCTTTAATCATCATTTTCGACATATACAAATTCTTTCAACTTAAAGCATCAGCTACAACATTAGCTTTACCCGAATGGTAATTCAAACCAAAATCATAATCCTTCAACAATTCCAACCACCTACGTTGTCTCATATTCAATTCTTTCTGATCAAACTGATACTTCAGACTCTTATGATCGCTAAACACTTCAAATCTAGAACCATAAAGATAATGCCTCCAATTCTTCAGTGCAAAAACAACTGCAGCAAGTTCCAAATCATGAGTAGGATAATTCTTTTCATGCACTCACAACTGCCTTGATGCATACACAATAACTTTATTATTATGCATAAACACGCCTCCTAAACCCATCAAAGAAGCATCACAATACACCACAAACGGTCCATCTGGATTAGGCAATGTCAAAACTGGAGCCGACATTAACATCTTCTTTAATTCTATAAAACTCTCTTCACACTGGATATCCCAAACAAAAGCTTTACTCTTGCAAGTCAACCTAGTCAACAGAATTGCCAACTTAGAAAACCCTTCAATAAATCTTCTGTAGTAACCAGCTAACCCCAAAAAGATCCTAATCTCAGTAGCCGATCTTGGAGTTTCCCACTGAAACACAACTTCTACTTTAGAGGGATCCACTAAAATACCACAACTTGAAATAACATGACCAAGAAAACTGACTTCTTTCAACCAAAAATCACACTTGGACAACTTCACATATAACTTCTTCTCTCTCAAAACTTCCAACACAGTCTTCAAATAATCTATATGTTCCTCTTCTGACTTAGAGTAAATCAGAATATCATCAATAAACACAACCACAAAACGATCCAAGTATGTATGAAAAATACGATTCATGTACTCCATGAATACTCCCGACGCGTTAGTAACAATGAAAGGCATCACCGAATACTCGTAATTTCCATATCGTGTTCTGAATGCAGTCTTCTGAATATCCTCATCTCTTACTTTGATCTGATGGTAGCCCGGCCTCAAATCTATCTTGATGAATACACAAGCTCCTACCAACTGATCCATCAAATCATCAATTCTCGGAAGCGGATACTTATTCTTGATCGTTACTTTATTCAACTATCTATAATCCACACATAGCCTCATACTTCCATCTTTCTTATTCACTAACAACACTAGAGCTCCCCACGGCGATACACTCGGTCTTACAAACTTCTTCTCAAGTAACTCTTCTAACTGCTTCTTCAACTCTGAAAATTCTGATGCAAACATCCTATATGGCGCCATCAAAACAGGTCTAGTACCAGGTACAAGATCAATCATAAACTCAACCTCTCTCTCTCTAGCAGCACATCAGGAATTTCATCAGGAAAAACTTCAGGAAAATCACTTACCACTTGCAGCTCCTCAATTTTAGCTTTATTTTCAATAGACAACATTGCCATTAAGGAGAACATCTGAGCTTCCTCTCTCATCAATTTCTACAACTCTCTGAAAGACAACAACCCAACTCCTTCCTTTTCTGGAGTAGAAAACCTCACTGACTTACGATAATAATTTATATGAACATAGTTATACTCTAACCAATTCATACCTAGAATTACATCCATCCCAGTCAACGGCAGACAAACCAAATCAACCAAGAAATCTTTATCGAAGATCGACAAAGGACATTTCAAACACACGAGATAAGTAGTCACTGATCCCGAAGCCTGAATCTCGACGATTAACTCTCCATTCATAACAGACAACTTAAGACCCAATCTCTTAACACAATCAGCAGAAACAAAACAATACATTGCACCAGTATCAATAATAGTAACTAAAGGAATATTATTAATGAAACATGTACCTCTAATAAGCCTGTCCTCACTAGCGGTCTGAGTTCCTGCAAACGCGAACACTTTTCCCGTCTGAGCTTTCTTCGCCTTCTGACACTTGCTACCAATATGTCCCTCTTCACCGCAATTAAAACAGAATACCTCTTTATGCTTACAATCATTAGTTGTATGCCCAATCTTGCCACATCGGAAACATCTTTTAACTTCAGCAGTACAAACGTTGTTCTTGTGTCCAGCTTGACCACACTTGAAACAAACAATACTAGCCGGAGCATATCCTCCACTAGTTCTCTGACTCGAAGCAATCTTCTGCTTACCCTTGCCAGTAGAAACATCATAAGGCTTGCCACGATTCTGTTGGTGCTTGCCTCTTCTGTCATTCACAGTCTTATAATGAGCATTACTATCTTCCTCGAAGATCCTGCAACTATCAACCAGGTCAGAAAACACTCGAATCTTTTGGTACCCCACAACCTTCTTAACATCGGAGCGCAACCCATTCTCAAATTTGATACACTTAGAGAATTCTGCTCCAGCCTCATCATAATGCGGATAAAACTTAGACAATTCAGTGAACTTAGTAGCATAGTCAATTACTGACATATTTCCTTGCTTCAGCTCAAGGAACTCCACTTCTTTCTTACCGCGAACATCTTTAGGGTAATACTTTCTCAAAAACTCCATGCGGAAAACAGCCCAAGCAACCTCTTCACTTGCCACTTCCAATCTCGCACGAGTCTCTAACCACCAGTCATCAACCTCAAGCGCCAACATATGTGTACCATAGCGAACCTTATGTGCTACCGTACAATTCATCACTTGGAAGATCCTTTCAATATCCTTCAACCATTCTAATGCTGAATCAGGGTCATACTTACCCTTGAAAGTAGGCGGATTCTCCCTCTGAAAAGTCGCCAAACTACGAGATCCCTCATTCTTGCCAGCATTCGATAGGTTCTGCACAGCTTGAGCCATTGCTTGCATTGCAACAGCCATAGGAACGTCGTTTCTTCCAGCCATCTCAACTTAACACCACAACAAGAACAAAGATCAACACAAAAATAACAATACTCGATTGTTAGACAACTAAGACTCAACACTTGGCTGGACATATTGACCTGCTCTGATACCACTAATGTAACACCCCATTTCTACCCGGAAATAATTATAAATAAATCAGAGTTCAACAAAAACAGTGTATCACATTTTTCTTATTTAAAAAAATTAATCACAGTCATGTCAAGTAATATGTCACATCTTTACTACGCATCAGAATCATTTAAATCATAACAACTCATCATAAAAATTCAACTTCATAAGTAATTCATCTCAGTTCAAACATCATATTCTAAAATAAACCTCTTAAATCCAAAACATAATAAAACGAAAGCTAAATCAAATTAATTCATTCGCTAATCCCCCGAAGTGTTGCATATCAGAGCGACCAACGACTCAAACCATCTAATGGACTCTTCGCTACTCGGGATCACCTGTATGTTACCAACAAATGGTAACATTCAAACAGAATGGGTGAGATATCGACAATTATAAACATGATATAATAATCAGTATATATAAGTTAAAGTCATTCAATCACCCATTCACTTCATATTCAACATAAACATAACATCATCGTAACATTCATAAACATCTCATCACTCATTCAATAATGCAATTCAAATGTGACTCGACAATACATGTATGGGGTACCATTTGGAGCAAACTCCCATCTTAAAATTCATGTCATTTAGGTGGGCATCAACAAGACATAAGTCTTCATCTTAAACATCGTGTTTGCCATTCCAGACCATCTTAATAATGCAAATGTATGCGGTATCAAAATGGCATACAACACAATCAAACATCGTAAACATCATTCATCATCTCATCATAAATCATATTACATCATTGTAACATCACAACACCGTTGGTCATAAGACCTATATTAAAATACATCATCGCAACGGTATAAAATCATCTTAATCGTCTTAGTTTATCATCTCTAGATCCATAGTCCAAAGTTGTTCAACAAGAATCGTTAAATAATCATATTATTAACCTCTAATTACATCTTTCATCATATACTAGTCCTCAAACATCTTACGGAACATCAGAAAAAGGAACTGACGCGAATCGATAGGCGAAACGCTACGAAATCACAAAAATGCATCAAAGTTGCCCAAACGTGTATCTCCATTCCCCATACGCGTATCAATGCACACCCATACGCGTAACATACGCAAACGACCAGAGATTCTGCAAAAAAAAATCACTCTCCATATGCGTAACAGGCGGCGTAACCACCAGATGTCACGCGTAACACCTGCCCCCATACGCGTATCTCAGATCTGATACGCAATCCACCAGAGTTCTCCTCAATTCAACTTCTGCTACGGGATTCATCATTTTATCACTCTGATTCAGTCTTATTTGGGTTTCTATCATGTTTTAGACTCATAACTCTTCATCTTATCACTCATTTATTATTACTACACTAATTATCAACCAATTATTCATCACCTAAATCCAAATTCGTCTCAAATTCAACACACATCTCAAAAAATATTCATAGCCATTATTCATAACAGCAACAACAGTATATTCATAACAGACATACCAACATCAATTCATCATCATCATACAAAATTGCACACAAAACATCATACAACAACAAGGAAAATCAAACAACCCTATCACATACATACAAATTATTTTCTCCCGGTTATAAGATACGAATCTCACCTTTATCTTTGGATTGAAGGCAGCTCGAATCTATGGGTGAAAATTCCTACGAAAAATCCTCTTGCAAATCCTTAGTCCTAGCTTTTGATCTCCCAAAGAATCGTTCTTCTCTCCAAAATTCTGATTATGCCTAACTTCTCCCTAAACCTTTTACTAATCCTATTTTTCCTTATTTTAATTAAAATACCATAAAAATAATACTAATATTATTACTACTAAAATTATTTAATTAATCCAATAATGGGTTTCTATTCACACCTCTCAACAATACTACTAAAACCTCCCAAAATAAGTCTAGCCCACAAATCAACTTAAAACAACTTAAATTGAATAACCATCTCAATAACAAACATCACACATCGCAGTTAACCACAAACTTTCTCAAAATAATTTAATTAAATAAATTAATTAAACCGGGGTGTTACAGATAACGTATACGTCATGACGGGAGGGTTGGTCGTCATGATCGCGATGAGCAATTTTGGGTCGCTGACTAAATTTTTCGAGCTTTTTGTGATTCCAGCGTCTGTTGGATGCTATTTTGTTGTGTTTGACGAGTTTTTGAATAAAATTGATATGCTTTAAGAGTTGTAACAATACTTGTGGATGTATAAGTTTGTGTTGTTGAATGCTTGTATGATTTGGTTGGTGAGTTATAATTGCATATTACACTTGTTATGTTCAGATGTTGGCCTTATAATGGGTGATGAATATAGTTAGAAGATGAACCAGTGGTGAGTATTGCAATTGTATGTTGTTATTGTCTGTCATGCATCATGTGTGTTGGTAATAGATGTACGAACTTCGATCCAATGACGAGTTGTTGGTTCAAAAGGGGATTCAGTGACGAGTTGGAGTTCGAAGGGGAGCCATTAGTGAGTGGACAAGATCAGTAATATAACTCTGATGTCAATGATTGGTACCACATGCATTAGAGTCGAGGTGTTGATCACATTGCACACATATTTGCATTGTGAATATATTATTGTTGTTGTGAATAATTCATATATTGATGATTGTTATGAATGATGTTTCTCTTATTATCTTTTCCACCACTAACATATTTTGAGCATATTCTCACTCCTATTTGCTTTGTTTGTGGTGTTATGTACTCTATTGTAGTACAAATATTCAGGTAGAGGAGTAGTTTTTGTTTGAGATGGAAGTGACGTTGAAGCCTATTCATTTATTTAATATTTTATGTTTTATTTAGTTTCATTGAAGCTCTGATTATTAACATTTCGACGTGAATATTTGTTATTCGTTTTGTGTTTTCGAAGTTGAGTTATTTAGTTATATGAAGTTTTTATTTTATTGAGACAACTAAATTATGGTTGATAATTGAGTTTCGTTGCTATATACTATTTTAATGTTGATGAAGTTGTATGTTGAGTATGTGTAACATCGAGAATTGAGAAATTATACGTTTATCTTTAATATATGAAAAGTATGTGTTTTAAGGTGTTATATAAGCATTTGTCGAAACATTTCTCCACTTAACTGACTCTTAAAGTTAAAAAATATGATAAGTTCTAGATAACTGGTTACCTTGTCAAATCCAACCATTATGTCAAAAACTCTTTTTGAAATTTTGGACATGTTTTGAAGAGAGAGAGAGAGTGATCTTAATTTTGTGGATATGTTGTTGAGATTCTTCTAAATCGTGTTCACCATGTTTCGTTGAACCCTTTTGTTTGATGCGTTTGATAAGTCGAAGCCTCTTTAGTCGAGACTTTTTAACACTTAGCATCTTTCAACGTGGCTATTAGCATTCTTCATTGACTTTTCCTCAGCTAGAATTTCCAAACTAACTGAGTGATGAATACTCAAGGTTTTTCTTAAAGATTATTTTGTGAATCATTAAAAATTTATGCAAAAATTATGCAAGATTATTGCAATTTATGAGCTAGAGAGAGAAAAAATAGTTTTTATGTGACAGAGATGAGACACTAAAATAGAGTAAAAATACACTTTGATTCGAGGTAAAGAGAGTGTTTTCTCAGATTTTTCTTAGCATACAATGCTCTTATTGAAGCTGAAGTTGGAGTTATCACTACCATATATAGAGAGGATTTGATCTTGCATTTAAATTATGGTTGTCTTCTCTTGGAAAATTCTTCAAGAAAAGATCCCAACGTGTGGGTGTCTTATTAAGCGACGTGTCTTTCTTGACACTAGTGTTATTTCTTATGGGGTTTGTTCTGGTCCTTTAGAGTCAATTTTATGCATGTTTCTGACTTGTGAGGTTCAAGCTATATTGTTTTATAGAATTTTTAGGTGGCTTGGATGGTCTTTTGTTCTTCTTAGAAATCTTTCAATGCTTTTTGGGAGGTTTTTATTTTGTTGTGATGTCTGTCTAGGATTAGAGGTGGTACATTTATAATTTAGCATTATGTGGTGTGGTCTATATAGAAATCCTATAATGATTCAATTTACAAAAACATATATAAACATGAGGTGTTTAGAATCAAAATTGAATAATAGTTAAATTTATAGAAGTAAAAGAGATGTAAAATAAATAAATAAAAATGTATATGATTTAGAAATGTAAATGATTTTAAATGTAAAGAATAGACACACACTAAAAATTACTCTTCATAAGTTGATATTCTCTAGAAATATCTGTTCAAATGCTGATATTTAGTCGAACTTAGATCAAAATGTAGCATGTGTTACAAAAATTGAAATGCAGACAAGTTTTTTGGATCAATACATAGAATAATTCTTAGTTACTTTTTTTTGTGACGTTTGCCAGTAGGTGAATGAGTCTTAGTGCAAAGGACTTTTCGTCCCTTGGCACGTCGTCGCTTTAAGACAGCTCTTCCAGACGTTGTGCTCATTCGTATGCGGAAACCATGAACGCGTGCCAATGATTTTCGTGATCTACTTCTCTTTGTTAGATTAAGAGCAGTCCTTCCTGCTGCTACAATAACCAAGCCGCGGCCACTTTGTCTTCTAGATCCAACATTAGATGTCAAACTTACTCCCAATGACAAACCTGTCAACATTCAGAAATAAGTTAAAATCAAGTCAATCTATTAAAGGCAATGATGATATTGTATCAAACACCTCCGTCGAAGCCAGATCGATATACACGTTAATGATATGAAAATCGATAAGTAGTATTAGAAATTAACATACCTTAGAGAAAAAGTAGAGCAATGAGTTTCATCATCCTAATTAAAAGCATTGTTGTACTCATTAAACATCTTAAAGATTAAATTGAGGCTTACTAATACTACATTCAAACTGGTTCAATTTACTTACAGAGTTGGTCACTAATGTCAATTTTTTCAATAAACAAACCTTGAGAAAAGAATTAACTACATGACTAGCATAGGGACTTGCATTCAATGAGCACGAGATCTTAACTAAGATTTGTCGGCTTGTGAAAGATCGTAAAACTCGGATCGGTAGCAAGCCACGTAAGATCCTACCATAGGGGAAAATGGTAATTCCGTCCATATGTTTATATGGATGAAATTACACCTAAAAGCATGAAAGTTATAACAGGGGCACAAAAAAAGCCCGAACAAGTTTTGAAAAGCTCGATCTCGACCGCACTGGCAACTTAAACGATCTTTCTCTAATCGCAACACTCTCGGACATCCTTAGCAATTAAAATCTTACAATCTAACAATCTAACAATCCAGTACTCGATCTTGACTACACTACTTGCATTCATTCCAGATCTTATCCACTTACAACCCTACCTAATTCCATTACAAAATTAGAACCACAAACTTCCATCAGTCCTTAAGATAGAATTTCACTAGAAAATCCAAAAACTGAAACATTCATCACATACATTAGACCCCCACTCAAAACAAATTCAATTTCTGGAGACAGATTATCAATTACATACCTAGCAAACAACCATAGTAATCAATCATGATAAAGATTAAACTGAACTTAAGGCCAAAACTGTAAAATTAACCATACAAACATTCATATAGTTAAACAACAATCTAACACTTTAGCATGTTTGTGTAACTAGTTAGTCCAAAACTCAAATAACCTAAGAATATGCAGAAGTTCAATTGCGAAACAAAGTAATTTCAAGGACGAAAACAAGAAATTAGGTTTGAAATGGGAGAAGTACCTGAAAAGGAGGAAGAGTGGAAAGAGAGAGAGGAAGGTGAGGAAGCGAAGGAGCAATGAAGCAATGGAGAACGAACATTGGATGAATTGAGAGAGAATGAAGATGGTTTTGAAGCGGTGAGAGATGGTGCTTTCAGTTTGATGGATAACAGAGAAGCAACCGATAACGAAGCCATTATCCTCTTTTCGGTTCTTTCTGCCAAATGTGTTTCGCTTTTAAACCAACGAGAATCGTTACAATGTTTTTTGGTATTTGTAAATTTTGGAATGAAGGCTTTCAAAATGGGGATGTAGCTCAAATGGTAGAGCGCTCGCTTTGCATGCGAGAGGTACAGGGTTCGATCCCCTGCATCTCCACTTTTTCAGTTTTTTTCTCATATTATTGTATTGTACCTTGCTCTAGCATATTTTGCCTCGTGAGAAAACATAATAGATTTGGATTATGCATACAATAAATATATGTGAATTGTCGTACAAGAAAATTAATTGTACATCTTATTAATTATTTTATAATTAAGTAATTAATTTTATAATAAAGTTAAAAGATTGAATAAAAAGGGAAAAAATATAAAAAGGATTATATATAATAGGATATGCCCAATAATATCTCAAAAAAAAATTCAAAAACATAATTAAGATATGAATTTCAAGTGTGTTATCTAACCAAAATAATATCATTAATGTGCAAGGGATTCTTCTAATTAATCAAATGGACATTACTCTTATTAGAAAATACACAAATCATCATTGAGTTAGTTTCAAACCAAATATTTCTTTAATTTTCGACATCAAACATGATTTCATACAATTCAGCCTAAAAGGAGGTATAAACTCCAATATTAATTGAGAAAATTGATATGTGGTTTTCGCATTGTTTCTACTCATTATTTTCATTTGGTTTAGTCAGTTTTATCTTCGTTTTAGTCAGATTTGTCCACAATGAAGAGAATAACATATCAATTTTTTCTTTCATTGCATGGCATCTCTCCGAAGAAGTCTCGAATGGAAGCATGGTGAAGTTATTTCTAGTAAATGGCATCTCTCTAGTTTATCCTCATCAGAGAAGTTTGTTATGACGTGACTCCTTACTTTTTCTATCAAATGATATCTCTCCGAAAAAGTCTCATAGAGAAGTTTGTGATGAATCCTTATTTTACATCACATGGCATCTCTCCGAAAGAGTCTTGAAGAGAAGTATGATGAAAACAATTGTTATCTCTCGGGAAGATTTCGTTAAAGAAATTTATTTAAAGATTATTACAAATGTTGATTTCTTTATTTGAGATAAGTTTCTACAAGTGGTTTTGTTTCGATACAATGCAAATTGCAGCCAATGATACTCCCCTATGAATTTTCTACCAATTTTCTTTCATCACATGACATCTCTCTGAAGAAGTCTCGAAGGGAAGTATGATGAAATTATTTCCAGTAAATGGCATCTCTCTAGTTTATCCTCAGCAGAGATATTTGTTGTGAATCCTTAATTTTCCATCAAATGACATCTCCCCAATAATTCATGGTGAGAAGATCCATACAATGCTTCAAAATGTGTCATTCCAATACTAGAATGGTAATTGTTATTATAAGTGAATTCTATCAATGGAAGATAAGTATCCCACATACCTCATTGCTCAAGGACACACGCTCTCAACAAATCCTCTAGTGATTGAATAGTTCTTTTTGTCTGACCATCTGTCTGAGGATGATAAGCTGAAGTCAACCTCAACTTAGAACCCAACGACTCTTGCAAACTCTTCCAAAAATCAGAAGCAAACCTCGAGTCTCTATCCGGCACAATACACAAAGCCACACCATGCAACTTAACAATCACTCTAATATGAATCTCGGCCAACTTAGATATTGGAAAACTGATGTTAATAGGAATAAAATGAGCCGACTTCGTAAGCCTATCAATAGTCACCCAAATCGAATCATGTCCTCTTGAAGTATTAGGCAAACCTGTCATAAAGTCCATTAAATGCTATCCCATTTCCATTCTAGAAATTCTAACAATTGCATCAACTCTGCAAGCTTCTGATGTTCAACTTTCAACTTTTAACAAGTTAAACATGCATACACAAAATGCGCTACATCATTCTTCATCTTAGACCACCAAAACAAATTCTTCAAATCTTGATACATCTTTGTAGCTCCTGGATGGATACTCAACTTACTTCTATGACTCTCTTCAAGAATCAATTTCTTCATCCCTGCATCATCAGGAATACAAATTCGATCGCGGAATCTCAACACACTTTGCACATCCAACTTGAAATCACCATTTTTAGACTGATTGATTCCTACCATCGAATATACCAACTTCACATCTAACTTCTGAGCCTCTTTGATACTGTCTAGAAAATCATTGTTAATCTTCAACATCCCCAACATAACACTCTTCGGTGTCACTTTGCAAACTAGACTCATATCCCTGAACTGTTCTATTAGCTCTAACTCTTTAACCATCATCGCCGACATATGCAACGATTTTCGACTTAAAGCATCAACTACAACATTAGCTTTACATGGATGATAGTTCAAACCGAATTCATAGTCCTTTAATAATTCCAACCATCTTCTTTGCCTCATATTAAACTCCTCATGATTAAACAAATATTTTAAACTCTTATGGTCACTAAACACTTCAAATCTAGAACCGTAAAGATTATGCCTCCAAATCTTCAGCACAAAAACAACTGCAACAAGTTCTAAATCATGTGTAAGATAATTCTTTTAATGAGTTCTCAATTTCCTTGACGCATAAGCAACCACCTTATTATTCTGCATGAGCACACCTCCTAAACCCATCATAAAAGCATCACAATAACAAATAGTTCTCCTGAATTCGGTAATGTCAAAATCGGAGCTGACGTCAACCTCTTCTTCAATTTGGTAAAACTTGCTTCGCACTTAACGTCCCACACAAAAGCTTGACTCTTGCAAGTCAACTTAGTCAACAGAAGTGACAACTTAGAAAAACCTTCGATAAACCTTCTATAATAACCAGTTAGACCTAAAAAGCCTCTAATCTCAGTAACCGACTTTGGAGTTTTCCACTGCAACACATCATCAACTTTAGATGGATCCACAGCAATGTCATTTCCTGAAATGACATACCCAATAAAACTAACTTCCTTAAACGAAAACTCACACTTAAACAACTTCGCATATAACTTCTTCTCCTTCAAAACTTGCGATGCCAGTTTCAAATGTTTTTCATGCTTTTCTTCTGACTTAGAGTAAATCAATATATCATCAATGAACACCACCACAAAAAGATCCAAAAAGGTATGAAAAATACGGTTCATGTATTCCATGAATACTCTCGATGCATTAGTAACACTGAAAGGCATCACTGAATACTTGTCATGTCCATAACGTGTACTGAACACCGTTTTCTGAATATCCTCATCTTTCACCTTAATCTGATGATAACCCGATATCAAATCAATCTTTCTAAACACAGAAGCACCTACCAACTGATCCATCAAATCATCGATCCTCGGAAGCGGATACTTGTTCTTAATCGTCACTTTATTCAACTGTCTATAATCAACACAGAGTCCCATACTTCCATATTTCTTCTTCACTAACAACACTAGAGCTCCCTACGATGATACACTTGGCCTCACAAACTTATTCTCAAGTAGATCCTCTAATTGCTTCTTTAATTTCGACAATTCAGATGCAGCCATCCTATACGGTGCCATAGACACAGGTCTGGTACCAGTTACAAGATCAATCGCAAATTCAACTTTTCTTTCTGGAAGTACATCAAGAATTTCATTAGGGAAAACTTCAGGAAAGTCACACACCACCTACAAGTCCTCAATCTTTGTTTTGCTCCTTCCCAGTAAACCGGTAGCAGACGATTGTTTGTTTTGATGTCTACTCAGTAAATCGGTAGTCGTTAAACTTCCTACCCAGTAAATTGGTAGTCAAGTATTCTCTCAACCCAGTAAACCGGTAGTTGATGACCCATTCCTAATTTAGTATTCCTCCATCTATTGGACTTGAATACTTTGTTTGGTTGATGTTTCCTAGCGGAGTTTTACTCTTCCCTATTGAATCTTATCCTGATTATGTTTCACAATATTTTCCTCAAGTTGTGTCAGCTATCCAGTGATTTATTTTCCTGGTAAACTCTCTTATTGTCTGTTGTTTTTCCCCATCAGGATTTTCTTCTGTGTCCCCAAGCTTTTTGCTTTCCTCTGGTGGTCGTGTTTTCCTCACAAAGATCTTGGGTTTTCATATCATATCATATCAAGCCAATCAGCATAGGGTGCATAAGTCTTTGGATAAATTCTTCCAAACTATCTCTTCCCTTTCTTAACCTTCACAAACCAAGCCTGAGAAACCTGGATTTCCAAGCCTTCATTTCCTTTAACCAAAAAGTATAAGGATTCTGTAACATCTTCTTACATGGGAGGAGCCTTCAAAGGATACCCGAACTGTTTGATAGCCAATACTGGATTATAGTTAATTCCCTATTTCCTCCCAAGCAAAGGAAAGTTAGGGAAATTACCACAACTAGTAATTAACTCTTTCCCAACCAAGTCTCTGTTATAACACCAAGTAATGTCATATGAGGTCAGGCCCATCAACCTCTTGGACCACTCAACATATCCTTTAAGCTCTACGAAAGGGCCTGACTTTGGAAGGTGTCGAGCAAACTAAGTGTAAAATAAGGGTATACAATAGAGTACCAGACCTCCCCTCTTTCTTTCATTCTTATAATGAACAGAATAATAGAAATCTCCCAGCAGGGTTGGAACAGGGTTTCTTTCAATAAAGATGGCTATTGTATCCATACACACAAACTTCTTCTCATTTAGAAACAAACTAATCTCGTACACGATCAGAGCTAAGATTACATTAAAATATGTGCACCGTTGTTCTTTAGCACACCTTTTGGCTTAAAAAATTAAGAAGTCCAAGTGGAATCCTTTAATCTCTCTCTCTCTCATGTTTTTTATGTTGTCTGTGACCAAACCCAAATTCATGTGAGTAGCTTTAGTAATATCTTTGTTTGAAGGAACCCTATCTGAACTATAGAACATAGGGATGTGTCTAACCAGAAACCTCAGGATATTAGAAATCTCCTCTAAGGTAGGGACCAAAACATAATCAGGAAAGACGAAGCACCGCAGCTGAGGGTCATAAAATTGAAGAAGAGTGTGAAGACCATCCTTTTTCTCTTGAGTAGCCTCGTCCAAGTAACTCATAATCAAAACATACTTCTTTATGAAGTTATCTAGCACATTTTCATTCATCAGACCAACCAAATCTTGAATGTCTTCAGTTTCTGGCCTTGAGAAAGTATAATGAACATTATTTTTCCGAGGAATATCTTGAGCCATCTGGAATGAGAATATAAAAACCATCGGAACTGGGAATGACAGAGAATAACATGAGAAATGAAAAACATAAAAGTTATTGATGATATGATGTAGTGCAATGCAATGCATGTGATCAATGAAATGTGTCTGGTGTTGGTACTGAGCCAAGAGCCAAGTGTCTGAATAGCCACAACAACAGGATATCTGAATAGAAACCCATAACTGATAACCAAAGAACCACATAGAGCTGGATCAAATTAATAGAACATCACTTAAGAAATGAGTATGTAGAAGGCAAGGGTTCTTGCAAACCTGTAAACAAACCCCCATCTCTTAGGTATGCTACCACTACAAGAAAAAAAGAGATTTACGACACTTGAGTTGCGACAGTTATCACAAAACTGTCCTTATTACTGAATTGTGACGGTTGTCACGACGGTTAGGATCAACTGTCACAGATTTTTTGCGACAGTTATCACAAAACCGTCCTTATTCCTGGATTGTGACGGTTGTCACGACAATTAGGATCAACTGTCGCGGCTATTTTGCGACAGTTATCACAAAACCGTCATTATTCATAGATCGCGACCGTTAAAAACTGGACTACGACAGTTGTTACAACAATTATCACATAATCGTATTTATTTTGTTTTTTACTTAATTTTTTATTTCATAAAATAATTTTTTTCTGTTGAACACTAAATAACTTTTTATTAGGTCAGCTAGTATAGACTATAACAAAAAATTATTTTTTAAAATGATATTTATCATTCTCCAAATTATTCTACAAATATTTCACACTTATATATTTTTTATTAACTTGTTAAAATTGTTCTCATATAATTTATTTTATAATTTTAATAAAATATTAATTATAGGAGACCTTTCTTGTACGTTTGATAAAAAAAAGTTGTAAACATGTCCCCTATTTGGAATCAAAAGTCTTCCTCATACTAACAAATTATGAGCGCTTCTCGCACAAATTAGGGTTTAGTTTCATCATAGGAGAGAGCGTGAGTGAGAATAAGAAGCAGCAACCATGGAAAAACATGAGCAAGTTCAGTGTTTCGGCGGCAAGAAGAACGATGTCGCCGTCACCTACTGCAAGTGCGACCGTGGTTTGATCAAGAACAACCACACCCCCATTGAGTTGGTCAAACCTTAGATCCTCAGGTTCAAGGCCTTTGAACCAATCCTCTTGTTGGGGAGAAGCCGATTTTTCGGTGTGGATATGCGAATCCGTGTCAAGGGAGGTGGTAAAACCTCTCAGATTTACGCTATCAGGCAGAGCATTGCTAAGGCGCTGGTTGCTTTCTACCAGAAGTATGTTGATGAGCAGAGCAAGAAGGAAATTAAGGACATTCTTGTGCGTTATGATAGGACTTTGCTTGTGGATGATCCGAGGCGGTGTGAGCCGAAGAAGTTTGGTGGGTGTGGTGCTCGTGTAAGGTTCCAGAAATCTTATCGTTGAGTTGTTTATTTGGGAGGAAAAAGAAAGAGGTGTTTTTGGTTTTTTTGTTTCATTTTTTCAGTTTGTATGTTTGCTTAGAAAAAAGGTTCAAGTGTGTAGATGATGTTAGTTGCTAAGTTTTATGATTTTGCTGCTACGGGTGTTTGTAAGGGATGCTTAGGTTGGAATGTTGATCGCAGGACAAGCTCTTGGACCAGACATGTGTAACACCTCTCTTTCCTATCACCAAGTACCTTGGTTTTCTTACCACTAGCATTACAAGTATGTTCTTCAATGCATCTATTTATCAATACTTTGTTCTAATTTTGTGTATTTTAACATTTTCCATGTAGACTTGAATTCTACTGTCATTGTTGTACAATGATTATGGGCAACTTGACATATGGTAAGATTTACAATATAGATAATAGACAATGATAATATTGTTTTGGTTTGAATATGTATTTGGCCCTTGCAAATTTAGTGTTATTTGATTTCAAGTTTTGATAGGATTCAATTAAAGATATACTTGTCAATGGTGGAGTGCCAAAATCCCTCCATATTGCCCGCATTGTATTGCATGATAGTAGTTTTCCAATGCTTAAATGCAAATTGTTTACATTGGTATTTGTGTTTTTACATTTTATATGTGTCACACAATTTTTATTAAAATAAATTAAGTATGGGTTTAAGATATATATATATATATATATATATATATATATATATATATATATATATAATTTGATTGCAGTATGCATTTTGGGAAATAGCTTCTATGCATTAAAGTTGTTGCTGATTTGCACATTTTGATCTTATCTTTTAGACTTGTTTAACAAAGTTTAAATATGTGATACCATTAGAGTCTAGTGTATAAAAATTGCATATGAATTTTGTATATGGTAGTTGAATTAACCTTTTTGCTTAGAAACTGAGCAAAAGAAGTTAGTTCATGTCAGTAATTTGTTCTTATATGGCGAAATATCTTTTTGCTCTTGAATACATTTCCATTATTCATTCTTGGTGTCTCATAATGCATTACATTGATGTCCTGTTTCTAATCTTGTTTTATAATTTAGCTCTGTAATGCTTTCATTTTCCTAAATCTAATGTAACCAATTAATTTTTATTCTGTTTTTGTTTTTAAATTTTGAAGAACTTCTGGATTCAGTAAATCTGCATTTACATCTGAAGAAGTACATCTAAAGGTGTTTGAACTGCAGCACAAGGTATGATTTCTTCTACCAATTCATAGATGTACACGTCATTAACATATTTCTGACTCACAATCTTCTACTTTTCTAGTTAATTTAGGTGGAGTACATCTAATTGTTTTATTACTGTTGAATTAAATCAAATATTTATATTAAAAATTTGAGGAATAAATGTGTGTCACTATTGATGGTGCATAGTATAGTTTCTCCTTGTAAGAGTTTTATCCATAATATAGGTGTCCCCATGCAACAACATTAAAGGATATACGAGATCGTCTTCTTCTTTTGAAAAAAATGAAAAAAATAAAGGAAATGCAAAAAGAAATTAATGTGCTTAAAGAACAAAATTCAAAAATTGATGAATTGTTGGAGGCAATCACATTCTTAAAGGAAAAGGACATTGCTAGGACAAAAAAAATTGAATTCTTAATGCAAATGCAAAGTTCTAGTGGAACACATGTATGATTTTTATGAAATATATTATTATCTTTAAAATATATAAATTTAAGATTGATAGTTCATTCTAGTGGAAGATATTCTTTTAAGTTTAATACTTTATTTTCAGGGATTGGAGTCACCTGTTGATGGTATACGTTCTTCTGAGTCTAGCTACTGAATTGCAGAAAATGGATCATCAGGAAGGACAAACTAGACTTTGATGTTTTTCTATATACTTTTTTAGCTACCTGTTGATGGTTCTTATGGATTTTTTAATGTATTTTTGGTATTATGATGCTTATTATTATAAGATTAGGATATTATGATTATGGATATTACATGTTTTATGGATATTACATGATTATGATATAACATGATTATGATTATAGATATTTCATTTCTATGATTGGATTTAATTTTACTACGTTAAAAAGTGATTATAGATATTTCATTTCTATGATTTGATTTAATTTTACTACGTTAAAAAGTAATATAGAAAATCATATAAAAAATATATGAGTATTAAAAAAATAATACCATAAATAAAAATATTTTTGTAAAAATAATTTAATGAAAATAAATAATATTGAAAAATAATATTATATTTAAAAGCATTTTAATAGATAATAATTAAAATAAAAAATATATATTATAAACAAAATTACGACGGTTGAAAACCATTGTAATCAATAAAAAAAAAATCATTAGGAGAGTTACGACAGTTATAACCGTCGCAATCAATGTTATAAACATGAATCAAACAAAAGTTACGACAGTCATAACCGTCGTAATCAACAATAAAAAAAATATTATGTTGATTACGACAGTTATAAAGGTTGCAAAAAGCCATATAATCATGTGTCAAATGGATAATTACGACAGTTTTAACCGTCGTAATTAACAATTAAAGCAAAAATCAATAAGCAATTTAAGACGGTTGGAAACCGTCACAAAATAGGGTTCACGTCAGTTAAATATCTGTCGTGAATATAACGGCGGTTTGTACGACGATTTTCACAACCGTCGTTATATGGTCTCGCGACGCACGATTCCGCGACAGTACAGAAACCGTCGTAACTAAGAAATTGTGACAGTTCTAACACTCGTAATCTGCCAAAATGAACCGTCGCAATCTACCAATTTTCTTGTAGTGTACTATGGGTCAACATCACTGACTCTCAGGTCGAGTAACAATAATACGGTCACCGTTTCCGGTTTGATATTATACACTAAAAGAGGAGGTCTCAACTGAGTCCTGATAAACAAACATCCCACATAAGTTCCCATCTTACAAGAGAATAAGGCCATCTTATGCGAGTTCCTAGTGGGCCCTCGAGTGCGAGTGGGTTTGCCAACAAATGTGGTCTACCACTGTCATCACTGTAGAGGGATATTTCCACAAAGATCCTCAATTATCAGTCCCCAAATGCACATAACTATCAATGGTGTATCATGAAGTAGGGAAGACCCCTATATCAGAACATTTCCAAGACGGTCGCAATCTGGGTGTGGAACTCACTACAACTCGCATGACAATATATCATGAAAGCAATGTGACTATCCACGTTAAAGTCTAGGGTGAACTCGAACCTTGGTATTGGGCTTATCTCATAGTAACTCCCATCCTTCCAAGAAACCAGACAGTCCAGACAGTATAATAATGATGCATGATAAATAAATACTGAAAGTAGTAAATAAAACTGTAAAGTAAAACTGTAAATAAAAACGGTAAACTAAACACACAACAACAAACAGATAAACACCCAAAGAAACAAAAATAGACAAGCGCTAGGATTGACTCGCATAGGGAACCAAAGAAACTCTGGTTAGGAGGTCCCCATCAGAGTCGCCAGCTGACGCTCCCGGGATTTCCATCCTGGTACAGACGCGAAAGTGGCGCAGAAAAGGAAGAGTCTCCAGCCAAGAATTTTTATCCCGAAGGAAGGTTAATGTTGCACAAACCCGGAAGAAGTAGAAAGTGGGGTCTCGCGAACCAAAGATAAATGGTTACGAAATGGGAAGGTATTAGCACCCCAGATCGTCCATCGTACCCGACGGGATCCACGCTTGCTAGCACTGTTTCAAAGGGTGAGGATAAATTGCTACTGAACTGGATCTACTACTAGAAAGAGAAAGAAAAGGAATGGGAAAAATGTAGGGAAAATAAAGAAAATGCTCGAATGGGCCCTACCCCACTACCTACGTATCTCATCGGGAATAAGAATCAGAGTCGACGTAGTTCCCCTAACTAGAGAGGAAATTTGTTTGTTTGTATTTTTATGATTAAACTGCTTATGCTTATGCTCAGGTGTTGCAAGCTCGTCTGGAACAAGTGTGTTTACCGTCTTACAAAAAGACAAGTCGAAGCAAGTTCTTTCGTTAAGAATGTGGATATATGAAGAGAATTCCCGAAGGAAAGACGCTTATTGTTGATTTGAATTCTTTTAGAAGCTTTTTATTTGAATTTGGCACAAGAAAGTGTATTCAAGTCCCTTTCCATGGAGTATATACTTCTTACATCACTCCAAGATGTAATGAGGAAGAAGAACACCCAAGTAATGAGAAGACCCCCAAAACTTGGTTCCAAGTATTAGGGCTTAAGTACACTAACCCATTGTACTTATTAAGTGTTTTTGTATTTGGAAGTGAAGAAGTGTTTTTAAGCTTTTTTTTTATGAAAATGACTTCAAGTTTAGACTTGTACATCATGCTAGACAAGTTCACATTACCCAAAGATGGGATAAATGCAAATTCCCCATAGAATAAATCCATAACATAAGAAGTCACTTCAACCTTTATTAAGTTCTTTTTAGTTATTTTGAGATGAGAGGAGAGAAAACACCAAAAGGATATTGAAAGGTAAAATGTATAAGGGAGACTAAACCTAATGAAGTTATCATGCTTGAATATCATAGGTTAGTGAGGCATAAGATCTCTATCCTAAATAAGAAGGAAGAAGAGAAGAAAAAAGAAAAGGAAGAATAAAGGAGAAAGGATTAGAAGACAACTTACTTTCAAGATGGAAGTTAAGTTGCTTCTAAAGGGGATGAGACACAATTACACAAAAACAAAGCATCTTAAATTCTTGCACAAATAAAAGTATAATATTAAAAGAGAAAGGAGAGATCGGAATGTGGAAGTACATCCACACTCCCTCAACTTACCAAAGCCCCTGTAAGGTTAGTAAAAGAAGCATGAAACTTCAAAAGAAGTAAGGTGAAAGCCAAACATATAAAGAACATAAATGGAATGGAATCAAAGGTACCAAGACCTTACAAGTCAGAACCATATCATAAAAATCTTAAAGAATCTTAAATAACTCAACCAAGATCCAACAAGAGGCAAAGAAGCACAAAAGAGATGAAAAAGTTCAAAGAAGTTGCAAAAGAAGAAGTAAGAAAGAAAAGGTGCACAAACATGGTTGAGGACACATGATAAACTTAAAATTCAGAATTCAAACATCATATTTAAATGCCTAATGTTATCCTAATTTAACATACCAAAATGCATGAATTAGTTCATGGTAGAATGAGAGATAAGGAGAGAAAGATAACCACATATTCAAGTTAGAAGAAACAAGTAAGGTGAAGATGAAAGTAAAGGATGAAAAGATGACATGAGATGATAAAATTCAAAAACACATGCATAAGATGACATGTTAAAGATGCAAAAATGGTCATGGCAAAAGCACATATCCAACAAGTTCAAACAATTTAGCAAAAATGCAAAAGAATGTCACATTAGGCAAAGTATGCTTCATATATGAAATAGAATGCAAAAGATGCAAAATGTCATACAGGTATGGATGCTTGGGTATGAAGTTAGTAGCATATCAAGGATGCAATGCAAAGGGGATGATGATATGTACATGTTAGAGGCACACAAGTAGATATAAGAAGCATGGGATAATACATGGAGAGAAATTAGGTCAAAAGTTCAATAAGATGCATCATACATATCACAAGGTCAAAACATACCAAATGGACTTACCATTGATCAAACAAGACTTATAAGAGTCTAAACACAATACACAAACTCATACAAGAGGCCTCAAATGGTGTCATAAATGCCTTTAAGCAATTAGGGTTAAGGGATGGCAAAGTGTGATCATGCAAAGTTCCTTCAAGCACAAGCAATCAAACATACATCAAATGAAATTCAAAAATTGGGAAATCGGAACCCAATTGACTAAATTCATAGATCAATCACATGTTAAAAACTCACACAAAAATTCAAAGTTTAAGTACCTCAAACAAATAGGCAAAGGTTAAGTAGGAACCAAAAGCAAGCATGCAAAGAGGAGGGACTAAAATGCAATATGAAAAAGTTTTAAAAATGAAACAAAAATGTTTTTGTGAATTTTGGGATGTTAATGAATGAATGCAAAAATAATGACTTAAAAATGTTTAGTATGCTATAAGAAACAATTCTTTGAAGTTAAGGTATGAAAATAGGATCCATTTGAAAAAGAAAATAAAGAAAATAATATGAAAAATGAAAAAAGTCAGAAATAAAAAATGCACAAAATTATTTTAATGCATTAACAATGTTCATGATTTTTTGTAGAATGTTAGGATGATTTTTGATGATTTTTAAAAAAATGAAATGCAAAACATATGAAAAATAAAATTAAAATTACAAGAAATGAGCCAAGGGGTGAAGCAATAGTAAATAATGCATTTAAAAATGATAATGGGCTCAAACAGGGGGTGGTGGTAGCAATCAGGGTCTAGGTCCACTCAAAGGCGTAATCAACATATTATAAAAGTCAACCAGTCAACACAATTGACCTAAATGCATCCATCAGATTAATCATACACATGGTAATCAGTCAACAAATCAACAAGTCTACCAGATCAATGGCTCAGATTTAATACACACAAAGACACACGCGAAAACAAGCCAAATTTAAAAAATATAAATGCCAGATGCACGTGAGAGGCCACACATATTTTTAATGCACTGGCAGCAAGAGAACCATCAGATCAAACAATCCAATGGCTAAGACATCATCTTCTACCTTCAGCTTCCGGTGACTTGAAAAATACACAGACGCCGGAGCCATAGCTCCGGTCGTCCCTTCCAGTGGATCTTCAACAAGAAATCTCCAGAAATCCAAAACAAATACATAAACTGAATCTAAATTACTTCCTGATCATAAATATCACATCAAAAACAACATACAATTCATCAATTGATCAAATTGAAGCCAAACATTTTGGATCTGAAAATTCAAACACAGATTATGTACATGATATACGTCCAAATTTGATTCTAATCACATCATCATGCTCAGCAACACTCAAGAAACATAATTCACATCAAAGAATCAAGATCTAAGAGCATGTAAATTGCACTAACCTGAGCTTTTGCAGAACTAAACTACTCCTAGAAATCCATCTGGAAGTTGCAAAATCAGGTCCTTGAATCCTCTAATTGCAAAATAAATGCAATTAAAGCTTGAATCTGGTCTAGATCTTGAGTTTTGATAATAAAAAAAAGGCTCTCAAATTCGAATCCAATGAAATCCATGAAATGTGCTCAAACCAATGGTTGTTTCTTGTTCTATGGATCGTCAGGATCAAGAATGTGATAGAAAATTTCAAAAAGAACTTGAAATGAAGGAGAATCAAAGAAATGAAAATTTTCACAAATTTGATGCAATCTAAAAAATGGCTGAACCTCTCCCTTAACCAGAGGTATATGGAGCTTATATGTGATCAGTTTTGGGCCTAACCATGGTTAGGGACCCAGTGGAAGTGTGGTTAATTAGATTTTTATGAAATTGCATTTTTGCATGTTGAAGTGTGGATGATCATGTGCACGTGCATGGGGGTTCTTATGGGCGTGCGTTAGCTTCATTTTGCCTCCTGATCATGACTGAATTGGTTTGGTGACTTGTAATAACTTGATTTGCAAGTTTTGAATCAATTTGCACTTTTGCATTTTGAAAATTTTGTGAGACATAAGCCATGAAATTGGATGATTCAAAGGCCAACCTTGCTTTAAATGAAATGTATTTAAAGTATATGGACTGAATTGGCAAGTTAGAATCAATACAAGTCTTGTAGAAGCCCTTTTGTAAAAGTGGAAGAATTTGGCTTCATGGAAAACCCTAAAACACACCATTCGATCTTTTGATCATAACTTGAGATTCACACATGATACTGAAGTAATCTAGTACTTTTTGGAAAGGGAAAAGAAATATATTCAACTTTCATGTTTGCAAAAATTTCATTTGAAGCATTTTTGGTGAGGAAAAGTTAGGTTAAAAGTGGCTTGAAAAGTTTCCAAAAATGGAAATTCCAAATTATAGGTCATTTCCAAATTTAGTAACTTTTGACCAAACTTTTCATTCTTGATGAATGATGTAAATCTTGAAATTTTAGGACCATAGAAAGGTATGGGACCTTGAAAATTATGAATTAGACCTCAAAAAGTCACAATTGACTTTTCTTCTTGCATAGTTGACTTTTGCTTATACCACAAGTAACTGTCTGCCTGAAAACATTTATCAAGGAACCAATGCACCAAACTTCATCTATAGACACTTGAGAACATATATAAGACCATGAACACAAGTTAGCACCAAAAAATCCTCAATAGGCCTCTTGCAACCAAAATCCTTGTTTGGGTTCCTTGTGTAGGAGATAGGTTTCTGAGCTAACTTCCTGATGAATTTTCCTCTTCTAGGGACTTGAAACATCATTTGAGCTTATGTGAGAAATAAGAGACCTTTGAGCCTTGTTGAGACACTTGACTCCTGTCTTTGGCTTTGGATGATCACACCCTTGCAAGTCATTGACCACATGCCTTATACTCTAAGCTATTAATGTTATGCTTCATCTTTCTATGCTAAGGAATGCAATTCTATGTATGCAAATTATATGCTAAATGCTATGAAATGAGAGGAAAAAGTTTGGGGTGTTACACCAGCATGATATGGTTGTGGATGATATGACCTGGAACAAATGTGACTTGTGATAAACTGACAATGCTCGGGAGAATTCTTCCCATCCTGACAGTCAAAACTTTTGAAATTAGTTTGTAAAAAGTAATGCAGCCAACTATAGGTCTATAGTCCTTGACACATTTTGCTTCACTTGTTTTGGGAACCAAAGTGATAATTGTTTGGTTAAAAGGAAGAAATTTTATTCTGATTAAAAAAATTCCCTAATAGCTTCTATCACATCCTACTTAATGAGTTTCCAATAAGCCTTGTAAAATTTAGAACCATATTCATCCCCCAGGGGATTTCAGATCACCAATGCCTTGCAAAACCTATTCAATCTCTTTAACAGTTACAGGTTGTACCAAGTATTCTCTTTGTTCCATATTTAATTTATCCCCTCTTCTTAGAACTTCAATATCCACATGAGTCAGACATGTACTATCCTTCCCCATTAGGTTACTATAGAAATCATAAACCTCTTGAGAAATGTCCTTTTGAGAAGTAAGTATCATGCCATCTAGTTTCTGAATCAATTTTCATATTGTTGGAATTGTGCCTCACTTTTAGGTAAGCATGGAAAAAAGCAGTGTTTTCACCCCCCATTTTAATCCAGTCAATCTTTGTTTTTTGCAGCAAGGGTTTCTCTTCAATGTCGTTCCATTTAAGGATCTCATCGGTCAAGTGCTTAATTCTGTTAATCTTGGTGGCATCCATCCTTTGGCTGTTGAGATCTGTGTAGGCTTGCTCCAGTTGTTGCCTAGCTATAATTATTTTCTGTTGAGTATCTGAAATGCTCCTATTGAGTTTTACTAGATCTGGCTTTAGTCTATGTAACTTCTTCTAGAGTTTCTGCATGGGGTACCTCTAACAGGATGGCTCCACTTCTTTTCAACAACATCATCGAAACCTGCACACTTAATCCAACAGTTTTTGAACTTGAACATTTTTTTCCTTCTCATGGTCCGAAACATATGGGGGAAGAATATTCAAAGTTACCTCACTATAATTTTGAAACCAATCGACATTTACCATCACTCTATCAATGCGATAATAGATTGCATTATCTGCTTGTTTATTGGACCAGATAAAAAATTCTCCAGAATAGTCCATCTCGTACAATTTAATTTGTTTATTTTACTAAAAGAAACTTGTATTAATATATATATATATATATATATATATATATATATATATATATATATATATATATATATATATATATATATATATATATATTTACAAAAATGCATCGTATAATAAATATCTTGATTGATAAATTTATGTGATAAATAATACACTATTATTTGTATCCAGATTTGTTACTTTATATTTTATTTTATAAAAATTATTGATCGTACCTGGAGATCAGGATCTGATGCGGCTGGCCTCGAGAGCTGATGGAGACGGTCGTTGAGGAGAAAAAGGGGTTGTACCTGCAAGGCACTCCGATGCCAAAGTAAGTAACCGAGCAAAGAGTGGGCAAGTACAAGTATAAAGGTCAGAGAAGTTGAATACCTGACCCTCCCAAATGAGAGGGTTTATATAAGGGACTAACTGGAAGATTATTGGTCCATCTTGTGAGGCGCGGATCGAGGAATCCGTGAAAATAGGCAACGGTCAATACTAGCCGTTAGGGAACCTCATCGTGGTCGGATTGTTTGTGGTCGACAGGGACCACTTTTCCTAATTGTGCTCGACGTCGAGTAGGCCTATTGGATTGGTCTTCTTGGCCCAATTGTATGGATTGGGCCTATCCAGAACAGGAGCCCCCCAAGTTATTGCTCGTGTTGTAGAGCAGTGACTTAAGAATGATTTTGTGCTCGGCGACGAACAATGTTAGGGCCAGGGTTCTATGTTGTCGATCTTTTAGGAACGGGCAGCTGGTGCGTTGCTCGGCAGAGGAATGTGAAACGAAAAGCTGGAATATCTGGGAATTCACGCCTATTAATGATTTTACAGCTAGCCTAGGGGCTAGCGGGTAGGGGTCACGCGTGCTTGCACGTGTTCCCCTTCCTATAAATAGGATTCTCAGGGCCCATTCTGAACTTTTCGCTTTATCTTCTTCCTCAACGCTTTGCTCGTTCAGCCGCCACCGTCTCAGCCGTCGACCACCGCCTCTTTTTGCCGACCACCACTTTCAGAACGTTATTTTCTTCAAGAATGTCTTCTCAAGCGCAAGGTACGGCTCCTTTTCTTCTTTCTAGGTGTTTATAGCTTAGATTTTGTAGAAATGCATGTGGCTTAGGATAGTTTGACGGTAGTTTTTAGATTTTGAATCGATAAAACCTAGGGCTTCTACCACCGTAGCCGGTCGGTTACAAACCCTAACTTAGGGTCGACGTAGGTATTGGTCGACTTAGACTTGGGTTTTGATAGATACTAGGTTAGATCCTTGACTTATAATGTTGGGCGTAAGCCGTCGCTCCGAGCGATGGTCAGCTAGGGCTATAGCTCGGGACATAGTCTCTAAGCTGATGCGCACCCTTTCACTTGTCGAGCGGTGGAAGGGTGGATTTGATATTTTTAATCGAATTCACTGACGCCTTTCCTCTGCTTTTCAGGTGAAAACTCGCTCGTGAATCCGCTGGACGTGCTTTCCGAAGAGACGTCCTCGGGAGATTCAGGGTCATTCGCGTCCATTCCTTCTGGTTCCGGGAGCTCCTTGGAGAGTTCAGATACAAGCACTACAGGAGCATCGACAGACTCACCTCAGTGTCCTGATCAGACGAGGGTCTCGCCCGAAGAATGGGTGGTGGAAGATTTGTTGGACAAGGTGTCCTCATTTTCAAGACCTCGAACGGAGCCACTGCCCGTTGTTGGCGATCCTGCCGATTGGGTTGTAACCTGCCCGGGGGATGACGACCGTATCTTCTCAGATTTTCGTGGTCGGGCCTTCTCCATGTACGAATATGTGACTTCAGTCCTGGGGGTAACATTGCCTTTCAACGACTTTGTGAGTGCCGTGCTCGGGCATCTCTGTGTCGCCCCTTACCAGCTACACCCCAATTCGTATGCGTTTCTAAGATCGTTCGAGATAACGTGCGCCCATCTGGGTGTTGGTGCCACGCTTCTCCTCTTCTTTCGCCTTTTCTCCTTACAGCGCCAAGTCGGGCGAGGAACTGACCGAAAGGGGTTCGTGTCCTTCAAGCAGCGGACAAAGATTTTTAAGGCCCATTCAGAATCTATTTGGGCCTTCAAAACTGACTACTTCCTGATAAAACCCGCGAGCGCGGTGGCCGTGAGAGCTATGAGCTTTCTGGGAATAGACACTGACGAGAATGACGAGCCTAAGCTCAACGATCAAGGTCAGGTGATCCCGAGGAGACTGTGGTTGTTCCCCTTTTCTTGGAGTCATGCTCATTATGAAAAACCTGTCGGGGAGTTCGTTCAGGTGGGGGACACATTGAATGATGATGATGCGGACAGTTTCGAGGCCTTCAGAAAATTAATAGCCTCCTTCACTCCGACCCCCCTGTTGGACGAAGATGGGAAGGTTATAGTTGACCAGGATGGGGGGGAAGCTGTGGAGCGTCCCTTGATCAACGTTACTGAGTTGCTGGCTTGCCGTAATGGGCAGGAAGTGTCCGACTTCTTTGGTATCTGTTTATTTGCGTTCGTTAAATTTTTGCTTTAACTTTGTTGTCTATGACTAACTTGATCCTTTTCCTTTTTCAGGCTCCCTGACGAACCAATTGGACAAAATTCAAGAACGCTTTCTCCAGCAGCAGAGGAAACGATCAAGGGTCGTGCAGACCAAGCTGACTGAGACGAGTGGCTCGGGGTCGGGCCCCTTGGTCCAGGGTTAGCCGAGCGCATCGACCGGCTCCTTGATGAAGAAGCACAAATCAGCGGCCACTGTAGATTTAACGGCCAGCGCTCCTCCAAAACCAAAGCATGGGCTGCCTCCATGTTTTGTGATGCGCAACTTCTTTGAGGGAACGGGCATGGAGGTGGACCGTGCAGATTCTCTGTTCTTGGAAGGTATGGACCGTCCTGCTCGGCGACTATCTCTGGCTCAAGACGCGAGCGCAGTTATGCGGGTCCTGACAATGGCCTGGCTGACGGTCTAAGGGAGTCCCGGACTGGAGCGAGAGAATAGCAGGCTTAAGGAGCAGCTGGCTGCTTATGAGGCTTAGCTGACAGTGGCCACCGAGGAGGCTAAAGCTGCGACCAAGGAGTCAACCGAACGAGCTGCCGTCATCGCCAAGTTGGAGGTCGACAAGAAGAGGGTGCTTGAGCAAAATAAGAAGCTGAAGGACGCCTTTTGCCCGAAGGATGATGAGGATGAAGAGACCAAAAATCTGGTGACTAGGGCTCAGCTGCTTGCTCGGATCGACCAAGATATGGAAGATCTGAATTCATCAACTGAGCTCAGCTTCCAGAACGCGGTGGATCAGATGAAAGTTCTTCATTCAGACATGGACTTGGACGTTGGTCGCATGAGCTACCTGTACAAGGTCGTGGATGGTCAGATCGTGGTCCCCTCAGACTTGGTGGTGGATGACTCTCAGTCGGGGTCGACTGATCAGCCTGGCCAACCTGAAGCGCAACTGGATCAGGAGGGTGCTCGTGAGGAAGAAGGCCGCCCGGGAGGCGAGGATAATTAATTTCTGGCCTGCGTGCCTGGTAATTTATGATGTATTTTCTTTTTTGGGGGGCGTGGCCCCCTTTGTATGTAATCCCGAACAAGTCGGCCCTTTGGTGTCGCATTTTTAATTTCATGTGTACGACTTTGATGGTCGGTTCCTATGTTTTATTTGCTCGTAACAATGCTTCCGTCGGAGGACATAATTTACTTGTTATTTTTACTAAGTGTTTGGTATGCATCTTTGCATTAATTAGATGTGATCGAATGAATACGGGGTGTGTGAGTGATTTGTTAGTTAGGGGGACCAATCAGATTTAGGAGTCTTAATCCTGGTCGGTGCCCGGGCCAAGGTAATGGCCCGGGCTCCGTGGCTTGAACATCCCATCGCGAGCTGGGGTTCTGCCTGGTCGTGGTACTTAGGCGACATCGGACTCGTTCGAGTATCTGTCTGTGCGGCAAGCTTCTCTTTTGCTCGAAAGGAGATCTTTCTTGACTTTGTTATATTTGGGTTGTCATGCTCGTACCTAGGCACACAGTTTTCAGTCGGTCCCCCTTTCTCCTTGCTTGGAAGTTGAGTAAGGTGACTTTGTGATTTAGTTATAGTATTGTTTGAGTTTCTCGACGTTCCAGGGCCGAGCAAGCTCTTCCCCGTGTAGATTTTCCAAATAATAAGCTTCGTTCTCGGTTTTTGCTCGGACGCGATACGGGCCTTCCCAATTGGGTGTTAGTTTTCCCTCGCGGGGATCTCTGTGATTTCTTCTAAGGACAAGGCTGCCCACCTCGAACGTCCGCCTTATGACCTTAGAATCGTACCGAGCGGCTATTTTTTGTTTGAGAATGGTTTCTCGAAGAGCGGATTCCGATCGAACTTCTTCGATCATGTCGAGCTGGTCTCTCAAGGCTTCGGAATTGGTATCTTGGTCCATGGGGGATTCTGTGCGCTTCGATCGGACGTGCATTTCTATAGGGATCACTGCTTCGGTTCCATATGCTAATCGAAATGGGGATTCCCCGGTTGTTGAGTGGGGCGTGGTCCTATATGCCCATAGTACGCTATGTAGCTCCTCGACCCAATGCTTCTTGTGCTCGTCCAATCTTCGTTTCAAACCTCTTAGGATTACCCTGTTCGCGGCCTCTGCTTGCCCGTTAGTTTGGGGATGCTCGACTGAAGCGAAATGTTGTTTCGTTCCCACTGATGCAACGAATTATTTGAAGTGTTTGTCTGTGAACTGAGTGCCGTTGTCGGTCACGATGGCGAGGGGCACCCCGAACCGGGCGAGGATGTTTCTCTTGAAGAAACGTAGTATTTTGAGCGCAGTGATTTTGGCTAAGGCCTCAGCTTCTATCCACTTGGTAAAATAGTCGACACCTACAATTAAGTATTTATTCTGACCGGACCCGACAACGAATGGTCCTAAGATATCCATTCCCCACCATGCGAACGACCAAGGTGACGATAATGATTTTAACTCGGATGGGGGTGCTGCGTGCACGTCTCCGTGTCGTTGGCATTTGTCGCACCTCTTCACGTGCTCTTTCGCATTGTGTTGGAGGGTGGGCCAATAGTATCCTGCCCGTAGGATTTTTCGAGCCAACGACTGTCCGCCAGGATGTTATGCATTGATTCCTTCGTGGACTTCCCTTAGTACATGTGGGATATTTTCTTCTTCTACGCATCTGAGGAGGGGTGTAGAGAATCCTCGACGATACATACGTCCACCTACTAGAGAATATGAACATGCCCTTCGTCGTATAATGCTAGCTTCTTTTGGGTCGGTCGATAATTCTCCTTTAGTTAAATAGTTGAATACTGGGGTCATCCAACAGCTCGTGTCGCCCACGACGTTAATGTCTACGCGGGCCGATGATTGTCCGATACTTGGTCGGGGAAGCATTTTCTGTACGACGGACTTGTTGTTTCCTTTCCTTTTAGTGCTTGCTAATTTGGACAGGATGTCTGCGCGGGCATTGTTTTCCCTCGGAACGTGTTTGACTTCCACACTTTTGAACCGTTTTAGTTCGCCTTTTACGAGGGCCAAATATTCGGCCATGTTATCATTTTTGGCCTGAAAATCTCCTCGGACCTGGCTTGCGACTAACTGAGAATCCGTGCAGATTGTGATCTCTTCTGCTTCCAGATCGGTCGCGAGTCGTATGCCCATTAGAAAAGCTTCGTACTCTGCTTGGTTGTTAGAAGTGGGGAAAGATAGGGTTAGGGACACTTCGATGACGTTCCCCTCTTCGTTTTCCAAGATAATGCCGGCTCCGCTACCCGCCGGGCCAGACGCACCGTCCACGAAAATAACCCATCTAGATGAGACTTTCGGGTCTTGCTCGGTGAAGGTAAGTTCAGCCACGAAGTCGGCCAGCGCTTGAGCTTTGAGAGCTTGTCTTCCCTCAAATTTGACGTCAAACTCGGATAGTTCTAATGACCACTTTAGCATTCGTCCGGCCATGTCTGGTCGACCGAGCAACTGTCTTATGGGTTGATTGGTCCTTACGATGATGGTGTGAGCCAGAAAGTAATGGCGTAGCCTTCTAGTTGCGAGAAGGAGGGCCAAAGCGACCTTTTCTATCTGGAGGTATCGAATTTCTGGGCCATGGAATGCTTTACTTGTGAAATATACAGGTTTTTGCCCTTCGGGTAGGTCGCGCACGAGTGCCGCGCTTACTGTTTCGTTTGCAACTGCAAGGTAGAGATACAGTATCTCCCCTTCTTCAGGTCTGGATAAGACTGGGGGTTCACTTAGTGCCTTTTTTAGGTGGGACAGCGCTAGCTCGCACTCCACCGTCCACTCGAAAGTTGCCTCTTTGCGGTGGAGTTTGTAAAAAGGGAGAGCGTGTTGAGCGGACTTTGCTACGAACCGAGCGAGGGAGGTAAGGACCCCGTTTAGTGATTGTATGGATTTTTTAGAAGTGGGAGTTGGGAGCTCTGCGAATGCCCGACATTTGTCAGGGTTGGCCTCGATGCCTCGTTCGGTTAAGTAGAATCCGAGGAATTTTCCTGCTCGGACACCAAATGTGCATTTTTCAGGGTTGAAGCGCATTTTGCACTTTCGTGCCTGATCGAACACTTTTCGTAAATGGGACGCGTGGTCCGTTTCTTGTTGAGATTTGACGATCATGTCGTCCATATATACTTCGAGCATATCTCTGATTTCAGCTCGGAAAACCTTATTCATCATGCGTTGATATGTTGCGCCCGCGTTTTTTAGACCGAAGGGCATAACGTTGTAAAAGTAATTGCCCGATTCGGTCATGAAGGCCGTGTATTTTTTGTCAGACACGGCCATGGGTATCTGATTATACCCTGAATATACGTCCATGAAGGATAGTAGCTTGAAACCGGACGAATTGTCGACCAATTTATCGATGTTAGGTAAAGGGTATGCATCTTTCGGGCATGCCCGATTGAGATCGGTATAATCAATGCACATCCTCTATTTTCCACTAGATTTTTTCACAAGTACAACATTCGAGAGCCAGGTCGTGTACCTGGCCTCGGTTACAAATTTAGCCTCTAAGAGGTCTTTAACAGCAGATTCGGCAACTTCGGTCTTCTCGGTCGACTGCTTCCTCCTGCGTTGAGCGACCGCCTTGTGTGTTGGGTCGATGGAGAGGTGGTGGCAAGCTGTCTCGGGGTCGAGCCTTGGCATTTCTGCAGCGCTCCAGGCAAATAAATCTGTGTTCCCTTTGAGGCAAGCTTCCAACTGTCGTTTCACCAACTCAGGCATATGTGCTCCGATTTTAACGCACCGAGTTGGGTCTTCTCCCAGAGGAATTAGCTCGAAGTCTCCATCTGGTATTGGTCGGGATAGCGACTCTGTTGGCCTTTGGACGCCCTCGCTACTATCCGAAAATCTGCAGTCTAGGTCGATCGAGTCTACCTGAGGGAAATCCCTGGGAATATCTGGCGAATTTGATGTCAGGGGACTTGGTTGGTATGATATCGAGCTGAGACCTTTTGACGCTGCTTCGAAACACCTGCGGGCAGCGTCGACGTCTCCGTGCAATGTGTCGACTTTTCCTGAAGTAGTGTAATACTTCATCTTCAGGTGGACGGTGGACGGCACAACGATTAGCTCGGCTAGGGTTGGTCGTCCTAGGATGCATTGGTACAGAGATGGGCAGTCCACGACTAGGAACTAGACCCTGACCGTCCTGGCAGTCTCGCCCGCCCCGAAGGTAACAAATAGGTCGACGTAGCCCCATGGTCGAGATACTGCTCCGTTGAAACCCTGCAGGTCTGATCCGACGTATGGAGTTAAGTGTGTCTCGTTTAGCTGGAGTGTCGAAAACAGCTGGGAGTACATGATGTCGCAGGAGCTACCTTGGTCCACCAGGATCCTCCTCACATCGAAGTTCGTCATGCGCGCTCGTGTTGCACCCCAAAATTTGCCCTCACAATACAAGACTTTGTGTGCTTATAAGGTTCACAAGGTTTACAAGACACTTTATAAGGTTCACAAGGTTTACAAGACACTTTATGAGGTTCACAAGGTTCACAAGACCTTTCATAAGCTTCACAAGGTTCACAAGACATCTTATGAGGTTCACAAGGTTCACAAAGTTCACAAATAGTCAGAAAGTTTGACAATTCCCTCAGACAATGCATCCTCCTAAACAGTGCATCCAAAACTAGGGTTTTGACTTTAATCAGGCTAAATGGATTTCCAAGACTTCAAGTGAGCTTCATAACATCTTATATGTGTCTAAGAATGCCCATGACAAATTTCATAACTTTTCTCAAAGGTTTGCTCAGTCAAATGATCAGATAAGTCAAAGTCAGTCAAAGTAGTTAAAAAGTCAAACTGAAGTCAACTGTGGTCAAACCAAAGTCAAACTTCATGATTTTTTGTCAACATCAATTATATGAAGTAAAATTCATCATTTGATCAAGGGTTGATCATGATTTATCAAGGAGATTTCAGATCATCAAGAATCAGAGGTTTCTAAATTAGGGTTTTCTCAGGAAAAGTCAACTGAACTTTGACCAGCCATAACTTTCACATGCTTCATCACCAATTCTCCATCCAAAGCTCATTTTGAAGGAAATTGAATTCTCTACAACTTTGTGTCTCACAAGCCAAGCCCAAAAATGCTTCATTTGGAAGGTATGAGCTAAGACATTATAGGTCCTTTTGAAAGTCAACAAAAAGTCAACAACTTCAAAAGGGCATAACTTGAGAATGGTAAATGATATGGACATGAAACCAGTGGGGTTGGTTAAAGGACTCTTCAAGCTTTCCAAAATGTCCAAGAACACCCTCATAGCATTAAAATTGAAGGATGTGTGCCCTTGCAAAGTTGGGAAATTTTTGGTTGGTTTATGAAGAAAATGGAGGTTTAAAACCAAATTTTTCTAAATGGGTTTGCCATATGATGATCCAATTCATACCAATACTTCATGCACGACCCAACCCTCAATTATTCAGATTTTTTATCATTTTATTTTATTTATCTTGATTTTATTCATTTAAAATCATTTTAAATTAAAATAAAATAGAAAAATCAAATATTTAAATGAGATTGTGCTTCTAGAAAGTCATAAAGATTGCTGGGATCAAATTGATACAAAAATTATGGTGATTGGCTTGAAATAGAAAGGTCTTATTCAAGAATATTTGAAATTTAAGCTTGAATCTTTTTCAATCTCATTGATCCAAATTTTCCACACAATGATCCATTATTTTTGACCTAATCCATTGTACTATAAGTATACAACATAGCCCTAATGCAAAGACACGAAATTCTGGCCTCCAAGAGTAAGTTTCAATCTTCAAAAATTCACCAAAAACTCATAATTCGGATTCTTGGTTAGAGGTGATATCAAAGCATTCTAAAGGTTCAAACATGTTCCTTGAACATCTCTGATGCAATCCCAATCATTCATTGCATTCAAAACATCCTGAATTGCCTAAACCGAATTCGTTTCTTTTGGTTTTTCTCAATTTTCGATTCTGGATATTTATGCATTATAAACATGGTTTGATCTTATATTATTGTTTGTTTGGATGTTTAGAATGTTTCTGGACAAAAAGATTGAAGAACCAAGCCCTAAACCGCAAGCTGCCATGGCTAGGGTTTTTGAATAGAATTTGGGATCCTTTGATTTAGTTAATATAAATTAATTCTAAAACTATAATTGAACTGTGTGATGTCTGGGGATCATGAAAATGTGATCAATTTGATGAAATCGTACATGTTTATGATGATATGAATTTGGCAGGGTTTGTGCGCAGGAGAAATCGCAGGAAATTTCCCAGGAAATTTCGCAGGAAAACCTGCGAAAATCCAAGGAAGAAGATGAAGTCAGCGCACCAAGTTTTATTTTTAAAAATTCATTATAATATTTTATGTTATGTTGTTGGTATTTTATCAGAACGGATGGCTAGCTCAGTTGGTTGTGAACGCGTGCGTATTGCTTGAGGGTCTTGGTTCGATTCCTGGGCCAAACCATTTTTTCTTGTTTTTTCCATTTAATTAGCAGGTCTAATATATTATGCGTGATGGTGATTGTACTATCAGAAGCGCCCTCCCGGCTGGAATGGTAAGAGTGTTTGTGTGCTGCGTAAAGGCCCTGGGTTCGAATCCCCCCAGGCCTTTTGTGTTGTTTTCTTTTTTCATGATTTTTCCAGGATTAAGCAACAAAACCAAGTGAAGTCCTCTCCTTATCACCAAGCGCGCGCTGGCCCAGTGGTTGATCTTGTTGGCTGGAAGTTGTGAGAGCTAAGGGGCTGGGTTCGAATCCCAGCCCAGGTAAGTTCTTTTTCTTTTTTTTCTCCATTATTTATTTTGTTATTAATTAAACTATAAATCTAAAATATTTCCATAAAACCTAATTTTCTAATAAACCCTAATTGTAAATATTAGTTTATTTGTTTATTTTAATTCTTGTTTATATTTTTAATAATAAATAAATCTTAATGTTTTTTTTATAATCAACACCCTAATTTTCTTTTCAATTTAATTTTGACTTTCAATTTATTTGTCAATTTTAATTATGTATTTTTTTTTATGTAAATAATTCTAGGTTATGTTTAAATTAATTGAAATTGATAATTTAATTTTTGTGAATATAATTATATGATTATTCAATTATAATTAATCCTATTTTCATCATGTATATATATATATATATATATATATATATATATATATATATATATATATATATATATTATGTAATTTGTTCATAATTTAATTCTTATATATAAATAATTTTTAATATATGCTTAAAACTTGTTAATTTAATTTTGTAATTATAATTTATTTTCATAATATGTTTATAATTAATTTAATTTCTAAACATGTATATAATTTAAAATTTTATAAGAATTAATATATAATTGTTTATATTTTCTTATTAATCTTAAAATAATGATTGTTCATATAAAAATTTATTATGCTAATATTTTTGTTTATATTATTAATGCTATTTATTTTCATATTTATTTTGTTATTACTAACCCCATTTATATTGTGATTTATTGTTATTATTTTTACTAACCCAATTACTTATTATTATTTATTTTGCCTATTTATTTATTATTATTATTTTTGCTTATTTATTTAATTTGTTAATTATTATTATTTTGTAATTGCTTCCTTTATGTAATATTGTAATAATAGTATTTAATATTTATTTTATGTCATGGTTAGTAAATAGGGAGTGTAACATGTTTGTATGTTTAAAATTAATTTAGCTCACTAATTTAAAAGATAAATATTAAAATTGTACACTCACACACGTAAGTCGATCTTTGATCGCCATCTCACTTCCTTAAGGATACCTCCCATGTTGCCTATTACAAAAAAGGTCAAGTAGGGTGTATAAAGCAAAATCCCTAATTTCACATCATCTAGTCCCTTAACAGATAAAAGATCAAGTCCCTTTCGAATGTTGCCTTCGTAATGATCTTGTCCCTTTCGAAATAAAGATGATAAGTCCCTTCGAATTGCTTATACACCCCACAGTTGCCTAAATAACAATGTCCCTTCACTTGTCCCTCACATCCAAGGTAATGACTACCTATTCCTTAATAATAGGGATAGTCTTACCATTTAAAGGATTCAAGAACATAAAAGACTTAAAACTTAGGGTAGGTTCCTCTTAGATACTTGCTCACTCTTCAAAACAATTTCAAGCACTTCACACATTTCAAACAATTTTCAAAACAAAGGTTTTATACACATCCGTACATGGATCATTATAAAACACTTAAGAAAATTTCTATTCACACACTTCACATTTCAAAAACATTTTAAAGTGAGCTAAGTAACTAAGAGCCCATGGATAACCATGGATGTAAAGGGTGCTAACACCTTCCCTTTACATAACCTACCCCCCGGACCCAAAAATATTTTAAAAGGTCTTTCCTGTTCTTTTATGCCTTTCCTTTGGATAAAATAAAAGTCGGTGGCGACTTTTGCTATCCGCAACATAACTAAAGTCAGTTCTCCCACCGTGTTACAGAACTGGCGACTCTGCTGGGGATTTAATAAAATAGGGGTACCCTTAGGAATTAGATCACTTTAAACTTGTTTGCTTTGTTTGCTTTACTTTACTTGTTGGGTGCTCTTATGTGTGAAAGATCCTAACCCGGATCTAGTGTACCTTAGGTAAATGGCAATAGACCAAGGAAACTGTACGGCGTATACCGATATGGTTGATCTGGTGGCCATAGTTAGTGTGACTTCTTGGTTGGTTTTTATGTTCCTTAAGTCAAGTTGAGGATAATATGAGGCTGCCATATGTTGTCAATACACTAACTAACTTTTAGAACCCTAGTTATCCCATCTTGGCCTTTAGAAAAGTAGTGAGATAACCGGCTTTGGTGAAGACTGAAGTTGGTTGATACTCGATGCTACGCTCATTGAGATTCTAAACTTGGAGGGTTTTGGTTGGCAAGTAAGTTGCCTACTGAACAACCACCCTAGTGAAGGATCAATGATATTGAGATCCCTTAGAACCTGGTTACTTTATAGGACAGGATGAACCATCTAAACTTCAAGGGAGGGTACTTACCTTTAAACCTCATGCAAGCCTTTAAACCTAGGGCTATTGTGTGACTTGTTTGTGTGTGCCACGTGTTTGTGATTGAACATAACATCATGACATCATCATGCATCATAAGCATAGAATTTTCACTAACCATTTCAAGGACCAAAGGATTTATCTTTGTTCTTTGTTGCAGGTCATGGCTTCTGCTCGTAGAAACACTATCAGGATCAACTTTGTAGGGATAACTGCTAAGCTTAAAGAGTTGGTTTCTCAAGTGTCTGATCATTCCCAGTTCATCAAGAGACATGGTCACCTATTGGATCTAGTCACCTCAGGATTCAATGAAGACATGATGAGTGTCCTGTTTCAGTTCTTTGATCCTAAGCACCATTGCTTCACATTCCCTGACTATCAGCTGGTTCCTATAATGGAAGAGTTCTATAAACTTCTGGGTATACCTGTTCTTGATCAAAGACCCTTCACAGGCTTGGAGAAGGAGTTTAAACCAGAGGTTATTGCTGCAGCTTTACATCTGAAGAAGTCTGACATTGTTCTAGAAACGAGAAGCGGAGTTAAAGGTATTCTTGCTAAGGTGTTGATAGAGAAGGCTCAAGGGTTCTTGAAAGCTATGAGCTATGATGCTTTTGAGGAGATCCTAGCCTTGTTGATTTATGGCTTAGTGTTGTTCCCCAATCCTGATCAGTTCATAGATTTTCATGCCATCAACATATTCCTGAGTCACAATCCAGTGCCTACATTGCTTGGAGACATTCTACATTCTCTTCATACTCGTACTACAAAAGCAAGAGGAACTCTAATGTGCTGCATACCTTTGCTATCTAGGTGGTTTATTTCTCACCTTCCTCGCTCAGTAATGAAGAATGAGCAAGGGTTCAGGTGGTCCAAAAGAATTATGTCACTCTCTCATTCAGATATCCACTGGTGCTCCAGATCTATGGAGAATATCACTATCATTGACCGTTGTGGGGAGTTTCCTAATGTGCCACTTCTAGGCATAAGGGGAGGCATCACCTACAACCCTTCTTTAGCTTTACGACAGTTTGGTTACGCTCGGAGTGATGGTCCACATGACATGTTGATTCAGGGCATTGTGTTTGACTACGACAACGATCTTCAAGGTTACCGTCAGAGATTCATACGAGCATGGGGAAAAGTGAACAAGGTTGACAGCAAGACTCTGGAGCCTAAGTACACTATTCCTATGGAAGCTTACCTCAGATGGGTGCGATCTCGCGCTCAGACTCTCATGATGCCATATCCTGCTATCCTGCCAGTTACCATGGAACCTGTTGCTGAAGGAGATACTTCTTATCCATCCTTCACCCAGACATGCCTACTGACATGGAAGACTTACAGAGGTCATGGATTCAGTTGAAGGAGCAAAGGGATACTTTCGAGGCTCATTACAAAGCAAGCCAAGAAAGAATCCTGGAACTAACAAAGCAACTTCACGAGGAACGGAATCTCAACTCATACCTCAACACAAAGAGGAAACATCCATGGGAGACTTAAAACCCCATCTCTTGTATTTATTTCATTTCATTTTCTGTAAGCCCAAGAGGCAAAACAAATTTATTACTAATAAAAGTTTACCTTCTTGTTTGTTTAAGCAAATTTAAATCCTGCGGTCCTTGAAAACATTGCATACACATTCACATATCATGTCATTGCATCACAGGTTTATTGTGCACAGGTTTCTTATCTTCTCGCCGTTTATTTCAGCAATGGCTCTTGAACAAACAGTTAAGGATCTCCAGGCACAAAATGCACAGTTCCAAGAGCTGATCCTGAACCTGTCCAAGGGGTAGGACGAATTGAAGACACTGCTGGCCAAGAAGACTAAGAAGACTAGAAGGTCAGGTGGCCTAATCAACATGGGAAGAAGGTTCAGAGGTCTTGCCAAGACCAAAGAACCAGTTGAAGATTATGAATCTGAAGAGTCTGAGAAAGAGGGAGGCAGTCTCCACAACACAATGGGGGACTCTGATTCTGAAGCTAACTACTATCATGAGCCTAATGAAGATAAATTCAAGATGCTGGTGGATAGAATGGATGCTATGGAATTGCAAAAGTCTTCTGGGCTGGATTTTGAAGATTTGAGTTTGATATCTGGAGTAGTCATACCCATTGGTTTCAAGGTTCCTACTTTTGTTGTTTATGATGGGGTCTCTTGTCCCAAGCTGCATCTGAGGTCTTATGTCCGGAGAATCCAACCTCATACTGCTGATAAGAAATTGTGGATCCATTTCTTCCAAGAGAGCTTATCTGGAGCTCAATTGGAATGGTACTATCAGTTGGAGAGTGTCAACATCCGTGATTGGAATGATCTTGCTGAAGCCTTCTACAAGCAGTATCAATACAATGCTGATTTAGCTCCCACTCGCATGCAGCTGCAAAGCATGTCTATGGGTGCTAAAGAAAGCTTCAAGGAGTATGCTCAGAAGTGGAGAGATTTAGCTGGAAGAGTACAACCCCCTTTAACTGACAGGGAGTTAGTTGATATGTTCATGTGTACGTTGAATGGTCCTTTTTACAGTCATCTCATTGGAAGCTCATCATCTGGCTTCACTGAGTTGATAATGACAGGAGAGCGCGTGGAAAGTGGTATTAGGAGTGGCAAGATTCAAGTGGGTACTTCTTCATCAGGTGCTGCAAAAAAGCCTCCCAGTGGAAAGTGTCGCACCTCGAAAAATACGATCCTAAAACAAACAACAGAGTCGCCACCTAATTCTATTTATTCTACAAGAGAAAAGGAAGATATAGACACAACCTAAATAAAGGATAAGAATGGCCAACGAAACCACTAATCTAAGTTCGGGAGTCAGTTACGCAAGGGGAAGGTATTAGGCACCCCTCACGTCCGTTGTACTCAACGGGAACCTCTTAGTCTAGTTTGCGCTTAAAATGTTAACTTGTATTATTGTCTTCTTTTACTAATTAAGGTTGCTTATTAAAGGGAAAAGAAAATTATTATTTATTACGGAGAAAGGTTAAGTTTTTTATTATTGTGACGGAGAGATAGTTAATTTTTATTATTGTGCTCGCGAAGGATTAAAATCCCCGTGCCTACGTATTCCCCTGTGCAATGGGAAAGTCAGAGCTTCGTAGTTCGTGCTACTACGATTTGTGTTTTTTTATAGAACGATTGTTTGAAAATGATTTCTACTGCTAAGCGTTGGCTTATCTGCCCGCGATAGGAAGATTTAAACAGCGTTCGTTTTGAGGAAAGATGTTTGATCTTTGTTACGGGTGTTTTAAAACGAGAGGGCGAATGAACCACGCGTGGGGCTAGCCCATGTTGCGGTTGCATTCAAGAACGTGCGGAGTGCGAGACTCCGGAGTTCAGTTACTCGCTAATTAATTATGAAAATGATTTGAATTGGTTGGTAAATTTTAATTTGTATGCGAAAGAAAGAGACAAGTCGTCATCTTTAAGAGAAGTATCTCACCTATTCCACCACAAACGTTTGAGAAATGAGAAATCGAAAGAAGCTTTAAACTTGGATATAAGATCGACAAGCAATGCCACATTCTTTCTTTGAAAATAAATAAAATCGGAAGAAGATTTAAACTTGGATATAAGATCGACAAGCAATGCCACGTTCTTCCTTTGAAAGTAATTGTTTTGTAAGATTTTTGTTTGTGTTTGTGGGGATAGGAGGAATAACTTTCCTATGGAGATGAATCATGCCTGATCCTTTAAGATTGTTGAATTGTTTTGAATACGAATGGTGATTGAACCATCGCGTGAGGCTAGCCCATTTGCGGTTCAATCCAGAACATGCGGAATGCTAGACTCCGGGGTTCCTTTTTTCGTAAATTAATTAAGATGGATTGAATTGTTTTTATACGAATGGTGATTGAACCAACGCGTAAGGCTAGCCCATTTGCGATTCAATCCAGAACGTGCGGAATGCTAGACTCCGGGGTTCCTTTTCTCGTAAAGTTATTTAAGATGCGCGAAAAGTTGTGCAGACGGCGATAACTTGGTAATCGACTTACGTGTGTGCAAAGTGATGCTGTATGAATTGTTTTAAATGATTTATGGTTTAGACACGATGGTGAGGTACAAATAATCGAATGATCACGAATGTGGGACTAAGTGAAGCGCAAAAGAGATAAAGTTGAGTTTTAGTTATACCTAACGGAGTAGGTCCGTTGCCTCTTCAATATACACAAAGAATCTCAAGAATAATCGTCCGAAACAACATCATATCCATTCAATTAACGCTCTAACACTTGGTGTCGAGCTCTACTCCAAATTCAAACACCCAACATTCCAATTCGATAAAGCCTCAATAAACAAATAATAAGGTTTAAACGAAAATATGAAATTCAAACTTTATCTAAAGCCTATGTCAAAAATCTGATAAGAAGTCTAATAAACCTAAAGAGAAAAATAATCAAGAAAAGAGGAATCACATGTTAGACCCTAATAACCCTTAAAAGAGTTAATCAAGATTTTAAAATACTAAATGTCAACTTATTAAAATTTTAGAGCTAACTAATTAAAACAAAATTTAACTAAAAATATTTATATATGAAAAGAAAACTAAAAAGAATAAGAAAGATAAGTAAATAAATAATAACAATAATCCTAAGAAAGTCTCTAGTTGATATAAAAGGAAAATAAATCAATAAAGTGGAAAGAATAAAAACCAGTAAACAAAAATTGAAAGGGAAAAAAGAAACAATAACCCTAAAATCAGCGGCGACACATCCTTTAGTCACGGAGGCTTTGGGTTCCTTCCTCCTGGTTCCGAGCTTGCTCTCGCTTGCAAACGATTCTCGTGGCGGACGTTTTCCGATCTACCGCTTGCTTTCGAACTATAACGACTTCGTCATCATCAATCGTGAAGTAACTCTTTTCGATCAGAAATCCGTCGCCGATTAAAAACTCGTCGCGGATCCTAAACCAACACCAACAATCTCGCGAGCCTCGGATTATTCACCTCTTCAAAGTTTTATCTCAGTTCAGACTCATTTCATCTTTCACAAATCGCGTCGGCGGGGTTTCACAGCGGTGTGTGCTTCGGATTGAAGCGGCGGCGGAAGTTTCGTTTTGTGGGTGATGATTTCACTGTGTTCGTTGATGATGAACGGTGGTTTCGAAAAACGAAAGTCGCGGTTTCGATTGGACAATGGTAATCAATGGTTCGAGGTTTTCCGTGGAGGTGGTTTAGTGGTGCGGATGATGGCTGTTTGGTGAGATTCTGGTTTAATGCCTGTATTTATTTCGAAAGTTTGTGATTTGAAGAAAACGATGAAGGTGATTCGGTGTTCTCAGGTTTGGCGGTATCATGTTTTCGTGGTGGCATTCACGGTATGGCTTGGCTTCTCACGGTGGTAGTGATGGTTGTCGAGGTTCAGTGAGGTTGAAGATAAGAGGTGAAGAGTGTGAGATGTGAAGGTGACAGAAGGTTAGCGAGGGTGATTATGTTGTCGGTGGTGGATGTGTGGAGGTCTGAAAACGGTGGTTGCGAACGGGGTGGTGAAGGTTCAAGTTGGACGGTTCCCAGTGTTGGAAAACACGAGCCAGTCCTTGTTTCTTCCTTCTTTTTCAGGTTGTTGTTTTTTTGTTATGTGATTTTCTGTGGCTTCTCTCTGTCCCATTGGTGAAGGTTTTTGGAAGGTTTTGTGGTGGACTGAGTTGGGAAAAAAACAGGTTTCGGTTTGTTGTTGTGAAGGTGATGGATATTGAGGTGTGAGTCGCGGAGGGATGAGTTGAAATGGTTTGCAGGTTCGGTTTGAAGGTGGGACGAAGACAGGTTGTTTTCGGTGATGAGTGCGGTTTGGAGCTGGATATGGTGATGGAGGTGCCGGAAGTGTCGGCAGGTTTTATGAGGTGTGCGGTTGGAGCAAAACACGAAGGTCGTGTTGGTGAAGACGAAGACGAAGGGAGGTTTTATGATTTCTTTTCTGTGTTGGTTGTTGTTGCGCGGAAGTCTAAAAAATGGTTTTTTTCGTGAGTTTTTTGTTACTGAGTATGCTGTTTGGTGTTGGTTTTTTGAGAAGAGATGAGGGAGAGTTGAATGGTTCAGATTTGAGCAGGGTGGATGAGGGTTGTTGCTACTGGGTTCAAAATGAAGGATGAAGAGGAAGGCTTTTGTATGAGGTTATGAAGGGTGGCTGGATGAGAAGTGTGAGTTTGAGTGTTTCCAAGTGTTCTTTGTTGTTGATGTTATTGGTTTCTTTTGTAGATGGCACGGGTTTCTCCTTTTAATCAGTTTTTTTGAGAAGTTTTTATGGAGGTCCTTTCATAAGAATGAAGGTCTGTTATATGTTTTGGATTCAAGAGTGCATCCCCCTTTTCTGTTGTTGATGTCCTGGTTCTTTTCTTTTAATCCTTTTTTTGGTTCCCCTGGTGTTGTTTTGTGAAGGGTGGGAAAGGTCAGTTGCTAAAAAATGATGATGAAAGTTCTGCCCCTCTGAAATGTGTTCCCTCCTGCTTTTTTGTTGTTGCTGTGGTTGACCAGTTCAGATATTTCGATCCTGTCAATAAAAGTCTTGATGATGCCTTTCCTCTTTTTTTCTTTTTGCAGTTCTCGCAGATCCATGAATTGGAAGATTATTTTGTCCTCTCCCCCCTGGTTGACAGCCTGGTATTGTCCTTCTTTTCAAAAATAAAACAAACTTAATAAATCAGCTATTCCCTTTTTCCTTTTTCTTGAAAAATCTTCTTTTCACTTTTTGATGCAGGCTGTGTAAGGACTCAAATTGGTGTCAACTTAGGGCTGTAGGTGTGCAGAAATTTGGAATAAAGATTGATTTTTGTCTTGGTCAATGTGTATGGAAAAGCAGCAAATGATATTGGATTCTGAAAACTAGTTTTTTAGAAGTTAGTTGTATATGGACTACATGTTAGTAAATCCACTAACTATTAGATTCAAATAAAAATCAAACTTGGTAAAATAAAATAAAGTAAATAAATAATAATGAAATAAAATAATAAAAAAAACTAATGTAAACAGAAATTAAATTTAAACTAACTAATGAAATTATAAACTAAGATTTAACCAAACTTAAATTAAAAAATTAACTGAATAATAACTAATTAATGAAAGAAAATTCTAAGTTTTTTTGTTAAAACAAATTCTTAATCTACATATTAAATAAATAAAAAAAGAATTCTAAAATTATCTAATAACATTAAACAAAATCTAAGTCTATTTGAAATGAATTATTTACCTAAACATAAGAAAGAAAATAATTATAAAAGAGGCGAAATAAATAAATTCTAAAATTGAATCAAATTCTTAAGTATAAATTAAAAATGAATAAGAGAGACGATCCTTCTAATTCAAGAATCGAAACGAAAATTCTAAAATAAAACGGGACATGAAATGGTAGAATGTATGATTAATGAAATGTTTAACTCTTAAAAATGCAAAATGATCAATTTTTGATAAATCGACGAAAACACGTCAAAAATGAACAAAAATTTTAAAATTTCTGGTCAAAATTTAGGGTATGACAGCTGCCCCTATTTAATCATCTTGACCTTGAATGTACGAGTAACAAAGATTTTTTTTTTTTGGACATTCAAGGTGGAAGAGGATTAAATATCAGAATCCCTAAAATTTTGGCCGAAAATGCAGATGGAATGATATGATATGCAATGCAAAATGCAAGATGAAAACTACAACGCTATTGGGAAAGAAAATTGACACTACTGGGGGTTAAACACACATGACTGGAGTACAATCCACACGAGTAATTTTCTTGGGCGAAGCCAGACGACAACTGTCTACAAGTCCCAAGATGACTCGAAATCTTTGAACAAAATTCCACTTTGAGGAAATCTACTGCCGAGATTTGAAACCTCATTTGGAAAAAACCTTCTGTTGGTGTATCGAAACGAAACAGAAATCTACTGCCGAGATTCTGAAACGAAAACCAAATCTTCCGAAGTCTACTGGAGATCTGACTGCCGAGATGACCAGAGATTCTAAGAATGAGATACCTTCTGCCGAGGTATCAAAATGAACCAAAAATCTACTGCCGAGATCTTGGAATGAAAGCAAATTCTGTTGAAGTCTGCTGGAGATCTTCTGCCGAGATTACCAGAGAATCTAAGAACAAGATACCTTCTGCCGAGGTATACTAAATGAACCAAAAATCTACTGCCGTGATCTTGGTAAGAAAACAAATTCTGTTGAAGTCTGCTGGAGATCTACTGCCGAGATTACCAGAGAATCTAAGAATGAGATACCTTCTGCCGAGGTATATTAAATGAACCAAAGATCCACTGCCGAGATCTTGGAACGAAAACAAATTCTTCCGAAGTCTGCTGGAGATCTACTGTCGAGATTACCAGAGATTCTAAGAATGAGATACCTTCTGCCGAGGTATCAAAATGAACCAAAAATCTACTGCCGAGATCTTGGAACGAAAACAAATTCTTCCGAAGTCTGCTGGAGATCTACTGCCGAGATTACCAGAGATTCTAAGAATGAGATACCTTCTGCCGAGGTATCAAAATGAACCAAAAATCTACTGCCGAGATCTTGGTAAGAAAACAAATTTTATCGAAAGCTGCTGGAGATCTTCTGCTGAGATTACCAGAGAATCTAAGAATGAGATACCTTCTGCCGAGGTATCAAAATGAACCAAAAATCTACTGCCGAGATCTTGGTAAGAAAACAAATTTTATCGAAAGCTGCTGGAGATCTTCTGCCGAGATTACCAGAGAGTCTAAGAATGAGATACCTTCTGCCGAGGTATCCAAATAAAATTCTTACTGTCGAGGATTAACTGAGGATACACCTGTCGCCAAATCTTCTGCCGAGATTTTAACTAAGGATGCCACCGTCGAGCTTATAAAGGTAAATACCTCCTGCCGAGGTAGACTGGAAATCTTCTGCCAAGACATGCCAGAAATAAAAGGAATCACTTGTTGTCAAATCTTCTGCCGAGATTTAACTAAGGATGCTATTGGATAGAATTCTCATCATACTTCCCTTCTTCTGAAAGAGATAGCCATATAATGGAGATTGAAAAATTTTCAACAAACTTCTCAACTTGTCTGGGAGAGATAGCCATTTGTTGGAAAAATTAAAAGAGATTCATATCAAACTTCTCAACTTGTATGGAAGAGATAGCCATTTGACGGAAATGGGAAAATTCACAACAAACTTCTCAACTTGTATGGAAGAGATAGCCATTTGTTGGAAAGGTAAAGAGATTCGTATCAAACTTCTCAACTTGTCTGGGAGAGATAGCCATTTGATAGAACATTCATCATACTTCCCTTCTTCTGAAAGAGACAGCCATATGATGAAGAACAACTTCACGCTCAAACTTCTCGACTTGTATGGAAGAGATAGCCATTTGACGGAAATTGAAAAATTCACAACAAACTTCTCAACTTGTCTGGAAGAGATAGCCATTTGTTGGAAATTGGAATCACGACAAACTTCCCACCTTGTCTGGATGAGATGCCATTTGCCGAACAAACTTCTCACCTTGTCTGGATGAGATGCCATTTGTTGAAAATTGGAATCACGACAAACTTCCCACCTTGTCTGGATGAGATGCCATTTGCCGAACAAACTTCTCACCTTGTCTGGATGAGATGCCATTTGCCGAACAAACTTCTCACCTTGTATGGATGAGATGCCATTTGTTGAAAATTGTATAAGAGATTCATATCAAACTTCTCCACCGAACAGGGGAGATGCCATTTGATAGAACATAAACCTTGTTGAGGATGAACAAATTGCTCGAAAAGAGAATGCCATCTATTAATTTACTAGGAAATCTATGGATAAGAAACAAGCTTCTCAAATAAGGAGACGACCACTTGTTGATTCCGATTAGAGGTCCAGGGATGAAACAAGCTTCTCGAATAAAGAGACTGTCACTTGTTGTCAGGTGTAAGTGTCCCAAGAGAATGTTGCAACAACACTGCTGGAAAACAAAGTTTGTTTTCAATGGAAGCTGTAATACCTCAAAATTTGCACTCATTCTTTTGGCCTTAACTGGCTTATCGCTTCACATTTCATCTGCATTTCTCATCAAGTCATTAACATCAGCATTTCATGGATTCATAAGGCGTGTGATCAAGGCCCTTTGGAATTAGGGTTCTGTACCTTATCCATACCTATCAGGGATTGAAACTTGTGGAGAATATCCACCGGTGCATCTGACCCACTATTGAGGTGTTCAATCTGATTTGCTTGAAATAAGGGTGTTGGTTCTTCTTAACGGCTCAAATTGTGTTCTTCATCATTTAATATCTCAAGGGAAATTTGGAGTTCTTGTACACCATTTTTTTGATTTGAAGGGAATTTCGCCGATGGAGGTCTAGTGTATTAAGGAGTGGCTTGGATCCACTGGTTTAGGGAGCAATAATTTGAGATCGTGTGGAGTTTATCATGGCGTCTTAGTTCCTAAGAGTGAATTATGTGGAAGGATTTGATTTAGGTCAAGGGAGAACGCATAACTTTTGGTTTATTTGGAAGACATCTTTCAAGTTCAAGTTCTAGTTATTGATATCCATTTCAAATTCCACCCATCGCCATTTTACATATCCCCTTTACGATTCAATTCACTATTCTTGATTCATCATGATCTTATCCTATCGTGGTAGCCAAAGTCATTTTTTGTGTGTGTTCATGTTTCTAACATCCCATTTTTCACATCACTTGTCTCTAAACATCCACCATTTCTTTTCAGCGTTAAGCCCATTTCTTTTCTAAATTTGATCCATTATTCATTTCGGAATTTTACTCTCCATCTTAAAGATCCGGTGATTACCTTTTTAATTCCATTATTCAAACGAAAAGTTAATTATCCAATTCATATGTGACTTTATTATTCAAATTATTATCCTTAACAATTTTTCATTGAGCCAATTTCATGTTAGTTCTTGCAGAATTCACTTCATATCCTATTCTTTTTTCATACAACCACGATCATTTGTCTACCCGATTTAAACCATGGGTATAATCCTCATCCACCACAAATTTCTTTAAGAAAATTCATGAATTATATTCTAATTGAATTCACAAAAGATTCACAACAGCAAGGTTAGGGAAAAAGAGACAAATCAGTTATAATACAACAAAGCTTTATCTAAATCTCTAATTGAAATGACTGGAAAATTTACAATTTGAAGATATTCGAAGGGAAAAGTTCTCTATTGGTGGCAAGAGACAAAACCCATTAACTGAGAATCACCACCAAGCTGTCAAGAATTTATCTGTTGAACTTTATACCGAAAATGTTCATTTCATCATGGAGATTATTCAGAAGGCTGAGGATAATCACTATCTTGAAGGAGTGAGTCCAACATTGGAGTTTATCATAGCTTCAGATGACGTTACCGTTACCGAGGCTCCAGCCACATGGCGTATTCTCAACAATGAAAAGGTTTTCTCACTGCAGTGTTGCACGATCAACTGAAAAGGAAAAAAGAGAAGCCAATAAGAACAGGGGTTTACATTGGCGAAGGAGGAATTGGTTTCAAGAGTTTTTTTATTACTGCATAACCCTGTATATTTAGCAATGGGTATCAGATATAGTTCAATGTGATGTCGCGTCCGCATTGCGGTCTGGGATGAATTGTTAATCTACGAAAATCAGTATATACCTCAATCTCCACGTCTGCAGAACGACATCATATTACTGTAAATGGCACCATAACGCAACATTATCAATGTTCTTCGTCCGCAAAGAAACACCTTCACCAATTTCCACTTTTACAATTTCGAGCCATATTTCTCCACTGATTTCGGAACCTGTAAATAACAATAACAAAAATTTCAGAAGGGCATTAACAGAAAGAAGTCATAAGAAGAACATTCAGCAGAAAGCAAAACAAAAAAAAAAGCTCTTAGTAGAGCTTCCCATTCTCAATCCTAGCCTTCATCAATATCCGTCTCTCCCTGTCAACACATCTTGGATTCGAGAGTCGAATCTCGCAACAGTAGCAACCCGTTCTCGGTTTTCCTTAATCCGCATTCGTTCACCAGTTTGCTGCAGAGCCTTCAACCAGCCAACAATTTCAAGTGATTCCGCACCAACGTCTCCAACTTTTCTTCAATCACCATCCAATCTTCGCAAAATCCTGCTTCAATGAAGATCCTCAACATGAGCTGCAATGAGAAAAAGAGGAAGATTCAGGACAGTTAACGAAATTAATTCTAGGAAAGTTAAGAACATAGTTCGGGACACACCCCTGGATTCTCCATCTAATTGGCTTCATTCTATCACTCTTCACCATCAAAATCCCATAAAGAAGAAATCAGAGTAGAAGAACCTGCACCCAGAATGAAAAAAAGAACCATTGCCACTCTTCAATCTCAGAAAATTCTAATACTAATCCAAAACAGAAATTCAGAAGAAGGAAACAAACCAATAACAGAAATAACTGAAATCACAAAAATCCAGAATTCTAACCTTTGTTTTCTAACTGAATTCATAACTGAATTCATAATTGAATTCACAACTGATTTTCTTTCCAGAAGGTTCACCTGATAACCATCCAGAACCATCTTCAAATATCCTAAAAATCAGTAGCTTCTGATTCAATACTGCTTCTTCCACAATTTTCAAAACCCTTCACCATTTTCTTCACTTCTCTTCACCATTTTCTTCACTTCCTTCACCATTTCTTCCTGATTCTTCTGTATCTTCTTCCTCTCCTCTCCTCTGAATCTCGACATTCAATCTTCAATCAAATTTATCAACAACCGCAACAAATTCATTCTCCACCACCAATAAACTGAACCTTCATGTCTTCATCAATAAACAACAATGCCTTACCTGCTACGAATTCAGAATCAAGAAAGAAATGAATCAGCAACATATAGCAACAAGAGAGTCGAGCAGAAAATTTCAACAAAGAGTTCAGGATCACGGCTCAAGGAGATGAAGTACAGGATTGCGATTCAGAGTTCACATCAATGGGGACGTGGTAGAGACTCGTACCTGAACACCTCAATTGGATCAATGTAAACCGTATTTTGGTCTCCGCCGCATCTCGCAGGGCATTACGATTTGTTTTCATTCTTCTCCATTATTCAGCTTCATCAATCCCCCACCAATCTTCATCAATCTTTAGCTCTCGCAACTCCGAAGCATCACTCCAATCATGCATCTTCCAATACCTGCATCATCATCAAACATCAACAACTCAAATCAACAAGAGTTGTGATTGGGAGAGGAAGAAGAAGTGGAGAACATGTCAAATTGAAGGAGAAGAGTCTCAACTGAATGATGAATTCACAATCTCGACAGCAACAAATTATAATCCGTACCAGAAGAGTTTCGAACCGAGATTTACGCAAGATTGTTCGGGCGAATTCGCTGCTGATAAGAGCTCAACGTGATTAAGGTTTCCGCTGTCGACCGGTGTAAAGCCCCGTGTGGCGAAGATAGATGTCATTGATGTTTGTTGATCGGGAACAAGGTGAAGGTTGAGATGGTGGTTCTTTGGTCTTCGGCGAAGATTTGTGACGGCCTGGAGGTGAGCAACTCAAATCGAAGAAGAGGAACATCATGCTTGGAGAGGTTGAAGAAAGAGACGTCGGTGGTGAGTCTCGTCGGAGAACAGAAGCTCCAAGAAGAAGAAGAACTACACTGAGAAAAGGATGAGGTGGAGGCGCCGAAGAGGAGGAGTTGATGATGGCCAAAGGTGCGTTTTTGAATGGAGAAGGAGAAGGTTAGGGTTTACGGTGGTTGAAGGGGAAGATCAGTGAGGAACGACGGAGTATGTACGAAGAGGAGGAGAGGGCGAGATAGGAAGCGGCTAGGTTAAAGAAGAAGTTCTTAAGAATTTAGGGTTTCTTCTATGTTATGGTTTTGGGCTGGACTTACAAACCCCAGATCGCTACTCGCACCCTCATTTCACTATGGCAAACCCTCCCTGCGAAATTCATCAAGGAAATGGGCCTCAGGCCATTGATTTATTATCTGCACCTTTTTTTTTCATTTTTCTCACCTCCTGCTTCTTTATTTTTTTGAGAATTTTGTTAATTGATTTTTCTTATAAAATTGGTTAATTAATATTCTTGTTAAAGTATATTTGGGAATTAATATTTTGGTTAATCTTTTTATACTTTTAATTGAATGTTGTTGACAATTTTAATTATTGGTTGTGAACTAATATTTGGATTAACTTGTGATATGAATGTTCATGAGCATTTTTTATCAATACGAATCGATTTCGATTATGGTCAAGCTTCATAAAGTGATTATGGATGATGAGCATTTATTTTGCTCATAGGAGACTACAAGGCCTTGCTTAAGGTTTTTTTCGGATTTCTTTTATATGAAGAATCGGCACGTCATTCAAGTAAGTAATCTCGATACGCCACTTTAATGCACCATTTCTTTTAGGTTAGAAACAAATCTATAAAAAATAGGAAAAAGCATGAGAAAATTCTATAAAAATTAAAGTAGGATTCTAAGTCATTTTAGAAATGTTTGACATTTTTATTTTCTGAATTTGGCATTATTTTCGATTTAATTCTGAATTTTCTTTTAATTAGCTTTATTTGGATTTCCTTTAATTGTGTTTGAACTTGTTGATTTTATTTTTGTGACTTCCAGTAGGATTTTTGAGCCATTCTTTTTTCTGTAATTAGAGGACTCATAATAGTGTTTAGGATATTTTTTAGTGGATTTTTTAAGACCTTTTATCTTAGGTTTTAATGGTGTAATCCTTAGAAATTAGTGGTTAATTCTTAGGTGAAAATAATCATTTTTTAGGTATAGAAAAAATAGAAATTTTTAGGATCCCTCTTAGTACAATTTTATAGATAGTGGTAAGACCCTATAGTTTAATTTTCATAATTTTTCTAGAAGTTTTAATATTTTTTAGGATATTAGTTCTTAGGTTTAGTTTCATATAATTCCCATTAGTTTAGGCCATTAAAAAAAATATATAAAGTTCAATACAAAAAAAAATAATAATAATAGTCTAGATTAGATTTAGCATTAGAATTTAATATAGGCTTAGATTAGTTTAAATTGAGTTTTAGAATGAATATTGGGCTTAACTTAGTTTAGAACTTAGGTTTAAAGCTTCATTATCATTAGGATTAGAATAAATAAAAATAGGACTATTTTTTAATTCATGCCTTTAATGCATTTTAGAATTTTATTTCTTATGTCCATTTCTATTGTTTTGCCTTACCACTTGATTTTATAACTTGTATAGGCTTCCCCATTGTTCTTAGAATCAACTTAACTTCATTAAGAAGTAAGTTGAATTCTAGTAGTTTCTAGTTTCCATTAGGCTTAGAAACTTCACAAACCATAGGACCACTTTTGTAAATAAATAAACAAAATTAGGATTGAGTCTTAGTCCCTTAGATTTTTTGTCCTTTTTGCAACTTGAGTCACTCTTTCTCATCTCAAAAGAAAATCAATAAAACACTTAATAAAAACCGAACAATCTTGTACGACACGAGACTTTGTTGCGGAGTGTTTATACGCGTCCTGTTTCGGGGCGAGGTGTAAATGCTTCCCGCGATGGATAGGTCTTAGTACAAGACCGTTCACAAACAAATTCAAAACACTTTCTCATAAAAGCCAAAAACAAATAACAAGCGACTATCCTGCGGGAACTTCTCTTCTCATCTCATTCACTCACAACGCGAACTCGCGACGACTTGTCACACATGCAAGACGGTAAACGCACTCGTACCAGACGAGTATGCAACACCTGAGCATAGACATACACAGTTCCAGCTGTAAAAAAACACAAACAAATAGTTCCCGCCTAGGTTAGGCGAACTACGTCGACTCTGATCCTCATTATCCCGATGAGGTACGTAGGCAGCGGGGTAGGGCCCGTTCGAGCACACTCTTTATTTTCCCTACATTTCCCCTTTTTTCCATTCTCTTTTTCCAGTTCCTTTCTCATTCCTCATTTCCATTCCAGTTAGCGGTTTTTATTCAGCAGCAGTTATTCTTCTCACCCTTTGAAACAAGCAAGAAAGCGTGGATCCCGTCGGGTACGACAGACGGATTGGGGTGCTAATACCTTCTCAATTCGTAATCGACTCCCGAACTCAGATCTTTGGTTCGCAGGACCTTGTCCTTTCCTTCTTCCTCAGGTTTGTGCAACATTACCTTTCCCATTCTTTCGGGATAAAAATGTCTGGCTGGCGACTCTAACCTTTCCGCGCCACTTTCGCGTTTGTACTAGGATGAAAATCCCGGGAGCGACAGCTGGCGACTCTGCTGGGGATAATTCTGATCCTTCCGGTTTCCCTTGTAGAGTCAATCCTAGCGCCTGTTGGCTTTGTTTCTTTGGGTGTTTATCTGTTTGATGCTGAGTGCTTTAGTTTAGCTTTACTGTTTTTATTTACAGTTCTTTACAGCTTTACTTTATCGCATTTATTTACCGCTTTCAGTATTTTATTTTCCATGCATCATATTATACTGGATTGTCTGGCTGTGTTGGTTTTCATTTTTTCTGTGGGTTGGGAGTTACTGTGAGATAAGCCAAATACCCGGCTTGAGTGCACCATAGGATTAGTGTGGACATGTTGTACTCGCATGGTTACATGATGAGTGGCGATGTGTTCCACACCCAGGTTGCGACCTTCTTGGAACTATCTTGTGTGGGGGTTTTGCCCCACTTCGGGATACGACCTTGATGGTTATGTGCAGCTGGGGACCGATCATTGAGAACCTTAATGGAAACAACCCTCTCCAGTGATGACAGTGGCAGACCACATTTGTTGGCAAACCCACTCGCATCCGAGGGTCCATTGGGAACTCGCATAGGATGGCCTGGTTCTCTCATAGGAATCCAGTCAAGGCAAACTGTTCGTATGACGGTAGTATTGTACCCTTCGGGATGAATGTACTATTGTTTCTCGATTCAGTGCTTGAAGCTGAGGTCTTATGAGGGATGCTTGTTTCCTTGGACTCAGCTGAGGCCTCCCTGAGTAGTACATAATGCCAAACCGATTCCCTGATTTGGTCATGAGCCATTTCTCGGAAATGGTGAACGTATTATTGCTATTCGGCTTTGAGAGTCCGTGATGTTGACCCGAGTAGCACACCCGTGAGATTGGGAGGGGTTTACAGGTTTGCAGGAACCCTAAACTTCAACATACCCGCTTTGCCAGTGTTGTTTTATGATATTATCTGGTGCTATATGGTTCTTTGATTCTGAGATCCGGGATTTCTATTCAGAGAGATTGTTACTGTGATTACCATGGTGACCCTGATATTGTGACTGCTATTATGACTCTCCACAGACACTTGGCTCGTTGTTCAGCTTCAACACCATCAGTGACTATTCTATTATATGATCCAGTGCTACAGTTATTGGGTTCTCAGTTATGGGGTTCTATACAGAGATGGTGCTACTATTATGGTTCTATTCAAACAGTTGGTTCACTGCTCAACACCAACATCACACCATTGATCACACGTCGGTTGCATACATGACATCATAGCATTTCTGCATACATGTTCAGTTATTTCCGAGGATCACAAATCTGAATCATGTTGTTGGATTTTTCTGTATCAAAACTTGAATTAAAGCAGATAGATTCCTCAGAAATAATTGAACATGGCATTTGCATACATCCTTGCATTCTTGACAGGTGTTCAGAGACAAATTCTTTTCCTGACTTGATTTCGCATCAGAATGGACAACTTGAATCACAATCATCAAGGTATATATTTGAAGCAACTCCGGGCGGAGGTAATCGAAGGAAGACCCAGCTGGGGCAATTCAGGCAAAGGTGCAAGCTTTATTTCAAAGTCAGAAACTGCTGAAACAAGAAGTCAACCAGATGAAGACTCAGATGAGCTTGGTTATGGAAATTCTGAACGAAGCTATTTTCATCCCTATTGAGGGGAACTACGCTGCTCTGATTCTCCATTGGTCAATGGAGATACGTAGGCAGGAGATCACATCAGATCTTTCCGAGCAACTTTATTTATCAACTTCATTTATCAACCTCTTCCCTCCATACGTCATTTGTCGGCATCCAATTTCAGCTTCCCAAGAGAGTCCAGCGGGCAGAGTATAAGGGTAAAGGCCAAAACCACTTGAGAAGAAGTTTGATCATATTCTGATGACGTACGTGCAATAAGTTTCCTCATTTACGCAAATTTGGAGTGGTTGAGCTAACTGCATCAGGATCGTCTCCGACAAAGCTTCCTTTGGGGTTTCAATGCCAAGTATGATTACCATTCTAGGGCACCTGGCCTTTTAATTGAAGATTGCAAGTCTTTCAGAGGTAAAGGTGAAGACAAGGTCCCAAATTTGATCGACTCAAAGGTCATCATGCCAGAAAGTCTGCTCACATATTGAAGTTTCCTTATCAAATTGGCATCCTAGTTTGCAAGGGCATCTTCAGAAGCAATATGTCCAGACGGAGTCAAGTCTCCTCAATGATGGTAATGTTCAGCTTCTTTACTGCATTTTCATTTGTAGTTTATATTGTTTGTTTAAACATTTGTATGCATGCATGAAACTTATTTGTTTTTGAATGTTAACCATAATAAAATGCACATGTTTTTCTTGAAGTAATCCATTCGTATTCACTCATGATTTTGTGTATGTGCATTGCAATACCAACTGTTGTGATTAAACTCTATCAGGGAGGACGACGAAATGAAAACGCGAAAATCTCTAACTGTGTGCTTTTGAGAAAGACCCTGTTGACGATGTACAGGCATTGTTTCAAGTCCTAAACACTGGAGATATAAGGGAGATAGACCCTCGCCAACCCATTTGAGCCTTGAAGTAGGAGTTTATTTTTGCATGAAAAAACTCTTGCATTTAACCCAGGGGCAGGGTAGGTGTCAGCTAGCTGGACCGATCGTTCAAATTTCGAAAAGGAGTGCAAATCTGAGGATCCATTACCTTTCGTTGTACCAAATCAAGAGGTCCAATGACCAGGAACCACAATGGTTATCCCAATCAAGAGGTCCAAAGACCGGAGACCACAATGGTTATCCCTCAACAACCAAGAAGTGGGACAGTCACGACCCTTTCAAAGCAATCAAGACAAACAGTGTCACACGATTTGTTCAAAAAAAGAAGAATTAAAAAAAAAGAATGAGAAAGCCCGCTAAGTCGAAACTTGAAAACAAGCGACTTAGGCAAAAATTAGGGCATCCCGCTGGACTTCACAATCAAAGATTCACAAGAATCAGTCCAGGCAAAAGTTAGGGATAATCAAATAATGCAAAAGCGAAAGACGAAAAGGATTACACCAGAAAGATCCTTGAACAAGTACAGAGTCGTGTGGCACAGACACCAAAGATAAGAGGGGTGACAAATGACAACCTAATTGGTGCTTAAACTGTTAGTGTAATTGGTTCCTTAACCATCACAAAACCCTTTTTGAGAGGTGAGCGCTTGTGAAAGCTAGCTGAACATAGGAATGGAGAACATCATGGAGATGGGTGGGCAAATAAACTTCGAGCCTATATCCTTTGTTTCTATAACCGTGAACCAGGCCACGATACAACCCTCAAAAGTCCTAACTGAAACAGGGTTATTTTTGAGAGCGTACTACCATGAGACCGCGTTCCTGACTCCTATGAGTGGTGTTGAAAGATATTTGTTGGTGTTTCATGTGCATGCTTTCTATTATTCAAAAAATTAATGTCGTATCTTAACCAGTGATCCGCTCGCAAAGGTTTGCGACATCTTTTTCAGTAAAACTTCAAAATTAACATGTGTGTTGCATTAGAATTTTCATTCTCAAAAATAAACATTTTCTGCTCGCATACATTTGTTTGGCATTATAAAGTTCAAGTATGGAATCTCAGTCCAGAAGCTTAATCTCGCCAAGTTGAGAAGTCTGAAACTTCCGAAGGACGATAGTATCGTGGTGCACTTTTCAAGAAAACTCCATTGAGTAGGGACTTTCCCAACAGTGGTGGTAAGAGCCAACTAATCTGGGGAAATCATGTCGAGCAATCTCTTCAAAGTTTAGCCAAACTGGGGCAATCACTTCGAGATTCAAATCTCTCAAAGAGCCATCAGGCGGAGGCATTATTCAAATTTCAACCAAACTGGGGCAATCACTTCGAGATCAAATCTCTCATGAGTCTGATGCATGCATTCAAATTTTAGCCAAACTGGGGCAATTACTTCGAGATCCAATCTCTCAAAGAATAACTGATCTGGGTGTTTTCTTCAAAGCACAGTCAGTCAGAGGTGATCACTTCAAGGCTCGTACCGGGGCAGGCCATCCCAGAAGCATGAGAAGTACTCTCTCCCAAAGACGGCTTATCAGAAGCACCTATCCAGAGTTCAATATACTGGGGCAGAATATTTCACGGTGATATGAGGTTTTTTCATGAATCCTCGCGAGGCAAATTTCTTTCATATCATGTAGTTTGGGGCAGTTATTTCGAGATCCGATGAATCTCTCCAAGAGTTTGAAGACACTGAGGCATCTCGTATGCCAGTTTTCTGTAAAATCCTCTTGAGACATTATCTTTTGATAGATCCTAGTAGAAGGCGAGTTGAAGATTGCAAAGAACTATTGCTCACTCATGATAAGTTGGCAACCTATCAACCCAGAGTCTAGAAGCAAAGCCATTGTCGGCACGTTACTTCAAGAGTTATTTCATCAGAAGGCTTCATTGATCAAAATTTCTTAGCTAGTCTCATTAGACAATCCCTTCTCCAGCTGTGTAGCAAAGCGAAAGTTACTTCTTCATCAGAATGGTATCATCGTCTCTCATCCCCAACATGAGACGCCTTACATCTCTCATTCCCAACATGAGAGGATTTATCTCTTATCCCTAGCAAGTGGCAACTTGAGCTCTTATCTTCAGCGGGAAGCTTTATCATTGACATCATCTGTCATCCCCAGTAGATTTGGAAGCTAAAATCTTCCAGCAAGGTAGCAGGAGGTGGGTGTCATCCCCAAGCAGAAACTTCCCTTCAGACAGGGGCAATTCTCAGCAGTATAAGGAGTGTTTTGCCTCCCCAGCAGTTGCTTCCTCAGCAATATCATGCCTTTGGTTCTCAGCCAAGCCAGGGGGTCCTCACTTCCCCCATCAGAGTTCAAGAAGGGTCCTTCTCCAGCAGGGTCTTGGCACTCCAATCTTAAAAGTCCAATTTATTTTTGGCAATGGCGGCTGTGCAGAGCCGGTGTATCATGTACAACCTTCCCCGCAGAGTTATCTCATCCTCATCAGGGTGGATCAGATCAATGCAATGATCATCAACTCTCCCCAGTCAAGACATCTGGGATACTTGCATTCCCCTTGTCAGAAGATCTCTTTGCATTTGCATACGCATAATCATCATTACATTTGCATCCTCCAAAGCGTAGCACTTCCATCATCATGGAGCATTACGCCATAAATCCAAACATATGCATACCAGCATGGGCCAGTTTTGAGGTATATTACATAAGACCCGTTACATCTCCAATCAGATTGAAGTATTCCTCACATAATGCAACTCTGTTTCCCAGGGTGGTTACTTCTACCGAGTCTTGTTGTTATCCCCAGTTGAGTCTTGTTTCAGCACAACAGTCTCATCTTTTCGCGTCTCCGTTTCAGTACAACGGTCGCGTCTTGGGCTCTCGTTTAAGTACAACGATCCCGTTCCTTTTGAGTCTCCATTTAAGTACAATGGCCTCGTATTTGAGTCTTGTTTCAGTATAACAGTCTCATCTTTTTGCGTCTCCGTTTCAGTACAACGGTCGCGTCTTGGGCTCTCGTTTAAGTACAACGATCCCGTTCCTTTCGAGTTTCCATTTAAGTACAATGGTCTCGTCTTTGAGTATTGTTTCAGTACAACAAGTCTCATTTTTTCGCGTCTCCGTTTCAGTACAACGGTCGCGTCTTGGGCTCTCGTTTAAGTACAACGATCCCGTTCCTTTCGAGTTCCCATTTAAGTACAATGGTCTCGCCTCTGAGTCTTGTTTCAGTACAACAGTCTCATCTTTCGCGTCTCCGTTTCAGTACAACGGTCGCGTCTCGGGTTATCATTTAAGTACAATGATCCCATTCCTTTCGAGTATCCATTTGAGTACAATGGTCTCGTCTTTGAGTCTTGTTTCAGTACAACAGTCTCATTTCTTTTCGCGTTTCCGTTTCAGTACAACGGTCGCGTCTCAGGTTATCATTTAAGTACAATGATCCTGTTTGCTTGGGCTATCGTTTAAGTACAACGATCCCATTTCATTCGAGTCTCCATTTAAGTACAATGGTCTCGCCTTTGAGTATTGTTTCAGTACAACAGTCTCATTTTTTTCGCGTTTCCGTTTCAGTACAACGGTCGCGTCTCGGGTTATCATTTAAGTACAATGATCCTGTTTGCTTGGGCCCTCGTTTATGTACAACGATCCCGTTCCATCTTGTCCTATTTTCTTTTTGTGTTTGGTTATCAGTCGAGGCTGATACACCTTTGCGTCTCCATTCGAGTATGGTTTCGTTTTTTTTTTTTTTGATCCGAGGATCTTTTGAGTTGTCATTCGAGGATGGCAATCTTCCCAGCATATTTCCACATGTTTCTATTTTCGTTACCTATTCAGAGGTCAAAATCAAAAAATGCATAAATAAATAAATGGGCAGATGGCATTTCCATTACCCTCAGTGAGCAAATTTTCAGGTTTTTATTCGAGTATTCAATCACTCCATACCTTGAACGTCTAAAAGCTGTTGCAATTATCCGTTCAGGTCTGCAGTTGATTGAATAGGGGCAGCTATAATACCTCAAAATTTGCACTCATTCTTTTGGCCTTAACTGGCTTATCGCTTCACATTTCATCTGCATTTCTCATCAAGTCATTAACATCATAGTAATGCATTTCATGGATTCATAAGGCGTGTGATCAAGGCCCTTTGGAATTAGGGTTATGTACCTTATCCATACCTATCAGGGATTGAAACTTGTGGAGAATATCCACCGGTGCATCTGACCCACTATTGAGGTGTTCAATCTGATTTGCTTGAAATAAGGGTGTTGGCTCTTCTTAACGGCTCAAATTGTGTTCTTCATCATTTAATATCTCAAGGGAAATTTGGAGTTCTTGTACACCATTTTTTTGATTTGAAGGGAATTTCGCCGATGGAGGTCTAGTGTATTAAGGAGTGGCTTGGATCCACTGGTTTAGGGAGCAATAATTTGAGATCGTGTGGAGTTTATCATGGCGTCTTAGTTCCTAAGAGTGAATTATGTGGAAGGATTTGATTTAGGTCAAGGGAGAATGCATAGCTTTTGGTTTATTTGGAAGACATCTTTCAAGTTCAAGTTCTAGTTATTGATATCCATTTCAAATTCCACCCATCGCCATTTTACATATCCCCTTTACGATTCAATTCACTATTCTTGATTCATCATGATCTTATCCTATCGTGGTAGCCAAAGTCATTTTTTGTGTGTGTTCATGTTTCTAACATCCCATTTTTCACATCACTTGTCTCTAAACATCCACCATTTCTTTTCAGCGTTAAGCCCATTTCTTTTTTAAATTTGATCCATTATTCATTTCGGAATTTTACTCTCCATCTTAAAGATCCGGTGATTACCTTTTTAATTCCATTATTCAAACGAAAATTTAATTATCCAATTCATATGTGACTTTATTATTCAAATTATTATCCTTAACAATTTTTCATTGAGCCAATTTCATGTTAGTTCTTGCAGAATTCACTTCATATCCTATTCTTTTTTCATACAACCACGATCATTTGTCTACCCGATTTAAACCATGGGTATAATCCTCATCCACCACAAATTTCTTTAAGAAAATTCATGAATTATATTCTAATTGAATTCACAAAAGGTTCACAACAGCAAGGTTAGGGAAAAAGAGACAAATCAGTTATAATACAACAAAGCTTTATCTAAATCTCTAATTGAAATGACTGGAAAATTTACAATTTGAAGATATTCGAAGGGAAAAGTTCTCTATTAGTGGCAAGAGACAAAACCCATTAACTGAGAATCACCACCAAGCTGTCAAGAATTTATCTGCTGAACTTTATACCGAAAATGTTCATTTCATCATGGAGATTATTCAGAAGGCTGAGGATAATCACTATCTTGAAGGAGTGAGTCCAACATTGGAGTTTATCATAGCTTCAGATGACGTTACCGTTACCGAGGCTCCAGCCACATGGCATATTCTCAACAATGAAAAGGTTTTCTCACTGCAGTGTTGCACGATCAACTGAAAAGGAAAAAAGAGAAACCAATAAGAACAGGGGTTTACATTGGCGAAGGAGGAATTGGTTTCAAGAGTTTTTTTATTACTACATAACCCTGTATATTTAGCAATGGGTATCAGATATAGTTCAATGTGATGTCGCGTCCGCATTGCGGTCTGGGATGAATTGTTAATCTACGAAAATCAGTATATACCTCAATCTCCACGTCTGCAGAACGACATCATATTACTGTAAATGGCACCATAACGCAACATTATCAATGTTCTTCGTCCGCAAAGAAACACCTTCACCAATTTCCACTTTTACAATTTCGAGCCATATTTCTCCACTGATTTCGGAACCTGTAAATAACAATAACAAAAATTTCAGAAGGGCATTAACAGAAAGAAGTCAGAAGAAGAACATTCAGCAGAAAGCAAAACAAAAAAAAAGCTCTTAGTAGAGCTTCCCATTCTCAATCCTAGCCTTCATCAATATCCGTCTCTCCCTGTCAACACATCTTGGATTCGAGAGTCGAATCTCGCAACAGTAGCAACCCGTTCTCGGTTTTCCTTAATCCGCATTCGTTCACCAGTTTGCTGCAGAGCCTTCAACCAGCCAACAATTTCAAGTGATTCCGCACCAACGTCTCCAACTTTTCTTCAATCACCATCCAATCTTCGCAAAATCCTGCTTCAATGAAGATCCTCAACATGAGCTGCAATGAGAAAAAGAGGAAGATTCAGGACAGTTAACGAAATTAATTCAAGGAAAGTTAAGAACATAGTTCGGGACACACCCCTGGATTCTCCATCTAATTGGCTTCATTCTATCACTCTTCACCATCAAAATCCCATAAAGAAGAAATCAGAGTAGAAGAACCTGCACCCAGAATGAAAAAAAGAACCATTACCACTCTTCAATCTCAGAAAATTCTAATACTAATCCAAAACAGAAATTCAGAAGAAGGAAACAAACCAATAACAGAAATAACTGAAATCACAAAAATCCAGAATTCTAACCTTTGTTTTCTAACTGAATTCATAACTGAATTCATAATTGAATTCACAACTGATTTTCTTTCCAGAAGGTTCACCTGATAACCTTCCAGAACCATCTTCAAATCTCCTATAAATCAGTAGCTTCTGATTCAATACTGCTTCTTCCACAATTTTCAAAACCCTTCACCATTTTCTTCACTTCTCTTCACCATTTTCTTCACTTCCTTCACCATTTCTTCCTGATTCTTCTGCATCTTCTTCCTCTCCTCTCCTCTGAATCTCGACATTCAATCTTCAATCAAATTTATCAACAACCGCAACGAATTCATTCTCCACCACCAATAAACTAAACCTTCATGTCTTCATCAATAAACAACAATGCCTTACCTGCTACGAATTCAGAATCAAGAAAGAAATGAATCAGCAACATATAGCAACAAGAGAGTCGAGCAGAAAATTTCAACAAAGAGTTCAGGATCACGGCTCAAGGAGATGAAGTACAAGATTGCGATTCAGAGTTCACATCAATGGGGACGTGGTAGAGACTCGTACCTGAACACCTCAATTGGATCAATGTAAACCGTATTTTGGTCTCCGCCGCATCTCGCAGGGCATTACGATTTGTTTTCATTCTTCTCCATTATTCAGCTTCATCAATCCCCCACCAATCTTCATCAATCTTCAGCTCTCGCAACTCCAAAGCATCACTCCAATCATGCATCTTCCAATACCTGCATCATCATCAAACATCAACAACTCAAATCAACAAGAGCTGTGATTGGGAGAGGAAGAAGAAGTGGAGAACATGTCAAATTGAAGGAGAAGAGTCTCAACTGAATGATGAATTCACAATCTCAACAGCAACAAATTATAATCCGTACCAGAAGAGTTTCGAACCGAGATTTACGCAAGATTGTTCGGGCGAATTCGCTGCTGATAAGAGCTCAACGTGATTAAGGTTTCCGCTGTCGACCGGTGTAAAGCCCTGTGTGGCGAAGATAGATGTCATTGATGTTTGTTGATCGGGAACAAGGTGAAGGTTGAGATGGTGGTTCTTTGGTCTTCGGCGAAGATTTGTGACGGCCTGGAGGTGAGCAACTCAAATCGAAGAAGAGGAACATCATGCTTGGAGAGGTTGAAGAAAGAGACGTCGGTGGTGAGTCTCGTCGGAGAACAGAAGCTCCAAGAAGAAGAAGAACTACACTGAGAAAAGGATGAGGTGGAGGCGCCGAAGAGGAGGAGTTGATGATGGCCAAAGGTGCGTTTTTGAATGGAGAAGGAGAAGGTTATGGTTTACGGTGGTTGAAGGGGAAGGTCAGTGAGGAACGACGGAGTATGTACGAAGAGGAGGAGAGGGCGAGATAGGAAGCGGCTAGGTTGAAGAAGAAGTTCTTAAGAATTTAGGGTTTCTTCTATGTTATGGTTTTGGGCTGGGCTTACAAACCCCAGATCGCTACTCGCACCCTCATTTCACTATGGCAAACCCTCCCTGCGAAATTCATCAAGGAAATGGGCCTCAGGCCATTGATTTATTATCTGCACCTTTTTTTTTCATTTTTCTCACCTCCTGCTTCTTTATTTTTTTGAGAATTTTGTTAATTGATTTTTCTTATAAAATTGGTTAATTAATATTCTTGTTAAAGTATATTTGGGAATTAATATTTTGGTTAATCTTTTTATACTTTTAATTGAATGTTGTTGACAATTTTAATTATTGGTTGTGAACTAATATTTGGATTAACTTGTGATATGAATGTTCATGAGCATTTTTTATCAATACGAATCGATTTCGATTATGGTCAAGCTTCATAAAGTGATTATGGATGATGAGCATTTATTTTGCTCATAGGAGACTACAAGGCCTTGCTTAAGGTTTTTTTTCGGATTTCTTTTATATGAAGAATCGGCACGTCATTCAAGTAAGTAATCTCGATACGCCACTTTAATGCACCATTTCTTTTAGGTTAGAAACAAATCTATAAAAAATAGGAAAAAGCATGAGAAAATTCTATAAAAATTAAAGTAGGATTCTAAGTCATTTTAGAAATGTTTGACATTTTTATTTTCTGAATTTGGCATTATTTTCGATTTAATTCTGAATTTTCTTTTAATTAGCTTTATTTGGATTTCCTTTAATTGTGTTTGAACTTGTTGATTTTATTTTTGTGACTTCCAGTAGGATTTTTGAGCCATTCTTTTTTCTGTAATTAGAGGACTCATAATAGTGTTTAGGATATTTTTAGTGGATTTTTTAAGACCTTTTATCTTAGGTTTTAATGGTGTAATCCTTAGAAATTAGTGGTTAATTCTTAGGTGAAAATAATCATTTTTTAGGTATAGAAAAAATAGAAATTTTTAGGATCCCTCTTAGTACAATTTTATAGATAGTGGTAAGACCCTATAGTTTAATTTTCATAATTTTTCTAGAAGTTTTAATATTTTTTAGGATATTAGTTCTTAGGTTTAGTTTCATATAATTCCCATTAGTTTAGGCCATTAAAAAAAAATATATAAAGTTCAATACAAAAAAAAATAATAATAATAGTCTAGATTAGATTTAGCATTAGAATTTAATATAGGCTTAGATTAGTTTAAATTGAGTTTTAGAATGAATATTGGGCTTAACTTAGTTTAGAACTTAGGTTTAAAGCTTCATTATCATTAGGATTAGAATAAATAAAAATAGGACTATTTTTTAATTCATGCCTTTAATGCATTTTAGAATTTTATTTCTTATGTCCATTTCTATTGTTTTGCCTTACCACTTGATTTTATAACTTGTATAGGCTTCCCCATTGTTCTTAGAATCAACTTAACTTCATTAAGAAGTAAGTTGAATTCTAGTAGTTTCTAGTTTCCATTAGGCTTAGAAACTTCACAAACCATAGGACCACTTTTGTAAATAAATAAACAAAATTAGGATTGAGTCTTAGTCCCTTAGATTTTTTGTCCTTTTTGCAACTTGAGTCACTCTTTCTCATCTCAAAAGAAAAGCAATAAAACACTTAATAAAAACCGAACAATCTTGTACGACACGAGACTTTGTTGCGGAGTGTTTATACGCGTCCTGTTTCGGGGCGAGGTGTAAATGCTTCCCGCGATGGATAGGTCTTAGTACAAGACCGTTCACAAACAAATTCAAAACACTTTCTCATAAAAGCCAAAAACAAATAACAAGCGACTATCCTGCGGGAACTTCTCTTCTCATCTCATTCACTCACAACGCGAACTCGCGACGACTTGTCACACATGCAAGACGGTAAACGCACTCGTACCAGACGAGTATGCAACACCTGAGCATAGACATACGCAGTTCCAGCTGTAAAAAAACACAAACAAATAGTTCCCGCCTAGGTTAGGCGAACTACGTCGACTCTGATCCTCATTATCCCGATGAGGTACGTAGGCAGCGGGGTAGGGCCCGTTCGAGCACACTCTTTATTTTCCCTACATTTCCCCTTTTTTCCATTCTCTTTTTCCAGTTCCTTTCTCATTCCTCATTTCCATTCCAGTTAGCGGTTTTTATTCAGCAGCAGTTATTCTTCTCACCCTTTGAAACAAGCAAGCAAGCGTGGATCCCGTCGGGTACGACAGACGGATTGGGGTGCTAATACCTTCTCAATTCGTAATCGACTCCCGAACTCAGATCTTTGGTTCGCAGGACCTTGTCCTTTCCTTCTTCCTCAGGTTTGTGCAACATTACCTTTCCCATTCTTTCGGGATAAAAATGTCTGGCTGGCGACTCTAACCTTTCCGCGCCACTTTCGCGTTTGTACTAGGATGAAAATCCCGGGAGCGACAGAAGCCTTCCATAAATTTCTTCTGGGAAACCAAGCATCCGAAGGTGAAAAATGAATTCACTTTCCATCTGGAATTGCTGGGGATGGAACGACTGCTCGGAAAGAGACGGTCATCCGTTGATTTACTAAAAGTTCGAAGACAAAACAAGCTTCTCAAATGAAGAGACTGCCACTTGTTGTCAGGTGTAAATACTCAGAGAGAATGTTGCAACAATACTGCTGGAGAGCACAAATTTGTCTCCAATGGTGGAACCTTCAATTCCTTCTTCTGGGAGACAAAGTAACCAAAGGTGCAAAATAAATGCACTTTCCAATTGGTAGTTCAATTATCAAAAATTGCCAACGACCAAAATTCAATCCAGGAACGAGCTGGAAAGAAACTGTCAAGCAAGACCCTAACCCATGAGGAATAAACTCAATTGGGGATTAATCCTATCCAAGTGTGGAAAGGGGAACTAAAGCAAAAATCTTCCACGAAGGTAAGAATCTCAGTGGAGAGAGACATAACACTTGGGGGTAAACACGAACAAGGTGAAGGAGGTACGCATTAATGAATGCGACATGAATATGCATATGAATATGAATTCAATTATGATGTACATGTATGTATATGCGTTATGTTTATGCTGACAAACAGACAAAACAGACACAAGAGATAAACTGGTGATGAAATAAACATCACAATCAACAGATACTCGACCACTCTCGCCAAAGTGTACACGATCACTGAAGATAGGGTAGAGAGCCATCCATGGAACAAAGTCCAGCTACAAGGCCCAAGCCTCTTCGAGGAGAGAAAGATACTGCATTTGGGAAATAAACCCAGACAAATCTTCTAACTTCAACATCTATGAGAAGGAAACAACCATACAAACTACGTTTGCTTAGGATGAAGTAAAATTTGTACTCCGTTAGGGAGAGAAAAGCAGATTCAGCTGGAGAAGCTTGAATTAAGGCTCAATTGGGGATACCAGACTTAGTATCTCACTTGAAGTACTAAGTGATACAAAACAATTATCAGAAAGTACTGAGTCATGCCCCTGACATATCAAAGCAACTTGGTGTGAGGACCCTGTTATCTGGAGGTACTTGCAAGGCATATCCCAAGAGCGTCTTGCTTAGGGAAACACGTGGTCATGCATCCACGAAATGATTTATGAGAAGAGATCATCTCAAGAGGATTTTATAGAAGACTTGTCATTCAAGATGCCCCAGTGTCTTCAAACTCTTGTAGAGATTCGTCGAATCTCGACGTCACTGCCTCAGATTAACTGTACTTGGCATAAATGAGTCTTCAATACTTATCCTTTTAGGGATGATAAGAATGTGTAAGCACAAATTGGGAAAAAGACTTGCCCCTGGTTGGCTAAGTTTTCAATTAATCTGCTCCTGTCTGGCAAAGTATTCCAACAACGTGCCCCTGTCTAGCAGAGTCTTCAAGAAATTTATCCCTGTCTGGCAAATTTTCAAGCAACATGCCCCTGGGGGTGATCATTCTCTGAAATGGTTATTCAACTACTCATCAGAGTTTCAAACCTCAAGAGATTAAGCTCATCACTGGTGCTCATACATAGGTTTCTATGATATCAAGCAAATGTTGACAAGCAAAAAGGTTAATGTTAAGACTGTTAATGCAACACACGTGTTTGCCTCAAAGTTTTTTTGTTTTTTTTAAAAGATTTTCACAATAGCATGTGACCGAATCACTAGCTAGGAGGTGATATTCTTTTTTTTTATAAAGCCAACACAAATTTTTGAGCCAAGCTCATGGGAGTCGGGAAACATTTTCTCATCGAGTGTGCTTTCGAAATAAACCCTACTTCAATTAGGACTTTTGAGGGTTGTAATGTGGTTTGGTTCACGGTTTTAGAAACAAAGGATAAAGGCTCAAAGTTTATTTGGTGCCCACCCACTCTCCGTGATGTTCTCCAATCCTAGGTTCAGCTAAATTGACACACACATTTGTCTTGATAGCATAGAGATGATGCTCCAAGGTCCGCTTGAAATGACAGTCATCTTATTTATTTTATATGGATATCAGTGATCCCTTTTGACTTTGGTATGGCGGTCATTAGATCATAAGCTTTTAGGTTGAGGATTTAAAGGCCTCTTCTAACTCGAATTTCTCTTTGGTCCCTGATTTTTGCCTAAGTCTCCTTTTGGGTACTTGACTTAGCGGGATTTTTTTTTTTTAAATCATTGGAAGGCTGAAAGTTGTAACTGTCAAGTCATTGATTATAGTGGATTCCCTGATGGGATGTTTCATCTTATGATTTGACTGTGTAACCAGATTAACTGAACACTACCCTGCCCCAGGTTAAGCGTAAGGGTTTTGAAATATCTGAAAGAAACTCCTACTTCTAGGCTCGAAGTGGTTGACTAGGGATTAACTCCTTATTTCTCCAGTGTTTGGGAATTTGAAACAATGCCTGTACATCGTCAGTAGGATTTTATTCAAAAGCATTCAACTAGAGAATTTGTGTTTTAATTTCGTCATCCTCCCTCCAATTCCCTGCCTAAGCAAGAGATGGAATAATGTTGGCATTATAAAGTAAGAAAAACATTATGAGTGAATACAAATGGATTACTTCAAGACAAACATATTCATTGCATTAATTATTCAAAACAAATAAGTTCTTATATGCCAAAACAAATGCATTTAACAAAACATAGCAAAATACATATGAAAAGCAGTAAACGAGCTAAACATCTGAGAGGATAGCTCCAAAGCATCGAAACGATCATGTGCATTCGGGAACTTGTCCTATGCTCCAGCAACAGATTGATTTGGAAAGGACTTTCTTGGGTTTTTATCAGCACAAAGGCACCCCGCCCACAGATGGGATTCCTCCATTGAAGGACAACACCCCGTAGTCGATCATCTCTTGAAACTTTTCCTGGAAGACTTTGCACTCTTCAATTGGATGCCCTAGTGCTCCATTATGAAACTCACAACTGGTATTTGGATTGATCCCACGGGGCCGAGACCTTGTGGCTCTAGTCTTTCTGGGTGTCATTATTGAGTTCTGGGCAAAATGAGACCACAGTTGACTATAAGTCATTGGGATTAGGTCAAACTGGTGGGCCGCTCCTTCAGGACTGTTTGGAGACCTCCACTGATTCTGACGCTGCTGACGAGTAGATGCAGAATTTGACCGACGCTGAGAAATGACCAGATCTTTGGCCAAAGAAATCAGTCGCCCTCTATCAATCTTCAAACGGTGAATCTCTTCTTGGAGTTCAGTGTTCTCCTGCACAAGGCTGTCTACTAGAGTCTTCATTGTAGTTGAGAATATTCCCATATGATTTCTCAAAGTCGTGGCTTCATTTCTAAGCTCTCTGTTTTCCTGCTCAAGTTGGTCCATCTTTCTCTGGTGACTGGTCGAGTACAGTTGATTGACGGAGAATAGGACATGTGTGAGTTGGATTGTTGGAAGATGATATGCAATGCAAATGCAAATGTAAATGAGATGCGAATGGATGCAAAGCTCAGAATGATCAAAATCACAAACATAAACAGCTCCAGAATTGGATATAAAGGCAAGGTGTTGGATCCAAGGTGCAAGTAACTTGGAATCTCATAACTGGTAAACCTTAAGTGGAGATTTCTAAATTCTTTACCCATAACACCCACTCACAGGGTAGCTTCTATGGTGATGGTATAAGGATACTCAAGGTCACGGACGTTTATCGTACTAACGCCCCGCCGCAGGCTAGCTGCATTGTGACGATAATAACGATAAGGTCTACCTTGAGTGGAGTTCTCATGCCAGGCGTGCAAGAAGCGAGTTCTTGGAGCCTAACATTACACAACTACCAAAATTGAAACAGGTTCTAGGGGGGTCCCAGAATCACAGCCCTTTCATGAATCAGGTCCCGCGACAGGCTAGCTGCGTTGTGACAAGATTTATGAAAAGTCTAACTATCTGGGGGAGCTTTCATGCTAGGCGTGCAAGGAGCGAGTCCTTGGAGACTAACACTAATAACATCCAAATCTAAACTTAGGTGTTCCCTCTTATTTTTCAAAACTCAAATACAAATTCATACCAGTGATATCCCGAGATCCAACAGGCAGATATAATGAGCAAATAATAAAGAAGGAAGCAATAGATAGAATATCAATAACAAATAAAGAAGACAAATCAAACAAGTCAGCAAACAAACGCAAACTATCCTAAGCTAGGCTCGACTCTCTTATGTATAAAGCATTTTTATTCCCCAGCAGAGTCGCCAGCTGTCGCACCTCGAAAAATACGATCCTAAAACAAACAACAGAGTCGCCACCTAATTCTATTTATTCTACAAGAGAAAAGGAAGATATAGACACAACCTAAATAAAGGATAAGAATGGCCAACGAAACCACTAATCTAAGTTCGGGAGTCAGTTACGCAAGGGGAAGGTATTAGGCACCCCTCACGTCCGTTGTACTCAACGGGAACCTCTTAGTCTAGTTTGCGCTTAAAATGTTAACTTGTATTATTGTCTTCTTTTACTGATTAAGGTTGCTTATTAAAGGGAAAAGAAAATTATTATTTATTACGGAGAAAGGTTAAGTTTTTTATTATTGTGACGGAGAGATAGTTAATTTTTATTATTGTGCTCGCGAAGGATTAAAATCCCCGTGCCTACGTATTCCCCTGTGCAATAGGAAAGTCAGAGCTTCGTAGTTCGTGCTACTATGATTTGTGTTTTTTTATAGAACGATTGTTTGAAAATGATTTCTACTGCTAAGCGTTGGCTTATCTGCTCGCGATAGGAAGATTTAAACAGCGTTCGTTTTGAGGAAAGATGTTTGATCTTTGTTACGGGTGTTTTAAAACGAGAGGGCGAATGAACCACGCGTGGGGCTAGCCCATGTTGCGGTTGCATTCAAGAACGTGCGGAGTGCGAGACTCCGGATTTCAGTTACTCGCTAATTAATTATGAAAATGATTTGAATTGGTTGGTAAATTTTAATTTGTATGCGAAAGAAAGAGACAAGTCGTCATCTTTAAGAGAAGTATCTCACCTATTCCACCACAAAAGTTTGAGAAATGAGAAATCGAAAGAAGCTTTAAACTTGGATATAAGATCGACAAGCAATGCCACATTCTTTCTTTGAAAATAAATAAAATCGGAAGAAGCTTTAAACTTGGATATAAGATCGACAAGCAATGCCACGTTCTTCCTTTGAAAGTAATTGTTTTGTAAGATTTTTGTTTGTGTTTGTGGGGATAGGAGGAATAACTTTCCTATGGAGATGAATCATGCCTGATCCTTTAAGATTGTTGAATTGTTTTGAATACGAATGGTGATTGAACCATCGCGTGAGGCTAGCCCATTTGCGGTTCAATCCAGAACGTGCGGAATGCTAGACTCCTGGGTTCCTTTTTTCGTAAATTAATTAAGATGGATTGAATTGTTTTATACGAATGGTGATTGAACCAACGCGTGAGGCTAGCCCATTTGCGATTCAATCCAGAACGTGCGGAATGCTAGACTCCGGGGTTCCTTTTCTCGTAAAGTTATTTAAGATGCGCGAAAAGTTGTGCAGACGGCGATAACTTGGTAATCGACTTACGTGTGTGCAAAGTGATGCTGTATGAATTGTTTTAAATGATTTATGGTTTAGACACGATGGTGAGGTACAAATAATCGAATGATCACGAATGTGGGACTAAGTGAAGCGCAAAAGAGATAAAGTTGAGTTTTAGTTATACCTAACGGAGTAGGTCCGTTGCCTCTTCAATATACACAAAGAATCTCAAGAATAATCGTCCGAAACAACATCATATCCATTCAATTAACGCTCTAACACTTGGTGTCGAGCTCTACTCCAAATTCAAACACCCAACATTCCAATTCGATAAAGCCTCAATAAACAAATAATAAGGTTTAAACGAAAATATGAAATTCAAACTTTATCTAAAGCCTATGTCAAAAATCTGATAAGAAGTCTATTAAACCTAAAGAGAAAAATAATCAAGAAAAGAGGAATCACATGTTAGACCCTAATAACCCTTAAAAGAGTTAATCAAGATTTTAAAATACTAAATGTCAACTTATTAAAATTTTAGAGCTAACTAATTAAAACAAAATTTAACTAAAAATATTTATATATGAAAAGAAAACTAAAAAGAATAAGAAAGATAAGTAAATAAATAATAACAATAATCCTAAGAAAGTCTCTAGTTGATATAAAAGGAAAATAAATCAATAAAGTGGAAAGAATAAAAACCAGTAAACAAAAATTGAAAGGGAAAAAAGAAACAATAACCCTAAAATCAGCGGCGACACATCCTTTAGTCACGGCGGCTTTGGGTTCCTTCCTCCTGGTTCCGAGCTTGCTCTCGCTTGCAAACGATTCCCGTGGCTGTTGCACCCCAAAATTTGCCCTCACAATACAAGACTTTGTGTGTTAAGAAGGTTCACAAGGTTCACAAGCTTCACAATGTTTACAAGACCTTTCATGAGGTTCATGAAGTCTACAAGTCACTTTATGAGGTTCACAAGGTTCACAAGATTCACAATGCTTGCAAAACCTTTCATTGGGGTTCATGAAGTCTAAAAGTCACTTTATGAAGTTCACAAGGTTCACAAGATTCACAATGCTTTCAAGACCTTTCATGAGGTTCATGAGGTCTACAAGTCACTTTATGAGGTTCACAAGGTTCACAAGATTCACAATGCTTACAAAACCTTACATTGAGGTCCATGAAGTCTACAAGTCACTTTATGAGGTTCACAAGGTTCACAAGACCTCCCATGAGGTTCACAAGGTTCACAAGGCATTTTATGATGATTCACAAGGTTCACAAAGTTCACAATTGGTCAGAAGAGTTGACAATTCCCTCAGACAATGCACCTCCTAAGCAGTGCATCCAAAACTAGGGTTTTGACTTTAATCAGGCTAAGTGGACTTACAAGACTTCAAGTGAGCTTCATAACATCTTATATGTGTTTAAGAACCCCCATGACAAGTTTCAAGACTTTTCTCAAAAATTTGCTCAGTCAGATGATCAGATAAGTCAAAATCAGTCAAAGTAGTTAAAAAGTCAAACTGAGGTCAACTGTGGTCAAACCAAAGTCAAACTTCATGATTTTTTGCCAACATCAAGTATATGAAGTAAAATTCATCATTTGATCAAGGGTTGATCATGATTCATCAAGGATATTTCAGATCATCAAGAATCAGGAGTTTCTAAATTAAGGTTTTCTCAATAAAAGTCAACTGAACTTTGACCAGCCATAACTTTCACATGCTTCATCACCAAGTCTCCATCCAAAGCTCATTTTGAAGGAAATTGAATTCTCTACAACTCTGTTTCTCACAAGCCAAGCCCAAAAATGCTTCATTTGGAAGGTATGAGCTAAGACATTATAGGTCCTTTTGAAAGTCAACAAAAAGTCAACAACTTCAAAAGGGCATAACTTGAGATTTGTAAACGATATGGACATGAAACCAGTGGAGTTGGTTAGAGGACTCTTCAAGCTTTCCAAAATGTCCAAGAACACCCTCATACCATTAAAATTGAAGGATATGTGCCCTTGCAAAGTTGGGAAATTTTAGGGAAGTTTATGAAGCAAATGGAGGTTTAAAACCAAATTTTGTTAAGTGGGCTGAACTTTTAATGACCCAAAGCAATCCATGACATCATGCACGAAAATTCTATGATATTTTCATAATTTTTATTTTATTTAATTAATTTATTATGATTTTTTATACTTAAAATCATTTTAAATTTAAATAAAATATTAAATATGAAGATTTAATTTTATTTTTGGTTCTAGAAAGTCATGAATTCAGCATGGAACAAATTGATACAAGGATAACATTGATTGGCTTGAAATAGAAAGTGTTGATGCAAAAATATTGAAATTTCAAAGCTTATCATTGTGAATCTTTTTGAATCAAATCTTATACACAACTATCCAACTTTTTGACCTAAATTGATCCTCCTATAAGTACTTAACACAAACCTAATGAGAAGGACGATTTCCAGCCTCCCCAAGAGTAAGTTTACATTGTTCAAAAACCTCTCCAAACTCAAATTCGGTTTCAATCATACAAAGCCTTTGAAGGTAATTTGAGAACATAGCAACACTCCTTGAACATCTCAGATGCGATCCCAACCCTTATTTGCATCAAAAGCATCATGAATCACTCAAACCGAATTCAAATATTGAGACATTTATCATTTTTTCGTTTTCATACATACATGTAATATAAATTGATTTTGATGCTGGATTGATGTTTGTATTAAGCTTGTGAATGTTTCTGGGCAAAGTAATTGGAGTTTCGATGCAGGAATAGGAAGTCACCATTGCTAGGGTTTCGGCCATGGATTTGGGGCTTTGATTCAAACCTAATATAAACAAATTCTGAGAACATGGGACGATTCTATGAACCTTGGGGATCATAAAACTCTAATTATTGTTGAGAAATTTTGCTGTTTTGATGCTTGTTCAAATTCGTAGGTTTCTGTGTTTTGAAGTTTGCAGGAAAACACGCAGCAAAATCCTTAACTATTTTCGCAGGAAATTTGAAGAAGATGAAGTTGGCCTGGCGCGAATTTCATATTTGAATTTCTGTTTTAAAATATTATGTTATTATTCTGTTTGTTTATCACACATGAGCATGTGTCCCAGTGGAAGGAAGCGCGTGTGTGTGGCTATAAGACCTGTGTTCGAATCCTGGCTTTGTGCATTTTTTTTCTTATTTTTCAGGTTAATCATGAAGTATTATATATTATGTTTTATTGCCACCATAATATCAGATTTGCTCACCTAGCTGGGATGGTAATGTGTATGTGTGTTTGCTTGAGAGGTCCTGGGTTCGATTCTCCCCCAGGCCTTTTGGTTTGTTCTTATTTTTTGTGATTTTCCAGGATATAGAACAAAAACAACTGGACTCACTCTTCTCACACCAACGCATGTGTGGCCCAGTGGTTGTGGTTGCTGGCATAAGTTCATGAGGGCAGAAGGTGCTGGGTTCAAACCCCAGCCAGGTAAGTTTCTATCTTTTTGTTTCTTTTTTCTATTTTACTTTGTTTAATTGATTTTGTTTAATTATTTTTATTAATAATCATATATATGCATATAATTAAATAACTCTATAATAACACATATATATTCAATATTCTCTAAATTCTAAAACTATTTTTCTTAATTCAAAAATTAGTTTTTTTATTTATTTAGATTATAATATGTATATATTCATTAAATTAATTTTGTAAATAAAATAAATCCTAATTTACTTTTCTAAGTAATAAAAAAAACCTAATTCTATTTTGTGATTTTAATTGCTAATTCTTGTAAATATAATTGTATGATCATTTTTTTTTATCATGTACATATCTTATTTAAAATAATTACAATTTTGTAAATTATAATTAATCCTATTTTTTATAATATATAAATATCCTATCATTGTTTATAATTAAATATATATATATAAATAATTTCTATTTAAAATTGCCAATTTTTTATAATTTATTTTTATGTTCATAATTAATTTTATAATTTATACTCAACTTAAAATTTTATAATAATTGTTCATATATTTCTATTAACCATTAAAATTTTGTTTATTATAATCTTTTGTTTATTATTATTATTAACTATGTTTATTACTAACCCATTTATTTATTTTTTTTATTATGATTATTATTATTTTCACTAACCCCTATTATAATTATTTATTTATTCTTGATTATTTCTTATTTTGCTATTTATTTAATTTATTATTATTATTATTGTAATTGCTTCTGGATGTAGTTTTTTGTAATATTTATATTATTTATTTCTTATGCTATGGTTAGTAAATAGGGAGTGAAAACTATTTGTATTTAAAAATTGAATTTAGGTCATTTAAATTATAAGATAAATATAAAATTAAACACTCACACACGTAAGTCGATCTTTGATCGCCATCTCACTTTCTAGGGTTGCCTCTCAATGTTGCCTAATTAAAAGGTCAAGTGGGGTGTATAAAGCAAAAGTCCCTTAAAAGAAAAGTCATCTAGTCCCTTCATAATCAAAGATCAAGTCCCTTAATGGTTGCCTTTCATAATGATCTTGTCCCTTTCGAATAAAGATGATAGTCCCTCCAAAATTGCTTATACACCCTACAGTTGCCTTCATTAAACAGATGTCCCTCACTTGTCCCTCACATCCAAGGTAATGACTACCTATTCCTTAATAATAGGGATAGTCTTACCATTTAAAGGATCCAAGAACAGAAAAGATTTAAACTTAGGGTAAGTTCCTCATAGTTACTTGCTCACTCTTCAAAACTTTTCAAACACTTCACCCTTTCAAACAAATTTTCAAAACAAAGGTTTTTTACGCATCCGTACATGGATCATTATCAAACTCTTAAGAAAATTTTCATTCACACACTTCACATTTCAAAAACATTTTAAAGTGAGCTAAGTAACTAAGAGCCCATGGATAACCATGGATGTAAAGGGTGCTAACACCTTCCCTTTACATAACCTACCCCCCGGACCCAAAAAATCTTTTAAAAGGTCTTTCCTTTTCTTTTATGCCTTTCCTTTGGATAAAATAAAAGTCGGTGGCGACTCTTGCTATCCGCAACATAACTAAAGTCATTTCTCCCACCGTGTTACAGAACTGGCGACTCTGCTGGGGATTTAATATTAAAGAGGGGTACCCTTAGGAATTAGATCACTTTAAAAATTGTTTGCCTTGTTTGCTTTATATTACTTGTTGGGCTTTATGTGTGAAAGATCCTAACCCGGATCTAGTGTACCTTAGGTAAATGGCAATAGACCAAGGAAACTGTACGGCGTATACCGATATGGTTGATCTGGTGGCCATAGTTAGTGTGACTTCTTGGTTGGAGCTTATGTTCCTTAAGTCAAGTTGAGGATAATATGAGGCTGCCATATGTTGTCAATGCACTAACTAACTTTTAGAACCCTAGTTATCCCATCTTAGCCTTTAGAAAGTAGTGAGATAACCGGCTTTGGTGCAGACTGAAGTTGATTGATACTCGATGCTACGCTCATTGAGATTCTAAACTTGGAGGGTTTTGGTTGGCAAGTAAGTTGCCTACTGAAAAACCACCCTTGTAAAGGATCAATGATATTGATATCCCTTAGAACCTGGTTACTTTTGTAGGACAGGATGAACCAACTAACTTCAGGGGAGGGTACTTACCTTTGAACCTCATGCAAGCCTTTAAACCTAGGGCTATTGTGTGACTTTCTTGTGTGTGCCACATGTTTGTGATTGAACATAACATCATAGCATCATCATGCATCATAAGCATAGCATTTTCACTAACCATTTAAAGGACCAAAGGATTTATCTTTGTTCTTTGTTGCAGGTCATGGCTTCTGCTCGTAGAAACACTATCAGGGTCAACTTTGTAGGGATACCTGCTAAGCTTAAAGAGTTGGTTTCTCAAGTGCCTGATCACTCCCAGTTTATCAAGAGACATGGCTACCTACTGGATCTAGTCACCTCAGGGTTCAATGAAGACATAATGAGTGTCTTGTTTCAGTTCTTTGATCCTAAACACCATTGCTTCACGTTCCCTAATTATCAGCTGGTTCCTACAATGGAAGAGTTCTCTAAACTTCTGGGTATACATGTCCTTGATCAAAGACCCTTCACAGGCTTGGAGAAGGAGCTTAAACCAGAAGTTATTGCTGCAGCTCTACATCTGAAGAAGTCTGACATTGTTCTAGAAATGAGAAGCGGAGTTAAAGGTATTCTTGCTAAGGTATTGATGGATAAAGCTCAAGTGTTCTTGAAGGCTATGAGCTACGATGCTTTTGAGGAGATCTTAGCCTTATTGATTTATGGCTTAGTTTTGTTCCCCAATCCTGATCAGTTCATAGACGTTCATGCCATCAACATATTCCTGAGTCACAATCCAGTACCTACATTGCTTGGAGACATCCTGCATTCTCTTCACACCCGTACTACAAGGGCAAGAGGAACTTTGATGTGCTGCATACCTTTGCTTTCTAGGTGGTTTATTTCTCACCTTCCTCGCTCAGTAATGAAGAATGATCAAGGGTTCAGATGGTCCAAAAGAATTATGTCACTCTCGCATTCAGATATCCATTGGTGCTCCAGATCTATGGAGAATGTCACTATCATTGATCGTTGTGGGGAGTTTCCTAATGTGCCACTTCTAGGCATAAGAGGAGGCATCACCTACAACCCCTCTCTAGCTTTACGACAGTTTGGTTACGCTCGGAGTGATGGTCCACATGACATGTTGATTCAGGGCATTGTGTTTGATTACGACAACGATCTTCAAGGTTACCGTCAGAGATTCATACGAGCTTGGGGAAAAGTAAACAGGATATACAGCAAGACACTGGAGCCTAAGTACACTATTCCTATGGAAGCTTATCTCAGATGGGTACGATCTCGTGCTCAGACTCTCATGATGCCATATCCTGCTATCCTGCCAGTTACCATGGAACCTGTTGCTGAAGGAGACACTGCTTATACCATCCTTCACCCAGACATGCCTACTGACATGGAGGACTTACAGAGATCCTGGATCCAGTTAAAGGAACAAAGGGATACTTTCGAGGCTCATTACAAAGCAAGCCAAGAAAGAATCCTGGAACTAACAAAGTAACTTCACGAGGAACGGAATCTCAACTCATACCTCAACACGAAGAGGAAACGTCCATGGGAGACTTAAAACCCCATCTTTTGTACTTATTTCATTTCATTTCTGTAAGCCCAAGAGGAAAAACAAATTTGTTACTAATAAAAGTTTACTTTCTTGATTGTTTAAGCAAATTTAAATCCTGCGGTCCTTGAAAACATTGCATATGCATTCACATATCATTTCATTGCATCACAGGTTTATAATTGTGCACAGGTTTCTCATCTTCTCGCTGTTTATTTCAGCAATGGCTCTTGAACAATCAGTTAAGGATCTCCAGGCACAAAATGCACAGTTCCAAGAGCTGATCTTGAACCTGTCCAAGGGGCAGGATGAATTGAAGGCACTGCTGGCCAAGAAGACTAAGAAGACTAGAAGGTCAGGTGGCCTGATCAACATGGGAAGAAGGTTCAAAGGTCTTGCCAAGACCAAAGAACCAGTTGAAGACTATGAATCTGAAGAATCTGAAAAAGAGGGAGGTAGTCTCCACAACACTATAGGGGACTCTGATTCTGAGGCTAATTTCTATCATGAGCCTAATGAAGACAAATTCAAGATGCTGGTGGATAGAATGGATGCTATGGAGTTGCAGAAGTCATCTGGGCTGGATTTTGAGGATTTGAGTTTGATATCTGGGGTAGTCATACCCATTGGTTTCAAGGTTCCTACCTTTGTTGTTTATGATGGGGTCTCTTGTCCCAAGCCGCATCTGAGGTCTTATGTCAGAAGAATTCAACCCCACACTGCTGATAAGAAATTGTGGATCCACTTTTTCCAAGAGAGCTTATCTGGAGCTCAATTGGAGTGGTATTATCAATTGGAGAGTGTCAACATCAGGGATTGGAATGATCTTGCTGGTCTATGGGTGCCAAAGAAAGTTTCAAGGAGTATGCTCAGAAGTGGAGAGATTTAGCTGGAAGAGTTCAACCCCCTTTAACTGATCGGGAATTGGTTGATATGTTCATGTGTACGCTGAATGGTCCTTTTTACAGTCATCTCATTGGAAGCTCATCATCTGGCTTCACTAAGTTGATAATGACTGGAGAGCGAGTAGAAAATGGTATAAAGAATGGTAAAATCCAAGTGGGTACTTCTTCATCAAGTGCTGCAAAGAAGCCTCCCACTGGGAAGAAAGAATCCAATGCTGTTTATGGTCAACCTGATCGCAACAGAAGGCATCAGTCTGTGAGTGCAGTCCATATTTCAAATCCAACTCCTGCAACAACAGACCAGCCACAGGGCAACCAACAGAGGGCTAGAAGGCAGTTCACAAAGATCAACATGTCAATGGCTCAGGCATTGCAACATTTGTTGAAGGCTAAACTTATTACTCTGAAAGAGGCTCCTCAGAATCCTAATGTTACCTCTCCCAGGTACAATCCCAATGCACGGTGTGCATACCATTCAAACTGTCAGGGACATGATACTAATAACTTCTGGGTCTTGAAGAACAAAATTCAAGATATGATTGATGCTGGAGAGATTGAGTTTGATCCTCCGGGTACTCCAAATGTGATTACTGCTCCAATGCCAAATCACGAGAAGACTGTCAATGCCATTGATGAAGATTTACATATTTATTCAGTTGCGGAATTGACTACACCATTGTCTGTCATCAGAAAGAAGTTAGTACAAGATGGGTTCTTTCCGGGTTGTCGTGAAGATTGTGTTTATTGTGAGTATAATCCAGATAAGTGTTGGAGGTTGAAGGAAGGAATTCAACGTCTCATGAATAATTACACCATAGTGTTTGAAAGGAGACCACCTTCCGTGGAGAGTATGGTGGATCATATTACTAAAGGTAAGAAGACTGAAGAGGTTGACATGGTTGATAAAGTACCAGTAAGGATCACTTCAAAGGGACCTATTAAAATCACCCATCAGGGTCCAATCAAAATTACTGCTGAAGGTCCTGTGAGAGTTGTTGCTGAAGCCAGAGTGGCTCCTATGGTCATTACCACTCCTGGTCCTATTCCGTATACGTCTGATAAAGTTGTGCCTTGGCACTATGGATCTGATGTTTATATCCATGGTGTTAAGCAGGAACCACTGGCTGATGTACCTGTTGATGTTGATAATATTGCTGGATCTAGTAAGATCACACGTAGTGGAATAGTCTTCTCACCTCCAGTTACTTCCAAGAATGCAGCTACTCCTGCTGCTACTTCCACCACTGATGCTCGGGGCAAAGGTCCTGTTATTGAACCTGTATATACTGATGTGCCAGCTGCTGATGATCTTGCTAAACAGATGGAAAAAGTATTGAAAATCATTCGCAAGAGTGATTATGACATTGTTGATCAGTTGGGGCATACTCCCTCAAAGATTTCTATGTTGTCCTTGTTATTATGTTCTGAGGCTCATGCCAAGGCCTTGATCAAGTTTCTGAAGATTGCTCATGTACCCAATGCAATTTCTGTTGACTAGTTTGAGAATTGTGTTGCCCACCTGACCTATGATAATGGGTTAGGATTTTCTGATGCTGATTTGACCCCTGCCAAGAGGGATCATAACAGGGCTCTGCATATTTCAATTGAGTGCAGGGGCACTACCCTGTCACATGTATTGATAGAAAATGGTTCCTCTCTGAATGTGTTGCCCAAGGAAGTCCTGAATAAGCTGAGTCCTGAAGATGCTGTGCTGAAGCCCAGTAGTATTGTGGTGAAGGCTTTAGATGGTTCTAGAAGAGTGGTGCATGGGGAAATTGATCTCCCAATCAAAGTTGGGTCTCAGGTTTTTAATGCTACATTTTTTGTGATGGATATTCGTCCTTCGTACTCTTGTCTGCTTGGTCGTCCCTGGATCCATGGGGCAGGTGATGTAACCTCTACATTACATCAGAAGCTAAGATATCCGGTGGAAGGAAAGGTCGTTACTGTCTATGGAGAAGAAGAATACTTTGTCAGCCATGTGAATACCTTCAAGTATCTGTAAATGGAAGGTGAATACATTGAAACTCCGTGTCAGACGTTTGAAGTGGTTCCTAGGATTGTTAATGATTATGTAGCTCCTCCGGTTGCCAAGAAAGTTCCTGTAGTCACCAGAGTACCTCCAACAATGGCAATGGCCTCCCTCAATGATGCTAGAGCGGTGGTGGATGAAGGTGGTTGTACTATTTGGGGTCAGCTTCCTGATATCCCATACAAGTCTGACAAATTTGGTTTGGGTTTCACTGCAGAGTCCCAGAAGGCTGTTCGTCGTGCTCGTGCTGTTCGTATCACCAATCAAGGGGTTATGAAAGATCAGATCAATGCTGTGGGAGACTATGATGAAGACTACAATCTGGATGCTTGGATTTTTCCTACTATGGGTGCTGGACTCAATAATTGGAAAGCTGAAGATGTTATCCCTATCTCCTTTAGTCAGGAGTAAATACTATTACTGTGTTGTCACTTTTAAGTTTGTAATTTTTTGAACAATTGAACTCTTTAAGCCTTGTGCCTTACCCGGGGCACAATGGTGTGCTTGTTACGGGATGTCATTTCATTTGCATACTTCATTCAATAAAAATCAGTGGACGTTTCGTTTTCGTAAATATTGTGTTCCTTGTCTTTCTTTCTTTTTATTTTTGCTTTATCAGCTATGTGTTCTTACACACACCCACATCACTAAAATGCAGATCCTCATCCACTCTGGATCCTGTTGATAACAGTTCTACTATTGCCAATTATAATTTCGAGAATCCGATCTATCAAACTGAAGATGGAAATGAGGACGATTGTGAGGTACCTGTAGAGCTTGCTAGGTTGTTACAACAAGAAGAGAAAGCTATACAGCCACATGAAGAGCCAGTCGAAGTTGTGAATCTGGGAACTGAAGAAAACAGAAAAGAAGTCAAGATATGGGCTGAATTAAAGGATAGTATCAAGAGCAAATTGATTCAAATGTTACGTGACTATGTGGAGATCTTTGTTTGGTCTTATGAAGATATGCCAGGGTTGGATACGAACATTGTGGTTCACCGTTTACCAGTAAAAGAAGATTGTCGTCCAAAGAAGCAGAAGGTTCGTCGTATGCGTCCTGAGATGTCAGAAAAGATCAAGGCAGAGGTAATGAAACAGTTCAATGCAGGGTTCTTAGTAGTGACTTCTTATCCTCAGTGGGTTGCAAATGTGGTACCGGTTCCTAAGAAAGATGGTAAGGTACGTATGTGTGTAGACTACAGGTATCTGAACAAGGCTAGCCCCAAAGATGACTTCCCACTTCCTCATATTGATGTTCTGGTAGACAACACTGCTCAGCATAAGGTATTCTCTTTTATGGATGGTTTCTCTGGTTACAATCAAATCAAGATGGCTCCTGAAGATATGGAAAAGACAACATTTGTTACACAATGGGGCACCTTTTGCTATAAGGTGATGCCATTTGGTTTGAAGAATGCAGGGGCAACATATCAGCGTGCTATGGTGGCTTTGTTTCATGATATGATTCATCATGAGATAGAAGTGTATGTGGATGATATGATAGCCAGGTCTCAGAATGAAGAGCAACATCTTGATCATTTGCATAAATTGTTTGAGAGATTGAAGAAATACAAGTTGAGATTAAATCCAAACAAGTGTACTTTTGGAGTTAGATCTGGTAAACTCCTGGGTTTCATTGTCAGTGGAAAAGGTATTGAAGTGGATCCTGCAAAAGTGAAAGCTATACGAGAGATGCCAGCTCCCCGTACTGAGAAGGAGGTTAGAGGTTTCTTGGGACGATTGAACTACATTGCAAGATTTATTTCCCAATTAACTGCCATCTGTGAGCCAATCTTCAAGTTGTTGAAGAAAGATCAGGTGATGGAATGGAATGATGAGTGCCAGACTGCCTTTGATGAAATTAAGAGATATCTGCTAGAACCTCCAATTTTGATGCCACCAGTTGATGGAAGACCCTTGATTATGTACTTAACAGTGTTAGACAACTCAATGGGGTGTGTGTTGGGGCAACATGACGAGTCTGGTCGAAAAGAGCAAGCAATATACTACCTTAGCAAAAAGTTTACCGACTGTGAAACAAGATACTCACTGCTCGAGAAAACTTGCTGCGCTTTGGCATGGGCTGCTCAACGACTAAGACAGTATATGTTGACCCATACTACTTTATTGATTTCGAAGATGGATCCAATCAAGTACATATTTGAGAAACCTGCTCTCTCCGGAAGAATTGCAAGATGGCAAATGATATTGACAGAATATGACATACAGTATACTACTCAGAAGGCCATTAAGGGAAGTGTTGTAGCAGATCATTTGGCTCATCAAGCAATAGATGATTACCAGTCAATGAGTTTTGAGTTCCCTGATGAAGACATTATGATTATTACCAAAGAACCTGGACAATATGACGGACCTGAACAAGGATCCCGATGGACTATGGTTTTTGATGGTGCCTCTAATGCACTTGGTAATGGTGTTGGTGTTGTGATTAGTTCCCCTGAAGGTTGTCATACCCCGATTACTGCCAGACATTGTTTCCATTGTACCAATAATATGGCTGAGTATGAGGCATGTATCCTGGGTATTAAAGCTGCTATTGATATGAAGATTCAGTTCCTTGATGTGTATGGAGATTCAGCCCTGGTAGTTAGTCAGGTTAAAGGAGATTGGGATACCAAGCATGATAATCTCATTCCTTACAGAGAGCATGTGTTGTCTTTGATCCCACATTTCAAAGAGATTACCTTTGGACATATTCCACGAAGAGAGAATCAGTTGGCAGATGCATTAGCCACCATGGCATCCATGTTTGAGATCAGCTGGGATGATGAAGCTCCCAAGATTACTATTGATAGATTTGAAAAGCCTGCATACTGCAATGAGATTGACACTGAAGGGGCAGAGGAGAAGCCTTGGTTCTATGAAGTGAAAAGATATCTTGAAGCTCAGGAGTTCCCTGAGGGGGCATCTGTCAAAGATAGGAAGTTTCTGAGAAGGATTTCTGCTAAGTTCTTTTTGAGCAATGGCATTCTGTACAAGCGTAATCATGATTCAACTTTGCTTCGTTGTGTGGATAAGAAGGAAGCAATTGAGATTATGGAAGATATGCATGATGGAATCTTTGGCGCTCATTCTAGTGGTCATACTATGGCAAAGAAGATATTGAGAGCAGGTTACTATTGGTCTACCATGGAAACTGATTGCTATCAACACTCTAGGACATGTCACAAGTGTCAAATTTATGCTGATAAAGTACATATACCTCCATAACCCTTGAATGTGTTGACTGCTCCTTGGCCTTTTGCCATGTGGGGCATTGATATGATTGGTGAGATCAAGCCTACTGCTTCTAATGGACATCATTTCATCCTGGTTGCTATTGATTACTTTACAAAGTGGGTGGAGGCAGCTTCATTTGCATCTGTTACCAAGAATGTTGTGGCTCGATTCATTAAGAATAATCTCATATGTAGGTATGGCATCCCTGAAAGGATTATCACTGACAATGGCTCTAATCTGAACAACACTATGATTACTGATCTCTGCACGCAGTTCAAAATTAAGCATCACAACTCTTCTCCATATCGTCCAAAGATGAATGGGGCAGTTGAAGCTGCTAATAAGAACATCAAGAAGATTGTACAGAAGATGACTGTTACTTACAAAGATTGGCATGAGATGTTACCATTTGCTCTTCATGGTTATCGTACCACAATACGTACCTCAACAGGGGCAACTCCATTCTCCTTGGTCTATGGTATGGAAGCAGTTCTACCCATTGAAGTTCAGATTCCCTCCTTAAGAATTATGAAGGATGCAGGCTTGGATGAAGATGAGTGGATTCAGACCCGACATGACCAGATAAATTTGATTGATGAGAAGAGGTTAGCGGCAGTTTGTCATGGCCAGATGTACCAGAAACGAATGATCAAAGCTTTTAACAAGAAAGTTAAGCCAAAGGTATATCAGGCTGGTGACTTGGTAATCAAGCGTATCATATTACCACAGGGTGATCCTAGGGGCAAGTGGACTCCAACATACAAAGGACCATTTGTAGTCAAGACAGTGTTCTCAAGAGGTGCCATGATACTTACTACTATGGATGGTGAAGACTTCCCGCAGCCTGTAAACGCAGACATAGTTAAAAAATACTACGCATAAAGAGAGACCCGCTAGGTTGACAGGCCTAGGAAAAAATAAGGGCATCCCGGCAAACCAAAAGGGTTTGGGCAAAAATTAGGGATATATATAAAAAGATGTACACCCGGCAAGTCAAAAACCTGAAAAGGCGGCTTGGGCAAAAAAGGGTATCCCGGTGGATTGAAAACCTGAAAGGGCAATCCAGGCAAAAGTTAGGGATTAAAGCGTATGACTATGTCTCGTTTGAATCACCCATGAAACTGCAACCAATTGTACTACTTACTCAAGCTCAAACAAATAAAGCTCAATCCAATCGTTTTTGTCTCAACAGCAGAAGATAAGATACTTAAGGATAATGGCAATAGTAGAATTGAAACTCAATAGGATTATTTCCCACATAGCCGATTTTCTTTGTCTTGTAAAATCTTATGACAAAATCCTCTTACTAGGGTTTATGTCTCCTTGTATAAACCTACCCATGTATGGGTCACTTCTTGATATGAATAAAATTCCATTTTTGAATCCTGATTTACTTTTACCCTATTTACATAAGCGAAACGTCCATTGGTTGTGTTTGAATGTATGTATGCTTTTGAATATGATTGATGTTTACCAGAAATGCATGTATGCTTAATATGATTGATGTTTACCAGAAATGCATGAAAATGCAGTAATAGTATTTACTAAGGACGAACGAGAGAAGGATTTCAACAAAGCTTCGCCGGTTCATCTCTACAAAAAAATCACAAATCCTCAGTAGGGAAAATCCATCTTCATAAAGTCACATCTCCCCTGGAATTTATATCCATCTCTTTTATCCTCATACGGATATTCGGGAATTTACTTTCCAATAAGAGTACGACGAACAAAGACGGAGGTTATATCTACCCTACTATCAAACGAAGACGAAGGTTATGTATACCTTACTATCCCCAGCAGACGGGAGGTTATATATACCTTGTTATCCCCAGCAGACGAGAGGTTATATATACCTTGCTATCCCCAGCATATGGAAGGTTATATATAATATATTATCAAACAAGACGGGAACGAGGTTCTCATATTCTCCAGCAACGAATCGGGATTTATTTTCCCTGGCCAGCAGTTGTTATACGAAGACATCCAGACACTTTCGGCAGCATCATATCATACATACATCATTTACATCATATCATAACATACATATCCATAGATACATAATACATTATTTAAGTGCATCATATCATACATGCATACATAAAGCATAAACTAATATTGTTATACAGAATGCTACCTTGTTTTCAGGTTAATTCTCCAGAAAACAGACTTGTGATTATCAGGACTGCTTTATCCTCCTGAAAGTTATCATCCCTCAGGACTGCTTTATCCTCCTGAAAGCTTATTATCTCTTCAGGACTGCTTTATCTTCCTGAAAGCATACTATTACCTCAGGATTGCTTTATCCTCCTGATAGCTACTATCACTTCATCAGGACTGCTTCATCCTCCTGAAAGCATATTATCAATATCTCAGGATTGCTTCATCCTCCTGAAAGTTATCATTACTACGTCAGGACTGCTTTATCCTCTTGAAAGCATACTATTACCTCAGATAGCTTTATCCTCCTGAAAGTTATCATCACTACATCAGGACTGCTTTATCCTCCTGAAAGTTATTATCACTACATCAGGATTGCTTTATCCTCCTGAAAGCTTATTATTCCCTCAGGATTGCTTTATCCTCCTGACAACTTCTTATACCTCAGGATTGCTTTATCCTCCTGAAAACATATTATTACCTCAGGACTGCTTCATCCTCCTGACAGCTATCATTATACCTCCATATTTTGGACTACTTTATCCTCCAAGAAATGTATATGAAGAACTTTTCTCCAAGTGGCATATTTAAGCCCACTCAAGTATATTCAACTAGCCATCTGTATCACTCTATGCACTGATGAGTGCAAATTTTTGGGTTTTTGTGTTCAATCCCCTTCAACCTTCCAGGTCACGACTGGCAAATATATCAATCTAACCCCTCAGGTTTCAGAAAATTGAACAGGGGCAGCTGTTGCACCCCAAAATTTTCCCTCACAATACAAGACTTTGTGTGTTAAGAAGGTTCACAAGGTTCACAAGCTTCACAATGTTTACAAGACCTTTCATGAGGTTCATGAAGTCTACAAGTCACTTTATGAGGTTCACAAGGTTCACAAGATTCACAATGCTTGCAAAACCTTTCATTGGGGTTCATGAAGTCTACAAGTCACTTTATGAAGTTCACAAGGTTCACAAGATTCACAATGCTTTCAAGACCTTTCATGAGGTTCATGAGGTCTACAAGTCACTTTATGAGGTTCACAAGGTTCACAAGATTCACAATGCTTACAAAACCTTGCATTGAGGTCCATGAAGTCTACAAGTCACTTTATGAGGTTCACAAGGTTCACAAGACCTCCCATGAGGTTCACAAGGTTCACAAGGCATTTTATGATGATTCACAAGGTTCACAAAGTTCACAATTGGTCAGAAGAGTTGACAATTCCCTCAGACAATGCACCTCCTAAGCAGTGCATCCAAAACTAGGGTTTTGACTTTAATCAGGCTAAGTGGACTTCCAAGACTTCAAGTGAGCTTCATAACATCTTATATGTGTTTAAGAACCCCCATGACAAGTTTCAAGACTTTTCTCAAAAATTTGCTCAGTCAGATGATCAGATAAGTCAAAATCAGTCAAAGCAGTTAAAAAGTCAAACTGAGGTCAACTGTGGTCAAACCAAAGTCAAACTTCATGATTTTTTGCCAACATCAAGTATATGAATTAAAATTCATCATTTGATCAAGGGTTGATCATGATTCATCAAGGAGATTTCAGATCATCAAGAATCAGGAGTTTCTAAATTAGGGTTTTCTTAGTAAAAGTCAACTGAACTTTGACCAGCCATAACTTTCACATGATTCATCACATAGTCTCCTTCCAAAGCTCATTTTTAAGGAAATTGAATTCTCTACAACTTTGTGTCTCACAAGCCAAGCCCAAAAATGCTTCATTTGGAAGGTATGAGCTAAGACATTATAGGTCCTTTTGAAAGTCAACAAAAAGTCAACAACTTCAAAAGGGCATAACTTGAGATTGGTAAACGATATGGACATGAAACCAGTGGGGTTGGTTAGAGGACTCTTCAAGCTTTCCAAAATGTCCAAGAACACCCTCATACCATTAAAATTGAAGGATATGTTCCCTTGCAAAGTTGGGAAATTTTAGGGAAGTTTATGAAGCAAATGGAGGTTTAAAACCAAATTTTGTTAAGTGGGCTGAACTTTTAATGACCCAAAGCAATCCATGACATCATGCACGAAAATTCTATGATATTTTCATAATTTTTATTTTATTTAATTAATTTATTATGATTTTTTATACTTAAAATCATTTTAAATTTAAATAAAATATTAAATATGAAGATTTAATTTTATTTTTGGTTCTAGAAAGTCATGAATTCAGCATGGAACAAATTGATACAAGGATAACATTGATTGGCTTGAAATAGAAAGTGTTGATGCAAAAATATTGAAATTTCAAAGCTTATCATTGTGAATCTTTTTGAATAAAATCTTATACACAACTATCCAACTTTTTGACCTAAATTGATCCTCCTATAAGTACTTAACACAAACCTAATGAGAAGGACGATTTCCAGCCTCCCCAAGAGTAAGTTTACATTGTTCAAAACCCTCTCCAAACTCAAATTCGGTTTCAATCATACAAAGCCTTTGAAGGTAATTTGAGAACATAGCAACACTCCTTGAACATCTCAGATGCGATCCCAACCCTTATTTGCATCAAAAGCATCATGAATCACTCAAACCGAATTCAAATATTGAGACATTTATCATTTTTTCGTTTTCATACATACATGTAATATAAATTGATTTTGATGCTGGATTGATGTTTGTATTAAGCTTGTGAATGTTTCTGGGCAAAGTAATTGGAGTTTCGATGCAGGAATAGGAAGTCACCATTGCTAGGGTTTCAGCCATGGATTTGGGGCTTTGATTCAAACCTAATATAAACAAATTCTGAGAACATGGGACGATTCTATGAACCTTGGGGATCATAAAACTCTAATTATTGTTGAGAAATTTTGCTGTTTTGATGCTTGTTCAAATTCGTAGGTTTCTGTGTTTTGAAGTTTGCAGGAAAACACGCAGCAAAATCCTTAACTATTTTCGCAGGAAATTTGAAGAAGATGAAGTTGGCCTGGCGCGAATTTCATATTTGAATTTATGTTTTAAAATATTATGTTATTATTCTGTTTGTTTATCACACATGAGCATGTGTCCCAGTGGAAGGAAGCGCGTGTGTGTGGCTATAAGACCTGTGTTCGAATCCTGGATTTGTGCATTTTTTTCCTTATTTTTCAGGTTAATCATGAAGTATTATATATTATGTTTTATTGCCACCATAATATCAGATTCGCTCACCTAGCTGGGATGGTAATGTGTATGTGTGTTTGCTTGAGAGGTCTTGGGTTCGATTCTCCCCCAGGCCTTTTGGTTTGTTCTTATTTTTTGTGATTTTCCAGGATATAGAACAAAAACAACTGGACTCACTCTTCTCACACCAACGCATGTGTGGCCTAGTGGTTGTGGTTGCTGGCATAAGTTCATGAGGGCAGGAGGTGCTGGGTTCAAACCCCAGCCAGGTAAGTTTCTATCTTTTTGTTTCTTTTTTCTATTTTACTTTGTTTAATTGATTTTGTTTAATTATTTTTATTAATAATCATATATATGCATATAATTAAATAACTCTATAATAACACATATATATTCAATATTCTCTAAATTCTAAAACTATTTTTCTTAATTCAAAAATTAGTTTTTTTTATTTATTTAGATTATAATATGTATATATTCATTAAATTAATTTTGTAAATAAAATAAACCCTAATTTACTTTTCTAAGTAATAAAAAAAACCTAATTCTATTTTGTGATTTTAATTGCTAATTCTTGTAAATATAATTGTATGATCATTTTTTTTATCATGTACATATCTTATTTAAAATAATTACAATTTTGTAAATTATAATTAATCCTATTTTTTATAATATATAAATATCCTATCATTGTTTATAATTAAATATATATATATATATATATATATATATATATATATATATATATATATATATATATATATATATATATATATATATATATATATATATATATATATATATATATATATATATATATATATATATATATATATATATAAATAATTTCTATTTAAAATTGCCAATTTTTTATAATTTATTTTTATGTTCATAATTAATTTTATAATTTATACTCAACTTAAAATTTTATAATAATTGTTCATATATTTCTATTAACCATTAAAATTTTGTTTATTATAATCTTTTGTTTATTATTATTATTAACTATGTTTATTACTAACCCATTTATTTATTTATTTTATTATGATTATTATTATTTTCACTAACCCCTATTATAATTATTTATTTATTCTTGATTATTTCTTATTTTGCTATTTATTTAATTTATTATTATTATTATTGTAATTGCTTATGGATGTAATTTTTTGTAATATTTAAATTATTTATTTCTTATGCTATGGTTAGTAAATAGGGAGTGAAAACTATTTGTATTTAAAAATTGAATTTAGGTCATTTAAATTATAAGATAAATATAAAATTAAACACTCACACACGTAAGTCGATCTTTGATCGCCATCTCACTTTCTAGGGTTGCCTCTCAATGTTGCCTAATTAAAAGGTCAAGTGGGGTGTATAAAGCAAAAGTCCCTTAAAAGAAAAGTCATCTAGTCCCTTCATAATCAAAGATCAAGTCCCTTAATGGTTGCCTTTCATAATGATCTTGTCCCTTTCGAATAAAGATGATAGTCCCTCCAAAATTGCTTATACACCCTACAGTTGCCTTCATTAAACAGATGTCCCTCACTTGTCCCTCACATCCAAGGTAATGACTACCTATTCCTTAATAATAGGGATAGTCTTACCATTTAAAGGATCCAAGAACAGAAAAGATTTAAACTTAGGGTAGGTTCCTCATAGTTACTTGCTCACTCTTCAAAACTTTTCAAACACTTCACCCTTTCAAACAAATTTTCAAAACAAAGGTTTTTTACGCATCCGTACATGGATCATTATCAAACTCTTAAGAAAATTTTCATTCACACACTTCACATTTCAAAAACATTTTAAAGTGAGCTAAGTAACTAAGAGCCCATGGATAACCATGGATGTAAAGGGTGCTAACACTTTCCCTTTACATAACCTACCCCCCGGACCCAAAAAATCTTTTAAAAGGTCTTTCCTGTTCTTTTATGCCTTTCCTTTGGATAAAATAAAAGTCGGTGGCGACTCTTGCTATCCGCAACATAACTAAAGTCAGTTCTCCCACCGTGTTACAGTGGCGGACGTTTTCCGATCTACCGCTTGCTTTCGAACTATAACGGCTTCGTGATCATCAATCGTGAAGTAACTCTTCTCGATCAGAAATCCGTCGCCGGTTAAAAACTCGTCGTGGATCCTAAACCAACACCAACAATTTCGCGAGCCTCGGATTCTTCACCTCTTCAAAGTTTTATCTCAGTTCAGACTCATTTCATCTTTCACAAATCGCGTCGGCGGGGTTTCACAGCGGTGTGTGCTTCGGATTGAAGCGGCGGCGGAAGTTTCGTTTTGTGGGTGATGATTTCACTGTGTTCGTTGATGATGAACGGTGGTTTCGGAAAACGAAAGTCGCGGTTTCGATTGGACAGTGGTAATCAATGGTTCGAGGTTTTCCGTGGAGGTGTTTTAGTGGTGCGGATGATGGCTGTTTGGTGAGATTCTGGTTTAATGCATGTATTTATTTCGAAAGTTTGTGATTTGAAGAAAACGATGGAGGTGATTCGGTGTTCTCAGGTTTGGCGGTATCATGTTTTCGTGGTGGCATTCACGGTATGGCTTGGCTTCTCACGGTGGTAGTGATGGTTGTCGAGGTTCAGTGAGGTTGAATATAAGAGGTGAAGAGTGTGAGATGTGAAGGTGACAGAAGGTTAGCGAGGGTGATTATGTTGTCGGTGGTGGATGTGTGGAGGTCTGAAAACGGTGGTTGCGAACGGGGTGGTGAAGGTTCAAGTTGGACGGTTCCCAATGTTGGAAAACACGAGCCAGTCCTTGTTTCTTCCTTCTTTTTCAGGTTGTTGTTTTTTTATTCAGTGATTTTCTGTGGCTTCTCTCTGTCCCATTGGTGAAGGTTTTTGGAAGGTTTTGTGGTGGACTGAGTTGGGGAAAAAAACAGGTTTCGGTTTGTTGTTGTGAAGGTGATGGATATTGAGGTGTGAGTCGCGGAGGGATGAGTTGAAATGGTTTACAGGTTCGGTTTGAAGGTGGGACGAAGACAGGTTGTTTTCGGTGATGAGTGCGGTTTGGAGCTGGATATGGTGATGGAGGTGCCGGAAGTGTCGGCAGGTTTTATGAGGTGTGCGGTTGGAGCAAAACACGAAGGTCGTGTTGGTGAAGACGAAGACGAAGGGAGGTTTTATGATTTCTTTTCTGTGTTAGTTGTTGTTGCGCAGAAGTCTAAAAAATGGTTTTTTTCGTGAGTTTTTTGTTACTGAGTATGCTGTTCGGTGTTGGTTTTTTGAGAAGAGGTGAGGGAGAGTTGAATGGTTCAGATTTGAGCAGGGTGGATGAGGGTTGTTGCTACTGGGTTCAAAATGAAGGATGAAGAGGAAGGCTTTTGTATGAGGTTATGAAGGGTGGCTGGATGAGAAGTGTGAGTTTGAGTGTTTCCAAGTGTTCTTTGTTGTTGATGTTATTGGTTTCTTTTGTAGATGGCACGGGTTTCTCCTTTTAATCAGTTTTTTTGAGAAGTTTTTATGGAGGTCCTTTCATAAGAATGAAGGTCTGTTATATGTTTTGGATTCAAGAGTGCATCCCCCTTTTCTGTTGTTGATGTCCTGGTTCTTTTCTTTTAATCCTTTTTTTGGTTCCCCTGGTGTTGTTTTGTGAAGGGTGGGAAAGGTCAGTTGCTAAAAAATGATGATGAAAGTTCTGCCCCTCTGAAATGTGTTCCCTCCTGCTTTTTTGTTGTTGCTGTAGTTGACCAGTTCAGATATTTTGATCCTGTCAATAAAAGTCTTGATGATGCCTTTCCTCTTTTTTTCTTTTTGCAGTTCTTGCAGAGCCATGAAAAGGAAGATTATTTTGTCCTCTCCCCCCTGGTTGACAGCCTGATATTGTCCTTCTTTTCAAAAATAAAACAAACTTAATAAATCAGCTATTCCCTTTTTCCTTTTTCTTGAAAAATCTTCTTTTCACTTTTTGATGCAGGTTGTGTAAGGACTCAAATTGGTGTCAACTTAGGGCTGTAGGTGTGCAGAAATTTGGAATAAAGATTGATTTTTGTCTTGGTCAATGTGTATGGAAAAGCAGCAAATGATATTGGATTCTGAAAACTAGTTTTTTAGAAGTTAGTTGTATATGGACTACATGTTAGTAAATCCACTAACTATTAGATTCAAATAAAAATCAAACTTGGTAAAATAAAATAAAGTAAATAAATAATAATGAAATAAAATAATAAAAAAAACTAATGTAAACAGAAATTAAATTTAAACTAACTAATGAAATTATAAACTAAGATTTAACCAAACTTAAATTAAAAAATTAACTGAATAATAACTAATTAATGAAAGAAAATTCTAAGTTTTTTTGTTAAAACAAATTCTTAATCTACATATTAAATAAATAAAAAAAGAATTCTAAAATTATCTAATAACATTAAACAAAATCTAAGTCTATTTGAAATGAATTATTTACCTAAACATAAGAAAGAAAATAATTATAAAAGAGGCGAAATAAATAAATTCTAAAATTGAATCAAATTCTTAAGTATAGATTAAAAATGAATAAGAGAGACGATCCTTCTAATTCAAGAATCGAAACGAAAATTCTAAAATAAAACGGGACATGAAATGGTAGAATGTATGATTAATGAAATGTTTAACTCTTAAAAATGCAAAATGATCAATTTTTGATAAATCGACGAAAACACGTCAAAAATGAACAAAAATTTTAAAATTTCTGGTCAAAATTTAGGGTATGACAGAAAGAAAGAATCAAATGCTGTCTATGGTCAACCTGATCGTAGTAGAAGGCATCATTCTGTGAGTGCAGTCCATATCTCCAATCCAACTCCTGCAACAACAGAGCAGCCACAGGGAAATCAATAGAGGGCTAGAAGGCAGTTCACTAAGATCAACATGTCAATGGCCCAAGCATTGCAACACTTGTTGAAGGCTGAACTTATCACTCTGAAAGATGCTCCTTAGAATCCTAATGTTACCTCTCCCAGGTACAATCCTAATGCACGATGTGCATATCATTCGAACTGTCAGGGACATGATACCAATAGCTGCTGGGTATTGAAGAACAAAATCCAAGATATGATTGAGGCTGGAGAAATTGAGTTTGACCCTCCGGGTACTCCAAATGTGATCACTGCTCCCATGCCAAATCATGAGAAGACTGTCAATGTAATTGATGAAGATTCACATATCTATTCAGTTGCAGAGTTGACCACACCATTGTCTGTCATTAAGAAGAAGCTAGTACAAGCTGGATTCTTTCCAGGTTGTCGTGAAGATTGTTTGTATTGTACCTATAAGCCAGATAGTTGCTGGAGATTGAGAGATGGAATTCAACGTCTCATGGATAAATATACCATAGTGTTTGAGAGGACTCCACCTTCCGTAGAAAGTATGGTTGATCATATAACTCAGCGTGCGAAGATTGAAGAGGTGGATATGGTTGATAAAGTACCGGTAAGAATTACTTCAAAGGGACCTGTTAAAATCACTCACAAGGGTCCAGTTAAGATTACTGCTGAAGGCCCTGTGAAGATTGTTGCTGAAGCCAGAGTGGCTCCTATGGTCATCACCACTCCGGGTCCTATTCCGTATACTTCTGATAAAGCTGTGCCTTGGCATTATGGGTCTGATGTTTATATCCATGGTGTTAAGCAGGAACCCTTAGTTGATATGCCTGTTGATATTGATAATATTGCTGGATCTAGTAAGATCACACGAAGCGGAAGAGTTTTCTCCCCTCCAGTTACCTCCAAAAATGCAGTTACTCCAGCTGCTACCTCCACCACTGATACTCGGGGCAAAGGTCCTGTTATTGAACCTATACCTACTGATGTGCCAGCTGCTGATGATCTCTCTAAGCAGATGGAGGAAGTATTGAAAATCATTCGCAAGAGTGATTATGACATTGTTGATCAGGTGGGGCATACTCCCTCCAAGATTTCTATGTTGTCTTTATTGTTGTGTTCTGAGGCTCATGCCAAGGCCCTGATTAAATTTCTGAAGACTGCTCATGTACCAAATGAAATTTCTGTTGATCAGTTTGAAAATTGTGTTGCACACTTGACCTATGATAATGGGTTAGGTTTCTCTGATGCTGATTTGACTCCTGCCAAGAGGGATCATAATAGGGCTCTACATATCTCAATTGAATGCAGGGGCACTACCCTGTCACATGTATTGATAGACAATGGTTCCTCTCTGAATGTGTTGCCCAAAGAAGTCCTGAATAAGCTTAGTCCTGAAGATGCTGTGCTGAAGCCCAGTAATATAGTGGTGAAGGCTTTTGATGGTTCGAGAAGAGTGGTGCATGGAGAAATTGATCTCCCAATCAAAGTTGGTTCTCAGGTTTTTAATGCTACATTTTATGTAATGGATATTCGTCCATCGTATTCTTGTTTGCTTGGGCGTCCCTGGATCCATGGGGCAGGTGCTGTAACATCTACATTACATCAAAAGCTGAGGTATCCAGTAGAGGGGAAGGTTGTTACTGTCTATGGAGAGGAAGGGTATATGATTAGCCATGTGAACACCTTTAAGTATATTGAAGTGGAAGGTGAATACGTTGAAACTCCGTGTCAGACATTTGAAGTGGTTCCTTGGATTGTTAATGATTATGAAGCTCCTCCTGTTGTCAAGAAAGTTCCTGTGGTCACCAGAGTACCTCCTACAATGGCCTCCCTTAAAGATGCTAAAGCTGTGGTGGATGAAGGTGGTTGTACTATTTGGGGTCAGCTTCCTGATATTCCGTACAAGTCTGACAAATTTGGTTTGGGTTTCACTGCAGAATCCCAGAAGGTTGTTCGTCGTGCTCGTGCTGTTCGTATCACCAATCAGGGGATTATGAAGAATCAGATCAATGCTATGGGTGACTATGATGAAGACTATAACTTGGATGCTTGGATTTTTCCTACTGTGGGTGCTGGGCTCAATAATTGGAAAGCTGAAGATGTTATTCCTATCTCCTTTAGTCAGGAGTAAATACTATTACTGTGTTGTTGCTTCTTGAACAATTGAACTTTTAAGCCTTGTGCCTTACCCGGGGAACAATGGTGTGCTTGTTACGGGATGTCATTTCATTTGCATACTTCATTCAATAAAAATCAGTGGACGTTTCGTTGTCGTAAATATTGTGTTCCTTGTCTTTCTTTTCTTTTATTTTTGTTTTATCAGCTATGTGTTCTTACACACACCCACATCACTAAAATGCAGATCCTTATCCACTCTGGATCCTGTTGATAACAGTTCTACTATTGCCAATTATAATTTCGAGAATCCGATCTATCAAGCTGAAGACGGAAATGAGGACGATTGTGAAGTACCTGTAGAGCTTGCTAGGTTGTTACAACAAGAAGAGAAAGCTATACAGCCACATGAAGAGCCAGTCGAAGTTGTGAATCTGGGAACTGAAGAAAACAGGAAGGAAGTCAAGATAGGGGCTGAATTAGAGGATAGTGTCAAGAGCAGATTGATTCAGATGCTACGTGATTATGTGGAGATCTTTGCTTGGTCCTATGAAGATATGCCAGGGTTGGATACAGACATTGTGGTTCACCGTCTACCAGTAAAAGAAGATTGTCGTCCAAAGAAGCAGAAGGTTCGTCGCATGCGTCCTGAAATGTCAGAGAAGATTAAGGCAGAGGTAATGAAACAGTTTGATGCAGGGTTCTTAGCTGTGACTTCTTATCCTCAGTGGGTTGCAAATGTGGTACCAGTTCCTAAGAAAGATGGTAAGGTACGTATGTGTGTAGACTACAGAGATTTGAACAAGGCCAACCCCAAAGATGACTTTCCACTTCCTCATATTGATGTCCTGGTAGACAACACTGCTCAGCATAAAGTATTCTCTTTTATGGATGGTTTCTCTGGTTACAATCAAATCAAGATGGCACCTGAAGATATGGAGAAGACAACATTTGTTACACAGTGGGGCACTTTTTGTTATAAGGTGATGCCATTTGGTTTAAAGAATGCAGGGGCAACATATCTGCGTGTTATGGTGGCTTTGTTTCATGATATGATTCATCATGAGATAGAGGTATATGTGGATGATATGATAGCCAGGTCCCAGAATGAAGAACAACATCTTGATCATTTGCATAAATTGTTTGAGAGGTTGAAGAAATACAAGTTGAGATTAAACCCAAACAAGTGTACTTTTGGAGTTAGATCTGGTAAACTCCTGGGCTTCATTGTCAGTGGAAAAGGTATTGAAATGGATCCTGCAAAAGTAAAAGCTATACGAGAGATGCCAGCTCCCCGTACTGAGAAGGAAGTTAGAGGTTTCTTGGGACGACTGAATTACATTGCAAGATTTATTTCCCAATTAACTGCCATCTGTGAACCAATCTTCAAGTTGCTGAAAAAAGACCAAGTGATGGAATGGAATGATGAGTGCCAGACTGCCTTTGATGAAATCAGGAGATATCTTTTAGAACCTCCAATTTTGATGCCACCAGTTGATGGAAGACCCTTGATTATGTACTTAACAGTGTTAGACAACTCAATGGGGTGTGTGTTGGGTCAACATGACGAGTCTGGTCGAAAAGAGCAGGCAATATACTACCTTAGAAAAAAGTTTACCGACTGTGAAACAAGATACTCACTGCTCGAGAAAACTTGCTGCGCTTTGGCATGGGCTGCTCGCCGACTAAGACAATATATGTTGACCCATACTACCTTGTTGATCTCGAAGATGGATCCAATCAAGTACATATTCGAGAAACCTGCTCTCTCCAGAAGAATTGCAAGATGGCAAATGATCTTGACAGAATATGACATACAGTATACTACTCAGAAGGCCATTAAAGGGAGTGTTGTGGCTGATCATTTGGCTCATCAGGCAGTGGATGATTACCAGTCAATGAGTTTTGAGTTCCCTGACGAAGACATTATGATTATTACCAAAGAACCTGGACAATATGACGGACCTGAACAAGGATCCCGATGGACTATGGTTTTTGATGGAGCATCTAATGCACTGGGTAATGGTGTTGGTGTTGTGATCAGTTCCCCTGAAGGTTGTCATACCCCGATTACTGCCAGACTTTGTTTCTATTGTACCAATAACATGGCTGAGTATGAGGCATGTATCCTGGGTATTAAAACTGCTATTGATATGAAGATTCAGTTCCTTGATGTGTATGGAGATTCAGCCCTGGTAGTTAGTCAGATCAAAGGAGATTGGGACACCAAGCATGACAATCTCATTCCTTACAGAGAGCATGTGTTGTCTTTGATCCCACATTTCAAAGAGATTACCTTTGGACATATTCCACAGAGAGAGAATCAGTCGGCAGATGCATTAGCCACCATGGCATCCATGTTCGAGATCAGCTGGGATGATGAAGCTCCCAAGATTACTATTGATAGATTTGAGAAGCCTGCATACTGCAATGAGATTGGCACTAAAGAAACAGAAGAAAAGCCTTGGTTCTATGAGGTGAAAAGATATCTTGAAGCTCAGGAGTTCCCTGAAGGGGCATCTGTCAAAGATAGGAAGTTTCTGAGGAGGTTCTCTGCTAAGTTCGTTTTGAGTAATGGGATTTTGTACAAGCGCAATCATGATTCAACTATGCTTCGTTGTGTGGATAAGAAGGAAGCAACAGGGATTATGGAAGATATGCATGATGGGATCTTTGGCACTCATTCTAGTGGTCATACCATGGCAAAGAAGATTTTGAGATCAGGTTACTATTGGTCTACCATGGAAGCTGATTGCTACCAACATTCCAGAACATGTCACAAGTGTCAAATCTATGCTGATAAAGTCCATATACCTCCATCACCATTGAATGTGTTAACTGCTCCTTGGCCTTTTGCCATGTGGGGCATTGATATGATTGGTGAGATCAAGCCTACTGCTTCTAATGGGCATCGTTTCATCCTGGTCGCTATTGATTACTTCACAAAATGGGTGGAGGCAGCTTCATTTGCATCTGTTACCAAAAATGTTGTGGCTCGATTCATTAAGAATAATCTCATATGTAGGTATGGCATCCCTGAAAGGATTATTACTGACAATGGCTCTAATCTGAACAACACTATGATTACTGATCTCTGTACGCAATTCAAGATTAAACACCACAACTCTTCTCCGTATCGTCCGAAGATGAATGGGGCAGTTGAAGCTGCTAATAAGAACATTAAGAAGATTGTACAGAAGATGACTATTACTTACAAGGATTGGCATGAGATGTTACCATTTGATCTTCATGGTTATCGTACTACAATACGTACTTCAACAGGGGCAACTCCATTCTCCTTAGTCTATGGTATGGAAGCAGTCCTACCCATTGAAGTTCAGATTCCCTCCTTAAGAATTATGAAGGATGCAGGCTTGGATGAAGATGAGTGGATTCAGACTCGACTTGATCAGATAAATTTGATTGATAAGAAGAGGTTAGCAGCAGTTTGTCATGGCCAGATGTACCAGAAACGGATGATCAAGGCTTTCAACAAGAAGGTTAAGCCAAAGGTATATCAGGTTGGTGATTTGGTAATCAAGCGTATCATATTACCACAGGGTGATCCTAGGGGCAAGTGGACTCCTACATATGAAGGACCATTTGTGGTCAAAACAGTGTTTTCAGGAGGTGCCATGATACTTACTACTATGGATGGTGAAGACTTCCCACAGCCTGTAAACGCATACATAGTTAAAAAATACTACGCATAAAAAGAGACCCGCTAGGTTGACTGGCCTAGGCAAAAATAAGGGCATCCCGGCGAACCAAAAAGGTTCGGGCAAAAATTAGGGATATATATATAAAAAATGTACACCCGGCAAGTCGAAAACCTGAAAAGGCGGCTTGGGCAAAAAAGGGTATCCCGGTGGATTGAAAACCTGAAAGGGCAATCCAGGCAAAAGTTAGGGATTAAAGCGTATGACTATGTCTCATTGGGATCACCCATGAAACTACAACCAGTTGTACAACTTACTCAAGTTCGAACAGATAAAGTTCAATTCAATCATTTCCGTCTCAAAAGCAGAAGATGGGATACTTGAAGATAATGGCAATAGTAGAATTGAAACTCAATAGGATTATTTCCCACATAGTTGATTTTCTTTGTTTTGTAAAATTTTACGACGAATTCCTCTTACTAGGATTTTTGTCTCCTTGTATAAACTTACCTGTGTATAGGTCACTTTTTGATATAAATAAAATTCCATCTTTGAATCCAGATTTACTTTTACCCTATTTACATAAGCGAAACGTCCATTGGTTGTGTTTGAATGTATGTATGCTTTTGAATATGATTGATGTTTACCAGAAATGCATAGATGCTTAATATGATTGATGTTTACCAGAAATGCATGAAAATGCAGTAATAGTATTTACTAAGGACGAACGAGGGCAGGATTTCAACGAAGCTTCGCCGTGTCATCCTCACAAGACAGCTACAAATCCCCAGTAGGGAAAATCCATCTTCATAAGTACTTCAAGTTACATCTCCCCTGGAATTTATATCCATCTCTTTTATCCTCATACGGATAGTCAGGAATTTATTTTTCAATGGGAGTACGACGAACGAAGATGGGAGGTTATGTACTATCAAACGAAGACGGGAGGTTATATATAATACATTATCAAACAAGACGGGAACGAGTTCCTCATATTCTTCAGCAACAAATCGGGATTTATTTTCCCTGGCCAGCAGTTGATTATACGAAGATATCCAGACGCTTCAGGTTGCATGATGCATACATACATCATTTACATCATATCATACATATACATAAATACATAATACATTTCTTAAGTGCATCATGTTATACATGCATGCATAATGCATAAACTAATATTATCATACAAAATGTTATAATCTTGTTTTTCAGGTTAATTCTCCAGCAGACAAATTTCATCAACAAATTGTGACTATTGGGCCGTTGTTTATCTTCCCAAAAGTATTATCAAACCTTGAGCTGTTGTTTATCTTCCCAAGAGCCACATCATTACTTTGGGACGTCGTTTATCTTCCCAAAGGCTATCTTGAGATGTCGTTTATCTTCTCAAAAGCCACTTGTTACCTTGGGCCGTTGTTTATCTTCCCAAAGGTTATCTCATTATCCTGGGACGTCGTTTATCTTCCCGAGGGCTATCTTGAGACGTCGTTTATCTTCTCAAAAGCCATATTGCTACCTTGGGCCGTTGTTTATCTTCCCAAGTACCTTATCATGACTTTGGGCCATTGTTTATCTTCCCAAAAGTTATACTTATACCTCGGGACGTTGTTTATCCTCCTGAAAGCTATCACGACCTTGGGCCGTTGTTTATCTTCCCAAAGGTTACCCCATTTCCTCAGGACGTTGTTTATCCTCCTGAAAGCATATCACGACCTTGGGTCGTTGTTTATCTTCCCAAAGGTTATCTCCTTACCTCGAGACATTGTTTATCCTCCTGAAAGCATATCATTTCCTCAGAACGTTGTTTATCCTTTTGAAAGCATACCACTACCTCGGGACGTTGTTTATCTTCCTGAAAGCTATCACCATTACCTCAGGACGTTGTTTATCCTCCTGAAAGCTATCATTATATCTTCATATTTTGGACTGCTTTATCCTCCAAGAAATGTATCTGAAGAACCTTTCCCCAAGTGGCATCTTTAAGCCCACTCAAGCATATACAACTAGTCATCAGTATCACTCTATGCACCGGTGAGTGCAAATTTTTGGGCTTTTGTGTTCAATCCCCTTCAACCTTCCAGGTCATGACTGGCACATATACCAATCTAACCCCTCAGGTTTCAGAAAATTGAACAGGGGCAGTTGTTGCACCCCAAAATTTGCCCTCACAATACAAGACTTTGTGTGCTTATAAGGTTCACAAGGTTTACAAGACACTTTATAAGGTTCACAAGTGTTGCACCCCAAAATTTTCCCTCACAATACAAGACTTTGTGTTCTAATAAGGTTCACAAGGTTCACAAGTCCTCCAACACTTGCATAACCTTTCATGAAGTTCATGAAGTCTACAAGTTACTTCTTGAAGGTTCACAAGGTTCACAAGTTCCATAATGCTTTCAATGCCTTTCTTGAAGTTCATGAGGTCTACAAAGCCCCTTCATGAGGTTCACAAGGTTCACAAGTTTCTCTACATTTACAAGACCTTTCATGAGGTTCATGAAGTCTACAAGTCACTTCTTGAAGGTTCACAAGGTTCACAAGTTTCACAATGATTACAAAGTTTACCTGAGGTTCATGAGGTCTACAAAGCCACTTCATGAGGTTCATAAGGTTCACAATCTTCACAATACCTCCCATAAGTATCACAAGACACTTTATGAAGATTCACAAGGTTCACAAAGTTCACAATTGGTCAAAGGAGTTGACAATTCCCTCAGACAATGCACCTCCTAGGCAGTGCATCCAAAACTAGGGTTTTGACTTTAATCAGGCTAAATGAACTTCCAATACCTCAAGTGAGTTTCATAATATCTTATATGTGTATAAGAACCCCCATGACAAGTTTCAAGACTTTTCTCAAAAGTTTGCTCAGTCAGATGATCAGATAAGTCAAAATCAGTCAGTGCAGTTAAAAAGTCAAACTGAGGTCAACTGTGGTCAAACCAAAGTCAAACTTCATGATTTTTTGCCAACATCAAGTATATGAAGTAAAATTCATCATTTGATCAAGGTTTGATCATGATTCATCAAGGAGATTCCAGATCATCAATAATCAGGAGTTTCTAAATTAGGGTTTCCTCAGTAAAAGTCAACTGAACTTTTACCAGTCATAACTTTCACATACTTCATCACCAAGTCTCCATCCAAAGCTCATTTTGAAGGAAATTGAATTCTCTACAACTTTGATGTTGAAAGTTAAGCCCAAAAATTCTTCATTTGAAAGATATGATCTAAAACATTATAGGTCATTTCAAAAGTCAACAAAAAGTCAACAACTTCAAAAGGGCATAACTTGAGATTGGTAAATGATATGGACCTGAAACCAATGGGGTTGTTTAGATGACTCTTCAAGCTTTCCAAAAAGTCCAAGAACACCCTCATACCTTTAAAATTGAGGAAGATGTGCCCTTGCAAAGTTGGGAAATTTTGTGATGGTTTATGTTGAAAATGGAGGCTTAGAAGTAATTCTTTCCAAATGGGCTTGCTAAGTTGTGATCCAATCCATCTCATAACATTGTGCACGACCCAATTGACCAAAATTCAGCATTTTTATTATTTTATTTTTATTTATTATTGATTTAATTCATAAAAATCATTTTAAATAAATATAAAATGTGAAAATCTATTTTTGGGTGAAGATTGAGGTTCTAGAAATTCTTAAATGATGATTGAATTGGAAAGAGAAAGGAATCATATGATTAGTCCAAGAATAGCAAGTCTTCATGATCAAATATTTGGCTTTTACAACATGATCTTTTTCAATATTTTTTGGATCAAATTTGCATACAACAAGTCCATGTTTCTGACCTAATTCCTTCTCACATATATACTAAGCATAACCCTAGCCTCAAGCCACGAAATCCAGCAGCCAAAAGTAAGTTTCAAAACTCAAAAAATCCTTCCAAAAGTGAGATTCGGATTTTGGATTCCAGGGCATTTGAAGGCAAAGTAAGAACATAGAGATGTTTATTGGACATTGTTGAAGCAAAATCATCATTCATATGCATCTCATGAGCACCATATTGCTCTACCCGAACTCATCTTTGCCTTGAATTCAATTTTTTCGATTCCATTAATATATGTATTATAAATTGTTTTTGATGGTTGATATGTGTTTATCTTGATCCCTAGAACGATTCTGGACAATTGGATTGAAGGATGAGTGTCTAAAACGCAAACGGCCATGTTAGGGTTCATGACCTTACAATTAGGGTTTATCATTTGAATGCATATAAATAAATTCTGGAAACGTAGAATTGTTGTGTGAGTTGTGAGAATTATAAATCGCTAACCAATTTCATGAATTGATGTGGTTTTGCTTGAGTTTCATTTTCGTAGGTTTTGCTAGGGTTTGTATTTCGCAGGAAAGCTTGTATCAAATTTCGCAGCAAATTTTGAAGGACTGGAGGTTGAAGACGAAGGCCATTCGCGCCAGTTTTGAAATTCAAATATTGTTTTAAAATATTATATGTTTTCCTTGTTTATATATCACCAACTGATGGTTGGTCCAGTGGCAGAGCACATGCGCGTTTGACAAGAGGGGGAGGGGATCGAATCCTGCCTTTACCAATGTTTTGATATTTTTCCCATTTAAATTGTTGTCTTAATATATTATAGTTTGTGGTTGTTTTGCAAGCAGATAGGCTCTCCCAGCCAGGCGGTAAGGCACGCGTATGAATAACCAGAGAACCTGGGTTCAATTCCCACCCCAGGCCTTTTGTTTCTTATTTTTTCTGGATTTTTTCAAGCAAGCAACAAAACAAACTCTTCCTCCTCACTTATTGCCTGCGCACCAATGGCCTGGTGGTTGTTGTTCTTGTTGGGAATCAAGCTGACCTGGGTTCAAACCCCAGTCAGGTAAGTTTTTTCATACTCTCTTTCTTTTATTTGTTTTTTAATGTATTATTATATTAAATATAATTTTATTTCTAAAACAATAAAAATAATAATAAAACATGTATGTTTTCTTTAATTTCAAAAATATATTTTCATAAATTATGTTTCTATATTTTGTGTTTAATTTATAATATGTATATATAAATTAGAATATTTTTGTATATAGCTAAGCCCTATTTTTTTTTAAAACCCTAAAAATATTTTCTAAATAAAACTTAATTCTATTTTCAAAAATGATTTCTATTCTTATTATAATTATCATGTATATAATTTTTTTTTAAAATATAATTATAAACTCTTTTCTTCATATAATATATAAATATATTTTACACTATGTTTATAATTTAAATCATTGTCTTTTAAAAAAATAATAATTGAATTAATAAAAAAAATTTTAAATCTTGTAAATATGCTTATAATTTGTTCTTCTCTTTACATAATATATATGAATACTTTTATAATTTCTGTTTATTTAAAAAATAATTGAATAATTAAATTTTTTTTGTAATTATAATATATTTAAAAAATAACTTAATAACTTGTAAAATTAAAACAATTGTTTGCTCATATTTTTTTTTTTTTAAAATATAATTGTTTATATTAAAAATTGTTGATTTATTATTGTTATAATTTTGATTAATTTTATTTATCATTGTTATTACTAATTATATTATTTATTTTGCTTTATTAATTTTATATATATTTCATTAATTTTTATTATTTACTAACCATATTATTATTTATGATTATATTTTATTATTATGTTTCTAACCTTATTTCTAAATTATTATTATTATTATTTTATTATTACTAACCCCTTATTATTTATTTTGTTATTATTTATTGCTCATTTAATTTGCTATTTATTTTGTTTATTATTATAATTTTGTAAATGCTCCTGAATGTAAATTTGTAAATATTTTTTATTATTTGCTATGGTTAATAATTAGGGAGTGCAAAATATGTATGTTATTTAAAATAAACTTAGATCATGTTAATATAAGATAATTAAATTAAACACTCACACACGTAAGTCGATTTTAATCGCCGTCTCACTTTCTAAGGTTATCCCTCAAGTTGCCTACAAATAATGGTCAAGTGGGGTGTATAAAGCAAGTCCCTTTTAAAAGAAAATCATCAAGTCCCTCATGGTTGCCTATACGAATCGAGTCCCTTCGAATAAATGATGATAGTCCCACATATACGCTTATTACACCCCACAGTTGCCTTCATAATCAGATTGTCCCTCATATGTCCCTTAACATCCAAGGTAATGACTACCTACTCCTTAATAGTAGGGATAGTCTTACCAAGGAAAGGATAAAGAACAAGAAGGACTTTAAACTTTAGGGTAGGTTCCTCTTAGTTACTTGCTCACTCCAATTTTCAAACTTTCCACAATTTCAAACAAATTTTCAAACAAGTTTTTACACATCCGTACATGGATTATTATCAACTATTCTGAAAAAATTTCTATTCACACACTACACCTTCAAAAAACAATTTAAAGTGAGCTAAGTAACTAAGAGCCCATGGATAACCATGGATGTAAAGGGTGCTAACACCTTCCCTTTACATAACCTACCCCCCGGACCCAAAAATATCTCTAAGGTCTTTCCTGTTCTTTTATACCCTTTCCTTATGGATAAAATAAAAGTCGGTGGCGACTCTTGCTATCCGCAACATAACCTAAAGTCAGTTCTCCCACCGTGTTACAGAACTGGCGACTCTGCTGGGGATCTATTTTAAGAGGGGTACCCTTAGGAATTAGATCACTTTAAATTGTTTGCCTTGTTTGCTTTATATTATCTTGTTGGGGTGCTCTTGTGTGAGAAAGGTCCTAACCCGGATCTAGTGTACCTTAGGTAAATGGCAATAGACCAAGGAAACTGTACGACGTATATCGATACGGTTGATCTGGTGGCCATAGTTAGTGTGACTTCTTGGTTGGTGCTTATGTTCCTTAAGTCAAGTTGAGGATAATATGAGGCTGCCATATGTTGTCAATGCACTAACTAACCTTTAGAACCCTAGTTAACTCATCTTGGCCTTTAGAAAGTAGTGAGGTAACCGGCTTTGGTGCAGACTGAAGTTGGTTGACACTCGATACTACGCTCATTGAGATTCTAAACTTGGAGGGTTTTGGTTGGCAAGTAAGTTGCCTTCTGATCAACCACCCTTGTGAAGGATCAATGATATTGAGATCCCTTAGAACCCGGTTACTTTTGTAGGACAGGATGAACCATCTAACTTCAGGGGAGGGTACTTACCTTTGAACCTCATGCAAGCCTTTAAACCTAGGGCTATGGTGTGACTTGTTTGTGTGTGCCACATGTTTGTGATTGAACATAACATCATGACATCATCATGCATCATGAGCATAGCATTTTCCCTAACCATTTCAAGGACCAAAGGATTTATCTTTGTTCTTTGTCGCAGGTCATGGCTTCTGCTCGTAGAAACACCATCAGAATCAACTTTGTGGGGATACCTCCCAAGCTTAAAGAGTTGGTTTCTCAAGTGTCTGATCATTCCCAATTCAACAAGAGACATGGTCACCTATTGGATCTAGTCACTTCAGGGTTCAATGAAGACATGATGAGTGTCCTATTTCAGTTCTTTGATCCTAAGCACCACTGCTTCACATTCCCCGACTACCAGCTGGTTCCCACAATGGAAGAGTTCTCTAAACTTCTGGGTATACCTGTTCTTGATCAAAGACCCTTCACAGGCTTGGAGAAGGAGCCCAAACCAGAGGTTATTGCTGCAGCCCTACATCTGAAGAAGTCTGACATTGTTCTAGAGACGAGAAGTGGAGTTAAGGGTATTCTTGCCAAGGTATTAATGGATAAAGCTCAAATGTTCTTGAAGGCCATGAGCTATGATGCTTTTGAGGAGGTCTTAGCCTTGCTGATATATGGCTTAGTATTGTTTCCCAATCCAGATCAGTTCATAGATGTTCATGCCATCAACATCTTCCTGAGTCACAATCCAGTGCCTACATTGCTTGGAGACATCCTGCATTCTCTTCACACCCGTACTACAAGGGCAAGAGGAACTTTGATGTGCTGCATACCTCTGCTTTCTAGGTGGTTTATTTCTCACCTTCCTCGCTCAGTAATGAAGAATGAGCAAGGGTTCAGATGGTCCAAGAGGATCATGTCACTTTCTCACTCAGATATCCATTGGTGCTCCAGATCTATGGAGAATGTCACCATCATTGACCGTTGTGGGGAGTTTCCTAATGTGCCACTTCTAGGCATAAGAGGAGGCATCACCTACAACCCCTCTCTAGCTTTACGACAGTTTGGTTACGCCCGAAGTGATGGTCCACATGACATGTTGATTCAGGGCATTGTATTTGATTACGACAACGATCTTCAGGGTTACCGTCAGAGATTCATACGAGCTTGGGGAAAGGTAAACAGGGTTGACAGCAAGACACTGGAGCCTAAGTACACTATTCCTATGGAGGCTTATCTCAGATGGGTACGATCTCGTGCTCAGACACTCATGATGCCATATCCTGCCATCCTACCAGTTACCATGGAACCTGTTGCTGAAGGAGACACAGCTTATACCATCCTTCACCCAGACATGCCTACTGATAAGGAAGATTTGCAGAGATCATGGATACAACTGAAAGAGAAAAGGGATACTTTCGAGGCTCATTACAAAACAAGCCAAGCAAGAATCCTAGAGCTAACAAAGCAACTTCACGAGGAACGAAATCTAAACTCCTACCTCAACACAAAGAGGAAGCGTCCATGGGAGACTTAAAACCCCATCTTTTGTACTTATTTCATTTTCATTTTTTGTAAGCCTAAAAGGCAAAACAAAGTTATTACTAATAAAAGTTTACTTTCGTTTTTGTCTAAGCAAATTTAAATCCTGCGGTCCTTGAAAACATTGCATATGCATTCCCATATCATTTCATTGCATCACAGGTTTATAATTGTGCACAGGTTTCTCATCTTCTCGCTGTTTATTTCAGCAATGGCTCTCGAACAATCAGTTAAGGATCTACAGGCACAAAATGCGCAGTTCCAAGAGCTGATCCTGAACCTATCCAAGGGGCAGGATGAATTGAAGACACTACTGGCCAAGAAGACTAAGAAGGCTAGAAGGTCTGCTGGGTTGCTCAACATGGGAAGAAGGTTCAAAGGTCCTGTCAAGACCAAAGAACAGGTTGAAGACTATGAATCTGAGGAATCTGAGAAAGAGGGAGGCAGTCTCCACAACACTATGGGGGACTCTGATTCTGAGGCTAATTACTACCATGAGCCTAATGAAGACAAATTCAAAATGCTGGTGGATAGAATGGATGCTATGGAATTGCAGAAATCATCTGGGCTGGATTTTGAGGATTTGAGTTTGATATCTGGGGTTGTGATACCCATTGGTTTCAAGGTTCCTACCTTTGTTGTTTATGATGGGGTCTCTTGTCCCAAGCTGCATTTGAGATCTTATGTCAGAAGGATTCAACCTCACACTGCTGATAAGAAGTTGTGGATCCATTTCTTTCAAGAGAGCTTATCTGGAGCTCAGCTGGAGTGGTATTATCAGTTGGAGAGTGTCAACATCAGAGACTGGAATGATCTTGCTGAAGCTTTCTACAAGCAGTATCAATACAATGCTGACTTAGCCCCCACTCGCATGCAGCTTCAGAGCATGTCTATGGGTGCCAAAGAAAGTTTTAAGGAGTATGCTCAGAAGTGGAGAGATTTAGCTGGAAGAGTTCAACCCCCTTTGACTGACAGGGAGCTGGTTGATATGTTCATGTGTACGCTGAATGGTCCGTTTTACAGTCATCTCATTGGAAGCTCATCATCTGGCTTCACTGAGTTGATCATGACAGGAGAGCGGGTAGAAAATGGTATCAAGAGTGGTAAGATCCAAGTGGGCACTTCTTCATCAGGTGCTGCAAAGAAGCCTCCCACTGGGAAGAAAGAATCCAATGCTGTTTATGGTCAACCTGATCGTAACAGAAGGCATCAGTCTGTTAGTGTAGTTCATATTTCAAATCCAACTCCTGCAACAACAGAGCAGCCTCAAGGCAACCAACAGAGGGCTAGAAGACAGTTCACGAAGATCAACATGTCAATGGCTCAGGCATTGCAACACTTGTTGAAGGCTGAACTTATTACCCTGAGAGAGGCTCCTCAGAATCCCAATGTTACCTCTCCCAAGTACAATCCCAATGCACGATGTGCATATCATTCAAACTGTCCAGGACATGATACTAATAACTGCTGGGTCTTGAAGAACAAAATTCAGGATATGATTGATGCTGGAGAAATTGAGTTTGATCCTCCGGGTACTCCCAATGTGATTACTGCTCCAATGCCAAATCACGAGAAGACTGTCAATGCCATTGAAGAAGATCTACATGTCTATTCAGTTATGGAGTTGACCACACCACTATCTGTTATCAAGAAAAGGTTAGTACAAGCTGGGATCTTTCCAGGCTGTCGTGAAGATTGTTTGTATTGTACCTATAAGCCGGATAGTTGCTTCATTTTGAGAGATGGAATTCAACGTCTCATGGATAAGTATACTATAGTGTTTGAAAGAAGACCGGCATCTGTAGAAAGTATGGTGGATCATCTGACTCGGGGTAAGAAGATTGAAGAGGTTGACATGGTTGACAAAGTACCGGTAAGAATCACTTCAAAGGGTCCCATTAAAATCACTCATCAGGGTCCAATCAAGATTACTGCTGAAGGTCCTGTGAAAGTTGTTGCTGAAGCCAGAGTTGCTCCTCTGATCATTACCACTCCTGGTCCTATTCCTTATACATCCGACAAAGCTGTACCTTGGCACTATGGGTCTGACGTTTACATCCATGGTGTTAAGCAAGAGCCTTTACCTGATGTGCCCGTTGACATTGATAATATTGCTGGATCTAGCAAGATCACTCGTAGTGGAAGACTCTTCTCTCCTCCAGTTGCTTCTAAGAGTGCAGTTACTCCTGCTGCTACTTCCACCACTGATGTTCGGGGCAAAGGTCCTGTTATTGAGCCTGTATCTACTGATGTTCCAGCTGCTGATGACCTCTCTAAGCAGATGGAAGAAGTATTGAAAATCATTCGCAAGAGTGATTATGACATTGTTGATCAGTTGGGGCATACTCCCTCAAAGATTTCTATGATGTCCTTGTTGTTATGTTCTGAGGCTCATGCCAAGTCATTGATCAAGTTTCTGAAGATGGCTCATGTACCCAGTGCAATTTCTGTTGACCAATTTGAAAACTGTGTTGCCCACCTGACCTATGACAATGGGTTAGGATTTTCTGATGCTGATTTGACCCCTGCCAAGAGGGATCATAACAGGGCCTTGCATATTTCAATTGAATGCAGGGGCACTACCCTGTCTCATGTGCTGATAGACAATGGTTCCTCTTTGAATGTGTTGCCCAAGGAAGTCCTAAATAAGTTGAGTTCTGAAGATGCTGTGCTGAAGCCCAGTAATATTGTGGTAAAGGCTTTTGATGGTTCTAGAAGAGTAGTGCATGGGGAAATTGATCTTCCAATCAAAGTTGGTTCTCAGGTGTTTACTGCTACATTTTATGTGATGGATATTCGTCCTTCATATTCTTGTCTGCTTGGTCGTCCCTGGATCCATGGGGCAGGTGCTGTGACCTCTACATTGCACCAAAAGTTGAGATATCCGGTGAATGGAAAGGTTGTTACTGTCTATGGAGAAGAAGAATACTTTGTCAGCCATGTAAATACTTTCAAGTATCTGGAAGTGGAGGGTGAATACATTGAGACTCCGTGTCAGTCATTTGAAGTGGTTCCCTGGGTTGTTAATGATTGTGTAGCTCCTCCTGCTGTGAAGAAAGTTCCTGTGGTCACCAGAAAACCTCCAACAATGGCAATGGCTTCCCTCAATGATGCTAGAGCTGTGGTGGATGAAGGTGGTTGTACTATTTGGGGTCAGCTTCCTGATATTCCATACAAGTCTGACAAGTTTGGTTTGGGTTTCACTGCAGAGTCCCAGAAGGCTGTTCGTCGTGCTCGTGCTGCTCGTATCACCAATCAAGGGGTTATCAATGCTGTGGGAGACTATGATGAAGACTACAACTTGGATGCATGGATTTTTCCTACTGTGGGTGCTGGACTCAATAATTGGAAAGCTGAAGATGTTATCCCTATCTCCTTTAGTCAGGAGTAAATACTATTACTGTGTTATGTTTTTAAATTTGTAATTTCTGAACAATAAAACTTTCAAGCCATGTGCCTTACCCGGGGCACAATGGTGTGCTTGTTACGGGCTGTCATTTCATTTGCATACTTCATTCAATAAAATCAGTGGACGTTTCGTTTTCGTAAATATTGTGTTCCTTGTCTTTCTTTTCTTTTATTTTTGTTTTATCAGCTATGTGTTCTTACACACACCCACATCACTAAAATGCAGATCCTCATCCACTCTGGATCCTGTTGATAACAGTTCTACTATTGCCAATTATAATTTCGAGAATCCGATCTATCAAACTGAAGACGGAAATGAGGACGATTGTGAAATATCTGTAGAGCTTGCTAGGTTGTTACAACAAGAAGAGAAAGCTATACAGCCACATGAAGAGCCAGTTGAAGTTGTGAATCTAGGAACTGAAGAAAACAGAAAAGAGGTCAAGATAGGGGCTGATTTAGAGGACAGTGTCAAAAGCAGGTTGATTCAGATGTTACGTGACTATGTGGAGATCTTTGCTTGGTCTTATGAAGATATGCCAGGGTTGGATACAGACATTGTGGTTCACCGTTTGCCAGTGAAAGAAGATTGTCGTCCAAAGAAGCAGAAGGTTCGTCGTATGCGTCCTGAAATGTCAGAAAAGATCAAGGCAGAGGTAATGAAGCAGTTCAATGCAGGGTTCTTAGCAGTGACTTCTTATCCTCAGTGGGTTGCAAATGTGGTACCGGTTCCTAAGAAAGACGGTAAGGTGCGTATGTGTGTGGACTACAGAGATTTGAACAAGGCTAGCCCTAAAGATGACTTTCCACTTCCTCATATTGATATTCTGGTAGACAACACTGCTCAGCATAAGGTATTCTCTTTTATGGATGGTTTCTCTGGTTACAATCAAATCAAGATGGCACCTGAAGATATGGAGAAGACAACATTTGTGACACAGTGGGGCACCTTTTGCTATAAGGTGATGCCATTTGGTTTGAAGAATGCAGGGGCAACATATCAGCGTGCTATGGTGGCTTTGTTTCATGATATGATTCATCATGAGATAGAGGTATATGTAGATGATATGATAGCCAGGTCTCAAAATGAAGAGCAACATCTTGATCATCTGCACAAGTTGTTTGAGAGATTGAAGAAATACAAGTTGAGGTTGAACCCAAACAAGTGTACTTTTGGAGTTAGATCTGGTAAGCTCCTGGGTTTTATTGTCAGTGGAAAAGGTATTGAAGTGGATCCTGCAAAAGTGAAAGCTATACGAGAGATGCCAGCTCCCCGCACCGAGAAGGAGGTTAGAGGTTTCTTGGGACGATTGAACTACATTGCAAGATTTATTTCCCAATTAACTACCATCTGTGAGCCCATCTTCAAGTTGTTGAAGAAAGATCAGGTGATGGAATGGAATAATGAGTGCCAGACTGCCTTTGATGAAATCAAGAGATATCTACTAGAACCACCAATTTTGATGCCACCAGTTGATGGAAGACCCTTGATTATGTACTTAACAGTGCTAGACAACTCAATGGGGTGTGTGTTGGGGCAACATGACGAGTCTGGTCGAAAAGAGCAGGCAATATACTACCTTAGCAAAAAGTTTACCGACTGTGAAACAAGATACTCACTGCTCGAGAAAACTTGCTGCGCTTTGGCATGGGCTGCTCGCCGACTAAGACAATATATGTTGACCCATACTACCTTGTTGATTTCAAAGATGGATCCAATCAAGTACATATTTGAGAAACCTGCTCTCTCCGGAAGAATTGCAAGATGGCAAATGATCTTGACAGAATATGATATACAGTATACTACTCAGAAGGCCATTAAGGGAAGTGTTGTTGCTGATCATTTGGCTCATCAAGCAGTAGATGATTACCAGTCAATGAATTTTGAGTTCCCTGATGAAGACATTATGATTATTACCAAAGAACCTGGACAATATGACGGACCTGAACAAGGATCCCGATGGACTATGGTTTTTGATGGTGCCTCTAATGCACATGGTAATGGTGTTGGTGTTGTAATTAGTTCCCCTGAAGGTTGTCATACCCCGATTACTGCCAGACTTTGTTTCTATTGTACCAATAACATGGCTGAGTATGAGGCATGTATCATGGGTATTAAAGTTGCTATTGATATGAAGATTCAGTTTCTTGATGTGTATGGAGATTCAGCCCTGGTAGTAAGTCAGATCAAAGGAGATTGGGATACCAAGCATGATAACCTCATTCCTTACAGAGAGCATGTGTTGTCTTTGATCCCACATTTCAAAGAGATTACCTTTGGACACATTCCACGAAGAGAGAATCAGTTAGCAGATGCATTAGCCACCATGGCATCTATGTTTGAGATCAGCTGGGATGATGAAGCTCCCAAGATTACTATTGATAGATTTGAGAAGCCTGCATACTGCAATGAGATTGACACTGAAGGGGCAGAGGAGAAGCCTTGGTTCTATGAAGTGAAAAGACATCTTGAAGCTCAGGAGTTCCCTGAAGGGGCATCTGTCAAAGATAGGAAGTTCCTGAGGAGGTTTGCTGCTAAGTTCTTTTTGAGTAATGGGATTCTGTACAAGCGTAATCATGATTCAACTATGCTTCGTTGTGTGGATAAGAAGGAAGCAACTGAAATTATGGAAGAGATGCATGATGGGACCTTTGGCACTCATTCTAGTGGTCATACTATGGCAAAGAAGATTTTGAGAGCAGGTTACTATTGGTCTACCATGGAAGCTGATTGCTATCAACACTCCAGAACGTGTCACAAATGTCAAATCTACGCTGATAAAGTTCATGTACCTCCATCACCATTGAATGTGCTGACTGCTCCATGGCCTTTTGCCATGTGGGGCATTGATATGATTGGTGAGATCAAGCCTACTGCTTCTAATGGGCATCGTTTCATCCTGGTTGCTATTGATTACTTTACAAAGTGGGTAGAAGCAGCCTCATTTGCATCTGTGACTAAGAATGTTGTGGCTCGGTTCATCAAGAATAATCTCATATGTAGGTATGGCATCCTTGAAAGGATTATCACTGACAATGGCTCTAATCTGAACAACACTATGATTACTGATCTCTGCACGCAGTTCAAGATTAAGCATCACAACTCTTCTCCGTATCGTCCAAAGATGAATGGGGCAGTTGAAGCTGCTAATAAGAACATTAAGAAGATTGTACAGAAGATGACTGTTACTTACAAGGATTGGCATGAGATGTTACCATTTGCTCTTCATGGTTATCGTACTACAATACGTACTTCAACAGGGGCAACCCCATTCTCTTTAGTCTATGGTATGGAAGCAATTCTGCCCATTGAAGTTCAGATTCCCTCCTTGAGAATTATGAAGGATGCAGGCTTGAACGAAGATGAGTGGATTCAGACTCGACTGGACCAGATAAATTTGATTGATGAGAAGAGGTTAGCAGCAGTTTGTCATGGCCAGATGTACCAAAAGCGAATGATCAAAGCTTTTAACAAGAGGGTTAAGCCAAAGGTATATCAGGCTGGTGACTTGGTAATCAAGCGTATCATATTACCACAGGGTGATCCTAGGGGCAAGTGGACTCCAACATATGAAGGACCATTTGTAGTCAAGACAGTGTTCTCAGGAGGTGCCATGATACTGACTACAATGGATGGTGAGGACTTCCCACAGCCTGTAAATGCAGACATAGTTAAAAAATACTACGCATAAAAAGAGACCCGCTAGGTTGACAGGCCTAGGCAAAAATAAGGGCATCCCGGCAAACCAAAAGGGTTTGGGCAAAAATTAGGGATATATATAAAAAGATGTACACCCGGCAAGTCGAAAACCTGAAAAGGCGGCTTGGGCAAAAAAGGGTATCCCGGTGGATTAAAAACCTGAAAGGGCAATCCAGGCAAAAGTTAGGGATTAAAGCGTATGACTATGTCTCGTTTGGATCACTCATGAAACCGCAACCAGTTGTACTACTTATCAAAGCTCGAACAGATAAAGCTCAATCCAATCATTTCCGTCTCAACAGCAAGAAGATGAGATACTTGAAGGGCAATAGTAGAATTGAAACTCAATAGGATTGTTTCCCACATAGCTGATTTTCCCTGTTTTGTAAAAACTTTATGGCAAAATCCTCTTACTAGGATTTATGTCTCCTTGTACAAATTTACCCGTGTATGGGTCACTTCTTGATATAAATAAATTCCATCTTTTGAATCCAGATTTACTTTTACCCTATTTACATAAGCGAAACGTCCATTGGTTGTGTTTGAATGTATGTATGCTTTTGAATATGATTGATGTTTACCAGAAATGCATGAAAATGCAGTAATAGTATTTACTAAGGACGAACGAGGGAAGGATTCCAACGAAGCTTCGCCGGTTCACCTTTACAGGACAGTTACAAACCCTCAGTAGGACGAATCCATCTTCATAAAGTCTTATTTCCCCTGGAATTTATATCCATCTCTTTTATCCTCATACGGATATTCGGGAAATTACTTTCCAATAAGAGTACGACGAACGAAGACGGGATGTTATGTCTACCCTACCATCAAACGAAGACGAAGGTTATATATACCTTACTATCCCAGCATACGGGAGGTTATCTATACCCTGTTATTTCCAGCATACGGGAGGTTATCTATACCTTGTTATCCCCAGCAGACATAGGGTTATATATTCTTCAACAACGAATCGGGATTTATTTTCCCTGGCCAGCAGTTGTTATACAAAGATGTCCAGACTCTTCCGGCAGTATCATATCATACATACATCATTTACATCATACCATAGCATATATATCCATAGACATGTAGTACGTTACCTAAGTGCATCATATCATACATACATAGAAGCATAAACTAATGTTATTATGCAGAACGCTACTTTGTTTTCAGGTTAATTATCCAACAAACAAATGATCTTTGGGTCTGCTTTATTGTAACCTCAGGGTTACTTTATCCTCCTGATAAGCTTCTTATTACGTTGGGACTGCTTTATTGTAACCTCAGGGTTACTTTATCCTCCTGATGAGCTTCTTATTATTTTGGGACTGCTTTATTGTAACCTCAGGGTTACTCTATCCTCCTGAAAGCATATTTTTATTTCAAGACTGCTTTAGAGTTATCATTGTTGATGGCTCTATCCTCCTGGAATCATTACTTCAAGACTGCTTTAGAGATACTGATTGCTCTATCCTCCTGAAATCATCTTATTATTTCAAGACTGCTTTAGAGTTATCATTATTGATTGCTCTATCCTCCTGAAATCATTACTTCAAGACTGCTTTAGAGTTATCATTATTGATGGCTCTATCCTCCTGAAATCATTACTTCAAGACTGCTTTAGAGTTATCATTATTAATTGCTCTATCCTCCTGAAATCATATTATTACTTCAAGACTGCTTTAGGGTTATCATTATTGATTGCTCTATCCTCATGAAGACATGCTGTTACATCAGGATTACTCCAGTATTCTGAAAACATATCATCAATACCTCGGGACTGCTCCAGACTCCTGACATCTTTCATTATACCTAGAAATACATCTGAAGAACTTTCCCCTAGTGGCATCTTTAAGCCCACTCAATCATATTCAACCAACCATCAATATCACTCTATGCACTGGTGAGTGCAAATTTTTGGGCTTTTGTGTTCAATCCCCTTCAACCTTCCAGGTCACGACTGGCAAATATACCAATCTAACCCCTCAGGTTTCAGAAAATTGAACAGGGGCAGCTGTTGCACCCCAAAATTTGACCTCACAATACAAGACTTTGTGTTCTAATAAGGTTCACAAGGTTCACAAGTCCTCCAACACTTGCATAACCTTTCATGAAGTTCATGAAGTCTACAAGTTACTTCTTGAAGGTTCACAAGGTTCACAAGTTCCATAATGCTTTCAATGCCTTTCTTGAAGTTCATGAGGTCTACAAAGCCCCTTCATGAGGTTCACAAGGTTCACAAGTTTCTCTACATTTACAAGACCTTTCATGAGGTTCATGAAGTCTACAAGTCACTTCTTGAAGGTTCACAAGGTTCACAAGTTTCACAATGATTACAAAGTTTACCTGAGGTTCATGAGGTCTACAAAGCCACTTCATGAGGTTCATAAGGTTCACAAGCTTCACAATACCTCCCATAAGTATCACAAGACACTTTATGAAGATTCACAAGGTTCACAAAGTTCACAATTGGTCAAAGGAGTTGACAATTCCCTCAGACAATGCACCTCCTAGGCAGTGCATCCAAAACTAGGGTTTTGACTTTAATCAGGCTAAATGAACTTCCAATACCTCAAGTGAGTTTCATAATATCTTATATGTGTATAAGAACCCCCATGACAAGTTTCAAGACTTTTCTCAAAAGTTTGCTCAGTCAGATGATCAGATAAGTCAAAATCAGTCAGTGCAGTTAAAAAGTCAAACTGAGGTCAACTGTGGTCAAACCAAAGTCAAACTTCATGATTTTTTGCCAACATCAAGTATATGAAGTAAAATTCATCATTTGATCAAGGGTTGATCATGATTCATCAAGGAGATTCCAGATCATCAATAATCAGGAGTTTCTAAATTAGGGTTTCCTCAGTAAAAGTCAACTGAACTTTGACCAGTCATAACTTTCACATACTTCATCACCAAGTCTCCATCCAAAGCTCATTTTGAAGGAAATTGAATTCTCTACAACTTTGATGTTGAAAGTTAAGCCCAAAAATGCTTCATTTGAAAGGTATGATCTAAAACATTATAGGTCATTTCAAAAGTCAACAACTTCAAAAGGGCATAACTTGAGATTGGTAAATGATATGGACCTGAAACCAATGGGGTTGTTTAGAGGACTCTTCAAGCTTTCCAAAAAGTCCAAGAACACCCTCATACCTTTAAAATTGAGGAAGATGTGCCCTTGCAAAGTTGGGAAATTTTGTGATGGTTTATGTTGAAAATGGAGGCTTAGAAGTAATTCTTTCCAAATGGGCTTGCTAAGTTGTGATCCAATCCATCTCATAACATTGTGCACGACCCAATTGACCAAAATTCAGCATTTTTATTATTTTATTTTTATTTATTATTGATTTAATTCATAAAAATCATTTTAAATAAATATAAAATGTGAAAATCTATTTTTGGGTGAAGATTGAGGTTCTAGAAATTCTTAAATGATGATTGAATTGGAAAGAGAAAGGAATCATATGATTAGTCCAAGAATAGCAAGTCTTCATGATCAAATATTTGGCTTTTACAACATGATCTTTTTCAATATTTTTTGGATCAAATTTGCATACAACAAGTCCATGTTTCTGACCTAATTCCTTCTCACATATATACTAAGCATAACCCTAGCCTCAAGCCACGAAATCCAGCAGCCAAAAGTAAGTTTCAAAACTCAAAAAATCCTTCCAAAAGTGAGATTCGGATTTTGGATTCCAGGGCATTTGAAGGCAAAGTAAGAACATAGAGATGTTTATTGGACATTGTTGAAGCAAAATCATCATTCATATGCATCTCATGAGCACCATATTGCTCTACCCGAACTCATCTTTGCCTTGAATTCAATTTTTTCGATTCCATTAATATATGTATTATAAATTGTTTTTGATGGTTGATATGTGTTTATCTTGATCCCTAGAACGATTCTGGACAATTGGATTGAAGGATGAGTGTCTAAAACGCAAACGGCCATGTTAGGGTTCATGACCTTACAATTAGGGTTTATCATTTGAATGCATATAAATAAATTCTGGAAACGTAGAATTGTTGTGTGAGTTGTGAGAATTATAAATCGCTAACCAATTTCGTGAATTGATGTGGTTTTGCTTGAGTTTCATTTTCGTAGGTTTTGCTAGGGTTTGTATTTCGCAGGAAAGCTTGTATCAAATTTCGCAGCAAATTTTGAAGGACTGGAGGTTGAAGACGAAGGCCATTCGCGCCAGTTTTGAAATTCAAATATTGTTTTAAAATATTATATGTTTTCCTTGTTTATATATCACCAACTGATGGTTGGTCCAGTGGCAGAGCACATGCGCGTTTGACAAGAGGGGGAGGGGATCGAATCCTGCCTTTACCAATGTTTTGATATTTTTCCCATTTAAATTGCTGTCTTAATATATTATAGTTTGTGGTTGTTTTGCAAGCAGATAGGCTCTCCCAGCCAGGCGGTAAGGCACGCGTATGAATAACCAGAGAACCTGGGTTCAATTCCCACCCCAGGCCTTTTGTTTCTTATTTTTTCTGGATTTTTTCAAGCAAGCAACAAAACAAACTCTTCCTCCTCACTTATTGCCTGCGCACCAATGGCCTGGTGGTTGTTGTTCTTGTTGGGAATCAAGCTGACCTGGGTTCAAACCCCAGTCAGGTAAGTTTTTTCATACTCTCTTTCTTTTATTTGTTTTTTAATGTATTATTATATTAAATATAATTTTATTTCTAAAACAATAAAAATAATAATAAAACATGTATGTTTTCTTTAATTTCAAAAATATATTTTCATAAATTATGTTTCTATATTTTGTGTTTAATTTATAATATGTATATATAAATTAGAATATTTTTGTATATAGCTAAGCCCTATTTTTTTTTAAAACCCTAAAAATATTTTCTAAATAAAACTTAATTCTATTTTCAAAAATGATTTCTATTCTTATTATAATTATCATGTATATAATTTTTTTTTTAAAATATAATTATAAACTCTTTTCTTCATATAATATATAAATATATTTTACACTATGTTTATAATTTAAATCATTGTCTTTTAAAAAAATAATAATTGAATTAATAAAAAAAATTTTAAATCTTGTAAATATGCTTATAATTTGTTCTTCTCTTTACATAATATATATGAATACTTTTATAATTTCTGTTTATTTAAAAAATAATTGAATAATTAAATTTTTTTTGTAATTATAATATATTTAAAAAATAACTTAATAACTTGTAAAATTAAAACAATTGTTTGCTCATATTTTTTTTTTAAATATAATTGTTTATATTAAAAATTGTTGATTTATTATTGTTATAATTTTGATTAATTTTATTTATCATTGTTATTACTAATTATATTATTTATTTTGCTTTATTAATTTTATATATATTTCATTAATTTTTATTATTTACTAACCATATTATTATTTATGATTATATTTTATTATTATGTTTCTAACCTTATTTCTAAATTATTATTATTATTATTTTATTATTACTAACCCCTTATTATTTATTTTGTTATTATTTATTGCTCATTTAATTTGCTATTTATTTTGTTTATTATTATAATTTTGTAAATGCTCCTGGATGTAAATTTGTAAATATTTTTTATTATTTGCTATGGTTAATAATTAGGGAGTGCAAAATATGTATGTTATTTAAAATAAACTTAGATCATGTTAATATAAGATAATTAAATTAAACACTCACACACGTAAGTCGATTTTAATCGCCGTCTCACTTTCTAAGGTTATCCCTCAAGTTGCCTACAAATAATGGTCAAGTGGGGTGTATAAAGCAAGTCCCTTTTAAAAGAAAATCATCAAGTCCCTCATGGTTGCCTATACGAATCGAGTCCCTTCGAATAAATGATGATAGTCCCACATATACGCTTATTACACCCCACAGTTGCCTTCATAATCAGATTGTCCCTCATATGTCCCTTAACATCCAAGGTAATGACTACCTACTCCTTAATAGTAGGGATAGTCTTACCAAGGAAAGGATAAAGAACAAGAAGGACTTTAAACTTTAGGGTAGGTTCCTCTTAGTTACTTGCTCACTCCAATTTTCAAACTTTCCACAATTTCAAACAAATTTTCAAACAAGTTTTTACACATCCGTACATGGATTATTATCAACTATTCTAAAAAATTTTCTATTCACACACTACACCTTCAAAAAACAATTTAAAGTGAGCTAAGTAACTAAGAGCCCATGGATAACCATGGATGTAAAGGGTGCTAACACCTTCCCTTTACATAACCTACCCCCCGGACCCAAAAATATCTCTAAGGTCTTTCCTGTTCTTTTATACCCTTTCCTTATGGATAAAATAAAAGTCGGTGGCGACTCTTGCTATCCGCAACATAACCTAAAGTCAGTTCTCCCACCGTGTTACAGAACTGGCGACTCTGCTGGGGATCTATTTTAAGAGGGGTACCCTTAGGAATTAGATCACTTTAAATTGTTTGCCTTGTTTGCTTTATATTATCTTGTTGGGGTGCTCTTGTGTGAGAAAGGTCCTAACCCGGATCTAGTGTACCTTAGGTAAATGGCAATAGACCAAGGAAACTGTACGACGTATATCGATACGGTTGATCTGGTGGCCATAGTTAGTGTGACTTCTTGGTTGGTGCTTATGTTCCTTAAGTCAAGTTGAGGATAATATGAGGCTGCCATATGTTGTCAATGCACTAACTAACCTTTAGAACCCTAGTTAACTCATCTTGGCCTTTAGAAAGTAGTGAGGTAACCGGCTTTGGTGCAGACTGAAGTTGGTTGACACTCGATACTACGCTCATTGAGATTCTAAACTTGGAGGGTTTTGGTTGGCAAGTAAGTTGCCTTCTGATCAACCACCCTTGTGAAGGATCAATGATATTGAGATCCCTTAGAACCCGGTTACTTTTGTAGGACAGGATGAACCATCTAACTTCAGGGGAGGGTACTTACCTTTGAACCTCATGCAAGCCTTTAAACCTAGGGCTATGGTGTGACTTGTTTGTGTGTGCCACATGTTTGTGATTGAACATAACATCATGACATCATCATGCATCATGAGCATAGCATTTTCCCTAACCATTTCAAGGACCAAAGGATTTATCTTTGTTCTTTGTCGCAGGTCATGGCTTCTGCTCGTAGAAACACCATCAGAATCAACTTTGTGGGGATACCTCCCAAGCTTAAAGAGTTGGTTTCTCAAGTGTCTGATCATTCCCAATTCAACAAGAGACATGGTCACCTATTGGATCTAGTCACTTCAGGGTTCAATGAAGACATGATGAGTGTCCTATTTCAGTTCTTTGATCCTAAGCACCACTGCTTCACATTCCCCGACTACCAGCTGGTTCCTACAATGGAAGAGTTCTCTAAACTTCTGGGTATACCTGTTCTTGATCAAAGACCCTTCACAGGCTTGGAGAAGGAGCCCAAACCAGAGGTTATTGCTGCAGCCCTACATCTGAAGAAGTCTGACATTGTTCTAGAGACGAGAAGTGGAGTTAAGGGTATTCTTGCCAAGGTATTAATGGATAAAGCTCAAATGTTCTTGAAGGCCATGAGCTATGATGCTTTTGAGGAGGTCTTAGCCTTGCTGATATATGGCTTAGTATTGTTTCCCAATCCAGATCAGTTCATAGATGTTCATGCCATCAACATCTTCCTGAGTCACAATCCAGTGCCTACATTGCTTGGAGACATCCTGCATTCTCTTCACACCCGTACTACAAGGGCAAGAGGAACTTTGATGTGCTGCATACCTCTGCTTTCTAGGTGGTTTATTTCTCACCTTCCTCGCTCAGTAATGAAGAATGAGCAAGGGTTCAGATGGTCCAAGAGGATCATGTCACTTTCTCACTCAGATATCCATTGGTGCTCCAGATCTATGGAGAATGTCACCATCATTGACCGTTGTGGGGAGTTTCCTAATGTGCCACTTCTAGGCATAAGAGGAGGCATCACCTACAACCCCTCTCTAGCTTTACGACAGTTTGGTTACGCCCGAAGTGATGGTCCACATGACATGTTGATTCAGGGCATTGTATTTGATTACGACAACGATCTTCAGGGTTACCGTCAGAGATTCATACGAGCTTGGGGAAAGGTAAACAGGGTTGACAGCAAGACACTGGAGCCTAAGTACACTATTCCTATGGAGGCTTATCTCAGATGGGTACGATCTCGTGCTCAGACACTCATGATGCCATATCCTGCCATCCTACCAGTTACCATGGAACCTGTTGCTGAAGGAGACACAGCTTATACCATCCTTCACCCAGACATGCCTACTGATAAGGAAGATTTGCAGAGATCATGGATACAACTGAAAGAGCAAAGGGATACTTTCGAGGCTCATTACAAAACAAGCCAAGCAAGAATCCTAGAGCTAACAAAGCAACTTCACGAGGAACGAAATCTAAACTCCTACCTCAACACAAAGAGGAAGCGTCCATGGGAGACTTAAAACCCCATCTTTTGTACTTATTTCATTTTCATTTTTTGTAAGCCTAAAAGGCAAAACAAAGTTATTACTAATAAAAGTTTACTTTCGTTTTTGTCTAAGCAAATTTAAATCCTGCGGTCCTTGAAAACATTGCATATGCATTCCCATATCATTTCATTGCATCACAGGTTTATAATTGTGCACAGGTTTCTCATCTTCTCGCTGTTTATTTCAGCAATGGCTCTCGAACAATCAGTTAAGGATCTACAGGCACAAAATGCGCAGTTCCAAGAGCTGATCCTGAACCTATCCAAGGGGCAGGATGAATTGAAGACACTACTGGCCAAGAAGACTAAGAAGGCTAGAAGGTCTGCTGGGTTGCTCAACATGGGAAGAAGGTTCAAAGGTCCTGTCAAGACCAAAGAACAGGTTGAAGACTATGAATCTGAGGAATCTGAGAAAGAGGGAGGCAGTCTCCACAACACTATGGGGGACTCTGATTCTGAGGCTAATTACTACCATGAGCCTAATGAAGACAAATTCAAAATGCTGGTGGATAGAATGGATGCTATGGAATTGCAGAAATCATCTGGGCTGGATTTTGAGGATTTGAGTTTGATATCTGGGGTTGTGATACCCATTGGTTTCAAGGTTCCTACCTTTGTTGTTTATGATGGGGTCTCTTGTCCCAAGCTGCATTTGAGATCTTATGTCAGAAGGATTCAACCTCACACTGCTGATAAGAAGTTGTAGATCCATTTCTTTCAAGAGAGCTTATCTGGAGCTCAGCTGGAGTGGTATTATCAGTTGGAGAGTGTCAACATCAGAGACTGGAATGATCTTGCTGAAGCTTTCTACAAGCAGTATCAATACAATGTTGACTTAGCCCCCACTCGCATGCAGCTTCAGAGCATGTCTATGGGTGCCAAAGAAAGTTTTAAGGAGTATGCTCAGAAGTGGAGAGATTTAGCTGGAAGAGTTCAACCCCCTTTGACTGACAGGGAGCTGGTTGATATGTTCATGTGTACGCTGAATGGTCCGTTTTACAGTCATCTCATTGGAAGCTCATCATCTGGCTTCACTGAGTTGATCATGACAGGAGAGCGGGTAGAAAATGGTATCAAGAGTGGTAAGATCCAAGTGGGCACTTCTTCATCAGGTGCTGCAAAGAAGCCTCCCACTGGGAAGAAAGAATCCAATGCTGTTTATGGTCAACCTGATCGTAACAGAAGGCATCAGTCTGTTAGTGTAGTTCATATTTCAAATCCAACTCCTGCAACAACAGAGCAGCCTCAAGGCAACCAACAGAGGGCTAGAAGACAGTTCACGAAGATCAACATGTCAATGGCTCAGGCATTGCAACACTTGTTGAAGGCTGAACTTATTACCCTGAGAGAGGCTCCTCAGAATCCCAATGTTACCTCTCCCAAGTACAATCCCAATGCACGATGTGCATATCATTCAAACTGTCCAGGACATGATACTAATAACTGCTGGGTCTTGAAGAACAAAATTCAGGATATGATTGATGCTGGAGAAATTGAGTTTGATCCTCCGGGTACTCCCAATGTGATTACTGCTCCAATGCCAAATCACGAGAAGACTGTCAATGCCATTGAAGAAGATCTACATGTCTATTCAGTTATGGAGTTGACCACACCACTATCTGTTATCAAGAAAAGGTTAGTACAAGCTGGGATCTTTCCAGGCTGTCGTGAAGATTGTTTGTATTGTACCTATAAGCCGGATAGTTGCTTCATTTTGAGAGATGGAATTCAACGTCTCATGGATAAGTATACTATAGTGTTTGAAAGAAGACCGACATCTGTAGAAAGTATGGTGGATCATCTGACTCGGGGTAAGAAGATTGAAGAGGTTGACATGGTTGACAAAGTACCGGTAAGAATCACTTCAAAGGGTCCCATTAAAATCACTCATCAGGGTCCAATCAAGATTACTGCTGAAGGTCCTGTGAAAGTTGTTGCTGAAGCCAGAGTGGCTCCTCTGATCATTACCACTCCTGGTCCTATTCCTTATACATCCGACAAAGCTGTACCTTGGCACTATGGGTCTGACGTTTACATCCATGGTGTTAAGCAAGAGCCTTTACCTGATGTGCCCGTTGACATTGATAATATTGCTGGATCTAGCAAGATCACTCGTAGTGGAAGACTCTTCTCTCCTCCAGTTGCTTCTAAGAGTGCAGTTACTCCTGCTGCTACTTCCACCACTGATGTTCGGGGCAAAGGTCCTGTTATTGAGCCTGTATCTACTGATGTTCCAGCTGCTGATGACCTCTCTAAGCAGATGGAAGAAGTATTGAAAATCATTCGCAAGAGTGATTATGACATTGTTGATCAGTTGGGGCATACTCCCTCAAAGATTTCTATGATGTCCTTGTTGTTATGTTCTGAGGCTCATGCCAAGTCATTGATCAAGTTTCTGAAGATGGCTCATGTACCCAGTGCAATTTCTGTTGACCAATTTGAAAACTGTGTTGCTCACCTGACCTATGACAATGGGTTAGGATTTTCTGATGCTGATTTGACCCCTGCCAAGAGGGATCATAACAGGGCCTTGCATATTTCAATTGAATGCAGGGGCACTACCCTGTCTCATGTGCTGATAGACAATGGTTCCTCTTTGAATGTGTTGCCCAAGGAAGTCCTAAATAAGTTGAGTTCTGAAGATGCTGTGCTGAAGCCCAGTAATATTGTGGTAAAGGCTTTTGATGGTTCTAGAAGAGTAGTGCATGGGGAAATTGATCTTCCAATCAAAGTTGGTTCTCAGGTGTTTACTGCTACATTTTATGTGATGGATATTCGTCCTTCATATTCTTGTCTGCTTGGTCGTCCCTGGATCCATGGGGCAGGTGCTGTGACCTCTACATTGCACCAAAAGTTGAGATATCCGGTGAATGGAAAGGTTGTTACTGTCTATGGAGAAGAAGAATACTTTGTCAGCCATGTAAATACTTTCAAGTATCTGGAAGTGGAGGGTGAATACATTGAGACTCCGTGTCAGTCATTTGAAGTGGTTCCCTGGGTTGTTAATGATTGTGTAGCTCCTCCTGCTGTGAAGAAAGTTCCTGTGGTCACCAGAAAACCTCCAACAATGGCAATGGCTTCCCTCAATGATGCTAGAGCTGTGGTGGATGAAGGTGGTTGTACTATTTGGGGTCAGCTTCCTGATATTCCATACAAGTCTGACAAGTTTGGTTTGGGTTTCACTGCAGAGTCCCAGAAGGCTGTTCGTCGTGCTCGTGCTGCTCGTATCACCAATCAAGGGGTTATCAATGCTGTGGGAGACTATGATGAAGACTACAACTTGGATGCATGGATTTTTCCTACTGTGGGTGCTGGACTCAATAATTGGAAAGCTGAAGATGTTATCCCTATCTCCTTTAGTCAGGAGTAAATACTATTACTGTGTTATGTTTTTAAATTTGTAATTTCTGAACAATAAAACTTTCAAGCCATGTGCCTTACCCGGGGCACAATGGTGTGCTTGTTACGGGCTGTCATTTCATTTGCATACTTCATTCAATAAAATCAGTGGACGTTTCGTTTTCGTAAATATTGTGTTCCTTGTCTTTCTTTTCTTTTATTTTTGTTTTATCAGCTATGTGTTCTTACACACACCCACATCACTAAAATGCAGATCCTCATCCACTCTGGATCCTGTTGATAACAGTTCTACTATTGCCAATTATAATTTCGAGAATCCGATCTATCAAACTGAAGACGGAAATGAGGACGATTGTGAAATATCTGTAGAGCTTGCTAGGTTGTTACAACAAGAAGAGAAAGCTATACAGCCACATGAAGAGCCAGTTGAAGTTGTGAATCTAGGAACTGAAGAAAACAGAAAAGAGGTCAAGATAGGGGCTGATTTAGAGGACAGTGTCAAAAGCAGGTTGATTCAGATGTTACGTGACTATGTGGAGATCTTTGCTTGGTCTTATGAAGATATGCCAGGGTTGGATACAGACATTGTGGTTCACCGTTTGCCAGTGAAAGAAGATTGTCGTCCAAAGAAGCAGAAGGTTCGTCGTATGCGTCCTGAAATGTCAGAAAAGATCAAGGCAGAGGTAATGAAGCAGTTCAATGCAGGGTTCTTAGCAGTGACTTCTTATCCTCAGTGGGTTGCAAATGTGGTACCGGTTCCTAAGAAAGACGGTAAGGTGCGTATGTGTGTGGACTACAGAGATTTGAACAAGGCTAGCCCTAAAGATGACTTTCCACTTCCTCATATTGATATTCTGGTAGACAACACTGCTCAGCATAAGGTATTCTCTTTTATGGATGGTTTCTCTGGTTACAATCAAATCAAGATGGCACCTGAAGATATGGAGAAGACAACATTTGTGACACAGTGGGGCACCTTTTGCTATAAGGTGATGCCATTTGGTTTGAAGAATGCAGGGGCAACATATCAGCGTGCTATGGTGGCTTTGTTTCATGATATGATTCATCATGAGATAGAGGTATATGTAGATGATATGATAGCCAGGTCTCAAAATGAAGAGCAACATCTTGATCATCTGCACAAGTTGTTTGAGAGATTGAAGAAATACAAGTTGAGGTTGAACCCAAACAAGTGTACTTTTGGAGTTAGATCTGGTAAGCTCCTGGGTTTTATTGTCAGTGGAAAAGGTATTGAAGTGGATCCTGCAAAAGTGAAAGCTATACGAGAGATGCCAGCTCCCCGCACCGAGAAGGAGGTTAGAGGTTTCTTGGGACGATTGAACTACATTGCAAGATTTATTTCCCAATTAACTACCATCTGTGAGCCCATCTTCAAGTTGTTGAAGAAAGATCAGGTGATGGAATGGAATAATGAGTGCCAGACTGCCTTTGATGAAATCAAGAGATATCTACTAGAACCACCAATTTTGATGCCACCAGTTGATGGAAGACCCTTGATTATGTACTTAACAGTGCTAGACAACTCAATGGGGTGTGTGTTGGGGCAACATGACGAGTCTGGTCGAAAAGAGCAGGCAATATACTACCTTAGCAAAAAGTTTACCGACTGTGAAACAAGATACTCACTGCTCGAGAAAACTTGCTGCGCTTTGGCATGGGCTGCTCGCCGACTAAGACAGTATATGTTGACCCATACTACCTTGTTGATTTCAAAGATGGATCCAATCAAGTACATATTTGAGAAACCTGCTCTCTCCGGAAGAATTGCAAGATGGCAAATGATCTTGACAGAATATGATATACAGTATACTACTCAGAAGGCCATTAAGGGAAGTGTTGTTGCTGATCATTTGGCTCATCAAGCAGTAGATGATTACCAGTCAATGAATTTTGAGTTCCCTGATGAAGACATTATGATTATTACCAAAGAACCTGGACAATATGACGGACCTGAACAAGGATCCCGATGGACTATGGTTTTTGATGGTGCCTCTAATGCACATGGTAATGGTGTTGGTGTTGTAATTAGTTCCCCTGAAGGTTGTCATACCCCGATTACTGCCAGACTTTGTTTCTATTGTACCAATAACATGGCTGAGTATGAGGCATGTATCATGGGTATTAAAGTTGCTATTGATATGAAGATTCAGTTTCTTGATGTGTATGGAGATTCAGCCCTGGTAGTAAGTCAGATCAAAGGAGATTGGGATACCAAGCATGATAACCTCATTCCTTACAGAGAGCATGTGTTGTCTTTGATCCCACATTTCAAAGAGATTACCTTTGGACACATTCCACGAAGAGAGAATCAGTTAGCAGATGCATTAGCCACCATGGCATCTATGTTTGAGATCAGCTGGGATGATGAAGCTCCCAAGATTACTATTGATAGATTTGAGAAGCCTGCATACTGCAATGAGATTGACACTGAAGGGGCAGAGGAGAAGCCTTGGTTCTATGAAGTGAAAAGACATCTTGAAGCTCAGGAGTTCCCTGAAGGGGCATCTGTCAAAGATAGGAAGTTCCTGAGGAGGTTTGCTGCTAAGTTCTTTTTGAGTAATGGGATTCTGTACAAGCGTAATCATGATTCAACTATGCTTCGTTGTGTGGATAAGAAGGAAGCAACTGAAATTATGGAAGAGATGCATGATGGGACCTTTGGCACTCATTCTAGTGGTCATACTATGGCAAAGAAGATTTTGAGAGCAGGTTACTATTGGTCTACCATGGAAGCTGATTGCTATCAACACTCCAGAACGTGTCACAAATGTCAAATCTACGCTGATAAAGTTCATGTACCTCCATCACCATTGAATGTGCTGACTGCTCCATGGCCTTTTGCCATGTGGGGCATTGATATGATTGGTGAGATCAAGCCTACTGCTTCTAATGGGCATCGTTTCATCCTGGTTGCTATTGATTACTTTACAAAGTGGGTAGAAGCAGCCTCATTTGCATCTGTGACTAAGAATGTTGTGGCTCGGTTCATCAAGAATAATCTCATATGTAGGTATGGCATCCCTGAAAGGATTATCACTGACAATGGCTCTAATCTGAACAACACTATGATTACTGATCTCTGCACGCAGTTCAAGATTAAGCATCACAACTCTTCTCCGTATCGTCCAAAGATGAATGGGGCAGTTGAAGCTGCTAATAAGAACATTAAGAAGATTGTACAGAAGATGACTGTTACTTACAAGGATTGGCATGAGATGTTACCATTTGCTCTTCATGGTTATCGTACTACAATACGTACTTCAACAGGGGCAACCCCATTCTCTTTAGTCTATGGTATGGAAGCAGTTCTGCCCATTGAAGTTCAGATTCCCTCCTTGAGAATTATGAAGGATGCAGGCTTGAACGAAGATGAGTGGATTCAGACTCGACTGGACCAGATAAATTTGATTGATGAGAAGAGGTTAGCAGCAGTTTGTCATGGCCAGATGTACCAAAAGCGAATGATCAAAGCTTTTAACAAGAGGGTTAAGCCAAAGGTATATCAGGCTGGTGACTTGGTAATCAAGCGTATCATATTACCACAGGGTGATCCTAGGGGCAAGTGGACTCCAACATATGAAGGACCATTTGTAGTCAAGACAGTGTTCTCAGGAGGTGCCATGATACTGACTACAATGGATGGTGAGGACTTCCCACAGCCTGTAAATGCAGACATAGTTAAAAAATACTACGCATAAAAAGAGACCCGCTAGGTTGACAGGCCTAGGCAAAAATAAGGGCATCCCGGCAAACCAAAAGGGTTTGGGCAAAAATTAGGGATATATATAAAAAGATGTACACCCGGCAAGTCGAAAACCTGAAAAGGCGGCTTGGGCAAAAAAGGGTATCCCGGTGGATTGAAAACCTGAAAGGGCAATCCAGGCAAAAGTTAGGGATTAAAGCGTATGACTATGTCTCTTTTGGATCACTCATGAAACCGCAACCAGTTGTACTACTTATCAAAGCTCGAACAGATAAAGCTCAATCCAATCATTTCCGTCTCAACAGCAAGAAGATGAGATACTTGAAGGGCAATAGTAGAATTGAAACTCAATAGGATTGTTTCCCACATAGCTGATTTTCCCTGTTTTGTAAAAACTTTATGGCAAAATCCTCTTACTAGGATTTATGTCTCCTTGTACAAATTTACCCGTGTATGGGTCACTTCTTGATATAAATAAATTCCATCTTTTGAATCCAGATTTACTTTTACCCTATTTACATAAGCGAAACGTCCATTGGTTGTGTTTGAATGTATGTATGCTTTTGAATATGATTGATGTTTACCAGAAATGCATGAAAATGCAGTAATAGTATTTACTAAGGACGAACGAGGGAAGGATTCCAACGAAGCTTCGCCGGTTCACCTTTACAGGACAGTTACAAACCCTCAGTAGGACGAATCCATCTTCATAAAGTCTTATTTCCCCTGGAATTTATATCCATCTCTTTTATCCTCATACGGATATTCGGGAAATTACTTTCCAATAAGAGTACGACGAACGAAGACGGGATGTTATGTCTACCCTACCATCAAACGAAGACGAAGGTTATATATACCTTACTATCCCAGCATACGGGAGGTTATCTATACCCTGTTATTTCCAGCATACGGGAGGTTATCTATACCTTGTTATCCCCAGCAGACATAGGGTTATATATTCTTCAACAACGAATCGGGATTTATTTTCCCTGGCCAGCAGTTGTTATACAAAGATGTCCAGACTCTTCCGGCAGTATCATATCATACATACATCATTTACATCATACCATAGCATATATATCCATAGACATGTAGTACGTTACCTAAGTGCATCATATCATACATACATAGAAGCATAAACTAATGTTATTATGCAGAACGCTACTTTGTTTTCAGGTTAATTATCCAACAAACAAATGATCTTTGGGACTGCTTTATTGTAACCTCAGGGTTACTTTATCCTCCTGATAAGCTTCTTATTACGTTGGGACTGCTTTATTGTAACCTCAGGGTTACTTTATCCTCCTGATGAGCTTCTTATTATTTTGGGACTGCTTTATTGTAACCTCAGGGTTACTCTATCCTCCTGAAAGCATATTTTTATTTCAAGACTGCTTTAGAGTTATCATTGTTGATGGCTCTATCCTCCTGGAATCATTACTTCAAGACTGCTTTAGAGCTACTGATTGCTCTATCCTCCTGAAATCATCTTATTATTTCAAGACTGCTTTAGAGTTATCATTATTGATTGCTCTATCCTCCTGAAATCATTACTTCAAGACTGCTTTAGAGTTATCATTATTGATGGCTCTATCCTCCTGAAATCATTACTTCAAGACTGCTTTAGAGTTATCATTATTGATTGCTCTATCCTCCTGAAATCATATTATTACTTCAAGACTGCTTTAGGGTTATCATTATTGATTGCTCTATCCTCATGAAGACATGCTGTTACATCAGGATTACTCCAGTATTCTGAAAACATATCATCAATACCTCGGGACTGCTCCAGACTCCTGACATCTTTCATTATACCAAGAAATACATCTGAAGAACTTTCCCCTAGTGGCATCTTTAAGCCCACTCAATCATATTCAACCAACCATCAATATCACTCTATGCACTGGTGAGTTCAAATTTTTGGGCTTTTGTGTTCAATCCCCTTCAACCTTCCAGGTCACGACTGGCAAATATACCAATCTAACCCCTCAGGTTTCAGAAAATTGAACAGGGGCAGCTGTTGCACCCCAAAATTTGACCTCACAATACAAGACTTTGTGTTCTAATAAGGTTCACAAGGTTCACAAGTCCTCCAACACTTGCATAACCTTTCATGAAGTTCATGAAGTCTACAAGTTACTTCTTGAAGGTTCACAAGGTTCACAAGTTCCATAATGCTTTCAATGCCTTTCTTGAAGTTCATGAGGTCTACAAAGCCCCTTCATGAGGTTCACAAGGTTCACAAGTTTCTCTACATTTACAAGACCTTTCATGAGGTTCATGAAGTCTACAAGTCACTTCTTGAAGGTTCACAAGGTTCACAAGTTTCACAATGATTACAAAGTTTACCTGAGGTTCATGAGGTCTACAAAGCCACTTCATGAGGTTCATAAGGTTCACAAGCTTCACAATACCTCCCATAAGTATCACAAGACACTTTATGAAGATTCACAAGGTTCACAAAGTTCACAATTGGTCAAAGGAGTTGACAATTCCCTCAGACAATGCACCTCCTAGGCAGTGCATCCAAAACTAGGGTTTTGACTTTAATCAGGCTAAATGAACTTCCAATACCTCAAGTGAGTTTCATAATATCTTATATGTGTATAAGAACCCCCATGACAAGTTTCAAGACTTTTCTCAAAAGTTTGCTCAGTCAGATGATCAGATAAGTCAAAATCAGTCAGTGCAGTTAAAAAGTCAAACTGAGGTCAACTGTGGTCAAACCAAAGTCAAACTTCATGATTTTTTGCCAACATCAAGTATATGAAGTAAAATTCATCATTTGATCAAGGGTTGATCATGATTCATCAAGGAGATTCCAGATCATCAATAATCAGGAGTTTCTAAATTAGGGTTTCCTCAGTAAAAGTCAACTGAACTTTGACCAGTCATAACTTTCACATACTTCATCACCAAGTCTCCATCCAAAGCTCATTTTGAAGGAAATTGAATTCTCTACAACTTTGATGTTGAAAGTTAAGCCCAAAAATGCTTCATTTGAAAGGTATGATCTAAAACATTATAGGTCATTTCAAAAGTCAACAACTTCAAAAGGGCATAACTTGAGATTGGTAAATGATATGGACCTGAAACCAATGGGGTTGTTTAGAGGACTCTTCAAGCTTTCCAAAAAGTCCAAGAACACCCTCATACCTTTAAAATTGAGGAAGATGTGCCCTTGCAAAGTTGGGAAATTTTGTGATGGTTTATGTTGAAAATGGAGGCTTAGAAGTAATTCTTTCCAAATGGGCTTGCTAAGTTGTGATCCAATCCATCTCATAACATTGTGCACGACCCAATTGACCAAAATTCAGCATTTTTATTATTTTATTTTTATTTATTATTGATTTAATTCATAAAAATCATTTTAAATAAATATAAAATGTGAAAATCTATTTTTGGGTGAAGATTGAGGTTCTAGAAATTCTTAAATGATGATTGAATTGGAAAGAGAAAGGAATCATATGATTAGTCCAAGAATAGCAAGTCTTCATGATCAAATATTTGGCTTTTACAACATGATCTTTTTCAATATTTTTTGGATCAAATTTGCATACAACAAGTCCATGTTTCTGACCTAATTCCTTCTCACATATATACTAAGCATAACCCTAGCCTCAAGCCACGAAATCCAGCAGCCAAAAGTAAGTTTCAAAACTCAAAAAATCCTTCCAAAAGTGAGATTCGGATTTTGGATTCCAGGGCATTTGAAGGCAAAGTAAGAACATAGAGATGTTTATTGGACATTGTTGAAGCAAAATCATCATTCATATGCATCTCATGAGCACCATATTGCTCTACCCGAACTCATCTTTGCCTTGAATTCAATTTTTTCGATTCCATTAATATATGTATTATAAATTGTTTTTGATGGTTGATATGTGTTTATCTTGATCCCTAGAACGATTCTGGACAATTGGATTGAAGGATGAGTGTCTAAAACGCAAACGGCCATGTTAGGGTTCATGACCTTACAATTAGGGTTTATCATTTGAATGCATATAAATAAATTCTGGAAACGTAGAATTGTTGTGTGAGTTGTGAGAATTATAAATCGCTAACCAATTTCGTGAATTGATGTGGTTTTGCTTGAGTTTCATTTTCGTAGGTTTTGCTAGGGTTTGTATTTCGCAGGAAAGCTTGTATCAAATTTCGCAGCAAATTTTGAAGGACTGGAGGTTGAAGACGAAGGCCATTCGCGCCAGTTTTGAAATTCAAATATTGTTTTAAAATATTATATGTTTTCCTTGTTTATATATCACCAACTGATGGTTGGTCCAGTGGCAGAGCACATGCGCGTTTGACAAGAGGGGGAGGGGATCGAATCCTGCCTTTACCAATGTTTTGATATTTTTCCCATTTAAATTGCTGTCTTAATATATTATAGTTTGTGGTTGTTTTGCAAGCAGATAGGCTCTCCCAGCCAGGCGGTAAGGCACGCGTATGAATAACCAGAGAACCTGGGTTCAATTCCCACCCCAGGCCTTTTGTTTCTTATTTTTTCTGGATTTTTTCAAGCAAGCAACAAAACAAACTCTTCCTCCTCACTTATTGCCTGCGCACCAATGGCCTGGTGGTTGTTGTTCTTGTTGGGAATCAAGCTGACCTGGGTTCAAACCCCAGTCAGGTAAGTTTTTTCATACTCTCTTTCTTTTATTTGTTTTTTAATGTATTATTATATTAAATATAATTTTATTTCTAAAACAATAAAAATAATAATAAAACATGTATGTTTTCTTTAATTTCAAAAATATATTTTCATAAATTATGTTTCTATATTTTGTGTTTAATTTATAATATGTATATATAAATTAGAATATTTTTGTATATAGCTAAGCCCTATTTTTTTTTAAAACCCTAAAAATATTTTCTAAATAAAACTTAATTCTATTTTCAAAAATGATTTCTATTCTTATTATAATTATCATGTATATAATTTTTTTTTAAAATATAATTATAAACTCTTTTCTTCATATAATATATAAATATATTTTACACTATGTTTATAATTTAAATCATTGTCTTTTAAAAAAATAATAATTGAATTAATAAAAAAAATTTTAAATCTTGTAAATATGCTTATAATTTGTTCTTCTCTTTACATAATATATATGAATACTTTTATAATTTCTGTTTATTTAAAAAATAATTGAATAATTAAATTTTTTTTGTAATTATAATATATTTAAAAAATAACTTAATAACTTGTAAAATTAAAACAATTGTTTGCTCATATTTTTTTTTTAAATATAATTGTTTATATTAAAAATTGTTGATTTATTATTGTTATAATTTTGATTAATTTTATTTATCATTGTTATTACTAATTATATTATTTATTTTGCTTTATTAATTTTATATATATTTCATTAATTTTTATTATTTACTAACCATATTATTATTTATGATTATATTTTATTATTATGTTTCTAACCTTATTTCTAAATTATTATTATTATTATTTTAATATTACTAACCCCTTATTATTTATTTTTTTATTATTTATTGCTCATTTAATTTGCTATTTATTTTGTTTATTATTATAATTTTGTAAATGCTCCTGGATGTAAATTTGTAAATATTTTTTATTATTTGCTATGGTTAATAATTAGGGAGTGCAAAATATGTATGTTATTTAAAATAAACTTAGATCATGTTAATATAAGATAATTAAATTAAACACTCACACACGTAAGTCGATTTTAATCGCCGTCTCACTTTCTAAGGTTATCCCTCAAGTTGCCTACAAATAATGGTCAAGTGGGGTGTATAAAGCAAGTCCCTTTTAAAAGAAAATCATCAAGTCCCTCATGGTTGCCTATACGAATCGAGTCCCTTCGAATAAATGATGATAGTCCCACATATACGCTTATTACACCCCACAGTTGCCTTCATAATCAGATTGTCCCTCATATGTCCCTTAACATCCAAGGTAATGACTACCTACTCCTTAATAGTAGGGATAGTCTTACCAAGGAAAGGATAAAGAACAATAAGGACTTTAAACTTTAGGGTAGGTTCCTCTTAGTTACTTGCTCACTCCAATTTTCAAACTTTCCACAATTTCAAACAAATTTTCAAACAAGTTTTTACACATCCGTACATGGATTATTATCAACTATTCTGAAAAATTTTCTATTCACACACTACACCTTCAAAAAACAATTTAAAGTGAGCTAAGTAACTAAGAGCCCATGGATAACCATGGATGTAAAGGGTGCTAACACCTTCCCTTTACATAACCTACCCCCCGGACCCAAAAATATCTCTAAGGTCTTTCCTGTTCTTTTATACCCTTTCCTTATGGATAAAATAAAAGTCGGTGGCGACTCTTGCTATCCGCAACATAACCTAAAGTCAGTTCTCCCACCGTGTTACAACAAGGTTTACAAGACACTTTATGAGGTTCACAAGGTTCACAATACCTTTCATAAGGTTCACAAGGTTCACAAGACATCTTATGAGGTTCACAAGGTTCACAAAGTTCACAAATAGTCAGAAAGTTTGACAATTCCCTCAAACAATGCATCCTCCTAAACAGTGCATCCAAAACTAGGGTTTTGACTTTAATCAGGCTAAATGGATTTCCAATACTTCAAGTGAGCTTCATAACATCTTATATGTGTCTAATAATCCCCATGACAAATTTCAGAACTTTTCTCAAAGGTTTGCTCAGTCAAATGATCAGATAAGTCAAAGTCAATCAAAGTAGTTAAAAAGTCAAACTGAAGTCAATTGTGGTCAAACCAAAGTCAAACTTCATGATTTTTTGTCAACATCAATTATATGAAGTAAAATTCATCATTTGATCAAGGGTTGATCATGATTTATCAAGGAGATTTCAGATCATCAAGAATCAGAGGTTTCTAAATTAGGGTTTTCTCAGGAAAAGTCAACTGAACTTTGACCAGCCATAACTTTCACATGCTTCATCAACAATTCTCCATCCAAAGCTCATTTTGAAGTAAATTGAATTCTCTACAACTTTGTGTCTCACAAGCCAAGCCCAAAAATGCTTCATTTGGAAGGTATGAGCTAAGACATTATAGGTCCTTTTGAAAGTCAACAAAAAGTCAACAACTTCAAAAGGGCATAACTTGAGAATGTTAAATGATATGGACATGAAACCAGTGGGGTTGGTTAAAGGACTCTTCAATCTTTCCAAAATGTCCAAGAACACCCTCATAGCATTAAAATTGAAGGATGTGTGCCCTTGCAAAGTTGGGAAATTTTTGGTTGGTTTATGAAGAAAATGGAGGTTTAAAACCAAATTTTTCTAAATGGGCTTGCCATATGATGATCCAATTCATACCAATACTTCATGCACGACCCAACCCTCAATTATTCAGATTTTTTATCATTTTATTTTATTTATCTTGATTTTATTCATTTAAAATCATTTTAAATTAAAATAAAATAGAAAAATCAAATATTTAAATGAGATTGTGCTTCTAGAAAGTCATAAAGATTGCTGGGATCAAATTGATACAAAAATTATGGTGATTGGCTTGAAATAGAAAGGTCTTATTCAAGAATATTTGAAATTTAAGCTTGAATCTTTTTCAATCTCATTGATCCAAATTTTCCACACAATGATCCATTATTTTTGACCTAATCCATTGTACTATAAGTATACAACATAGCCCTAATGCAAAGACACGAAATTCTGGCCTCCAAGAGTAAGTTTCAATCTTCAAAAATTCACCAAAAACTCATAATTCGGATTCTTGGTTAGAGGTGATATCAAAGCATTCTAAAGGTTCAAACATGTTCCTTGAACATCTCTGATGCAATCCCAATCATTCATTGCATTCAAAACATCCTGAATTGCCTAAACCGAATTCGTTTCTTTTGGTTTTTCTCAATTTTCGATTTTGGATATTTATGCATTATAAACATGGTTTGATCTTATATTATTGTTTGTTTGGATGTTTAGAATGTTTCTGGACAAAAAGATTGAATAACCAAGCCCTAAACCGCAAGCTGCCATGGCTAGGGTTTTTGAATAGAATTTGGGATCCTTTGATTTAGTTAATATAAATTAATTCTAAAACTATAATTGAACTGTGTGATGTCTGGGGATCATGAAAATGTGATCAATTTGATGAAATCGTACATGTTTATGATGATATGAATTTGGCAGGGTTTGTGCGCAGGAGAAATCGCAGGAAATTTCCCAGGAAATTTCGCAGGAAAACCTGCGAAAATCCAAGGAAGAAGATGAAGTCAGCGCACCAAGTTTTATTTTTAAAAATTCATTATAATATTTTATGTTATGTTGTTGGTATTTTATCAGAACGGATGGCTAGCTCAGTTGGTTGTGAACGCGCGCGTATTGCTTGAGGGTCTTGGTTCGATTCCTGGGCCAAACCATTTTTTCTTGTTTTTTCCATTTAATTAGCAGGTCTAATATATTATGCGTGATGGTGATTGTACTATCAGAAGCGCCCTCCCGGCTGGAATGGTAAGAGTGTTTGTGTGCTGCGTAAAGGCCCTGGGTTCGAATCCCCCCAGGCCTTTTGTGTTGTTTTCTTTTTTCATGATTTTTCCAGGATTAAGCAACAAAACCAAGTGAAGTCCTCTCCTTATCACCAAGCGCGTTGGCCCAGTGGTTGATATTGTTGGCTGGAAGTTGTGAGAGCTAAGGGGCTGGGTTCGAATCCCAGCCCAGGTAAGTTCTTTTTCTTTTTTTTCTCCATTATTTATTTTGTTATTAATTAAACTATAAATCTAAAATATTTCCATAAAACCTAATTTTCTAATAAACCCTAATTGTAAATATTAGTTTATTTGTTTATTTTAATTCTTGTTTATATTTTTAATAATAAATAAATCTTAATGTTTTTTTTATAATCAACACCCTAATTTTCTTTTCAATTTAATTTTGACTTTCAATTTATTTGTCAATTTTAATTATGTATTTTTTTATGTAAATAATTCTAGGTTATGTTTAAATTAATTGAAATTGATAATTTAATTTTTGTGAATATAATTATATGATTATTCAATTATAATTAATCCTATTTTCATCATGTATATATATATTATGTAATTTGTTCATAATTTAATTCTTATATATATATAATTTTTAATATATGCTTAAAACTTGTTAATTTAATTTTGTAATTATAATTTATTTTCATAATATGTTTATAATTAATTTAATTTCTAAACATGTATATAATTTAAAATTTTATAAAAATTAATATATAATTGTTTATATTTTCTTATTAATCTTAAAATAATGATTGTTCATATAAAAATTTATTATGCTAATATTTTTGTTTATATTATTAATGCTATTTATTTTCATATTTATTTTGTTATTACTAACCCCATTTATATTGTGATTTATTGTTATTATTTTTACTAACCCAATTACTTATTATTATTTATTTTGCCTATTTATTTATTTTTATTATTTTTGCTTATTTATTTAATTTGTTAATTATTATTATTTTGTAATTGCTTCCTTTATGTAATATTGTAATAATAGTATTTAATATTTATTTTATGTCATGGTTAGTAAATAGGGAGTGTAACATGTTTGTATGTTTAAAATTAATTTAGCTCACTAATTTAAAAGATAAATATTAAAATTGTACACTCACACACGTAAGTCGATCTTTGATCGCCATCTCACTTCCTTAAGGATACCTCTCATGTTGCCTATTACAAAAAAGGTCAAGTAGGGTGTATAAAGCAAAATCCCTAATTTCACATCATCTAGTCCCTTAACAGATAAAAATCAAGTCCCTTTCGAATGTTGCCTTCGTAATGATCTTGTCCCTTTCGAAATAAAGATGATAAGTCCCTTCGAATTGCTTATACACCCCACAGTTGCCTAAATAACAATGTCCCTTCACTTGTCCCTCACATCCAAGGTAATGACTACCTATTCCTTAATAATAGGGATAGTCTTACCATTTAAAGGATTCAAGAACATAAAAGACTTAAAACTTAGGGTAGGTTCCTCTTAGATACTTGCTCACTCTTCAAAACAATTTCAAGCACTTCACACATTTCAAACAATTTTCAAAACAAAGGTTTTATACGCATCCGTACATGGATCATTATAAAACACTTAAGAAAATTTCTATTCACACACTTCACATTTCAAAAACATTTTAAAGTGAGCTAAGTAACTAAGAGCCCATGGATAACCATGGATGTAAAGGGTGCTAACACCTTCCCTTTACATAACCTACCCCCCGGACCCAAAAATCTTTTAAAAGGTCTTTCCTGTTCTTTTATGCCTTTCCTTTGGATAAAATAAAAGTCGGTGGCGACTCTTGCTATCTGCAACATAACTAAAGTCAGTTCTCCCACCGTGTTACAGCTCGGATGAGCAGAGGAATGCTAGCGTTGGGCGCCCCTCCTAGGAGTTCCTCCCGATAAAATGCAAGGGGTACAGAGCCCTCTCTTGGTGGGTCCAGGGTGGCGTTTTGCGCGGGCCCTTTAGCAATTAGCTGGTCGAATTTTCGTTTCACGGACCCGACCGTGATTTTGTTGAATCCTCCTCCCGATATGACCATTGCCGAAGGAAAAGCTTCCCATGGGCTGTGGGAGGAGAGGTACCCCGAACTCTTGGCGTGGTCCGGTAGGAAGAAGTCTTCCGGGCGATAAATGCTTAGAGCGACCTGCATGTTAGCATCCGCAGGGATGGGTACGGCTTCCTCGACTTTCTGGGTCTCCTGCGTTTCCTGTCGAGGAGTGTCTCTGGACTTGGTGAACTGCTTTAGGTGCCCGTCCTTGATGAGGATTTCGATCGCGTCCTTGAGATGGATGCAATCCTCTGTGTTGTGGCCGTGACTCTTGTGGAATCTGCAGTATTTCGTTTTATCTGTGTCGGGCTTGCTAGGTGTCGCTCCCAAAGATTTGCATCCAGGTACAAGCGCGAACGGTCGGCGAAGGAGACAGTGAGAACACACAGCCGTGAACTCACTGGAGATGAAAAGAGTCGCCAGCTAGGCATTTTTATCCCGGAGGAAAGGTAATGCTGCATAGACCTGGAAAGACACGGATAAGACGGTTTGCGAACCAGAGAGACTGAGAAAGGGGGTTGGTTACAACCTGGGAAGGTATTAGCACCCAGATTGTCCTCCGTACTCGACGGGATCCACGCTTGAAAGATTTGTGTTTTAAAGGGGTAGTGTCAGTGCAATCTGTGTGTAAATGAGCTGGAAAAGATGTAAAGGTGTCAGTGTAAAAGAAGTGCAAAGTGTGATATATACAGTGTCAGTGTGAGATCAGGAATGAAATGCTCATGACCATGAGGCTTAAAGAATAAAGCTAGAAAGAGGGGGAATGTACAGAGACTTTTGTTCGATAACCGTTAAGTTATGCCTACGTATCCTCTCGTGCAATGAGGAAGTCAGAACACCGTAGTTCGACCCAAAGAGACTGAAGGATGAATTGACTTGTGAACTGCTTGCTTGTCTATGCTCAAGTGTATGATCTGTCTGGCCCAGATGCTAACTGTCTTGCATTAGACGGAAGAAGCAAGTTCTCGTTTATGAGTGAAAGTGATGAGAAAAGAATCCCGGAGGAGACGATCATTGTTTGTTTGATGATTTCAGTCTTTTATTGCTTTTTGGATTTTGTCATAAGTTGATGAGCTTAAGCCTAAGCCAATGGGTTAGTAAACTCATCACATCTTCCCTCTGATTAGGGGTAATGAGAATACCTTAAGTGTGAAGTCATGTTCTCACACTTGATCACCTTTGGTGTAGGATTAAGATCATTAACCTACTTGTGATTATTTAGATGTTTTTGTTGTTTTTGTTTAGTGTTAAGTAATGAGGTTAAGCCATAATCAGGGATTAAACAGACTCATTACACCATCCTAAAAGAAGGATAATAGATGAGGGTGTTTAAGCTGAGGAAAGCTCCTCAACTTAATCCATGATTAGGGATTAAACCCATGACAAAACAAACCTTTGATTAAATGGATTTTACTTAATGATATGATGAAGAAGTGATTTTTAGGATTTGTAAGACAACTTGAGGGGGACTTGTCCATTAACACTAGGGTTAGTCCTTCTTAACCAATTAAGGAAGAATTAGAACCCTAATGCAAGGCCCAAGTTACAAGCTTGATGTCTTGATGATTATTAGATGGATTAATTAAAGGATTTAAACACATTAAGGGTTTAACACTTAGGATTAAAGTTATACACTCCATCCTAAGAGAAGGATGCAGGCATAAGCTTAATCACAAAGTCTTAAAGCCTTTAGGGTTTAGTCCCTGATTATGAGATGAGAAGAGAAGACTCAAAAGAGACACAAAGGTAAAACTATGAGGGGAGACTAATCAAAACCCTAATTCATTATCATGCTTGGTTGATCCTAAGGTTTGTGAGGTTTACAAGAACAATCTTCAGAAGAACCACCAGGAAGCAGATGAACAGGATCAAGAGAAGCAAAGTGACTTGCTTCATTCAAGAAGTCAAGTCACTTGAAGAAAGAAAGTGGGAGAAGCAAGAATGAGCAAGCTCAAACTCAAACACATATAAAAATGCAGCAATGGATGCAAGAGAGATGAAAAGAAAAAGTTATGAGAAGTGAAGGCAAATTCACTTCCCAAGTTTACTTACCACCTGAAATGTTAGAAAGAAATGCAATGCAATGCAAGATGAGATGAAATGGCATGATGCTAAGCAAAACCAGAAGCATGTTGATGATGATAATGATGTCATGAGATGCTATGAACATGAGGCAGCATATGGAGATGCTCATACAAGATTATGAATGCATATGATGCAAGTTAAGGAGCATGAACCAACATGAAATGTTATGAAGCATACAAGACAAATGACATGGCAAATATGCGATGCAATGATCAAACATGCTTCCTATATGTCTTAAGATGTCAAATGAATCATAAACATGCACAAAATGCTAAGACAAGTCATGATATGCAAGAGAATGTAAGAAGGATGCAAGAGAAGGCCCAAATTAGGGTTTATGAAACAAACATCAAACACAAACCAAAAACAGAAGCAAAACCCTAAGGTAAAAATGGAAAATGGTACCCAAAGAAACCCTAGGCCTATGACAAACCACTGCCCAAAGGGGAGCTCTCAACTCTCAACCAAACTCAAGATATGAATTTTCTAAGTTATTAGGGTTTTTTAGGGTTCTTAACAAAACAAATGCCAAACAATTAGAAAATGAAGAAACAAATCATGGCCTTTTTATCCTTGAAAATACATGCTAAACAGAAAACAATGCAAAAAGAATCAATGTCTCAACCTTCACCAATAGGCAGAAATGAATTTTTGAATCCATGATCAAAATAATGCATAAAAAATGATTTAATTCAATGAAAAATTCTTAAAATGCATCAAGATCAAAAAAGAAATTTGGTTTGAAGGTTGGACAATGTTTCTAAATGTCTTAGAACATTTCATGAATTTTTTTGTAATTTTTAAATACCTAAAAGTATTTTTAATTAATTAATTCCCATTAATCAATTAAAAATAATCTTTTAAATATTTAAAAATACTTTTTTAATGATAAAAAATAAAATAAAAATATTTTTGTGTCATAAAAATTAATAAAACTTTAAAGAAAAAGTTTCATAATTTTTAAGATTTTTCTGCTATTTTTAAATATTTATGCAAATTAATTAGAAAGAAAATGAATAAAAATAAATAAAATAAAAAGTCAAAGGGATGTAAGGCCAGGATGCGCCTAGGATTTGAACTGGTTGACTGGCGCGTGATCTAAGGGTCCAGGTTGCATCTGAGCTAATTACAATTAATTAAAACTAAATGAAGAATTAGGGCTAATCAGGCGCATCTGGGCCATTCAAACTGGAGGGAAGTCAACAGGTCAACGCTCATCAACGCTCAGAATTCAAACTTGACTTAATTACATAATTAGGGCATAATCACTCTCAGGTCACCGGAGACGAGCTCCGGTCGTCTTCTCCGGTGACCTTCTCACCTGAAAACTTTCAAATCCTTCCCTAGGTCACTAAAATGAAATCTAAAACCACAGAAATGATCCTTACATCCTCACGAACCAAACCCCTATCCTAGAACAAATTTATATTTCGTAAACAAGCTGAATCGAAAGGAACAAGTTCTAGGTCACGCAAGCTTCAGAAACAAATTAAATGCTCAAATCACAACCATTTTCAAAACCAATGGTACCAGAATGATCAGCAAGACATGAAGAACAAGTTTGTAACAAGAAAAATGATTTCTGGAAAAATTATTTTCGAGCTACCTGAGATTTGAAGCTTTCAGTTTAGGAACTTTCTGGCCTTTTCTTTAAGTGCAAACCACTCCTTAGGACCCCTTGATGATGTTTGAATGCCTTAGAACAATTTATGTAGGCTGGTTGATGAGTTTCGAAAACTCCTGCTTCAAGCTCAGTCAACAATGGCTATGGTGATTCTGGAGGTTTCAGGCCATGGTGGATGATGGTTTGTGATCCTGAGGATGAATGGAGAAGGTTTGCAGTGTTTGTTTGTGTGTTTGCAAGCTGTGGTGAGGGTTTCGAATGAAACTGCAAAATGAAGTGAGAAATGGCTATGGAGTAATCTGGCTGTTTCAGGCTTGTGCTTTGGGTGGTTTCTACTCAGTGATACATGGTGAGTTGAATGGAGGAAAAGGTTTGAGTGTTTGCTTGCTGTGGAGAGGAATTCGAAGCAAGATGCAAATGGGAGTGTTTTTGTGTAAGTTGTGAATGTCTTGGTTTCAGCCTTGCTTAGTGTTATGTTTAGCTTGCAAAGGGATAACATAAACAAATCTGATTGGCTTTGTGATGTGACATGGCCTGCTATGATAGGTGAGGCAACTTTTGCAAAAAGGTCAACTTTTGTGTAAGGCAAGTATGGTGATGTGCTAGGCAAGTACAAGGCATGGGCTATGCGCAGCAAAATGAGGGGAGAGAGTCAGCTTGGTCCAGCATCCAAGGCAGCAAGTTGGTAAAGCATGATCATGAGTTTTGCAACTTGTGGCTTTATGTTTCACATGTGATTCTTTTGCCTAACCAAACATAAACCATGGGCAACCTTAGTTCAAATCTGATTTTTAGGACTTAGAGAATGTCTATGTAATGGTTTGAGATGAATTAGAGGCTGCATTATGCATTGGTTCAAGGTTTTGCAAAATTTCCAAATGAGGCATGCCTTGAAAATTAATGATTTTAGCCAACTTTGCATTGCCATAACTTTTGATCCAAGAAGAGTTAGATCATGTTCTTGTACTTTTTGAAAAGGGAAAGATGAGATCTACAACTTTCATGACCAAAGTTTTTCCATTTGAAGCATTTTTGGATCAATAATCAAGGCTTGAAAAATGACCTAAAATGATGCATTCTTGAAAAGTCAACTATGCCCAAAAAGTCAACATTTGCAAAAACCCTAAATTCTTGATTTCTATGAACTTCAAACTTCTTCCATGATCAAATAAAGATCATATACACTCAAAATGATGAAGATCACCCATTGGTTGGGTCATTGGGGGCCTCAGATGCCCTGATTTTGCACTGACTTGTCCAGAAAGTCAACTCTTGATCAGATGACTTCCCCATGGAATTTCTTCATGAAAATTGATATGCATACTCCCTATACCATATAGAGACCAATGGAAACAAGAATGACCAAAAAATTTGGAGTTATGGCCTCTGAAACCAAAACCCTAATTTTCAGTCAACTGTGCAGTTCAACCTGGCTCTGCATCCACTCAAACCTTAGCTCTTGTGATTCCTCTGCATTTTTGACTTTGAGGAGATGGAATATGGCATAAGAACACACATGGACCACTTTGAATTGATTGGTGGCCTTTGGAATGGCTCAAGATGCTTTGGGATTGCTCAGATCACAAACCCTAGGTGCAGATGACTTGAAAGCTATGCAGTGAATCAAAAATGAGATGAGGTGATATGATTGTGTTTATGCATATGAGATGATCACAAGCCATGGTGTGAATGGGTGAGGGCAAATTTGGGGTGTTTACACTAGGTAGCCTCGGAAAACGTACCCCTGCTTGTTTGAATTCCGAATTGGCGCATTCAGACAAAATTTTCTCTCTGGAGGCCAGGAGAGGTGTGTACTCGTGGAACCGACCGATAGGTCCCCGGTGCTCCCGCGGTTCACGGGAGCGATCATCCTTTCTTTTGTCTCCTCCTCGACGAGATGTCGAAGGTTCATCGACTCGGTGTGGTTTGGCGTCTTCACGGAGTCGAGCGTCTCTTACTTAACTGGCCGCTTACTTTTCTTCATATTGGATGTAGGCTTGGGCTTTCAGTAGGAACGCGTCGAGGGTGGCCGGGGTTTCAATGCCGACCGCCCGGTGAAAATCAGTTGAGGGGCGTAGCCCTCGTTCCAGCAAGTACTTTTTCATGTCGTCGGTCGTGGATACTTGGACCGCTTCTTTATTGAACCTCTCGATGTAAGTTCATAAAGGCTCGTCCCTCCCCTGGATGATTGCTTCGAGCGAAGCCTCTGTCTTCGGGTGTCGTCTTGATGCGGTAAAGTGCCTTGAGAACGTGCGTCCAAGCTGTTTCCATGAGGTGATGGATTCGGCCTCAAGGCTTTTGTACCATGTCATTGCTCTTTTCCTTAGCGTTGTAGGAAAGAGGCGGCATTTGATTGCCCCTCGTACACCCCGATAGTCGAGCAGTGCATCAATATTCTCGATGTGCTCGTCTGGGTCTGTGGTCCCATCGTACGAGCCTAACGGAGGGGGTTTCTCTAAGCCCCTTGGAAGCTTGGCCGCCGTGATTTCAGACGAGAGGGGACCCCGAACGTCCTCGTCGTCGCTGGAATTGAGCGACGAAGATGTGTGAGCATGTTTCTTTGTTCGTCGGGGAGAGTTAGACCTTGACCTGCTCCTTCTTGATTTTCTTCTAGGAGAGGGTCGTGGGGAAGACTGACGAAAACGTTTGTCGCCTGTTGATTCGTCGGTGTGCCCTTTCCTCTTCTTCTTGGCAGGAGACGGAGTATGATCCCTTTGGGGTTTCGCGGGAGACGGTGGTCGACGAGAATTATCTTCGAGGCGGGCGATTTTCTCGCCATGGGTGAGGAGCAGCAAGTTTGTTTGATTCAGGATCTCGGCCAATGCGGCGAAATCCGACCCTGAAGGAGTCGAAGGAAAAAGAATTTTCGGGCGACTTTCTAGAGGTTGGTCGCGATCGGGTGAAGATGATGCCGCCTTCCCGTCCGGATGGTCTTGCATCGTTTCGTCATGTAGAGGAGGATGGATGTTGCTCTCACGTTGTGTAAGAATCATGCCATCGTTCGATCGGTTTTCCTGGTTGTCCTAAGCAGCCATGGATCTTGTTAAAACTTTGGTTCTTCGAAGGTTTTGAAAGAAGAACGGGGAAATCAGTTTCCCATAGACGGCGCCACCTGATCGTACCTGGAGATCAGGATCCGATGCGGCTGGCCTCGAGAGCTGATGGAGACGGTCGTTGAGGAGAAAAAGGGGTTGTACCTGCAAGGCACTCCGATGCCAAAGTAAGTAACCGAGCAAAGAGTGGGCAAGTACAAGTATAAAGGTCAGAGAAGTTGAATACCTGACCCTCCCAAATGAGAGGGTTTATATAAGGGACTAACTGGAAGATTATTGGTCCATCTTGTGAGGCGCGGATCGAGGAATCCGTGAAAATAGGCAACGGTCAATACTAGTCGTTAGGGAACCTCATCGTGGTCGGATTGTTTGTGGTCGACAGGGACCACTTTTCCTAATTGTGCTCGACGTCGAGCAGGCCTATTGGATTGGTCTTCTTGGCCCAATTGTAGGGATTGGGCCTATCCAGAACAATTATATTATTAATTTTTATTTTATAATAATAAACTAAAATTCAAGAAATTTAAATTATCTTTTATTAACACAACATGATTAAATAGATAATAAATTAAATTACTAAAATTAATTCTTTTAATAATTTAATTTAATATAGTATTTATAAGATTTTATAGATTTTTAGTAGTTTATCTTCACGTATGCTTATATATCAAATTTAAAATAATAAAAAAATAAGATTCTTATTTTTATGTCTTAAAGTTTTAAAGCTCTATTGAAATACTTATAACTATTTTTTATTTTTTAAAGTTATTTATAATTTAAAATTCGAAAGTCTCTGAATTAAAAGAGAAAAATAAAATCAAAAGAAAAAAAATCAAAGTTAATCACTAAGTATTTTATTAAGGTTGAATTTGTATTATTTATTCAGGACCTCAAAAAAAATCAGGACCGATTCTGATATTACAAGTAGAAACGGGAAAATAATTAGTACTATTTTTTACCCTTTGCTAAAATAAGGGTTATGTCATAGAAATCAAAACTGTGGAACCGCAGGTTCTGCTGTTGTGGTCCCATTTCTATGACTTGCATCAAATTTAAAATTAATTATCTTAAACTATCATGCAAAGCAAAGAACATTTAATTACGTTCACGTATTAACTTGAGAGAATAGATAACATGAAATCATGTAAATTAATTTTTCACACCGACACATACTAAATAAAACATAAACTCGTGAATCAAGTAAGTACGTGGTAAATGTCTCAACTTACCTTAACCTTATTATTAATCGTGTTGTTAAGTTGTCTTGCAACTTGCAAGTGCAGAGGATTATCAAGTAATAGAGGTGAAAAAAGATTTGTGAACCGGCAATAAAGAAGAAATTGAAGTTTATTAATTGCAAGTTGCAAGCATTTTTGTTTTATTTAGGGTCCATCAGGTGGCAAGCATGAGATGTGCACAGGTTACCAGCCACAGAGTGGACAATGGATTTAGGACCCCATAACATGTCTGCTTGTTGATAATTCTATTTCTAAGCACTGGCCACTATGGGACTATAGGTTTAGTAGTGTAGTAGTGGGTTTGTTGAGTATAAACAAGAAGAAATAAATAGAGTTTGTTCTTTAAACTTTTTAAAAACATCTTTTAGAATATTCTAAGTCAGATAAATAAAAAATTAAAGAAAATGTTTAATAGAGTACAGAGGATGTTTGCATTCTAAACTTTAAAGTCGAAATCATTGGATTTGGAACATCGCCACTCCATATAAAGATAACAACAATGATTGGTTATAAACTGTTAATTCTTTCATTTCTCTTTCAAAAAGATTACAAGTATACAGGAATAACAAATAATCTCTCTCACTATTGAATTGAGGTTTTATCTTCCTATTTTTTCATATACAAAGTATGAGAGACTAGTATATTATTTATAAAAAAAATAACATACTAATCTAATGGACTTTTTAACAATTACCCATTACAAGCAAACTTAAACAATTTGATCCATAACACAAGACCCAATTAAACAACCGCAAAAAAAACTAATTAATATACTAGCCTAATGGACTTTTTAACAATTATCCATTACAAGCTAACTTAGAGTACAAGCTAACTTAAACAATTGGATCCATAACACAAGACCCAATTAAATAATAGCATGTGAGCGGACTTCGACGACATGCTAAACCTAGAGTTCGTTCCAATATCTCACAAATCTCCACCTTGGAACAAACTCTACAACATCAAGGAAACAATTAAACATACATACTAGAACTGACTTCGACTACAGTATGTATAACTTCTACACTAACATGTGAACCAACTTCGACTTCATGCTAAACTTCTTTCGTATCAGAGTTCGGTCCAATATTCCACAAATCTCCACCTTCGACCAAACTCTATACCAACAATAAAACAAAACTAGCTTTCTTCATGCAACATTATCAACTGCATACATTGGAAAAACTTGCAACTGGACAACATCTTTTCAACTGCCATTAACGCAGCATTTATGGTCGCCTATCCCTTCAACGCTTCCAAACAACTTTGTTGAACCAGAATGGCTTTCATCTTCAATCACCACATACCGAAATCGTTCATTCCGGTGAACTTTTCAATCTCATACTTTGTCTGAAGGCATCTTCTCCACGCTCACTGCACCAATTTGTTGTGAATCGGATACCTTAGAAACAAAGTATAATTGGTTCCTTGATCAGTTAGGTAACCAAAGATAACAACAAGGATTGGTTATAAACAATTATTCTTTCCTTTCTCTTTCAACAAGATTACAAGTATACAAGAATAACAAATAGTCTCTTTCACTATTGAATTAGGGTTTTATCTTTCTATTTTCCCTTATACAAAATACGAGGGACTAGTATGCTATTTATAAAAAAAAAAACTAACATACTAACCTAATGAACTTTTTAACAATTACTCATTACAAACTAACTTAGAGTACAAGCTAACTTAAATAATTGGATCCATAACACAAGCCCAATTAAACAACAGCAAAAAAAACTAACATACTAACCTAATGGGCTTTTTAACAATTACCCATTACAAACTAACTTAGACAATTAGATCCATAACACAAGGCCCAATTAAACAACATCATGTGAGCGGACTTCGACGACATGCTAGATATAGAGTTCGTTCCAACATCTCACAAATCTCCACCTTGGAACAAACTCTACAACATCAAGGAAACAATTAAACATACATATTAGAACTGACTTCGACTACAGTATGTATAACTTCTACACTAACATGTGAACCAACTTCGACTTCATGATAAACCTCTTTCATATCAGAGTTCGATCCAGTATTCCACAATATATATATATATATATATATATATATATATATATATATATATATATATATATATATATATATATATATATATATATATATATATATATGAATGAGGATCAACTTACTCCAAGAATAAGTTTTTTTTTAACTTACTCCATAATCCTAACCTTTAAATTAGATTCAATCAATAGTTAAATCAATACTTATACTTATAACCATTCGATTGAATCTAATTTAAAGACTACAATTATGGAGTAAATTAAAAAGACTTATTCTTGGAATATGTTGATTCTCTCTCTCTCTCTCTCTCTCTCTCTCTCTCTCTCTCTCTCTCTCTCTCTCTCTCTCTCTCTCAGAAACAACTTATCTTTCATCTTGGAAGTAAGTTGTCTTCTAACTTCTTTTTTCTCCTCTTATTTTCTTTTCTTCTCTTCTTCCTTCTTCCTTAGGATATAGTTTTCAAGACTCACTAACCTAGGTTTATCCAAGCATGATAACTTCATTAGGTTTAGTTTCCCTTAGACATTTTAGTTTCCCTTATTCATAAGGTGATAATATGTCCCTTAGAATCTGAATCCATTCGACATTATGTTTGTGTTATCTTGTAATCAGAATCATTTCCATTGATAATGTTGTTTCATGAGCTTAGGGATCCTCTGGAGTGTACGCATGATTACTTGGCACTTTTGATTCCCGCAGTTTAGTATGAATAGAGCCTACGGGTAAAGAGACTTGTGATGGCTAACAAGCAATGGGAAGTGAAGATTCTAGGTTAATAGGCCTAGGATCCGAATCCATTTCGTATGTCAAGTAAATTACAAGGATCCATGACTCATGTCGACTTCTAGACGTAAAAGAGGACGGGAATAGGGGATGACTTCGTGAGGCTTCCGGTTAATGATATTTTGAGTTGGAGAACTCATGAACATGTTTCCATATGTGTGTGAGATTACTGAAGGTGCAACATATGCACAACGAGCAACACATAAGGAAGATAAGAAGAAAGATTTTAAGTCGTTGTTTTTTATCCATCAATATGTGGATGGTGATAACTTTGAGAAAGTTGGTGAATGTCAATCGTCAAAGAAAACATGGAAAATCTTAGAGAAGACATACACAGGGGTTGACAAGACGAAGGTGGCGAGGTTACAAACTCATAAACATCAACTTGAATGATTCAAATGGAGGAAAAGGAGACAATCAATGATTTCACAACAAGAATCACTCGATTCGTGAATCTAGTGAAGGCATGTTGAGAAATAGTTACAAAATTATATGTTGTCACGAAAATATTGCATTATTTAACGCCAAGATTTGACAACATGGTTATAGCGATTTAGGAATCGAAGGATCTTGTGACGATGTGAAAAGAGGAGTTTTAAAGCTCTCTTGAGGCTCATGAGCAAAGGATGGAGGAGAGAAATAATGATAAGGCCGCAATGGCCCATGAAAAGTAAAGAGATTTTTCAGAATTTTGGTGGAAGAGAGTCCCGAAATTCCAAGAATTTGACTTGTCAAAGGGGTGATAGTAGTTGCAACAACAAAAATTGTCAAGGAAACTTTAGAGGTGAAAGGAAGAGCATTGAAAAAAGAAAGGTGCAATGTTTTAATTGTCAATGGTTTGGTCATTTTGCAAATGACTACAATGCAAAAAAGAAGGAATCTCAAGGAGATGAATCCAAAGTTTAAAGATAAGAGCTTGGTGAGAAAAACACATTCTTGGTCATGATCATGGAAGGGGAATGTAGTAGCAGTAGGTTGCAGGACAACATCAATTGTAGTTTTGAAAACGTTGCAGAAACATGTTTTAACCGATTATAAGCAGAAGAAAATGCCATGATGAGTACTAAAGGTTCAATTCAATGCAACAAGGAATGATTGGTTTGTTAATATTAACAAGGATGTAGGTTGTATAACCAAGAATCACATTGAAGTAGTATATTTCGATGTGTGTGGATTGTGCAAGTATATTCCATTCGTGGCAATATATATTTTGTCACATTAATCAATGATCATATTAGAAAGCTATTGACATACTTAACCTATAGAAAGGATGAGGTATTCAAAGTGTTTAAGAAGTTCAAATCCATCGTTGTGAGGAAAAGCGTTCACAAGCTCAAAGTAATCCAAATGGGTGGTGGAGGCGTATATGTCTCAAAATAATTTCAGAGGTTTTGCAATCAAGAAGTAATAGTGCATAAGGTTGTACCACCTTACACAATTCAGTAAAATGGTGTTGCCAAAAGAAAGAATTGATCGATCATGAACATATTTAGAAGCATGTTAAAGTGGGAGAACTTATCGAAAGAGTTATGGGGATAAGCGATATCCAAAGCATTCTATTTGTTAGGTGTCCAACAAAGAAGCTTGAGAAGGTAACACCAGAGGAAGAATGGTCATGATTCAAACAAAATTCGGACCATTTGAGAGATTTTGGTTCCATAGTGTATCGACATGTTTTGGGACAACTTAGAAAAAAGTTGGACGATAAGGGAGAAATGATTATACTTGTAGGGTATCACTCCACTGGTGGTTAAAGATTGTTTGATGTAGGAAATAGGAGAGTTGTGATAACCTGAAAGGTCGTTTTCAATGAGATAAAGCAACAACAATAGCTTGTAACTGCTTATGTAAAAGCTATATTTGGACACAACTTTGATAGTTCAAATTATGCAAAATTGAGAAGTGCATAAATGCATGTTGGATGAGCCTAAATTGAAGAGAATGTGAGAAGATAACCAAGGAAAAAAAGTTTAACTCAAAGATTCCAATATTGTGAGTTATTTTGAGACAACAAAGTCAATGATTGTGATTTCTTTCATTTTTCAATTGTGGTTGAATCTGAACACATTAAAACAAAATAGGCTTTAAGTAATCCAAAATGGATTTGTTCTATTAAGAAGGAGTTGGAATTTATTGAGAAGAGCAATACTTGGGAATTGATTTATCTACCGGGGAAGAAGCCAAATGGTGTGAGATAGGTGTTTAAAGTGAAGGCAAATTCCATGGGTGAAATAATACAACATAAGGCTCGATAAGTGGCAAAGAGATTATCATAAAGAGAAGGCATACACTTTGAAGAGTTATTCACACTGGTTGCTAGAATTGAAACCATAAGGCTAGTTGTTGGTATTGAATATAACAATAATTGGTCCATCTATAAAATAGACGTCAATTGTGCATTTTTAATGGGCCACTTGAAGAATAGGTGTTTGTAGAATAGCCCTTAGTTTTTTGTGAGAAACTAAGAGTCAAAGTTCTAAAAGTTGAATAAAGTGTTATACGATTTGAAGCAAGCTCCAAAATCTTGGAACAAAAGGATAGATCGTTGATGTGTATCCTAGCATGACATGTATGTGAAGACAAATACAAGTGAATAAGTGATTATCCTTTGTCTATACGTAGATGAATTGTTGATAATGGGAAGCAATGAAAAGTGCATTTCAAAATTCAAGAGTAAGCTTATGAAAGAATTTAATGACCGACCTTGGCCTCATGGCATACTTCCTTGGCATTAAGTTCCACAATTTCGAAAGGGGTTTGCTCATGCACAAAAGAAGGCATAAGCTCAAGATATTGAAGAAGTTTGAAATTGAGCATTGTTATGATGCCATTACTCCGGATGAACCGAGGCTACATTTGTCAAAGAGTGAGGATGAACAAGATGTCAATCTAACTTAGTATATAAGGTTGATTAGATCCTTGTGTTACTTATTCAATATGCGAATAGACTTGGCGTTTAGTGTCAAAATTATGAATAAATTCAAGGAAAGAGACCAAAGGTGTCTCACTTTGCATAAGTCAAGAGGATCCTAAGATACGTCAAAGGATCAATTGATTGTAGAATTTTCTTTCCCACAGCAGACACTGGCAGAAAATGAAATTTTCTTGGTTTTACCGATTCCAATTGGTGTAGAGATAAATATGATCTAAATTCTATATATAGATACATCTTTATGTTCAACGAAACACCAATCTCATGGTGTTCGAAAAAGGAACTGGTAGTTGCACTCTCGTCTTGTGAGGCCGAGTACATTGTCGCTTCGTTATATGTGTGTCAAGTCGTGTGGCTGATAAATATATTGAAGGAGTTGGGAAGCAATGAGGGTGATGTTGTTACACTCTTGGTTGATAATGTTCCCGCGATTAATCTTGCTAAGAACTCAATTGCACATGGGAGAATCAAACACATTGAGGTGAAGTTTCACTACTCGAGGGAACTTGTTAGTGAAGGAAAATTGAGATTGGGATATTATCGAAGTAAAAAAACAAGTTGTTGATTTGTTGACAAAGGGAGCCAAGATTAAAGTGATCAAGAGGTTGAAGATCAACATGGGCATGGAAGACTTAGAGAACATCAAGAGGTTTCCGCGATTAATTCAAGTGATACAACTGGTTACCACTGGTGTGTAACCACATGCATGCCAAAACATCAAATAAACTAAAGAAAAAGTGATTGTAGCATTGGTGCAAACAATTACACATTCGCAATAGTCAATTACTAGTGTTGTATTTTTAGAAGTTGTTTTAGCTGTAATCGGGTACATATTTTGTGTAACTTGTTATAGGTCCAAGAGTTTAGTTTTTTCAGTTATTTGATGATGTAAATTGTGTCCCAGTCCACTTGTAAACATTTATATACCTTGGAGGTATTATTTTCAATGTTAATATGAATGATAATTCTCTCTCTATCTTAATTTCTCTCTCCCTCTCCACATTAGATTTCTCTATTATTTACTAATCTTGTGGTTCCAAGTTCTGACTATTTTTTCAAAGATTTTAAGAGTTTTAACCTTAACAAATTTCTGATTTGCTTGTAGTGTGAAGACATGTAAAAGGTTTACAATGTGGCCAATATGGTTTTTTTATGGACATAGAAGTTTCCTGCAAAAAAAAATTATTTTGAAGCTCAAATCAGTGTATAAAGTTAAAGTTAAAATTGTCTTCAAATTAATTCGATGTAGAGAGTAGATGGTCATTGAACGGAGATCCCGCATGACTTAGAGTAAATAAAAGACATGTTATGAGGAAGTGACAAGTGGAAAAGGTATATCTATATGTCAATATGCTCAACTCTTTGAAGATTTTAGACCTCCATCAATTGTGTAGATTTTGTGTATCATTTGCCAATCTAGAATTGTTCAATAATTCATGTATTTTCTTTTTCGAACTTTTTCAATAGTATATGTATTGAATATATAATACCTTCTTTCTTTTTGAAAATTTTAAAAAGTATCAATAAAATTCTTAATATCTTCTCTTTTTATATATTTAACATTGACAAAACAATCATAAATATCTTATAATGCATGAATTTTGACCAAAAAATTTAATATGTTAATATATTTATTTACGAGAATCAAACAACAACCTAACCACCGATTGGATGGTGGTTAAGAAAGATTTGTTGAAATTAAACCCTAATTTTAGAAATAATTCGAATCACTATTGATAAACAAGAATCAATCTTTTTGATTGATCGTGTCTCTCGTTCTTTAATCTTTCACCTGGGTGATTCAACCACACCTTAGTTGCAAGATGATTCCGTTACACAAAGATTTTAAAGGAAGATAAGGATTTTGAGAAAGAAAAAAAGAGAAAGTGAGTTAGGGTTTTGGGAGATGAGGATTTTTTGAATTCTAATTGAATTGTTACTATTACAAATAAGGGTGTCTCACTATGTATAGTTGAGATTGCTTGCACACCAAACAAACTCTCTAAATAACTCTATTTGACTGAGTACAATATGAATTTCGACTACCTATTGAATGCCCACAATTTCGACTTCCACTTAATAAATTTGACTTTGTTGGACTCTGTCGAAGTAAACTTTCATACAGACTTGGACAATGTCGAATACAATATTACTTAACACAAATAATTACATATTTAACACATCACCTAATTCACTGTGTCTAAGCTATCTACATTCATCATTGTTCTCAATATCTTGAACACTTCAACACGCATAGCCTTCGTCGTTATGTCTAAAATATGATTCTGTGATCTGCAGTGTTTCAGGTTAAACCTTCCATTCGCTACTTGTTCTCTTAGATAATGGAATCTTATTTTGATATGCTTACTTTTTTCATGTGTTATCGGATTCTTTGTCAGGTTAATAGCAGACATGTTGATCTTCATGGTTATTTCCCCCATGATTCTTCTCTATAATTTATTCGATCAAATTTACCATCCATGTTGCTTGGCATGCACATAGAGAAGCATATATGTATTCAGCCTCACATTATGATAATGCTAAAAAAGGTTCTTTTCTCGAACTCCAAGAAACGAGTGCACCACCTAGCATAAACACATAACAAGTTATGGATTTTCTATTCTCATCATCACCATAACAAGTTGAGTCATTGTATCTCACTAGTTTGCATCTTTTTCTTCATTTGTTGCTATAAACAAAATACCATAGTCGAGAGTTCCTTTGAGATATCTTACTATTCTCTTTGTGGCTGCAAGGTGTGATATATTTGGCCTTTGTGTGAATCTACTCACCATACATACATTGTATGCTAGATTAGACCTTGTGTGACAAAAGTATTTTAATAATCCAATGAGTCTTCTAGACCGAGTTGGATTGACCTCATATTCATGTGGATCCTTTGCCAATTCCAATCTTGTTTCAGCCGGTGTCGCGGTTGAATTACATTCTTCCATCTCAAATCTTTTGAGTATCTCACTTGCATATCTCCTTTGGTGCATCATTAAATCTTTACTACTCTTGTAGAATTCGATTCCAAGAAAGTATGAAATATTTCCCAAGTTAGACATTTCAAACTCTTTGTTTAAGTCATGTTTGAAAATTTTGATCTCCTTCTTGCAGTTACCTATTATCAACAGATCATTGACATAGAGACATAGTATAAACAATTTCCTTTTAGTTCTTCTAATATACATATCATGCTCAGTTGTGGACTATATAATTTCCTTAAAATAGTATATAGAAGACATGTTTTAATGATGTGTCTATCTATACGTTAGTGTGCTCAACTCCTTAAAGACATTGGACCTGCATGAATTGTGTTGATTTTGTGGATCGTTGGCCAGTTTAAAATTGTTCGATAATTCGTGTTTTTTTTTGAACTTTTTCGTTGAATATATCATATCTTCTTTCTTTTCGAAAATTTTAAAAGGTATCAATAAGATGCTTAATATCTTCTCTTTTTATATATTTAATAAACAAACAATCATAAATATCTTAAAATGCTTAAATTTTGGTAAAAATTAATTTCTTAACATATTTTTTTATGCGAACCAAACAACAACCCAACCACCGATTGATTGTGGTTAAAATAGAATTGTCTTTTTGATATAAAAATGAAAGTTTCTATTTTCTATAAATAATAATTCAAGACCACTTAAAATTGTATTAAGTGTTTACATAAAAACCGTTAAATGAATATATTTTGTTATTAAATAAGATATGTTTTTATAAAGAAAAAAATTATTAATTGAATGAGTGATTATATCTTTTAATTTATATGTAGTGTTGTTCTAAACTGAGTTTGAGCTGACCTACCGTCGAATACGGTTCAATCTAACACTATATCGAAGATGATCCAAAGTGATGGTCCAATTTATTGGGATCAATGAAGACCATATTATCCACGTGCTCCTCATCTGAGAACACGTCATTAACTGAACCCACACACCTTGCGGGACCGTATTGTCCTTCGTAACGGGCAAGTCCACCCACTATCCAAAGAGTGTGGAGCAGTTGACCCGAGACATTGACCACGGGTTGGTCATCCCTACTTTCACGTAGGAATCCTGACAGTCATCTGTCATGGGCCTGAACACTTATCTCATAATAGAGACCATTAACCCAATGTTGGGGGCTTATTATAAAATCCTCCTCTGCAAAAGAGTCATGTAACTCACTTCTTAACCTTTCTTACTTGTTTATTCATCCGATTGACTTAAGTATCAGAGTGCATTGTAGGTACTGTTAGGAAATGTGGTTGAGTCTAACTCAACCCTACAAAACTGGTTGGTAGAGTGAGGATTTCCCCCACTTATAAATACATGTTCATGCCATATATTATCTAATGCGGGACACTTAACACACCCCCTCACGCACAAGACTGGATATCTTGAGCGTGGAAATAAATGGTGAGTGGGCTGATAGCGGAAACCTGATATTAGGTGGCCCACCAGATCTTAAACCAAGACTCTGATGCCATATTGCAAGAACTGAAGAATGCATTAATGGTGGAGAAATTGTGTAACAGAACGTAACAGAAAATGATTGAAAGAAATAAGAAACTTATGACTCATTCTTATTCATTGAATAGAGTGAATACAAAAGATGTTGATCTTATCCTTTTATATTATATACAATAAAGACCTATGTTATACACCTTTCAATATCAACCGTATGATTACCATATTAATAGCCATATCAAACTGAGCATTATAGATGTCTATCATGCAAAGCTTGAAGATGAATGTGTTAAACTTTGGAGGAGCTAGAGCCTTGGTCAGAAATCAACAAGTTGTTCTTCAGAAGAAATAAGTAATAGTCTAAGTGTTCCATTTTGAACCTTTTCTCTTACCAAGTGGCAGTCAATGTCAAGGTGTTTTGTTCTCTCATGGAACACATGTTTAGAGGATATATGGAGAGTACTTTGGCTATCACAGTAAAATATAGGTTGTATGGCAGAAAATATATATAAATCTTTGAGTAAATGCAACATCCATTGTAATTCACATGTGACAGTTGAAAGAGTCATGTACTCTGCCTCAGAGGATGATCGGGAAACTGTTTGTTTCTTTTTGGCACGTCAAAAAATCAATGAGGAACCAATAAAGAAATAATACCCAAATATGGATTTTCTAGAGTCAATACACCCAGCCCAGTTAGAGTCAGAATGGCCCAGGATCTGCAATTTTGAATTTCTGGGAAAAAAAGTCCTATGTCGGGATTATGCTTCAAATATCAAACGAATTTACATGTTGCATTGTAGTGGAACATGGTGGGATTGTGAAGGAACCGACTTAATTGTTGAGTAGAAAATGAGATTTTTGGTCGTCTTGTATTGAGGTAGAGCAATCTACCAATGAGTCTTCTATAAGAAGCAATGTCTTCAAAGGGTTTTCTATTATCCTGGTGCAACTTAACAACAAGGTCAAGGGGGCTGATAGTAGGTTTAGAGCCCAATAATCATGAATCATTAAGCATGTCAAAACAATATTTTCTTTGCGAAATTTATATGCCACATTTGGACTGGGCTACCTATAGTCCTAGGAAGTATTTAATAATTCCTAAGCCCTTGATTTTAAATGAAGAATCAAGAATGTCTTTAATTCTCTGAAATTCAAGTAAATAAGTGCCTACTAGGATAACATCATCTACATAGATGAGTAATGCAATGAAGCCATTGGAAGTTTTCAATGTGAATAGAGAATAATCAAAGGTAGACTGTGTGTATGCTTCATGAATTAATAAAGAGGTTAATTTTTCATTCCATTTCCTGCAAGACTGCTTCAGGCCATAGAGACTTTTGAGTAATTTGCAGACTTGATTTGGTTTGGATCTGGTTACACCGTCAGGTATAGTCATGTACACATCCTCTTATAAATCAGCATGTAAGAAAACGTTGTTAGCGACTAACTGATGAAGATGTCAGCTATGTACATATGCTAGTGCAAGCAACATCCTGAATGTAGTGAATTTTGCAACAGGGCTGAATGTATCAAAAAAAATCAAGTCCTTCAATTTGGTTGTAGCCTTTGGCTACCAACCTTTCCTTGTGCCTTTCAATGGACCCATCAACCATATGTTTAACCTTTAAAACCCATTTTTTCCTATAGGTTTAACATATGGGGAGAAATCTACAATGATCCAAGTACCATTTTTCTCCAAAGCTTCAAGCTCAGATTTCATAGCTAGTAGCCAACAATCATGCATGCTAGCTTCTTTAAAAGATTTAGGTTCAAAATTATGTGTGATAGCAGTGGAAAAAAACATTATGAGCATGTAATAAGTGTGATAATGAATGATAAGAAGTGATAGGGTAAGGTGTACCTGAAGATGGTGACTCGGTTGAACCATTGGAAGCATTGCACACATAATATGCAAAATAAGTGGAAGGGTGTTTGAGTCGGGCAAGTTTTTGGATGTGAGTTGGTTCTGGTGGTGTATGAATTAGTGTTGGAGGAGGTGAATTGTTAGAGATATTGGTTAGCAACTCTTGAGGATCATGGGTATGAGTAGGATCGTGGTTAGGAGTGGAAGGAAGGCAGTCATTGTTGTCAGGAATTTATGGTGTTATGTCTTTAGTATTCAAGGGTTAAGGATGTGTATGGTATGACCAGTTTGGTGTTTTAGAAGTAGGAATATATGGTAAGATGTTGTTATGGTGTTTGGTGTTTCTAGAAACAAATATTTCATTGTTTTTTAGATAAAAAATGATGCAACCTTTCATGTCATTTTTATATCCTAGAAAAATGAACTTTCTGCCTCTTGGTTCAAGTTTTGTTCTATGGGAGTGTAATGTAGATGCATAAACAAGTGATCCAAACACTTTGAGTGAATGAAAGTCAGGTAGTGTTTGGTGCATTAGTAAATAGGGCGAGGTGTTGTGAAGAATATGGCTAGCTACTCTATTCATGATGTAGACAACATGAGAGGCGGCATAACACCAAAAATGTTTAGGTAGGTTTAAATGAAATAAGAGTGTTTTGGCTAGGTTTAAAATTTGTTGGTGTTTTCTCTCTACCCTACCATTTTGTTGGGGAGATTCCACACAACTTGTTTGATGGGTTATCCCATTGGATGAATAGAATCCATGCATGAGGAATTCCTGGCCATTGTCAGTTCTAATAGTTTTAACAAGTGTGTTGTGTTGCGTGTGAATTAGTTGTACAAAATTTATGATGTGTGCTCTAACTTCACCTTTTGATTTCAAAAGTGTAAGCCAAGTGTATTTTGTATGGTCATCAACAATAGTAAGAAAATAAGAGAAACCATGAATAAATTTTATAGCAATAGGACCCCATATATCAAAGTGAATGAGGTCAAAAGGTTTTACAACTTTATTGCAACTTGTATTGTAAGGTAAATTCCTATGTGTTGGCTAAATCGCATACATCACAAATACCTTTGTGGTTTACAACAATAAAGGGAAAATCAGGTTTTAACAAACTCATTCTTGAATGAGAAAGGTGTCTTAACCTAAAGTGCCAAATGGCTTGATAAGGTATTTGAATGGTAGTAGGAATAGTCGTGGCAACTGTAGAGGGAAATATCGTATTTGATAGATTTAGATGATACCATCCCTCCATAAATTCAGCAGAACCAATCATCTTCGGTGATTGATGTTGGATCAAGCACTTACCACTGCACTAAAAGCAATTGCTGTCAGTGAAGGCGCAACTTTATTTCCTTATAGTATAGAGCCCTCAAGGGGCTGCGCCTATTTAGCGCCATGGGTTGGGATGTTAAGCCCATCGAATCCCTAAGGGTGACGCTGAATTAATAAATCCAACAATCTCCCCCCCAGTGTCAGCCGGTGGGATTCGAACCCATGACCTTGCTCTGATACCACTTGTTAGATCAAGCGCTTACCATTGCACTAAAAGCAATTGCTGTTAGTGAAGGCGCAACTTTATTTCCTTATAGTATAGAGCCCTCAAGGGGCTACGCCTATTAAGCGCCATGGGTTGGGATGTTAAGCCCATCAAATCCCTAAGGGTGACGCTGAATTAATAAATCCAACAATTGAATTTCCTGTATGATACAATGATAATTTGTGAATTGAACAACATAAGTCAGATCATGACTAAGTTTTGAGACAGAAATCAAATTCAAAGAAAAGTGAGGGACATATTAGACATTTTGAATGGAAAATTCAGGGGTGAAGTTAATGGTGCCTTAGTGTTTAGCTATGGAAAAATTGCCATTTGGTAACCTGATATTGACTGGACTAATGCCATGATATGATTTGAACTAATGCAATGATCCACAAATGTGTTCACTAGCTCCAAAATCAATTATTCAAGAACTAATTGAAATGTTGTTAACTGAGGATAAGGAAATGTATAGATCACCTGCATTGGCAGTGGAGTGAGAGCCATCTGAATGGAATGAGCTCACCTGATTTGAAGTAGGTATGGATATGGTGTTCATGTTTGAAGCTTGGAGCAAAGACACAAGGGAATTGTACTGCTCCATTGTGATTTGAGGTGGAATTTGAGAATCTTGTGAAGGAGCACAATTGGGATCAGTAGGATTGTTATCCACACAATCAACTTGAGCATTATAAGCATTAGGATTTGAATGGTGTTGCAAGTGGGGAGGTACACCATGTTTACGATAACAAGTATCAATTGTGTGATCGGTTTTCCCACAAAATGTGCAGATTTTATGTCTAAATTTCTTGAAAGGGGGTTTCCTATTATCAACAACATTAGCAAGAACCTTGGGATCTTCTAGAGAAATTTGTATATGAAAAATTTGGCGCTCATGTTGAATCACCATAGGAAAAATCTTGTTCAAAGTAGGAAGTGGATCAAGAAGTAATATTTGAGATTTAACTATGTTGAATTCATCATTCAATCCAGTCAAGAAACAAATGACATACAACATGTTATGGTTAAATCGAGCAATTCTCATAGCTTCGTAAGAGCAACAAATACGAAAACTACAATAAGGCATAGGCATGTACATCTCAAGTTCTTCCCAAAGAATTTTCATATGAGAAAATAATTTATTTACCGTGCGAGTTTCTTGCTTCAAAGAATAGATTTCTTGTTGAAGTTCAGAAATGCAAACCAAATCTCCCTGTGTGAATCATTCTTTCAAGTTGTTCCTTACATCCACAACATTCTCCTTAAACACAATGGATTGGCCTATAGATTCTGATACATAACACATAATCCAGGAATGAATAAGCATATTGTAGCGATTCCAAGTACGAAAAGTCGGATCGAATGAATCAGTGGGTACTGAGATTGTTCCATCTACAAAATCAAACTTTATCTTACCTCCGAGAGCTTTGCGTATTGATCACGCTCAACTGTGATAGTTTGAACCATTGAGAACTGGAGTAATGGACATAGAGGAAGGGACATCGCTTGGATGGACGTAATACTGACTCGTCGGATCTAAAACGGGATCGAAAAAGGTGTTGTTGCCACCAGAGTTAACAATGTTGCGCGGAGCCATGGATTCACAAGCTCAATGATACCATGTTAAGAAATATGGTTGGGCCTAACTCAATCTTACAAACCGGTTGGTAGAGTGAGGATTGCCCTCACTTATAAACACATATTCATGTCATATATTATCTGATGTGGAACTCTTAACACACTCCCTCACGCTCAGGGCTAGACATTTGTAGCGTGGAAATAAATGGTGGGTGGTCCGATAGCATAAAACTGATAGCAGGTGGCCCATCGGATCTTAAATCAGGACTCTGATACCATATTGCAAGAACTGAAGAATGCATTAATGGTGGAGAAATTGTGTAATAGAACGTAACATAAAATGATTGAAAGAGATAAGAAACTTATGACTCATTCTCATTCATTGAATAGAGTGAATATAAAAGATGTTGATATTATCCTTTTATATTCTATACAATAAATACATATGTTATACACCTTTCAATATCAACCCTATAGTTACAATATCCAATCTCAGCCATTGGATTATACCATTAGGTACATCCTCCCTCTTTTTACTCTTGGCTATTGATATACTTTCTAATCATCCATAAGATCAAGTATCAAGTGTGTTGCAGAAATAATTTACAAGAAATTTCTTACAAATTTTGCAATTGAAATCTAGCATACAAAAAATTCACAGAAAAATTAGACCAACACATTTCATATCAAAAACCCGCAGGACCACCCAGAAAAATTCTGGTCAATATCCCTTGCAATGTAGTTAGAATGCAATTAATGTTTAATGTGATAAAATAATAAATAAATAAATAAAATCTTCAAATTATTTATATTTCGATCTTTGTTTACTAAATTTTGCTTCAATCTTTTTTGGTAAATTTAAGGTCTTGGGTTTTCAATAGGGTAAGGTCATACAATCAGCCATAAAAATAGTGTCGGTAACAATTGAATAACCTGCAAGACAACAAATTTTGAAAAAATTGTAAGTTTGTGCTGCTATATTCCTTTTATACGGATTGATGTATGCACTAATTTATAATGAAAAAGAAAATTGATATCCAAACAAAAATAATTAATGTTGAAATGACTATTTCTATTTATATTAAGAGAACTACGAATTTTAAATTACACTAAAAAATAAAGGAAATTGACTAACAAATTGTGATGTTAATTTTTTATGAAAAAAATTATCTTGTAAAATATTATATAAATAGACATTAGAGATGCAATATTGAATCTCATTGGTTAGAGATATTAACATTAATTACAAACTAATTATAAGTTAGTTTTGATTACACTAATTGAATATTATAAATTTTTATCATGAATTTTAACATGAGTCTTGATTTACACCTTGAAGAGAGATCATCCACTGTATTTTGAGAAACTCTATTTTTTTTCTCAATTTTTTATTCTTGTTTCTCATTGACCACATCATCGAGATCCAACACATGCAATCGTTTTTCAGTTCCATATTTCAGAAATTTGATTCTCTGATATTGCAAGATCTTTAGAAGAATGTTGTGTCAAAAATTGTGATCGAGAGATTTGTTAAGTAGTTTTGGTGTCTTATGGATATATCAACCGTCTGTTTGTTTTAGCTTTAAAAATTTGAAGAAAAAAATTATATTTTAAAAATAGATTTTGTAAAATGAATTTTCAAAATATTACAAGTTTTTTATATTCACTTTTTTAAAATAACAAGACTAATTTTGACATCGTACAACATAAACCTATATTATTGATGATCAAAAAATAATTAAAATTATAATTTTTGAAAAAAGTTATATCTCAAAAATAATTTTTATGAAAATCTATTTTAAATAGCTTTAAAATTAAGTGATTTTTTGAAATTTTGATATTCAATTTTTTTTAAGAAAAAAATTGATAAAATATCTAAAATAAAATTTTAAGAATAACTATTCAAATCAAATTTTCATTTCAAGATTTTATAAAGAAATTCTTTGTAAAAAATTATGCAAGTTTCAACTTTCATCTAAATTATGGCAATTCAGATACTGAATTTGCAATGCATTTGGCTTGTTTTCTTTGTTAGTCTTGTAACACTTTACAATGTAAATTGTTGATTTGAAGTGATGTCATTACCTAACAATTTTGGGATGAATGTCTAAATAATTATTTTGTGTTGGTGAAATGCATGTTGTTTTCTTGAAGTATTAGATCTTAATATTATTTGAAGACCGTGTGGAACTTGTTCTTGTCGTTGGTTTGTCTACATTTCTTTTAAGATTGTAGACTAATTTGAATTTTGTATGTATAAATGTTAGTTATTTTGATGGTGATTAGTCTTAACTGGCTATATTTTTTCTTCCTCCGAAGTGTTTAATGTTGGATTAATTTATTAATTCAATAATTATGACTAGTATGTAATTAAAAGTTTGATTTAAATAAAGAATATCCGAATGTGATGATTATTTGGGTGGAGAGATAATTAGACCAATGAAGTTTTATTTTGAAATTCAAAATATAAATCTCTCTTCTCTCACTTCATAAGTGATGAGACATAACTCTTGGGATGAAATGTATTTGTTGGAATAAAAACCTATAAATATGGATATTTAGGAAAAACAATAACATTTATCTCATTCCTTCTAATTTTTCTCATAAATATATAAAAAGTGTCTTCATCATAAAAAGACACACAAAAGGAAGAGATGAGAGAACAAATTCAGATCAAGAATTAAGAATCGGACAAGAATCGTCATCATGGATCCGAGTATGTTTTTATTGTTTTTCATTGAAATTAAAATAATGTGAAAATCATGATATCAAGATCCTAGAGATGAAATTTTTTCTTACAGTTGGTATCAGAGCGTAGTTATCGATATTATGGTTTTCCGATAATGATTAATATGATAATATTTTGTTATCGCGTTGCATTATTGTTGTGTTAGTGTACATAAAAGTGTATCATTTAGATGATATTGTTATAAATGTTTTATCAATTGTCAGTTAATTACTTGGTTTGATTTATAACAGTATAAAAAAGTATTTTAAATTAATTAAAATGCGTATAATAATAAAATCAATATGAATATGTTAATGTTACTGTTAATATTTGTTCTGGACTGGGCCGACGCATTCCATGTCGGGCAGAAGTTCAATACGTCGGGCATATGCCCATAACCTGATCCAAGGGCGCCTATTCCGGACTGAGCCAACGCAACACATGCAGGGCAAAGGCCCAGTCCGTCGGACAGGACTATAACCTAACACATGGGGACGTGGGGAAAACGTCTCCCCCACGTGCCTCATTCAGTCAAATGTCCCTTTATTTATTTTTCTAACATTACGGGACAGTTGGACCAAGGGAAAGACCACGCGCTGGGTCTTATCTGCTCCTACGCAGTCCTTGGCAGTTCTTCCTTGGGCCTAGATAATCCAGCTCACGGGAAGAATCTTGGCCCAGCGCTGGGGACACACTATAAATATCCTCTTTTACTATATTCTACTCTTACCTATTCTATACTTACACTCCGTAAATACTTTCTCACTTTGCCATCGAAGTACCTTACAGGTACACCCCCCAGTTCACCACCGTAACTTTCATCATTGGAAGGTTCCTCCTGGTATGGTAAGATCAATATTTATATGATTGTGTGTAATGATATGTACCAGTACTGCGTAAAAGATAAAATTGAATTAGAAATAATTTAATTATATTGATCACATGTTTGTTTTACAGGAGTGCATGAATTTTTGTTTGGATTGAAAAAATGATATGACTTGCACCAATATACATCACATGCCTCCACTTTGATAGATTAATATAGACAAATATTATAATTTAGAAACAAAGCATTCATGATAAATATATTAACATATGATATGAAATGTATTCACAATAACGTTTTGTTTCGTATGTGGTACAAAATATACACTACTATTTTAAGTCTTAAAAGATTGTCCGGTAGGAATTCATTATACATACATATATAAAAATGTGAATATGAAATATGTTACATATGTATGGTTGTTATCTCTATTACTATTGGTTGCTTATGTTAAAGTATATTGTATAAATAAAGCAAATCATGTGTAGAGCAATTAAAGTTGCAATGATAATAATTGTGTATAATACCATTACAAATATTATGTTAAGTTGTAACTATTATTATTAATTTTTGGAATTAATTATCTAACCGGAATTTGTCAATCACCAAAGTGATCAAATTCATAATATTTTACGATTGAATTTTGATTATGAACTTCAATTTATTATTTTATTTTGAAGAGAAATGTATACCGAATAATTTGGAATTATTTGAGTTATAAGTTTGTTAATCACTAAAGTGGTCAAATTAATTAAAGTTCGTGATTCTAAATTATTCAATTGAACTTGATTAAGATGCTACATGAATAAAATATTTGTGTTCAATAAAATTTATTATTATAAGGTGTAATAGAGTTCATCCAAAGATGGACTGTGACTTATAATTAATAAAATTAAGATATTTGTTGACATACTTGTTGCTTGTATATCCAAAGATAAACATGCATGTTTTTAAGTGATTTTAATGTCCATTAAAATATGTTTATTTAGCATCAATTAAAATTTATTGAAATTTATTTAAATTTTACCCAAATGTGAAATTTAATATATATATATATATATGTGTGTGTGTGTGTGTGTGTGTGTGTGTGTGTGTGTGTGTGTGTGTGTGTGTGTGTGTGTGTGTGTGTGTGTGTGTGTGTGTGTGTGTGTGTGTGTGTGTGTGTGTGTGTGTGTGTGTGTGTGTGTGTGTGTGTGTGTGTGTGTGTGTGTGTGTGTGTGTGTGTGTGTGTGTGTGTGTGTGTGTGTGTGTGTGTGTGTGTGTGTAGGGGTGGCAAAACGGGCCGCCCGCCCCGCCCCACACCGCCCCTTCTAAAGCCCGCCAAAAAACGAGCGGGACGGGCATGCCCGCCAAGTTGAAATGGGCATAAAAGTTTAGCCCGCCCCACCAAAGTGGCGGGTTGGCGGGCGGCGGGCTTGCCCGCCTTCATTATTTATTTATTTTTTTCTATTTTTTAAAATAAATTAAATGGTTTTTTTTAATTTCAATAAAAAAAACATCATACCAACATTTTGAAAGCATAAATGGCAAAAGACTAAGTCCATCAAGTATTAATCTTCAATAAAAAATAGAACTTTCAACAAGCTTTCACCTAAATTATAAGCAAAATATAAGGAAAAATGTTTATTTCATAGGTGCGGCGGGCTTTGGCGGGTGGCGGGTTTTGGCGGGGCGGGCTTTGGCGGGTGGCGGGCTTTAGCGGGGCGGGCTCTGGTGGGCGGCGGGCTCGAAATCCCAACCCAACCCGCCATTTTTAGGCGGGTGCGCGGGTCGGGCCTGCAGGCCACGACCCGTTTTGCCACCCCTATGTGTGTGTGTGTGTGTGAGATTAGTTTAAATCCATGAAAGTTAATCCAAAGCATTAAAGTATGAGCATGTTTTAAATATTTGTGGTTACTAGTATGGTGTTATGGACTTAGTCATGACAATGATAATGAATGAGAAACTTACAGCCATTACAGGGGACAATATAGAAGAGAAATGTCTCTCTTAGAGACATATGAAAGGTCCAACAAGTTGTCTTTGAACTGGATTAGAATGGAACATATATAGGTTCATTTGTAAAGTTTCTCAAAATTCGTGGTAAATGTGAACAATATATTATGTATGACACACTACAACAAAATGATGTTGTTGAAAAGCAGAATGTACTCTCATGGACATGATCTGATCAAAATGTTAAATTATAAAAAATGTATCATTATCATTATGGACATATACATTAAGGACTGTTGTGTATTTGATTTAATAGGATTCCTAGCAAGACAACTCTTAAAACTTCTTATAAACTATAAACAGGAAGAAAACATAATTTAAAGTATATTCGTGTTTAAGACTATCAAGCAAAAGTAAGGGTGTATAATCCACATCAAAATGATATAGATTTTACTATCCTAATAGTATGAGAATAATAGAGTTTGATATTTCTCGATTTATTGAAAAATGGTCAGTTCAATGGGAGCGAGAAATAACATAAAGTGGATATTATGGAGACTTGTGGAGAATATTCTTCAACTAAAGAATCTCATTATGTTCATGTCCACATATTTGTGTTATCGTCATACAACACAAAGAGACAAATAAATCATTATTCAATTAAGCATGGATGTGACTTGAGCATTAATTAGGATCCAGTCACGTTCGTACAAGTCATAGAAAGTTGCAAAGAAGATTCTTAGGTACTTGGAAGGAACCAAAGATTACAAGCTCATATATAGAAGGTCGGATCACCTTGAAGTGGTTGATTTCTCGGATTTAAACTTTGTAGGATGTGTAGACTCAAAGAAATATATGTTTAAGAATATTCTCTCCTTACTGGAGGAGAAATATTATGGAAAAGTTGAATTTGTGGCATGATTTGAGGCTGTAGTTTTATTATTGTGGTTGCAAAATTTTACTTTAAGGCTTGATATTGTCGAAAGTATAGTTAAGTCGCTAAGGATTTATTGTGATAATTTTGTAACCGTCTTCTTCTCTAAGAATGATAAGTATTTAAAAGGCGTTAGACACATGGAATTGAAGTACTTATTAGTGAAAGAAGAACTCCATAAACAAAAAGTGTCATTTGAACACATTGGTAAAGATTTAATGATAGCAGGTTCGTTAACTAAAGATTTACCGCCCAAGATATTTGTTGGCCATGTAGAAAGGATGGGAACTATGTAAAAGTCATTGTTAACACTATACTATGATTGGTATATATACAGGTATAGTTTAATGTTTGTATTATATGACACTTGTGAATTCAATTAAGGTTATGTTTCTGCTTAGTTTTAGCATCCATATTATGTTGTATACATTAATGTTAATATATGATGATAAATGGTGTCTTTGAAGAGCAATAAAAGTCACATTATTGTATCCCTTAAAGTTATTTGAATTGTATTGATTTGTGATACATGGAAGGAATCAAGTTGATGAATAACTTGTGACCGCCATGATACGATCATTTTAGTTCATTAAAGAAAATGACTTGGTGCTTCTAATGAATGGTGCGCAATTATAGTATAAGATTGAAACAACAAGTTTCACACGAGTCAAGTGGGATATTCTTGGATTAATTTATTAATTCAATAATTATGACTCATGTAATTACAAGTTTGATTTAAATAAAGGATACCCTAAAGTGATGATTATTTGGGTGGAGGGATAATTAGACCAGTGGGGTTTTATTTTTAAATTCTAAATATAAATCCCTCTTCTCTCTCTCTCTCTTCATGAATGATGGGACATGAGTCTTGGGATGAAATGTGTTTGTTGGAGTAAGAGCCTATAAATATAGATCTTTAGGAAAAACAACATTACTTTTCCCATTCCTTCTAATTTTTCTCACAAATGTATAAAAGTGTCTTCATCATCAAAGACACACAAAAGGAAGAAGGAAGAGAGGAGAGAACAAATTCAGATCAAGAATCAAGAACCGGACAAGAATCTTCATCATGGATTCAGGTATGTTTTTATCATTTTTCATTGAAATTAAACCACTGTGAAAATCATGATATCAAAATCCTAGAGATGAAACTTTTTCTTACATTTAAGTCATGAGGCATGACTTATGTTTGATGGTTAAATGTTTGAATGTTGCTTTATCAGTGTGATTAAAACCTTGAATTGTGGTGTATGTGTTTCTAGTTATTTGTTTTTTTAATATTATTCATACTTCATTGCTCCTATTTATTTGATATTTGATGCTTTTTATGTTTGTTTTTATTATTCCTATTTCATTGTACCTATTTATTTGTTGTTTTAGGTTTATTTTTGTTTTTATTTTAGTTATTGTTTTTTATTTTTTTTATTTTTTGTAATATTCCAATTTCCTGATTTCTGTTCTTATTTAGTTTTTATCCAGTTCAGTGCTACTGGTGTATTTTTCTTCTGATTGTGTATGTGAGGTAAATAAAGACATGATTGTGGAGTTGATTTTCAACTTGTTATGTTGGCAAAGCTTTAAGTTTTATCAAAACAAATTGTTGTCTCAACTATAGTTCCAACACATGTTAATTCAGTCAGAGTATTATGATGTGATTTATATGGTGAGGGTCATGCCAATGGTTATTATATAGTAGAGGGATGCGTTGCAGAGGCGTGTTAAAGATAAAATATCAAGAATCATATCCTTACTTCAATACCTATAATCCATGGTGGGATGATTACTCAAATCTTAACTAGAGTAACAATCAATGTCATAAACTTATCCAAGAACCTCCTCAATATCCACCGCCAAAGAACTCGTCCCTTCTAGAAGAGACTATGAACCAATTCATGTAAAGCAACTAGGAAGCAATAAACTAAAACATTGAACCATCCAACAAGAAATTTGAAGCATCCATGAAGAACAATGAAGCATCTAACAAGAACATTAAAACATCCATGAAGAATATTTAAAATCACATTGGGCAGTTATCTAAACAAGTGACAGCTTGATCGAATGGAGATTTTAATGGGAATACATTGGATAATCTTGAGAATGATGAAGTTGAGAGAAAAGTTAAAGATGAATGGGAAGTAGTTTATTGATGATAATTTATCATTACGTAATATTTACGGGTAATTTTGGATAAATCGGTGGAATTATGAGCAAAAACCAAGCCAGAAGGTTGAAGAAGGGAGAAAAAACTCCAAAAGAGAAGAAAGTTTGAACTTAGTGAAAATTAGAAGAAAATGAAAGAAAAAAGCAAGAATCGGTCACTGTTTTTTTTCGCGGTAACAATGTTGACATCGTGGGCATGATGACGTCACATCACGATGAAAGCCAATGCAATCGCGATGAAGCGAAACTTTGACACGCGTTTTCAGCTTTAAATAGAAAAAAATGGAGACCTTTTTTAGGGTAAAGAATTCTAGAGAGAAAGTGACGACCAAGGTACTTTTTGTGGGCGATTTTGGAGAGAATTTGAGTCATCGAAGAGCATATTTTCCATTGATTTTGATGTATACTTCTTATCGACTTATAGTAAGTGTTAATTGTACTATGAGTATCTAAGTTATTCTAAATTAAGTCTTTTGAGAAGAACCTGATTGTAATAAGTTAGATAATATGAATGTTTTTATGTTATAATCATTATTTAATTGTTCTTCTGTTCATTGCTTTTTGTGTGTTGATGAGCACACAAATTGATCTTATAGGAGTAGGGATTATTAACCATAAGTCTACCAATTTGATCTGAGATAATTATTCAACTTAGTAATTAACTAGGAATAAATAATTAAAAGTTATGGATTTTGAATTAACGAACTTAGAACGTCTGATTTAACTATGAATTGACCTAAGGAATTAGGAGATTATTGTATAAGTTAGTGAGTTGTACACCAATGAATTGGGTATAGTGGTCTAGTAAATTCGTCATAATATTATCGCATTATCATACCCCAATTTTGTCCAACAATCTATTTATCCTTTAACTTAGTTTGCAGTTTGCATCTTTTTCTTTTTTTAGGTCCAGATCTAGTTGGAACTTGCACTACTACGAAAAAGACATTTAAAAATGGTTGGGAAAGATATATATTGACGCATGTGCATGCGTTGTTATGTATAGTGTTATTGTATGTGCAGTACTTACAATGACAGTCATGGGACCATTGTTGTATTCCAGAAAGCGTGCAACATTTCACGACAATTATTTTTCACAATCATTGTGATATAACTAAAGATAATTTGGTTCGATTCTCAGCAACAACATTTTTTATTTATACTATTCTGGTCAGCGTTCGACATACAACTACGGTTAGGTCTTTATAACCGCTGTCAAAACCTCTGTTTTAAATATAAAAATCCCTGCTAATAAAATTCTTCCTATATTTTATCCTGTCATAACAGTTTTTGTTTACATCAAACATAATTCTTCCTATATTTTATCCTTATAATTAAAACAGAGAATTTACATCAAAAACTAACAACTAACATTGTTTAAATCAAATACAATACGTGCATCAAAATCCAATATTATTAATTATATTATGTGCATCAAACACAATATCCTCTACATCAAACACAATATGTGCATCAAAAGCTAAAATTGTTGTTTACATTATGTGCATCAAACACAATATTTTGTACATAAAAAAATGTGCATAAAAAAGTATGCTGAGGAAAGTTACTTATAAATCAAGCAGCAGGAGGACCCTTAAGAGCATTGTGGATATACGGCCAACGTTTACGAAGATCTACAAAGTCCTCAATGGGGAATGAGGTTTGGTTGTTAAACATATACATAAGAAAGAGAAAATAAAATAAAATATCATGCATGATAATAAATCAATAGTCAACCTTGTAAGTTGTGCATTTATAAGATTGGCATTAACTTTGTAAAACAAATATAGCAGCAATAAAATGTATATGATCTTGCAAATTAAAGAACAGGTTAAGCAAGGAAGTCCTATTGTGCTCCTAAACATGTTGTGTTGAAGTGTTTCAACATCTGGAAAAACATATCAAAGAAGATATCAAGACAGTTCATTCGACATCATAAACTAATAAAAGTGGATTGAAGATTTTGTTATGATTTAACAGAAAACGGAATATTCAGAAGCAATCCAATGTCGCGCTGATTTAAAGATCTTGAAGATTCAAATTTATGTTGAAGAAAAATAACAAATATTGAATAAATATAGAGTTTATATATTTAGAGATATTTTAGGAAGTTGTTAATTTGAAGATCTTTTTGTAGCAAATTTTTCTGCATCATTGTAGCAGCTGCTATGCTGCGGTTTTTAGGCCCAAAATCTAGTTGGGATTAGGTTATAAAAAGAAACCTTGTAACGTAAGTTTAGTAACCAACCAAAGATGTAAGAGTTATATCATTAGGGTTCAATTCTTAACAGCCATATGCTGAAAAGATGTAATCTTCAAGACTAGTTCTTTGTAAACCTCGAAGTTGTTAAGTAAGAGGTGTATTGTTCTTGGAGGAAGCTTTAAGCAAATCTGAGATGCTGTCATGGAAGTGTGTCTTCTGTTTTGCCTTGTTGTTTCGGTAAAGAGCCGTCAATATCAACAACTGAGAGTTGGGACTAAGAAACATCATTGCAGTGATTGGAAGTGAGATGAGTTTCTCATATTTAGGAGTTCCTAAGTAGAAGTTGCATTGGTAGTGATTAAGTGAAAAGAATGTAAACTGTAGGTATTTGCTAAGAAGTATTTGAATTGATACTACATAGTGGATTTCCTTCTTGGCTTGGAAGCCCCTAGAGTATATGAGTTTGCATCGAACTGGGTTAACAATTTGGATGTGTTCTTTACAGCTTTTTTGTCTTATATTTTATACAGTGTTCTTGCCGGATATTGAACCAGATGTTTAAACACCCTATAGGATTTTTAATATCTGGTATATCAGAAATTTTAAAACTGATGTTTGTACCTTGCCATGTTTATCAGTAACATATCAGATGTCTCAACATCATATTTGACATCTGAGTCTGTCATACCAGAATTTCAATTGGTATCAGAGCAGGCATCCTAGTCTGTTTCTGGATGAGATCCAAGGGGGATACTTTCTGGTTCATGGTCATGGTAGAAGATCTTTTCTGAAAATCTGCTTGTTGTGTGAATGGTCCCTATAAGTGGAGGATGAACTATTTAGTTGTTGTAGCATGGTAGTGAGATGTTGTTGTATGAGGTTTGATTTATTTTCAAACCTATTGTTGTTGGTGTCACCTAGAGAATATTACTAGGGCTAATTTGTGACACTTGAAGTTCCTGAGGAGTTTGTATTCTCTACTTATCTATCTGATAACTCCTGATGTTAAGAGATATGAAGATAGTTTTTAGCAGACCTATCTCTAGTATGTGGATCTCTTTGTGTGATCTTTGGAATGATGTCATATCTCTAGATAGAACATCACATCATAATTAGGCATAATTTTTTTGTATAAAGGATTGGTTGAACAGATGCTTTGGGTGTTGAACTAATGTGGTTGAATCACATGTGTTTGGAACCTACTCCTGATCTGGAAGAGTAGGCATATATGTGGTATATCTGAGAAGTTTCTAGCCTTGGAACTTATCTCAATTATGTATGTTGGTCAAGGAGTGATCAACATGTTATGTTCTCCTGAGGACAATTTATTTCTTGTCCTTGCTGCAGGAGTGAAGTACTTGAGCTTCAAGGAGTATTACCCTAAGAGACTCCTTGTACATGAAGGTCAAGTGTGGGGTTGTATCAACTTGAGGAGTTGATTGATGTGGATATAGATGATCAGTTGTTGTATTGAGTGTGAAGACATCTCATATCAGATAGTCCGAATACTGAGTCTGAAGGAGAAGTCTGTTGAAGTGTTCCAGTTGTTGCATATGTTTGTGTTTTGGTATGATAGCTTGATCAACTACTGATGGATACTCCCTTATGTTCCCATGTGTGTGAATTACTATGAAGGGTGCATTCAAATCCATATTAATGTATGAATCTCTTTATGAATGAAACTAATCTCTGAAAAGATGTTTGAACATCATGTCAGTAAGTATCAAACGCCTACAGAAGATTACAGAAGATGAAGAAGAAGTCATACTAATTGTCCTACCTTGTGTGAGAAGGTAATATCATTTAACAAATAGTAAATACCTTTACGGGAGACTTGGTATTTGTCTATTGTTGATGTGATGCATAAAAATGGATACTTTGACGGGAGACTTAGTATTTATCTGAGAATTATGCATATTTGTAGTCTGAATCTTATAGTTCAGAAAGTGTATTGAGTAACTGATGCTCGTCTTCAGAAAGATCTTTGGTTGTTCATGAAAGGGGGAGTTAAGAGTTCTATCTGTGCTCTAATGGTGGGTGTAGATGGAGTTTTGTTCTTCCCATGACAAGGAAGGTGTGCAGGATCATGAAGTTAGAATTAATAATATTATTAGAACTTTATGAAGATTTCTTTACTCAAGGAAAAATGTCATCCTTGGTATAGTTCTAAGGTGTAGTTCTGAACTATTCATTCTGAAGTTTCAGGCAGTGGAAGGTTTGAGGTCTTTGGAGAAACTTTGGCAGATTTTCATCAATGTGTGATTGGTAAGAAATTCTGCAGAAGCAACGAAATGGAGGTTATCTACTCAAACTTGGTTGATGAATCAAGTCTATGAGAGCATGGAACTCTGGTTCTATTAAGGGAGGAGGTTCTTTCAAGTGGCAGAAGAAGGAGCTAAATTTAACAGCTGGATGTGGACTCACAACATTCTAACATATAGTTCAACATCAAAATCTAAATTGGTGAAGTGGCACATCAATTTAAGATAGAATGATCTATAGGGATTGAATGCTTCAAAAGACTGTTATCTTGACATCATATTGGAGATCAATTTTATTAATTAGGATATATTTGAAAGATTTCTGATAAACGTGAAGGAGACAAAGTGTGACAGTTGGCTTTTTCATATGATGATTCATAAATGAGGTGCTCAAATTATGGAAATTGGTTGGTCTCTATAGTGGATTCGAAGAATCAAGAAAGCTAGAGTGTGGCAGCTGGTTGGTCTTGAGGATTGTCTTGGAACAAGTTACTCTTGGGTAGAAGGGTGATGAGTTGAAGACTCAATGAGATTTGTTCTTCTTGAAGGTGGATGAGAGTTTATCTCTCTTTCAGGATTTCTTATTCAAGCTGGTGGCACAATGTTTTTGAATATTTTCAGTTCTTGGATTACTATGCTATAGTAAGTCCAGTTGGTGGAGAACATCATGAATCATGGTGATAAGGTCTTGGTATATGGAAGATGTTCTAACTGGTGTTAGGAGATTATCTAGGGTGATTGTCTTCTTTGTATCTAATTTGAGTATACCTAATCATATGGGAGAATGATAAAGTAGATGATTTGTCTTGGAAGAAGATTGTTGACTGGAGTAGATCAGGTATGGATTGCTTGAAAGTCTGAATATGGATATTCACAAATTAATGTTAGAATTAGTTTGGGTGAGTAATGTCTGAAGTGTAAGGACAAAAGACTGTGAATGTAATGAAGGCCTAGTGTCAGGACCTCCTTGCAAGAAGATGTTCAGCATTTGTAGCTTGGGATAACAGCAAACCAAGATGGGATCATGTGTTTTGGTACAAGGGGTGATTATGTTCAATTGTGAATTGAACAGAGAGTGAGCTCTTGAAGACATGAAGATGCGTCTTATGTTTTCCATTCATCAAAGTACAAAGAAGAAAGTGTTATCCTTGATAGGGGGAGAGTGTTACATTCTTGTGCAGCTGGACTTGTGAAGTTAAGGGGGAGTAGTACCTTAATAAGGTTTTGTGATGTCTCACAACATGTTGTAACATGATCTACTAAGTATGAAAAATTAATTCTCAGGATGATATATACTACTTAGTTGCTGTATGTTTGCCCATGTGATCCAAATAAGGATTGGCTTGTGTGTCCAAAAGGTTGTATGGGATAAAGCTGCTATCTGCAGTTTATTTGTGGATCCTGAAGTGTTATGAACTATGTTGTAGTGTTGCTAGCAGACAATATGTGGTTGGATGTCAGAACATGTGTGTGTTGTGACTAGCTAGGATTGTGGGTGGACGGTGTTGACTGTAAGGTGTTAAACACGAGCTTTATTCATGCATGTTTGTTATTGGCCCGTTTATTTTGGGAGAATAAAGTCAGTTGGTCAAGGTTTGTTTTGAACGGAACATATTTAATGGTGCAGAAGTTTTTGCTCCTATAATAAAGATCTTGGACCAAGAATGCCTCTTTATTCAAGGATAGGTCGTTACTATCTATGTCATATCCTACTATTTATAGAAGCGCGTTTCTCCTCATTCAATATGTGAGTATTTTCATCTTTTCTTACTTCTGATGGGGTTCATTTGTTTATGGATGAGTAATACGTGGATGTGGTGCTGTGAGGGTTGTTTTGTTTCCAATTTTTGTCTAAAAAGGGGGAGAAAGAGGTGGTTCAGATGATGTGTTTGTTGTGTTTGGAGCTATTGTTATAATGGTTGTGTCAGACATATGGTGGTGTGGTGGTTGGGATGTCAAGAAGATGTTGTAGGTTAGTCTTTGTGACTTGTATCCTGAGTTATGAACATAGTTATCACGTGTGTTCTGAGTTATATAAGGAAAGGTGAGGAATTTTCTCGTATGTCACCATTGGTCTCTCTGAAGGAATGAGTCTCTCAGCTTGTGAGGAATGTCTCTGGATTGGTTCGGCCAAGAGCTCAGAGTTTAGGAGGTATTTCTTCTGATGGAAGGCAGTTGAGGAAGATGTCAAGCAACATGTCCTGCCATAATGAAAAAAGTGTTTTACTGTTGTTTTTTCAGTTTAGCTGCTGAAATTTTTTCTTGTGTTTTTTGTATTATTTGTTTTAGCCAAAATTTTCCAAAGGGGAAGATTGTAAGTTCTACATTTATAAGATTAGAATTAATTTTGTAAAACAAATATAGAAGCAGTAAAATGTACAAGATCTTGCAAAATAAAGAACAGGTTAAGCAAGGAAGTTCTATTGTGCGCCTAAACATGTTGTGTTGAAGTGTTTCAACATCTGGAACAATGTGCCGAAGAAGATGTCAAGATGATTCATTTGACATCATGAACTGATAAAAGTGGATTGAAGTAACAGAAACCAGAATATTCAGAAGCAATCTAATGTGGCATTGATTTAAAGATCTTGAAGATTCAAATTTATGTTGAATACTGTAACAAGGTGGGAGAACTGACTTTCTATAAATGTTGCGGATAGCAAGAGTCGCCACCGACTTTTATTTTATCCAAATGGAAAGGACATAAAAGAATAGGAAATACCTATTTTTAAAAGACTTGAGTTCGGGGGGTAGGTTATATAAAAGGAAGGTGTTAGCACCCTTTATATCCATGGTTATCCATGGGCTCTTAGTTACTTAGCTCACTTAAATTGTTTTTTTTGAAAGTGTAGTGTGTGATTAGAAATTTTTCTAAGTACTTTGTAATGATCCTCGTATGGATGTATACAAAGCCTTGTTTTGAAAAATGTTTTAAGAAAGTGAGGTGTAAAGAGTAATTTTAAGAAGTGAGCAGGTAATTAAGAGGTACCTACCCTAGATTAAGTCTTTCATGTTCTCGTATGTTCTTTCAATGGTAAGACTGTCCCTATTATTAAGGAATAGGTAGTCATTACTTTGGATGTGTTTGAGGGACAAGCGTAGGGTCATCGTATGGTCAATGAAGGCAACTGAATTGTGTCTTTAGCAACCTGGGAGGGACTATCATCTTTTACCGAGGGACAAGCGTAGGGTCATCGTATGGTCAATGAAGGCAACTGAAGGGTGTCTTTAGCAACCTGGGAGGGACTATCATCTTTTACCGAATGGACAAGATCATTATCGTAGGCAACATCGTAGGAACTTGATCTTTTAAATCTGGGAGGGACTAGATGATTTATTTATGGAGGGACTTTGCTTAAGACACCCCCTTTTCGAGAGACTTGACCATATTATTTTAAGGCAACCAAGAGGAATACCCTAGGAAGTGCAAGATGGTGATCAAAGATCGACTTACGTGTGTGAGTGTTTTGTTTCGAATATTTATCTTATTTAAAGTTAATTATCTAATTTAAATTAATTACAATAACGTTTCCACTCCCTATCATTACTAACCAAGCAATTAAATAAATTAAATAAAATACGGAAATAAAAATCTACGATATTACATGGCTTATGGGCAGTTACAAAATAATCGAGCAAGAAAAATAAATTACAATATAATAACCTATACACTTTTATAATAAAATAAAGCAATAATATATAAATAATAAAGCAAAATAAAGGAAACAAAATAAATTTAAGATTTTTTTAAAATTAAATTAAATTTTTAAATAAATAAAAAATTTAGGTTAAGAAAATTAATTAAGTTAAATTTTTAATGTTAATGAGGAAAATTAGGGTTTAGAAAATAATTAAAGTTTTAAGTAATTAAAGTTTTAAATATTTATTTACAAATATATATATATATATATATATATATATATATATATATATATATATATATATATATATATATATATATATATATATATATATATATATATATATAATAAAAATTAATAATAGAATAAAATTTTAGAAAAAAAAATAATTAACATTTATTTACAAATATAATTTTATAATATAATATACCTAAATTAAAATTTGAGTTATTTAATTAGTTAATTAGCTAGTAAGATAATTAATTAATATAATATAATAATAATTAAATCATGAAAATAAAGAAAAAGAAAAGAAAAGCATTCAAAAAAAGAAGAATGAGGGAGCCTGGAGTCGAACCTAGGTCCCTCTGTTTCCCAACCTACCTGCGTTCCACTGGACCAGCTGTATGCTAGTGATAATAAAATAAGAACAAAGCATAGTATAATAAAGTTAATATAAAAGAAAATAGTTCAAAAAAAAAAGCTGGAGGCCAGGTTTGAACCCACGCCCTTTGCTTCGTACACATTCACTCCGTCCACTGGGCCAACGCGCATCTGGTGTTAGGAAACATAAACACATAATTATAAGATAAACCCAAAATTTGAATTTCAAAAAAACGCGTGCAGGGTCATCTTCTTCACAGAACTGTCCACTTTGCTTCTAGCTACGGTTGTCTGTTGCTAAAGCTTGTAGTGACAGATTTTGTTCGTCACTACATGTCCTGCATACACAAATCATCATATTATGCAATATAAATTTAATCCAATCACAACAATCAACTAAAAGAAGCCTCCTAAGTCCAAATACGGCATTAATTTCGTGCAAAATCGCCTTGAGCTAAGACTCCCAAATTTAACTTTTTGAAACCCTAACAATGGCATAACACGGGTTTGGCCATGGAACTTCAATAAACCTGTCCAGAAACAGTCTATAGATCATCACAAACAACAAACCAAAGTTAAAATTCATTAATAACGCATGAATATTCAGAATCGAAAAACAAAAAAAAAACATAAATATTGAAGTTCAGTTTATGCATATGGATGAGTTTTTGATGATGCAAAGCATTGAGATAACATCAAGGACCCTCAAGGATCATGTTTAAACTTTCAAAACACTTTGATATAGCCTGCAAGTGGTGAACCAAATTTGAATTTTTTAGAGAAAAAAATTGAGTTTGAACAATGCCTTTTTTCCTCCAATTTTCGTCCCTTGACTTTGTGCTCTTGTTGTCTAGTTATAGGAGAGTCAAATTAGGTCAGAAAAACATCTCACTTTGTGGGCTTATGGATACCTTGGGTGTGAAGAAAGATCAACCATAAATATGATGAAAAATCATATCTTTACATACTTCAAAGGATGTGCACGAATTTGTATGAGATCAAATCAACTTGAATGGTCTTTAAGAGCTTCTAGAAGAAGAATCAAATCAAATATCTGAGTTTTCATATTTTATTTTGATTTAAATTGAATTTTAAAGAATAAAATCCAAATAAATAATAAATAATTATAAAAAATTAGAAATATTTGTAATTGGGTCGTGCATGATGTCATTGTAAAGATTGGATCACAAAGTTGCAAGCCCATTTGGAAAAAATTGGTTTTAAGACCTCATTTGCTCAATATACCCCTCAAAAATTTCCCAACTTTGCCAAGGCACAAATCCCTCAATTTTAAGGCTATGAAGGTGTTCTTGGACATTTTGGAAATTTCAAATTATGCCCTTTGGAAGATGTTGACTTTTTGTTGACTTTTGAAATGACCTATAATGTTTTAGCTCATACCTTCTAAATGAAACATTTTTAGGCTTGGCTTGTGAGACACAAAGTTGTATAGAATTCAATTTCCTTCAAAATGAGATTTGTATGAGAAATTTTTTATGAAACATGTGAAAGTTATGGCTGGTCAAAGTTCAGTTAACTTTCCTTAAGAAAACCCTAATTTAGAAACTCCTGATTCTTGATGATCTGGAACTTCCTTGATGAATCATGATCAACCCTTGATCAAATGATTAATTTTACTTCATAAACTTGATGTTGGAAAAAAATCCTTAAGTTTGACTTTAGTTTGACCATAGTTGACCTCAGTTTGACTTTTTAACTGCTTTGACTGATTTTTGCATATCTGATCATCTGACTAGGCAAACTTATTGGGAAAGCCTTGAAACTTGACATGGGGATTCTTGAACACATGTGGGATGTTATGAAGCTCACTTGAGGTCTTGAAACTCATTTTAACTGGGAGAAATACAAAACCCTAGTTTTGGACACTTGGCTTAGGAGGAGGCATTGTCTGAGGAAACTTCCATACCTCTTGACCAATTGAGAGTCTTAAGGACCTTGTGATCATTTAGAAGTCTTGAGAGAGGTTGTCTTGATTGTGGAGGGAAAATTTTGGGGTGAAATAAATACAAATAAAAAATATTGAATAAATATAAAGTTTCTATATTTAGAGATATTTTAGGAAGTTGTTAATTTGAAGATCTTTTTGTAGCAGATTTTTCTGCATTATTGTAGCAGCTAATATGTTGCGGTTTTTAGGCCCAAAATCCAGTTGGGATTAGGTTATAAAAAGAAACCTTGTAACCTATGTTTATTAACCAACCAAAGATGTAAAAGTTGTATCATTAGGGTTGAGTTTTTAACAGCCATATGCTGAAAATATGTAATCTTCAGGGCTGGTTCTTTGTAAACCTCGAAGTTGTTAAGTAAGAGGTGTATTGTTCTTGGAGAAAGCTTTTAAGAAACTCTAAGATGTTGTCATGGAAGTGTGTCTTTTGTTTTGGATTGTTGTTTAGGTAAAGATCCATCAATATCAGCAACTGAGAGTTGGGACTAAGAGACATCATTACAGTGATTGGAAGTGAGATGAGTTTCTCATATTTAGGAGTTCCTAAGTAAAAGTTGCATTTGTAGTGATTAAGTGAAAAGACTGTAAATTGTAGGTGTTTGTTGATAAGTCTTTGAATTGATACTACATAGTGGATTTCCTTCCTGGCTGGGTATCCCCCAGAGTAGATGAGTTTGCTCGAACTGGGTTAACAATTTGGATGCGTTCTTTACAGCTTTTCTGTCTTATATTTTATGCAGTGTTCTTGTTGGATATTAAACCAGATGTTTAATATATGGTATATTAGAATTTTTAAAACTGTTGTTTGTACCTTGCCATGTTTATCGGTAACAGATCAGATGTCTCAATATCATATTTGACATTTGAGTCTGTTATATGTAAACATTTTATGACATATATACCTCTTCCCATGATTCAACAATGCCGCCTTGGACAATGTTTAACATGTGTTTTATGACATAATACTCACACTCGTAACTCCCGGGTTGTTTCCTCGTCTACAAATTTAAGAAGAATATAATAACATAAATATAACCACACATTAACGTAAATAAAAGAAACAGGTAACTGGGCCACTTAACTTATGAGCCATCCATTTGGGCTTTTTTCTAACATTCCTCATCATATTAACTTGCTCCATATAAATGTACATTGAAAATGAATTAAACATATTACATGATAAATTAATTATAATTAATATCAAAGGAAATGATATTAAACATAGACACTTACGTTTGAATAATATATTTCATTGGTTTGTGGAGTGGATTATGCAAGAAACACAGTAATGTCACCGTATTTGTCCTAAATGATATTATGATCAACTCCCAATGACCACATAATGAACATGAGAATATATATTATTAGTTTTTACTAAAAAAACTAAATATAGAATATATAAATAAATTACCATAATACTTACCAACGGAGGAATGGTGCAAGGTAACATTATTTTCCTCCCCCATTTAGCTGGTCTTTCACGTAGTATTCAATGATACTTTGTTCATTATACGCCCAATTAATATAAGTTGACTCCAAGATTTCATAAGTACTTGATTTATTTAACGTTATACAAAGACAATGAATGTACCTAAATGGTAAAAGAAAATGAATAAATTAAGGGAGAAAATTCAAAAAAAATGATAATGTTCTATAACGACATGTATATTCGACAATATACTTACGTGCACTAAACTTGCAATATACATATGTCAATGTAACACCTCAAAATTTGCCCTCATATTTATTACCTTAACTAGCTTATCGCTTTGCATTCATCTGCATTTCTCACTAGGTCATTAATATCATAATAGTGCATTTCATGGATTCATAGGGCATGTGATCAAGGCCCTGGGAAATTAGGGTTTCGTACCTTACCCGTATCTATCAGGGATTGAACTTGTGGAGAACATTCACTGGTGCATCTAACCCATTATTGAGGTGTTCAATCAGATTTTCTTTGAATAAGAGTGTTGGCTCTTCTTAACGTCTCAAGTTGTATTCCTCATCATTGAGTATCTCAAGGGAAATTTGGAGTTCTTGTTCATGATTTTGATTTGAAGGGCACTTCACCAATTGAGGTCCAGTGTATCGAAGGGTGGTTTCGATCCATTTGTTTATGGAATAATAATTCGAGATTGTGCGGAGTTTAGTATGGCACCAAAGTTCTTAAGAATGGATTATGTTGAAGGATTCGATTTAGGTTTAAAGAGAATGCACAGTTATGGGTTTATTTGGAAGACATCTTTCAAGTTCAAGTTCTAGTTCTTGATTCTATTTCAAATACAAGCCATCTCCATTTTACATATCCACTTTCCGATTTGATTTAATTCACCATTTTTGATTCACCATGATCTTATCCCGTTTCGTTAGCCAAAGTCATTTTTTGTGTGTCCATATTCACATTTCTAACATTCCATTTTTCATGTCATTTGTCTCTAAACATCAACCATTTCTTTTCAACATTAAGCCCATTTCTTTTCTAAAGTCAATCCATTATTCATTTCGGAATTTCATTCTCCATCTTAAAGATCCAACATTTTCTTTTTTTATTCCATTATTCAAATGAAAAGTCAATTATCCAATCTATATGTGATTTTATTAGCTAAGTTAAATCCATTATAAATCTCATATCAACAAAGTCCATAAAAAAATGATGAGAAGAGAATATCATTGAAAGAATTGGTGTGAAATACATCCATTATAAATCTCATATATATCAACCAAAGTCTATAACAATACAAAAAAGAAATGAGAAGAGAATATCATTGGAAAAAAATTGGTGTGAAATACATCCATTATAAAAAGTCCATAACAGTACAAATAGATGAGAAGGTAGATTATTCATTTAAGCTCTATGACTTGAATGGTAATGGCCTTATAGAACGTCAAGAGGTCAGGAAAATGCTTATTGCAATTCTTGGCGGCGAGTTACAACATCCAAGAGTGGAAACAACCATATTTCCAGATTTTGTATTCCATTCTACTGTGAAAGATGATCGACTTGTTGTGTTCGCAAAACCTGGAGCCTCAACTTCAACCGTGCAACCTGATACTCGTCCTGGATTCTCGACATCAGTTGCTCAACCTAAATGCTCAACCGCACAATATGATACTCAGCCTGGATGCTCAATAACAACCTCAACCTCATCAACAATAATTCACCTCACAAAACGCTCAACAAATTCACCTCTTCATCATACTTCCGTTTCTGGTTTAACCTACATTTCGTTATCATCCTTTTTCACCAACAATATCCATCATCTGGATCATCGCCAAAACTGAGAAGTCATGTTGCAACACAAATTCTTTAAATTCACAGAACTTGCAAGTTGATTACAATAAAAACAAATCAGTAAAACGCAAGAAGAAAACAATCAGTCCTAGACATTTGTTGTTGGCTATTAGGAATGATGAAGAGCTTAGAAAATTGCTAGCCGGTGTTACCATTGCTTATGGTGGTGTTCTTCCTAACCTCAACTCTGTGCTTTTGCCCAAGAAAAAATGAAAATCCTGCAGCAGCGGAAACGAAAGTTCTATAGTCACGGACCCTGCATACAAAAGCAATCCATTATCAAGAAATGCCAGCCACATCGACAACATAAGTGCAATAACTGGAGAATTCAGAAGCAAAGAAGAAATTCCAAAAAATCAGTTACTATTCTAACTGTCAAAACAACCATAACAGAAATCACAAAACTCATAACAGAATTGGAAAAACCGAAAATGAATAACAGAAGAGTTAATTAACTTCTAACTGATTTTCTTCTAGAAGCTCACCTGAGTTTCCTTCACCAAGTCCTAATCTTCATTCTCTATAAATCAATCATGCTTCTTCTCCTTCACTCTTCTTGAACAATCCTTCCCACAATCTTCAATCTTCTCACCATTTTCTTCCCAATTTCTTCATTCTTCAATCATTGCTTCACCAAGCTCCTCCATCCTTCTCCAATTCTTCGACCTTCTTCTTCAGTTCCTCTTCTACTTTTCCATCCTTCAACCATTTTCCATCTTCTTCTTCAACTCCAATCCCACTTCTTCTTCAACCTTCTTCTTCACGTTTTTTTAACCTTCACATTTTCTTCTTCTTCCATAGCCTTTTTCAATCCACAAACTCCTTCAATCTTCTTCTTCTCGGATTCACCATTTCTTCCCCATATCTCTTTCAATTCTCAATCAACCATCACCCTCCATATTTTCAATCGCCACATTTCTGCTACTCAAGATTCAGTAGCATTTGCGGTGGTGTCGAATTGCGAGTTGCACATCAAGAACACAAGTTAATATCATCATTCAACAGTATAAATTCGGGGAAAGATTGAGGAAGCATATGAATCAGAGAAGTGAAATCTACATCATTGTCATCAACAATTTCGATGCGAGACCAATTCAATCAACAAATTACAAAACTGAGGCGGTAAACGAGTATGTACATACCTAAGTCGTAAAGCTTTTGATTCCCTTTCAAGCAACTCCAACGCATGCTTTATCTTGTTTCACTTTCAACGGTTGACTGTGGATTAATGAGCTCGGATCAAGGAAGGTAAAGGTCACGTGGCAGAGGACTAAGATCAATCATCGCGCAAGGTCATCTCCACCGCATCATTCTTGTTCATCTTCATCGCAATACCGGTCGTTTCCGTCGATTGAAGGTACGAATCCAAGCCCCTTTCGTCGTAGCCACATGTCATATGGATGATTGTTCTTTAGAGTGTTCTTCTTTCTTCAGATTGGAGGATGAGGATGAGATTAGGTTTGTGGTTGTATTTCAATTCCAATTTGTGGTGAGGTTTAGGTTAGGATCCGTTTGGGGATTTAGGATTCAAGCACGGATAATATAGGTGACGACGGCGTTTTGGAAGAAGCAGAAGAAGGTGAGGGTGGCGTGAGGTTGAAGAAGAAGGAGTAGGCGGCGGGGAAGGATAAGAGAAGATAAGATTAGGGTTTCATATTCAGCCCTTTTGTCTTTTGGATTTGTTTCTTTATCTATTAATTATAAAGAAAATGTTAAGGTTAATTAATAAAGAAATTCAAGGATTGTTATGAGAATTGGAGAATATTATGTGATTAATGGCAATTAAGAATCAAATTAATTCGTAGTTAATCCATATTAAAGTTAATTTACCGTTGCAATTTTGAAGAGATAAGGTTTGGTAGGTTTTGGAAGCCCCTCAGCCACACCGACCGTGACACTTGTCACCGTCCGGTAGGCTCTTCTTGCGGTTGATTACCCGCATGCTCATACACCATAACAATCATGCTCCAGCACTTCAAATTACTTGATCTGAATACTAGTAAGGAAGACCCAATCGTACGGCCAAGATCAAGTCAAACTAGTTGACTAAGTGTCCATACAGTACACCTCATTAAAGCCTGCGAATTGGGCTTAGGTTTTTTTGTTTTCCACACCCTCTTGTGAAGCCCATTAAGAAAATGAACTATAAAAAATGCTAAATGCACCCCTCTCCCTAGATCCTGCGCATGGGCCTTGCCCATTGCTATTCAAATCACCCTTTTAAAAGCCCAATAAAAAAACAACTTCAAAAATCACTTCCTGCCCCCCCCCCCCCATTTTATTTCTTTAGAATTTAATTTTTTGTTTTAACATAGTTTCAAATAAATCACTAAAAAATAGTAAAAAGCATTATAAAATTCCCCAAAAAATTAAGTAGGTTGTTAATTCAATTTAGAAAATTTTGGCATTTTATTTTTCTGAATTTGCATTATTTTCGAATTAATTCTGATTTTTCTTTTAATTAGCATTTTATTGAATTTTGTTAATCGTACATAAATTTGTTCATTTTATTTTTTAGCCTTCCAGTAGGATTTTTGACCCATTCTTTTTGCCATAGTTAGAAGACTCATAATAGGACTTAGAATAACTTTGGTAGATTTTTATAGGTCATTTTATCCCATGTTTTAGTAGCTTAATCCTTAGAAAATAATGGTTAATCATTAGGTAGAGTTAAGTGATTTTTAGACATAGCAAAATTCTGATTTTTAGGATATTTTTTAACACAATATTATAGGTAGCTTTAGAATCCTATAGAATTAATCCCATAATTTTTCCAGGACCTTTACTATTTTTAGGGTATTAATCTTTAGGCCTTTATATATGTAAATTTCCATTAGTTTAGGCTAGAATATTAGGATTTCATAAAAAATAGTTTAATTAGATTTAATCTTAGGATTTAATATTGATTTAGACTAGTTTAGTTTCTGATTTTTAGAATGACAATATTAGGTAATGCTCTTAGTTTTATGACTTAGGCTTAGGATTAATAATAATTGAACTTAGAATAAATTTAGGGTTATTTTAGGTTTACACCCTTAAATGTTTTGTTTTGAATTTTATTTCTTATGTCAATTTTAATGTTTTTTTATATTGATTGAATATTTCATTTGTATAGGTTTCCCTCTTGCTTTAGAATCAACTTATCTTCCTTAGGAAGTAAGTTGCATTCTAGTAGTTTCTAGTTCCTTTCTCCATTAGGTTTAGAAACCTCATTAACCATAGGACCTCACTTGTAAATAAATCAACAAAATTAGGGTTGTGTCTTAGTCCCTTAGATTTTGTCTTTTGCGACTTGAGTCATTCTTTCCCACCTTATAAAGAAAAGCAATAAAACACTTAATGAAAATCGAACGTTCTTGTACGACACGAGACTTTGTTGCGGAGTGCTTATACGCGTCCTGTTTCGGGACGAGGTGTAAGCACTTCCCGCGATGGATAGGTCTTAGTATGAGAATGTTCATAAACAAATTCAAAACACTTCTCATAAAAGACAAAAAAAACAAAGAATAAGCGACTATCCTGCGGGAACTTCTTTTCTCATCTCATTCATTCTGAACGCGAACTCGCGACGACTTGTCTCGCATGCAAGACGGTAAACGCACTCGTACCAGACGAGCCTGTAACACCTGAGCATAGACATACGCAGTTCCAGCATAAAAAACATAAACAAATAGTTCTCGTCTTAGTTAGGCGAACTACGTCGACTCATAGCGGTTAAAAAGTAATATTACGGCGGTTGAAACCGCTACAATTAACAAAAATAGAGAAAAATATAAATTTAAATCAATAATTAAAATTATAAAAGTGCTATTACGGCGGTTTAAACCGCCACAAATAACGAAAATGCAGAAAAATACAAATTTAAACCAAAAATTAAATTATTAAAATGTTATTATGCCGATTTAAAACACTAGAATTGACGAAAATGCAGAAAAAATATTAATTTAAACCAAAAATTAAATTATAAATTAAGATAAAAATAAAGAACAAAAATATTTTTATGCAAATAAATTATATTTTATGCAATTAAGCATACATTACATAATTTTTTTTGGTATTATAATATTTAGATTCGACTACATTACAAAATATGCAAGAATTAAAATAAAGAATAAAATTATAATTTAGGACCAAATTAACCATAAATTGAAAATGAATACTTAGAAGAAATAAAAATTAACATAAAAGAACTTAAATTAAAAAAAAAATACAATGTTGCAAAAAAGAAGATGAAAAGAATAAATTTTATCCTCAAATAGTATAAAATATATATTAAGAATCTATATAATTCTATAAATCAATTTCCACAATTAGAAAATAAAATATTCGATTTAAATAAACAATAAAAACAAAATTCACCGTAAAACAACTGATGTGTAAAAATAAAGACTATCAAAACTATCATTTTTCTATTAACACTACGTGAGTTTATAAAATCCGTCATATTTTACTGTAAATAGTAACAGTTTTATTAAATGTCAATTTAAAACCACCACATTTCTTGCAAATTTTTGCGGTCTTTAAATTTTTTCCCTGACTACAAAATATTTCTGGCTCCGCCACTGCATTTTTCCATATATTTCCCAAATTAATTCATTTTCAAACAAAAAGAATTCAACACAAAGGAGACACCAATTAATGTCAGCATACTTTCTCTCCTACATGTTTATGTTTTTGTGCACATTCGTTAATTGAATTGATATTTTCTTTTATAAATTTAATATTTACATATCGATGTCAATTAGACCGACGTCTTTTTTGTGTTGGAATTTTTTTATTTAAAAGTGAGTTAGTTTAAATAAAACATGAGAAATGATTAGTTTAGATATTTATTTGAGTAAAAATTTCATAATAAATAAGTTTTAAGAAAAAGTGAAGATTATTAAGATAATGAAAGAGTAATTTTTAAAATAAGTACTAGACACTTAAGAATATTTTACCAAATCAAGATAAATTTGGTGGTATATTTTATCTTATGAGTCATGAAAGCCTTTTGATACCTGACACATGAGAAACAGATTCTCTTTCACCCGTGAACACCTTGGAGGATGTAGATGGATAGATAGATACTTAGACTTATATTGAAAAACAACATTTCAATTCTCTCACATTTATGTAACAAACATCTTGAGTTTCCCCATAAAATAAATCTCTTAAATTTTCCACAAACAAATCCAAAAAATATTAAAAATAGTGTCAAACACTACCCACCACACCAAGTACTACTTTTCCATCCTATACATATATGACCCACAATAGCACACAACTTTCATTCAACTCATTCTCTTTCTCTTCACAACCCAAAATGGGTTTCAGAGTAATGACTCTGTTTCTTCTATTCTCTCTGTTTTCTTGTCTTCTGTTTTGTGAAGCTGAGTTCCACAATGTAAGTGCTGTAAGTGGGAAAAAACTAAGTGGCTGCAATTTGTTCATAGGAAATTGGGTTCTTGACCCTTCGTATCCCTTTTATGACTCTTCAACTTGTCCCTTCATTGATCCTGAATTTAATTGTCAAAAATATGGAAGACCAGACAAACAATACCTCAAATTCTCTTGGAAGCCTGATTCATGTTCATTACCAAGGTAAATTCAATTCTCATACACATTCTAACCACTATTATAAATAAATATTTCATTCGAAAATTTATTAAATAATTTATTATATTAATTAGACAATAAACTTGAAAATAGAACTATTTGTTTATAACAGTGACAAAGTAGTATAAAATGACATGTCTCAATTACTATATTTAGTTCTCTTTTTAGAAAAAAGTTTGTTTTTCAAATTTATTCAATAACTAATATGTTTGGTTTATATTTTTATTCATATATATTATTTATTCAATAAATTTTAAAATTTTTTTTTTTTTTTATAAATATAATCAGAGAATTAAAAAAAACTTATATGCAACACTCAAACAATTTAATAACTCTCTTTTATAAAAGAAAAAGTCATGAGAGTTTTTTATAGCTGCAGTAACACAAATTTGAGATTGATTAGAATAATTAATAATAATATATATTTTTTTATTGATGAGTATATTTTTTATTTTTTTGTGAGTGTAGGTTTGATGGGGAAGGTTTTTTGAACAAGTGGAAGGGAAAGAAGATAATGTTTGTGGGTGACTCACTGAGTTTGAACATGTGGGAATCGCTGTCGTGTATGATTCATGCGTCGGTGAAAAATGCAAAGACAAGCTTTGTGAGGAGAGAAGCACTGTCTTCGGTGATATTTCAGGTTTGTTTTTTTTACATTATTTTAATGTTTTTGTCTTGTTTATAATTTGGTGTTTTATTCAGTGGTGTACAGTGAATCCAATCCTTCTACATTTGTGTTCTTTTTCATTTCCTTGTTTGTTTCTCACTATGTTGTGTCCTTTCATATGCTCCATGCGTTGGTTCTTCAAATAATAGTTAGTGGATCTGATTATCATAATTAGTTAGTGGATCTAATTATCATAATTAGTTATTTTGTGGATTTAATTATTTGTTATCCACTTTATATTATGGGTTTGAGGAAAAAAATTGAACTAAAAATTGAAATTAATTTAAATATTTTTTCATAAAAATCATTTTAAAATTAAATAATTATTTTTTAATTTATAAAATTAAATTAAATTAAATTAAACAGAAATTTTTAAATAATGGGTTTTTGTTATCCTACCACCAATAATTTATTTATAAATAAAAAATTATTTATAAAAATATTAAATACATTTAAATCCAATTAAATGGTCCTAGTAGTTGACCTATTGTCTAGATTTTCAAATTGATGCACCGTAAAGTGTAGCTGAAATTATGTAGAAAACGTAGCCCACAAAGCTAAGATGCTAGTGAATGCTAATGCTATAATACTAACAAAAAAATATAATATAGTAATAAATTTAATTTTTATACACATTGAAGAGAATATTAAATGCTACTTTTATAGTTTTCATTAAAAATAAACTACTCATTTATTTGAATTAATATAATACACTACTACATGAAAACACCACAATTTAAACGTTCTTAAAAGTCTAAGTTAGTAGAAAATTCTGATTAAGATAAGAAATTGACAGGCTGTGAGTGAGACTATGCCAACCTGTGATGATTTCAAGTTGTGGGAAGATCCCTTTATTATTATTATTGTTCATTATTTTCATTACTTAATAATCAATATCAATCACAGAACATGAAATTGTACTTTACATTCTTGTATATTTTTATTTATTGCTGTTCATTTATGACCACAGTAAGAAGTGATAAAGGAATTGTTATATTATTTATGACATAACAGAACATTGTTGTAGATTTAAATTATTCCTATTTTTGAAGTGAATGTTTTATTTTATGCATACAATTACAAATACATGTTTCTACTTTTGAAAATGCTGTTTTTGTGTTGAAAATACTTTAACCACTTTTAATACTATTCTATAGTTTGTTAAAGTGGAAGGAATGATACAAGGTTGAATCATTTCTTGCTTTTCTAAAAACATAACAAGATCAAGATTTGTATTAAAGATTAAGATAATTGATAGTCTCTTTGATACTAATTAGAGATAATAGGTTCGAACTCAAGCCTGATCCTGCAACCGTGTCAAATTCTCTTGAATGAGAGTTTTATGGTTCTCCTTGAATATAAAGATTAATCTATACAATTGTGTGCAGATGATGAATCGTTTATATAAGAGAGAGAAAAAAAACGGTGTTAAGAGTTCATTCTCAGACAACATATAATCTGAACATATATTTATAACCGGAGATAATCTCCATATTACAAACTGATTTGTAAGATTGAGTCACAACATATAATCTGAACATATATTTATAACCGGAGATAATCTCCATATTACAAATTGGTTTGTAAGATTGAGTCAGGTCAAACCACAACTATAAAGTATAGTTTTTTTTTTGTAAAATCACGATGGCTAAACATGAATTCGACTAATCGAAGATGATATGAAACATAATTGTTTTGCATTATGTTGTGTGGCTTTCCTTGTGATGCAATTTACTCTCAATCATTCAAAAATGACAAGGGTTGGTGAGTTTATGTAGGACTATGGAGTAACTATCCAGCTATACCGCACACCTTATTTGGTGGACATAATACGAGAAAACGTTGGTCGAGTGCTTAATTTGAACTCCATTGTAGCTGGAGATTCATGGAAAGGTAATGACATGTTAATATTCAACTCATGGCATTGGTGGACCCACAAAGGAAAATCACAAGGGTATGCTTTTTCTACAACCATAATCATTTCTAGTTATAGTACAACACAGCACACACACACATACCTAACGGTATGTTTGGTTGCTAATTATGTTCTTGTTGATTATGATGTTCAGATGGGATTATATAAGAGATGGACATAATCTGGTCACAAACATGGACCGTTTAGAAGCATACCATAAAGGGTTGAACACTTGGGCTAGATGGGTTGATCTTAATGTTGATTCTTCCAAAACTAAAGTCTTCTTTCAAGGCATTTCCCCTACTCATTATATGTAAGTACCTCCTCCTACCCTTACTATTAGGTCATTTTTTCTTTTTAAAATTAGATATTCAGACACCGACTAATCTGGGGACCAATTCCACTCTCCACTAGTCGAAGAGTCAAATAAAGACAAATCATAGATTTAGATAGACCGATCCATCACAAGAGTTCTTAGTATCAATCATTGGATATGGCCGTCATTTGTGGATGTGAAAGACGGACTACTACAAAGAATATAAAATTTACTACACTTAAACCGTGACTAAATAGGATTTCATGGTTAAATCGTAGTTAAGCATAATATTGATTTATTTTGTCATAGTTAAACTGCAGTTAACCTACATGGACAATCATGTGACCGAAATTTGTATCTGAGACCTTGAATTATCATTAAGATGTAATTTATAATTTTTTTTGGCTTGAATTTGAATAGGGGCAAGGAATGGAATCAACCAAAAAAAACTTGTAGTGGACAACTTGAGCCATTAACAGGATCAACATATCCAGCAGGTCTACCTCCACCATGTAACATATTGAACAATGTGTTGAAAAATATGAAAACTCAAGTTTATCTTCTTGATATTACACTTCTCTCACAATTGAGAAAAGATGCACACCCTTCTTCCTATAGTGGCGATCACGCCGGCAACGATTGCAGCCATTGGTGCTTACCAGGATTACCTGATACTTGGAACCAGCTCTTATATGCAGCTCTCTCCTAAAGTGCTTTCAGAAAATTCTTCATTACTTGGGAAATATATAGTTACTAAGGGATGAAAAACAAGTGTAAAATTATAGGATTCTTGAATAATTTACTGAAATAAATTCTATCATAGTTATGGAATTGGTTGAATATAAAGAAAAGTATTTTAAAGGAGGATAAATTTTGTAATTTTATTGAATCAATGATTATATAATACTTTATTGTTGATTGGTGCATAAGCAATATTGTGGAAGTATGAGATTCTAACTATTAATAGATTAAAGGAGTTTTTTCAAATCCTAGAAAAAGATGAGATTGTACTTGTTAGAACAAATGTTTGCTTGCACTACAAGAAAAGAAAGGTTGATGGAAGATGAGAGAACAATAGTGAATTGTACTCAAAATGATTGAATCGTCGTACAGAGTATATATATATATTATTTATAGACAATCTCTCTAAACTAACTAACTAGCTTCCATAATTAGTAACCATTTCACAAAATTACTTAAAACATCTAATAACTAACTTAACTAACTTTTATTTGACATAGAGTTGAATTAATTAACAACTGAATTCAATCTTATATTATTCATTTGATTTAAAACACACTTATACATTCCTTAAAGTAAAGTAAAAAAAATATTGCCAGTCTTCAAACCCTTGGTTACCATATCTATAATAACTTTGCAACTGCTAATTAATCTTCAGAAACATACTCATTTATGTGTTAAGTACGAAATTGTATTACTCAATTTTACATATTAAGACTATATAATCAAAGTGTAATTCTTTTTATGTACTCTTTTAGGTACCAAAGATGTAAAGGAATCTAAAATTAACATATTGTAAGAGGAGAATGAACTATTTTGTACAGAATCCGGTGAAATCGTGGAATCCATGCATATGTGTTTTCTCCATTAAATCAAGAATTATGCTAACAAAATTTTGGGAAACTTTTATCTAATCAGGATTATGCTAACAAAAGTTTGAGATCAATATGCAGGAAATAATAACCTAAGGTTACCACCATTAGAGAATCACATTATTTAAAGACTTTGGACATATCAACCTTGTTTGAAAAACTCATCGGACCTGAAAATGACTTGAAAAGACTTTCTGCAAGTGAAGTCAATGCTAAAATTAAAGAGAAAACATAAGAAGAGAATAATGACTTCTACTTGAAAGCCTCATCTTCCGAGGCAAGAAAAATAGGTGAAGATTATGAAAGTTTTGACGAAGATTCTTCCAAAGAGGAAGAAAAAATGAATTTATTGGTCAAACACTACAATAGATATATAAAGAAACACATAATCAGGTATTAAGAAAAAAAATGTGTTTAACTTTAATAAGTATCATCCACATAATAAAGAAGAAAAGATAAAGGAAGATAGGCAATTTACTTGTTTGTTTTGAATGTGAAAAATCTAGCTATTACCGTACTGGATATCTAAGCCTTAGTAAGCGAAACAATAAGAAATATTCCTACAAAACAAAGGATAATCAAACCAAAGGCCGGAGAGTTTATATCTTTTAGGAAGAAGAATATGAAACCCCATCTTCTTCTAGTTTGAGCTCAGATGATAATGAATATACAAATATGTATTTAAATGCGCACAAAAATGAACGTTTCACTATCTAATATTGTTAATAGATTTTTGATAGAGAAAGGAAAAATTGTAAGAAAAAATCCTACTTCACAACTAAGTATAGATGGAACGTTTCATCTGAACCTACTTTTACTAATGTGGTGATTATGGTCACACTAGTAAAAAACACTTGTTAAATCGGTTTAATCTGAACACATTAGGCCTCTTTGCAGTGTTACGAATATCAAAGTGTTATCTTACTTACCCTAAAATATCCACTAGTTTTGTACCTAAATTTATTGTTTTATCTCTTATAGGATGGTTTTATTACCTCAAGAATTACTCTTATTCCATTTATAATTAATTGATCAAACTAAAACGCTAAGCGCATGACCAAACGAGTCTTCACACTTTCTCACTTTCACAACTTCAAGAACTCAAGCTATCTGGGTGACGAAGCTTGATATATATCTTTTCTCTTTATATGCATTCATTTAGAATATTTGGACAATTGTCATCAAATCCCACTTTGGAAGTTGCCACAAACAACTCGTGAAAGAGCTATCATCAACACAAAAATTGTTTTAATTAAAAGATGTCATCACCAAATCTATTTGACAATTTTCCTCATCAAAATGAATTGACGGATATACTTTCACAATACATAGAACCAAATTTCTCCTTTTTGATAATGATAGTGCATCTCTTAGGGAGGTGGTGGAACAAAAAAAGATAGATAGAAAGATTAGAGTGATTAACTTCTCATGGGAGTATATCTCTTCCCCTTTTACATTATCAAAAAGGTGGGTAAAACTAATTATCACATAGACCACATATATCACAAACTTCTAACAAAAAACTTATAATTATATTTAAAGAAAAAAAATCAATGTTTATTATAATAAAGTAACAAGTCAAAAAATAAAACACACAAAATACAAGAAATAATTTGGGCTAGACAACTACTCATTTTTGTTATCATCATAAACATCAAAAAGCCTTACGAAACTTACTTTTTCTCCATACTCACTCGCATGACTTGTAGGAAAGGCAACCTGGTTAGATACCCAATAAATTTTTTTGGTGTTTCTCTGGTGAAACCTATTTTTTTATTTAGTGCTTATATGTCGATGACTTGCTTGTAACGGAAATAACACGGAGAACTTGTCGAAGTACAAAGAGTTGATGAAAAGGGAATTTGAAATGTTGGATATGGGAAAATTGGCGTATTTCCTAGACATGGAAATTTCAAATTACCAAGCCAAGTATGGTGCTTCATGAAAGGAAGTATGTCAAGGAAATACTCAAGATATCCAGGATGGCTTATTCGAATCTTGCATCATCACATATCTTACCAAATTTGAAATTGGAGAAATATGGAGAGTAGAACAAGGTCGGTGTCATTTTGTTCAAACAAATTGTAAGATCTCTGAGGTATGTGTGCAATAGCAGATCTGATATAGATTTCTTAGTTGAATTGGTAAGGAGATACCTGGATGAACCAAATGTGTCACACATGAAGGCTGCAAGAAGAATCCTGAGATACCTAAAAGGATCAATGAACTGTGGAATCCTATTTCCACGAGATTCTGAAATTAAAGAAGTTATGATTAATTGCTATTATATGTTTATTTGTGTGGAGATAAAGAAGATCGAAGAAGCACAACTGGTTATTTCTTTCAAGTATTTAGTGATTCAATCTCATGGCTCTTAAGAAAGCAACCTGTAGTGGCATTTTTATCATGTAAGGTTGAGTATATAGCAAGATTTTATGCTACTTGTCAAGAAATTTAGATCAAAATTGTGTTGGATGAGATGGAAGTCGAAGTAAAGAAACCTCTGGTACTGTAGATCGACAATAAGTTAACCACTAATCTTGCAAAGAATTCAGTTCTGCATGGAAGTAGTAAGTATATTGAGGCTAGATTTCACTTCCTAAGGGAGAAGATAAATCAAGGTGAACTTGAAGTGAGGTATTGATCGAGTGAAGCACTATTGGGCGACATTTTCACCAAAGGATTGAAGATCGACATATTCCTGACTTTGAAAAAGAAATTAGGAATAATTCTGAACGATTATGATTAATGTGTGTTTGGCAACTTGGATTATAACACTACTAAAAACGTAGAAACAACAATGTCAGGTTTACAATAGATTCATATACACCGTTGTAATAGGTTAAAGTTTTCGCAGTTGGTTTATAACGCCAGATTTAACGACGGTTGACTTAAAAATCGTAGTAATACATGATGTGTAACAAGCATCGATTTCCAACAACTACATTTTTTTCCATATTTTTACATTTTAAACATATATTTTATTTCATTTTTTAGTGTTATGGGGACTTTAATCTCAAAACACAAAATCATCTTCTTTTTTCTATTTTTAAGTGAAAGTGATGAGTTTGATCAAAACTTCATTAAAATTCAAATTAATTTTATTGTTTCATTTTTTAGTGTTATGACCCTCAAAACTCAAAACATCATTAAAATAAAAGTGAAAGAGATGAGTATATATAAAAGAAAATTTCATTAAAATTCCAAAAAAAGAAGAGTACATTGATAATCATATTACATATATTTATCAAATGTCTAAGCTCATAGCAACAAATGCATCTTCATAATCTGAGACTCTCTCCTCACTACCCTCATCAGAATCATAAAAAATTTCTCCTCTGTTTCTTTTTATTTTTCTTCTTCTTCTTCTTCTTGGCCTTCCTCACTTTTAACGTATCCCTGACAGCCAACGATCCGGATGGTTAGACCTCCTCATTTGACCGTTGATTTGTTCATTTGTGACATAATTGGTGATGTTTTTGTTAGCATTCGCATTTGTAGAACTCATTGTTACGAAGAATATATTATGAAGAATTGTAAAACTGTTTATGATAAGGTTGAAGATGAAAAGTCTAACAGTTAAATACTTACAATGATGATAAATTATAATGGTTGATATACTCGAAAGATATTTTTGAAAAATAGAGAAAATTTTAAATCATTATTATACTTGGGATGATCATTTCTCTCTTTCTGGAAGAGCAATTTTGTAATATTACAACGGTTGCTTATTATAACCGTGAATAAATAATTATGTAAAATGGGAAAAATATTATTGTCAGGATTCAAACCTTGTACCAATTAAAGAGGTATTGATACAGTTCTTATGAATAACTGATGTGATATATTTATAGTAAATATATACCTATAATTACGGTTCTTATTGATAACCGTAGTGAAATATTTACCATAAAAGCGAATTAACTTTCACTTATTGACATATGGCGTATTTTCCTTCATAGCGAAACCCTAACACCCATTAGTTGTGAATCTTGTGCTTCATACATGAAGGTATTCTTCTTCTTCCATCTTCTTATAGATATTCTTCTACTTCCATTATCTCATTTGCTTCATGTTGTTTTTGTTTATTGTTCTCATTTTTGCAGACTTCTCTTCAATGTATTAACAAAGACTATACTTTGTCTATGGTACATATTGTTTGTGTGGCTATTAAAAATAAGGTATTATTCTACTTCAATCTTCTTGTTAGATAGTTCGCATTATTTCGTTTGTTTCATGTTATTTTTGTTGATTATTCTCATTTTTGCAAATTCGTCTTCAATTCATTAACAAAGACCCTACTTTGGCTATGGGACATATTGTTTGTGTAGCAATGGAAAAAGTATAAGAAGTATGAAGCTATGATGGAAACTTCATCCACCTTATAATTTTCCTTCAGTGTTTCACGAACAAGATGCTTTTCATACTCATGATGATTCACAAGCTAGGTGAACTTCATTGTAATGATACATATGACAACAATATATCTTGATTTGTTACAGTCCCACTTCTTAGGATTTTGTTTCAACTTTTGTTGGTTTTGTTTTGAATACTAACTAATTCTTTTTTATTTAAAATAGTTAAAGTTGTATAGTAAACATGATACATGGTGATGATGATGGTAGGCAGCATATAATATTAGTTTATAAAGTATATATATATATATATATATATATATATATATATATATATATATATATATATATATATATATATATATATATATATATATATATATATATATATATATATATATATATATATATATATATATATAAAGTCCTTTTGATATTTTATATGAAATTTAGTTTATTATATACTATGTATATTGTTTGTTTCACTATCCTTTTATTGAAAATGCAATCATTTAAATTGACATAAGAACTTATAATCTGAAAATTAAGATGTATTTGAAAACCATCTTATATCAATCAATATTTTCTGAATAGTTTTCATCTCATTCTACACATTTTATGTTCCTTAGCACATAATATATGGTTCAATGAGTTGTTTGCTTCAATTCATCGATATCTACAATTCTACTTTACATCATCGTCGTCATATATCATCGTGATTGTTATGATAATAAGTCATCATAACAATCGTGATGATAAGCAGCGATGATGAGGTAAACTATAATAAAAGATATCAATGTATTGAAGGAAATCGACCATTGAACCATATTTGTGCTAGGGAACATAAAATGTACACGATGACACGCATGCAATTCGGAAAACAGTGGTGTGTTTAAGTTTGTTTTCAAGAATAGTTTAATTTTCAGATTATATAGTTCTTTACCAATTTTAATGGTTTTATTTCTTTAGTTAGGTGTATGGTAAAACATGCAATATACATTGGTATATAATAAATTAAGGGTACGTTCCACAACGGTTGAAACTCATAACCGTTGTGATATTCACTATATATCACAACGGTTGTTATACATAACTGTTGTAATATATCGCACGCTTTCCAGAATACAACAATTGTCACAGGTCCGTGATTATAAGTAGCGTACTTACGACAACACTCTGCATAACAATTGATCTGCGTGATTATATGTAGTTTCCAACCGTTGTTAAATGAATTTTCTGTAGTAGCGTAAGTGGGTATGTTGTGATATAATTCAAGTTAGTTACTTGATTAGTAAGTTAGTTAGTTTGTTATATTAGTTACTTAGAGTGTAAGTAATCTACTTGTATATATACATGTATAGTGTAATTCAAATTTTTTCCAATACAATTACTTTTCTCTCTCATTCTTTCCTCTTCCAACATCTTATGCACTAACAAAAAAAATTCAACCCCGAAATAAATTTATAGAATTCAAAAGTTGCATGGCTTAAAATGGAATTATTAATTAATGATCATCAAATGAATAAAGAAATTTACATGATTATGAAACAATTTATATGTAAAGATGATGAAATATCATGAACACATAACATTCTATAAGAAATGGGAAAAAATGAACACATTTTACATTTGACGACAATGTAACATGGGTTATGGTCGAAAATTAGATATTAGGTCACCGTTTTCTCTTTTAAGACACTGAAATGTTATTTCTTCGAAGATAAAAGCTAGAAGATGAATGGAGGAACACATGATCAGAGGCATAGAAATACGAAAACAAAAAAAAAGGATTAAAAAGGGGAAAATAAAATATTTAGTGAAATAGTGAAAAATAAAAGAGAGATATTAAATATTTTGTGATGTATTATCATAATTAAGAAAATAATAAATATTTTTTTTAATTGTCAAATTGAATACTTTTTATTTATACATCAATTTTAAATTGTATTTACAAGAGATAGTGGATATGTGGAGTAATAGCTAGGTGTATAAATAAAACTTTTATGGAGACTTTTAAAAAAAATATTTATTCATTTTAATTTTCTAATAAGGAAATATAAAGCTCTAAAAATGAACAATTGTGATAAATTTAATAATAGTTAGAAATTATATATTTTAAGAAATTGATTTTTTATTTATTTATAAAAAATACACACAATTTTTTACTTAAAACAAAAATTTAATATTATCAAAAAAATTCATTTGTTGAAATATTAAAAAAAAAATCAAAATAAACAACGTATGAATAGACTTTATCGAATCAAATAAAAAATTTCTTCCTTATAATCAATTTCATTATAATCAAATTAGGAAAGTCAAAGGAGAAATTTCTCAATAAACAAATAAAATAAATTATATGTTTAGTTAATATATAACATCTTGATGTCTCTACAAATTGTTTGATATATTTAGAAAAACATTGTTCACACTGTAGGCTAGGCTGACGCTAATTGGAAGTTGTTTATGTGAGCATTTGGAACCGACGCTAGAAAGAGGAAGCTAAAAATATCATTTTCTAGTGGTGCCTTTGAAGACAAGCAACTTCAAAGAGTAGTAGGTCTGCATGATTTATTTATTTTTTTTCGATTCAACTTTTATACAGCCAAATATCAAAAGCAATAATTAAGATCTTTAGATTTTTTTAGCAAATTATTAATAATTTGATGGTCCAAAAATAAATTTTTTAAATCGTTCAAAATCTTCATGTTAAATTTCTTTCACACCTTTTTTTGGTACAATAATTTCTTTCACACTTTAATTATTTCATAAGTCCTACCCATGTTTAAGGATGAAAAAAAAAAGTATTTTTTTTTATATTTCTTTTTCGTATTTAAGAATCTGAACAAGTTCTTAAATAAAATTTATACCGATTTCATTTATACAAAATCTTCTTGTTAAATGATAATTAAATAATCAATGAACTCTTGTTGAGTTTATTAATTATTTAATAGTTATTTTAAAATAGTTTTGTGTAAATGAAATCAACAATATTTTAAAAATCATATCAAATTGATCAGTTTAATCGATTGGATCGAAAATTAAAGCTGAATCAGGTCTAATCAATCTTTCAAAATCGTTAGTGGATCCAAATTGGAATAAAATTGAAAAAATCATATTAAACCGTTTAAAATCGTTCGAACCAAAGATTCGAAGTTGATTTTGTAAAATCGATCGGTTCAAATAAATGTATCAAATTGGTCAATTTTAAAAATATTTTTTGACAATGATTCACTCGAGCAATGTTTCACTTCAAGTTAACCCTGGTTTACCTTTTCCCTTAGAAAATGAAACATAGCCATGTAGAACTTGATTCTTTGTAAGATTAATGGTTGATATGTTGTCAATCTGCAACACCAAAGATTTCTTCAATTCGACCTCCATGTCTTCCAACATAGATCTGATCCAAATTGCTTGACAAACAACATATGATCCTGCTATATATTCAGCCTCACATGATAATAATGCCACCACATGTGGCTTTCTCGAGCACCATGAGATTGGGGAACCAAATACTTGAAAGAAGTAACCAGTTGAGCTTCTTCGATCTTCATTGTATCCACACCAATAAACATCTGAATAATAAGTAATCTCGGCTTCTTTGCTTTCAGAATCTCGTGGAAATAGAATTCCATAGTTTATCAATCCTTTTAAGTATCTCAGTATTTTTCTTACAGCCTTCATGTGTGACACCCTTGATTCACTCATGTATATGCTCACTAATCAGACCGAGAAACCTATATTAGGTTGACTTTTGTACATATATATCAGAGATCCGATAATTTGTTTGAACAAAGGGACATCGACTTTGTCTTCCTCTCCATGTTTCTCTAGCTTCAAATTTGGTTTGACAAGTGTGGATGCAGGATTCGAGTCTTCCATTTTGACTCTCTTGAGTATCTATTTGATATACTTTCTTTGATGTAACATCATACATTGCTTCGACATTTGAAATTCCATGCCTAGGAAGTACGATAACTTTCCAAGATCTGACATTCAAATTCCTTCTTCATCAGCTCTTTGAACTTCGACAAGTTCTCCAAGCTATTTCCAGTTACTAACAAGTCATCAACATATAAGCAAATTATTGGTATATCTTGTGCCACAACCTGAACATAGACACCATACTCATATTTGCATTTGATGAATCCCAATTCGACCAAGTATGAGTCGATCTTCTTGTTCCATGCCCTAGGTGCATGCATGAGGCCACAGAGAAGGAATTTGAGTAACATGTATATTTTCCTTGCTTCCTCTTGTATCACAAATCTATGAGGTTATATGATATGTACCTCTTCATCTAGAGGACCATTTAAAATGATGATCTCACATCTAAGTGAAATGCCAACCAACCTTTCTTACATGCCAAGGCTATCGCCAATCGAACGGACTACAATGTTGCTACTGGTTCATCTACTTCGTAGTAGTTGGGTCATTCTCTTTGAAGAAATCCTAGAGCTACTAATCTTTCCATATGTCTTGATATTGACCCATCAACATTATGTTTCAACTTGAACACCCACTTCACTTTGATAACTTTTGTATGTGTTGGCAATTCGACTAATTATCATGAGTTATTTCCTTCGATCGTTTGTAACTCTTCGACCATAGCTTCCTTCCAATTTTTATCTTTGAAGGCCCTGCTAAAGTTAATTGGTTCAACACTAACAAGTAAAGCTAAATGAACCAAATCTCTATCTAATGTGGCTTCATCATCACCAACCACTTCACAATCTTGAAGCCTTGCTGGGAGTACTATGGTTCTTTGAGATCTTTGGCTTGTGATAGCCACACACTCTTCAACTTTGATTGTGTATGGAATATTAGCAACTGCTTTGACTTCGACTTTATTAATTTCTTCTTCAATTCCAAAACTCATTAAAGGCTTGTTAATTATGTCACCACAACTCCAATCCCGGGTAGAATTTTCATTAATCACAATATCTTAACTCATTACGATCTTCTCATTGATTGGGTTAAATAGCCTGTATAAACCAATTTTGTGATATCCTACCATAATTATAGGTTCTCTTTTATCACCAAGCTTCCTTCTTCTTGCATCAAGAACATGCTTGTAGAAAATATAGCCAAACACCTTCAGATGACTCACTGATGGTCGTTTTCCATTCCATACTTCTTTTAGAACCTTGTTCTTCAGCTTCTTGTTCTTCACCCCATAAGGATATTGGAAAATTCTTCTACTTCAGCATGCATCTCTCCATATCTAATTTGGTCACGTTTCTTCTTTATGATATTCCATTATGTTGAGGCGTGTAATGAATAGTTACCTCATGATTGATACTATGTTCTGCACAAAACTCCTCAAATATCTTGGACGTGTATTTGCCACCTTCATTTGTTCATAAAACCTTGATCTTCTTTACACTCTGGTTTTCGACAAGCATCTTAAATCTCTTAAAGATTTTAAATACTCCGTCCTTTGTCTTGATCACACAGATCCAAAGCTTTAGACTATATTTATCGGCAAATGAGATAAAATACATGTTTCCACTGATGGTATGATCCTTGAACGGGCCACATACATCTGGATGTACTACTTATAGTATGCAAGAGTACCATATTTGAATGGTAGAAACAAAAGAATTTATGGATTTCTTCCCTACTAAGAAACCTTCATAGAGTTTGTCGGGCATCTCAACACTTGGTATACCAGTTACCATATCTTATGTAATCAGTTGATTGAGTGACCTAAAATTCATATGTCAAAATCTTAAATTCCAAACAAATTGTTCTTGTGGTCGATAATTGTTGTTAAGCATTGTACCTCATTCGAATTGATCATGGTCTTAAATGTCCTATTCTTTGAAAGAGGAGATTTTATGGCCAAATTATTATGAGTGTCGAATATTTCCAAGGCTCCATTTTTCATAACCGCTTAGAAACCTTTTTCGACCAATTGTCCAACACTAATCAGATTTCACTTTATTCCATTTACATAAAATACATCTTTGATCATAAATTTTGCTTCATTTCTTCTTTGAAGGACTATGTCTCCAGTACCTTATGCTTGCAACAAGCTATTATTAGCAAGTTTGACCTTGATCTTCTTCGACTCATCGAAATCTTTTAACTAGACTTTTCGACCAGTCATGTGATTCGAATAACCTGTGTCGGGGAACCACATTTTGGAGTCGACGTGGTCATTTGCAACTCTATCCATAACCACCATATCTTCCTAATCATCTGAATCTAGGAATGCAAAGATCATTCCCTCCTTCTTATATTTTGTTTCTCCCTTGTCTTTCATGTGCCAAAAATTATTGTCCAAGTGACCGCACTTTTCATAGTTATAGCGTCACCTTTTTTTCTCTTCTTTAGGCCCATTTGTTTTGGCTTTTTTTAAAAATGATTTTTTTAGTGTAACATAGTTTTGTGGAAAAAAATTACAAAGAAAATTTTCATAAAAGATTCAAATTAAAATTTTATTTTCCTTACGCCACAACCTGAACATAGACACCATACTCATATTTGCATTTGATGAATCCCAATACGACCGAGTATGAGTCGATCTTCTTGTTCCATGCCCTAGGTGCATGCATGAGGCCACAAAGAAGGAATTTGAGTAACATGTATACTTTCCTTGCTTCCTCTTGTATCACAAATATATGAGGTTATATGGCATGTACCTATTCATCTAGAGGACCATTTAAAATTATGATTTCACATCTAAGTGAAATGTCAACCAACCTTGCTTACATGCCAAGGCCATCGCCAATCGAACAGACTCCGATGTTGCTACTGGTTCATCTACTTCGTAGTAGTTGAGTCATTCTCTTTGAAGAAATCCTAGAGCTACTAATCTTTCCTTATTTCGTGATATTGACCCATCAACATTATGTTTCAACTTGAACACCCACTTCACTTTGATAACTTTTGTATGTGTTGGAAATTCGACTAACTACCATGAGTTATTTCCTTCGATTGTTTGTAACTCTTCGACCATAGCTTCCTTCCAATTTTTATCTTTGAAGGCCCCACTACAATTGATTGGTTCAACACTAACAAGTAAAGCTAAATGAACCAAATCTATATCTAGTATGGCTTCATCATCACCAACCACTTCACAATCTTGAAGCCTTGCTGGGAGTACTATGGTTCTTTGAGATCTTTGGCTTGTGATAACCACACCCTCTTCAACTTTGATTGTGTCTGGAATATCAGCAACTGCTTTGACTTCGACTTTATTAAATTCTTCTTCGATGCTAGAACTCATCAAAGGCTTGTTAATTATGTCACCACAACTCCAATCCCAGGTAGAATTTTCATTAATCACGATATCTCAACTCGTTACGATCTTCTCATTGATTGGGTTGAATAGCCTGTATAAACCAATTTTGTGATATCCTACCATAATTATAGGTTCACTTTTATTATCAAGCTTCCTTCTTCTTGCATCAGGAACATGCTTGTAGAAAATATAGCCAAATACCTTCATATGACTCACTGATGGTCGTTTTCCATTCCATACTTCTTTTAGAACCTTATTCTTCAGCTTCTTGTTCTTCACCCCATAAGGATATTGGCAAATTATTCTACTTCAACATGCATCTCGCCATATCTAATATGGTCACGTTTCTTCTTTATGATATTCCATTATGTTGAGGCATGTAATGAATAGTCACCTCATGATTGATACTATGTTCTGCATAAAACTCCTCAAATATCTTGGACGTGTATTCGCCACCTTCATCTGTTCGCAAAACCTTGATCTTCTTTTCACTCTGGTTTTCGACAAGCATCTTAAATCTCTTAAAGATTTCAAATACTTCGTCCTTTCTCTTGATCACATAGATCTAAATCTTTCGACTATATTTATCGGCAAATGAGACAAAATACATGTTTCCACTGATGGTATAATCCTTGAACGGGCCACATACATCTAGATGTACTACTTATAGTATACAAGAGTACCATATTGGAATATTAGAAACAAAAGACTTTATGGATTTCTTCCCTACTAAAAAACCTTCATAGAGTTTGTCGGGCATCTCAACACTTGGTATACCAGTTACCATATCTTGTGTAATCAGTTGATTGAGTGACCTAAAATTCATATGGCCAAATCTTAAATTCCAAACAAATTGTTCTTGTGGCCAATAATTGTTGTTAAACATTGTACCTCAGTCGAATTGATCATGGTCTTAAATGTCCTATTCTTCGACAGAGGAGGTTTTATGGCCAAATTATTCTGAGTGTCAAATATTTCCAAGGCTCCATTTCGCATAACTGCTTAGAAACCTTTTTCGACCAATTGTCCAACACTAATCAGATTTCACTTTATTCCATTTACATAGAGTACATCTTTGATCATAACTTTTGCTCCATTTCTTCTATGAAGGACTATGTCGCCAGTACCTTATGCTTGCAACAAGCTATTATTAGCAAGTTTGACCTTGATCTTCTTCGACTCATCGAAATCTATTAACCACACTTTTTGACCAGTCATGTGATTCGAATAACCTATGTCGAGGAACCACATTTTGGAGTCGACATGGTCATTTGCAACTCTATCCATAACCACCATATCTTCCTAATCATTTGAATCTTGGAATGCAAGGATCACTCCCTCCTTCTTGACTTTTGTTGCTCCCTTGTCTTTCATGTGCCAAAAATTATTGGCCAAGTGACCCCACTTTTCATAGTTATAGCGTTGCACACCTTTTTTTCTCTTCTTTAGGCCCGTTTGTTTTGGCTTTTTCTTAAATGATTTTTTTAGTGTAAGATAGTTTTGTGAAAAAAAATTACAAAGAAACTTTTCATAAAAGCTTCAAATGAAAATTTTGTTTGAATAATTATTCTTAAAATATTATTTAGATATTTCATCATTTTATCGAGAAAAAAAAATGGATATCAAAATTTCAAAAAAATCACTTAATTTTGAAGTTATTTCAAATAGATTTTCATAAAAACCCTTTTTGAGATACAACTTTTTTCAAAAATTATGATTTCACCTATTTTTTTATCTTCAATAATATATATTTATGTTGTACAATATCAAAATTGGTCTTATAGTTTTAAAAAAATGAATATAGAAAAATTTGTAATATTTTAAAAAACGATTTTACAAAATCCATTTTTCAAAATACAAAGAAAAAAAATCCATTTTTAAAGCTAAAACAAATTGACCTTTTATCTTTCTGATAGGAGTTTCCTTCTCATCTTTTCGAGGATTCAGAAGCTTTATCATCAACCTTAAGCTTTTGAGAGTTCGACCAAGACTTTTTGCTCAGAGTCATGTCTCCTTTGACCTTGAACTTGTTTGAACCACCGTGATTCTTCCATGTGCCTCCAACGAACCAACCAAATATTGAACACCTTTCCTTTCGACAATCCTCATCTCATGTGCCTCCTACGAACCAACCGAAATTTCCAATTTCAATGTTTCAAGATTATTAGATTCTTGAGTAGCAAAGATAATATGATCAAAGTGAGAGGACAATATATGTATTACCTTATAAACTATCATCTTATCATTTAAGGTTTCACCATAACTTTTCATGAGATGAACAAGCTTTTGCAACTTCGAGACATAACCTGCAATATTTTCTTCTTCTCTCATATGCAATAATTCATACTGTCTTTGCAACATCTGCAATTTGATGACTTTAACCTTCTCACCTCCTTTGTAATACTTGGCAAGAATATCTCATGCCTCCTTCGTCGATTCAGTATAAGAAATTCAATCAAAGTTTCTTGCGTCTACCGCCGATTAAATATAACATGTAGCCTTACAGTCTTTCTTATTGGCATTCTTGTTCGCAACTCTCTGAGCATCATTTGTGTTCTTAGCAAGCTCAAGGACGCCATTAGTAACCACTTCTAGGGTTTCATGAAAGCCAAACAGAGATTGCATTTATTTTCTCCATCGGATCCAATTCTTGCCATCAAGAATTGGAAAAGAATTTGAATTGTCATTGTTACCGTTCATCTTTGCAGCATACACGATTAACAACCCACGATCCTAGAAACACGATCACCGATGTGTGATTCTTGAAAATACGGTCAAGAAACTAACTAGAGCTCTAGATACCAATTTTTTAGTGGAGAGAGAGAGAGAGAGAGAGAGAGAGAGAGAGGGAGAGAATGCACAATAATGATTGAATGTTGTTATTATTGAAAAACTATTAAAACTAAATTATATAGTATCTATTTATATACAACTAAGTAACTTGAGTACTAAATAACTAACATAATAAAGCCTAACCCTAACTTGAGTTTAAACTACAACTTGGATTATATCATAATAGTTATTATGTTGTATTATTTTAATTTTGGTTTGAATTAGTTTATTCTTAAATAAAAGTTAAAATTAAGTGAACAACTATTTTGAGTAATTAAAATAGATTTTTTGTTTGTATTTTTAAAAATAGATTTTATAAAACTCTCTCTCAAAATATTACAAGTATTTTATATTTGTTTCTAAATTGAAATACGAATTTTGACATCTTATAATATAAAAATATATTATTGATAATTAAAACATAGTCGAAATCACAATTTTTTTCTAAAAGTTGTATCTCAAAAATGAACTTTATGAAAAAATTATTTGAAATAGTTTTAAAATTAAATGATTTTTTAAAATTTTGATATAAAAAAAAACTCATAAAATGATGAATATCTAAATAACATTCTAAGAATAATTATTCAAACCAATTTTTTATATGAAGTTTTTATAATAAAAAATTATAATTTTTTTCTTAAAATTATATTATACTATAAAAATTATTTTTAAAAATCAACAAACAAAACCTACCTCAAACATTTTGAATTGTTATATTTCATATTATAGAATTCGAGCGTGACCTAAAATTCAAATTCAATTAAGTTGTGCATTATACATGCTTGAATTTTAAAATATCTTAACTCTAAGTTGACTTCATATCATTCTTCCATATAAGTTGATGGAGCCTTGATTCTTCAAAGTTGAATTGACGTGGCACTAAATTTAGGTTTGTAAAATATGGTTGGCAATGCTAGGAGTATTCCTCAAGAGCAATCCTTTGTTTATTTTTTATTTTAATTTGGTAGTAAATGTCAACATGATGGGCAATACTTAGGTTAGATGTTTATTTCTATCTCGTTCAATATTTTTAAATTAAATGTCAACCACTCTAAAATTAAAATATGATTTATGAGGATATCGTCTTATCCTTGTGCAAGATTATGTTATATTGTATGTCTTACATGTTTTAATCTGTTGTAAATTTATAATATAATTATACCTTTAAATTTAGGAGTTCTATTAACTAGATTAGAGATAAGGAATGCTTTGGTAAAGATATGTAGGGGTTCGTGAGTTTTATCGACTAAGTCAATGTTTTTAGTATTAATTTTTGAGAAGATGAGTATGTCTATTTTTTTGTTTGACCGATCTTCTATAACTCTTTGAGTTCATCTCTTTCCCTTGACTCTTTTTTTACAATAATTTTTAAATTATTAATTAGAGTCAACATATGCTTGATTCGAATCAAACAAAATATTCTTTATTTTAAGATTTTTTGACTTCTAATTCAAGGCACACAGACAATTGACTTTCATCATCTGCTTAAACACTAAAGCAATTGTAATGGTTTCAAGCTAAGTGAGGAAAGGGTTAGCTACATTTCTATGATAAAAAGATGATATCAAATAACAAATAAAAGGATGCAATCAAATGCAATAATATGATAGAATTTGTCGTTGTGTGAAAAATACATGAGCGAGTAAGCGCTCGAATGACAATGAAGTCACCATCGAAATTTATTTTTAAAAGGGAAAACATCGATAAAACTCTAGAAGAACAAAAATATTATCATCACAACTAAATTCTGATTCGGGAGTCGATTATGCACTAGGAAGGTACTAGCCCCCTGTGACATCCTTTGTAACCAACGAGAATCACTTAATTAGTTTTGCGAATAAGGGTGTTAGCCTAATATATATTTTATTTCTTCTAATTATTATGACATATTTATAAAAATAAATAAAAGGAAAAAATAGGTTTTTTTAATTAGTGTTCTTGATGAGACGTGGAATACGATGGTAAATACGATGGTAACCATGGCAAGAAGGTTTATGTGACAAAAAGATCAGGAAGGTTATCCTCGTGTGAATCTTTGATATGTTGTGAATCAATCACAGAGACGAATGTAATTAGAGGGACTTCCAGGTGCAAAAAAATTCTAGATGGAGTACCTTTCAAGGTATGGGAGTCTATGAAAAATTGGGGGTTGAAGGTAACATGGATGATGAAGGGGTTGTTGATATCCTGAGATGCTCAGAGAAGGAAGACAAAGAAGCCAGGACTTGTAAGAAGTATGTAGCTAAGAGTGGACCATGAATATTGTCTCTTTCAATGTTCGGGGGTGTTGTAGCTCTTTAAAAAGAAGAAGGATTGCTCAGATCCTTGGTAGAGGCAATGTTGATATTTGTATTCTCCAGGAAACGAAGATTAGTAAGATGGATGCCAAGGTGACTAAAATTCTGTGGAATATTTCAGATTTAGATTGGTCAACTATCAACTCAGAAGGGAGATTCGGTGGTATAATTTCTGTGTGGAACTCAAAATCAATTAAGGCTTGCTTCAGTTTTGTCGGTAAAGGATACTTGGGAGTTCAATTTTCTTGGAAGGATCATAATTTAATGGTGATAAATGTCTATTCCCCTTATGGATCGACGAATAAAAGGAAATTATGGTGTGATCTTTTGTCTCTTAAAAATCGGTACCCTAATTATGGGTGGATAATTGGTGGCGACTTTAATGTTATTAATTCTAGTTCAGATAGAAAAGGTAGAGGTTACTCTAATGAGAGGGATATGGAGGACTTCAAAGTGTTCATTGACAACATTAACTTGATTGATCTACCAGTTATAGGTAACAAGTTTACGTGGTACAACTCGAATGGTAAATGCAGGAGCATGTTGGATAGATTTCTTGTGGATGATTCTATCATTATTAAGATGGGGTTGAACTGTCAATTAGTGGGGATATGGATGTTTCCGATCATCATCCAGTTTGGTTTAAGTAGAACTTTGTTAGCTGGGGTCATAAACCTTTCAGATTCCTCAACTGTTGGCTTGAGCACAAAGATTTTATGTCTTTTATCAGGAATGCTTGGAATTCATATTGATTTGCAAATTCAAAGCCCTTAAAGTGGATCTTAAAGAGTGGAATATTAAGGTCTTCGGGTGGATTGACCTTAATTTAGAAGACAATGTGGGTAATCTGAACCGTTGCGAGTTATCGTTGGTTTCAGACGATGTTGGTCTTAAAGAAGAGGAGGTGAGGGAGAGCCTTAAGGCCCAGGAAGAAATATGGAAGATGCTTAGGCTTAAGTAGAGTATTATTCAACAAAAATATAGGCTATGTTGGGCTAGATATGGAGACCTCAATACAAGATATTTTCATAACTGCCTAAAAGAGAGACACAGGGCTAATGTTGTCATGGCTATCAAAGCAAGAGATTCTTTGTTGATTGAGACAGAGGAAATCAAAGAGGAGGACAAGAAATATTTTGAAAACAAGTTTAGTCTTTCTACTTTTTCGAATTTTAAGAACAACTTGGATTCGGTGGGTTCTCTTAGTGATGAATATAGGTGCTTCTTGGAGGCTGAGTTCTCAAAAATTGATGTTAGAAACGTTGTTTTTGCCTGTGATGGTAACAAGTGCCCTGGAGTAGACAAATTCAACTTCAAATTTCTTAAATCTTGTTGGGATATTGTGGGGATAGACTTCTCCAACTGCGTTTTAGATTTTTTCAGAACTGGTTTTCTTCCAAAGTTGTATTCAACTTCGTTCATCGCTTTGGTTCCGAAAGCTGATAATCCTTAGAAGTTTGAAGATTTCAGACCTATTAGCTTGGTTTGTTGTGTCTCGAATACAATTTCTAAGATGATTGCTACTAGGTTTGGTACTATTATCTAGGGATGACAAAAATATTCGTACCCACGGATATCCGCGGATAAAATCCGTCATGGAAATGGGGCGAATAACTTAATGGACATCCATGAATAAAATAAATAGATATTTGAATACCCGTTTGATAATGGATATGGATACGGGTTTAATGATATTCGTACCTGCAGATATCCATATCCGTTAATAAATTATAAAAATCATTTAAATATTATTAGTTTATTATACTTATTTTTACATCTAAAAAAATTAGTCTTCTTATATTTATTACTTTTTTTAAAATTTTCTTTTATGAAAACCTTTCACATTTCATTCAAATTCTACAAGTCATTTCATATTTAAACTCTTCAATATTTCATACCTCACTTCAACAATTTCAAAGTCTAACCAACAAGTGTCGATATTCCTTTGTCGAACCAATGTCTCATTCTTACTCCCCTGTCGTCCACGGTTAAATTAAGAACGAATTATGTGGATGTCATGTGATAATAACTTTGTGTTTTTAAAAGAAGCTAAAAATATTTTTTTCAAAAAATAATTTTATAAAAAAATTATTATCCAAGGGTATCTGTAAATATCCGTGGATACCGTAAAACCCGCGGATTACCCGCTTAACGGATATCTGCATGGATATGGGGCAGATATGGATATCATATTTATCCAATGGGACGGATACGGATATCATACTATCTGTCCCCATGGATATCCATTTACATCCCTATTATTATCCATAAATTGATTTCTGCTGCTTAAACCAGGTTCATTCCTGGTCGTCAGCTTATGGATGAAATGTTGCTAGCAAGCGGAATTATTGATTATCCAAAAAGATTCAAGAAGAGTTGCTTAATTCTTAAGGTTAACTTCGATATGGCGTACGATTACGTTGATTGGGGTTTCCTAGAGTATGCTCTTTTAAATATGGGATTCGGTGTTAATTGGTTGAAATAGGTGCGATGCTTAATGTTCAAGAGCTTCATGTCTATTCTGATCAACGACAGTCCGTCCAAGGGTTTTAAAGTCTTTAAGGGGCTGAAACAGGGTGATCCCTTATCTCCCTTTCTTTTCACGATTGTGGAAGAAAGTATGTCTAGATTGGTCAGATCAGGCATTAATCTTAACTTGATGTCAGAATTTAAGATCATGGATTCCCCTACTTCAAACATTCTCCAGTTTGCCAATGATACGTTGATTTTAGGGGATGGTGCAATATCAAATATATGGTCTTTCAAATCTATCCTTAGATTTTTCGAACTTGCATCCGGTTTGAAAATTAACTATGCGAAAAGCTGCATTTATGGTGTAGGGTTGGAGGAAGGTATCCTTGAGGCTGCTGTTGAATTTCTGCATTGCAAATTCGTGAATCTTCCTTTCTGGTTTCTTGGTTTAATGATAGGTGGTAATCATCGTCGTATTGCTTTTTGGAAGTCGATAGTTTCTAGAATAAGAAATAGATTATCGTCTTGGATAGGCCGCAATCTATCCATAGGAGGAAGAGTCACTTTAATCAACCCAATTCTCACAAATATTTCGATTCATTGGTTTTCATTTTTTAAGATGCCAAAGAAGATAGTGATGATATTATTGCAATTCAAAGGCGTTTCTTGTGGGCAGAAAATTCGAATAATAATTACATATCGTAGGTTAGTTGGAAGACGGTTTGCAAATCGAAAGAAGATGGAGGGTTCGGTATAAAACAAGTGGGCAGATTTAACAAAACTCTTATTGCGAAGTGGTTATGGAGATTTGTTCGTGACAGCGAAGAATTATGGATGTTTATGCTTGTAAGCCGCTATGGTAACCTGAGTATTAAAATCCATACCCATAAGGATGTTGGCAACTGCACTAGAGATTCTTTGTGGCTGAAAGATCTTCTTTCTACTGTAGATGATCCAACCACTGCCAGCTTTTGTTGTTTGTTGTCTTGCAAGTTAGGATCGGGTAGGAGCATTACATTCTGGAAATCCCAATGGATGGAAGATTTATCTTTGAAAGAAGCTTATCCTATATTGTTCCAAATTATTTCTTTAAAGAATAATTTTGTCTTTGACATGGGTTTTTGGTTAGATGGCCGATGACGTTGGAATCCATACCCATAAGGATGTTGGCAACTGCACTAGAGATTCTTTGTGGTTGAAAGATCTTCTTTCTATTGTAGATGATCCAACCACCACTACTAGAAAAATCGCTTTTAATGATCGATTTAGTGACCAAAATATTTTGGTCACCATAGCTACCGAATTAGCCACCAAAATTTGAAATCCATGAGCAAACTTTTTGGGGTCACTAAATCGGTCACTAAATAAATATTAGCCATCAATTTAGCGACCAAAATTTGATATCCATGAGCAAACTTTTTAAGATCACAAAATCGGTCACTAAATAAATATTAGCCACCGAATTAGCAACCTAGATTTTGTGACCACCAATTCGGTCTCAAAAAAGGTTTTTATACAATATTTAATTTATATAAAAAATTCAGAGACCAAAATTTCGGTCACTGATATTTTTGTTGTTTTTCTCTTTATTTTTTAAACTATTTCTCTCCAATTTGTTTAAAGATTTTTATTATTTTATTTTTATTTTTTAATAAATGATTCACTTTTTTATTATTTTAACAAATAAAACATATAATTATATAAATAATTATTCTATTTTATTTTTATATATGCATAAAAAAGAATTTTACTTTTATTACGCAATTACATTAATAAAATTTAATTTAATTTTCATTACATCCCATTAAAATTAAAATAATAATTAGTAATCTTTTATATATATATATATATATATATATATATATATATATATATATATATATATATATATATATATATATATATATATATATATATATATATATATATAACATAACATAACAAATGAAGTTGAAATAGTAGGAGATAACAAGTTCGATTCCCAAGTCCGGCACTTTTAAATTTTATTTTTTGAAAAAGAACACGAAAATCGGTCACTAAATTCAGTCTCTAAAATCGGTCACAAAATCGGTCTCTAAATTTCGGTCACTAAATCCGTCATAAAAGCTTAGCGACTAGCACTTTTACAACCGAAAAATAATGGTCACTAAATTGGTCGCAAAACGTTATAGTGACCGATTTTTAAACTTTTTCGATTTCTAATTCAGTCACTAAAAGCGATTTTTCTAATAGTGCACTGCTAGCTTTTGTAGTTTGTTGTCCTGGAAGTTAGGATCGGGTAGGAGCATTGCATTCTAGCAGTCCCAATGGATGGAAGATTTATCTTTGAAAGAAGCTTATCCTATGCTGTTCCAAATTAATTCTTTAAAGAATAATTTTATCTTTGACATTGGCTCTTGGGTGGATGGCCGATGGCGTTGGAATAGAGTTCCGCTTGACACTATAAGAAATTCTATTCTGGAATCTGATATGCAGGATCTAACCAAGTTGTTGGAAGTTCAGAATCTCTCTGTAGGGTCAAATGACGAGTGGTTGTGGTTACTCGATAAACCAATAGGCTTTTCGGTGAGCACTTATTACTCACTAATTAATTCTCAAGCCAATAATTATGTTTTGGATGTGAATATTGCAGAACTTCTGGATACTTTGTGGAAGACGTTTATTCCGTTGAAAATCCAATTTTTTTCATGGAGGTTGGCTTTAGATAGATTACCTACAAGATCTAATTTAGTTGTTAGGAATATTATCGTAAATGACCATGAAAAGGTTTGTATGTTTTGCTTTCAACATTTAGAGGAATCCAATCACCTTTTCTTCTCGTGCCACAAGTCGAAAATGGTGTGGAATAAAGTTTGTGAATGGGTTGATATAGGAAGGATAAAAGAGAGTGATTGTTGTCATCATGCTAAAGCTTGGAATTTAAGCCTTAGGGGCCGGTGCAAGTCGGATATGGTGAATTCGATTTGGCTCATTTCTTGTTGGAACATTTGGAAAGCGAGGAATAATATATCTTTCAACAACGGAATTTGTAATATTGAAGATATTGTAAACGATATTATAATTTCCTCTTGGAATTGGTTAACTTTAGGTCGGTTGATAGGAAGGAAGTGTAGTTTGTACGAGTGGTTCAAATTTCCTATCGACTATTTGTAATTCCTAAGGTGGAGGTAGTGGTTGGTTTGATAAGGGGTTCAACCTCTCTATTTTGATTTGTAATTCCTTTGCTTTGGAGATTTCTTTCATCTCCTTTTAATTCAATTGCTTATAAAAAAAAAAAAAATATTGATTTTGTTAGAGAATGAGTTATGGAAAAAAGCTCAAAATTTAACTTGTCCCAGCTTCAGCACAGTAAGAGACATTATGACTAAGCCTTGTCATGTGCAGTATTCCAAGGCTTGAGGAATAATCTCAAAGTGATTCAGTCTTCACAGCATTGATCTTGTAGGGGAGTATAAGGAGTGTAGAGATTAGTCTGACTTGGGTCAACGTTGTATTGTATGAAAAGTTGTTAGAATCTATTATTAAGTTGTAATGCAGTTAGTTAGAGTAACTATAATGTAAGCCTGAATCATAACCCATATAAAGGAAACTCATGTATCTTCTTCAGTTGAGATTAAGAATGTATGAACACATGAATAAATAAAAGATAGAGCATTTTGCAGTTCAATACATATCATGACATCCTACTGCCAATAATTCTAGAATAATAATTCAGAGATTGATATCCATATCCCATTTATTTCCTGCAACATTCATAATTATTTCCTTTTGTATATATAGGAATTAATTTTTATATTTAGCTTGTCTCCTTCCTATTGGGTATATAGTGTATATACAATATGTAACACATTTTACAGCAAGGGAAATAAAAATATCATTTCACATTTAAAAAGTAAACTCTTCTTTTTGTTATATCAAAGACCAAAGGAGTATTCTATAATATACTATATGATTAGAACATGGAACAACCTCAAACTATATTAATTGAGACCATAATTGTCCTATCTTTACAAAGTCTAATGCAAATCATTTTTTTAATAACATAAATATTTATGAAGGTTCTGGTGAAGCTCTCTATGGTTCCATATAAAAAGCATAGAAGCAGTCATGAATCATTATCAAAAGGTGAAGAAACAATTAACAGAAGAAAATGGGCAACAACAATAGCAACATCAGCATAGCAAACAGCATTAACAGCAAGAACAACATAGCAAGCAGATGGAAACAACTCAGCGGCGAAGACCATTGGAAAGGACTATTAGATCCTCTTGACATCGACCTACGACGTTACATAATCCACTACGGTGAAATGGCACAAGCAACCTACGATGCTTTCAACTCAGACAAAACATCAAAGTTTGCTGGTTCTTGTAGGTATGCAAAAAAAGATTTCTTCCCAAAAGTTTATCTGGAAAATGGAAATCCTTTTAAATATTCTGTGACAAAGTATATCTATGCAACTTCCGGAATACTTGTTCCGGAAGCTTTCATTGTGAAGTCTTCTTCTGAGGATGTTTGGTGTAAGGAATCAAATTGGATAGGGTATGTTGCTGTGGCTACTGATGAAGGGAAAAAGGCGTTGGGAAGAAGGGATATTGTTGTTGCTTGGCGAGGAACAATACAGACATTGGAATGGGTTAATGATCTTAACTTTATTTTGGTTCCTGCTCCTAAAGTGTTTGGTGATAACAACGTTGTTGATCCTAAAGTACATCAAGGTTGGTACTCCATTTATACTTCTGAAAATCAACAATCTCCATTCAATAAGACCAGTGCCCAAGACCAGGTAAAATCTATTCCTATCAAGCGGACACAGACATAGACACCGAACATGACACCGACACTGATAGAGTTATTTTAATAATTGTTGATTTGTGCAGGTTTTAACTGAGGTGAAAAGGTTGGTGGAAAAATACAAGAATGAAGAAACAAGCATAACTATAGTTGGACACAGTTTAGGTGCTGCTATAGCAACCCTAAATGCAGTGGACATTGTTACAAATGGTTATAACAAACCAAATGATCCATCTCTTAAGGCATCACCAGTTACAGCCATAATATTTGCAAGTCCAAGAGTTGGTGACAAAAATTTTCACAAGGTTTTTTCTAGTTGTAAAGATCTTTCGATATTACGCATTGGAAATGAGTTAGATATTGTACCAAACTATCCTTTAGTTTTGTATTCAGATGTTGGTGAAGAGTTGAAAATTGACACAACAAAATCTATGTATTTGAAGAGTTCAGTGAATCCTTTAAGTAAGCATAATTTGGAGATTTATTTGCATGGAGTAGCAGGGACACAAGGGAGTAAAGGAGGATTCAAACTTGAGGTTAATCGTGATATTGCACTTGTTAATAAATCTAGGGATGCTTTAAAAGATGAATACCTTGTACCTGTGTCATGGAAGGTTGTAGAGAATAAGGGTATGGTTCAACAATTGGATGGTTCTTGGAAGCTTGTGGATCATGAGGATGATGCTTATTTTTAATCGATTATTCATATAATTTGAGTTGTTTTGGTTTTGGTTTCATCGTTGACTTTGGGAGTCATTGTTTCTGCTTTTCTTTTACTTGTTTGTGTCTTTGCTGCTGTGTTAGATTTTGGTTTAGCTTGTTGGGTATTGTGATTCCCTGGATTGATTTCCCTTGTTTTTTCATTGAGTCTGTCTTGTATCCCTAGATTGATTTCCATTTATTATAATAATAATGAGAATGAGAGCTTATATGTATAATTTATTAAAGAGAAATGCTTAGTTGACACTATATTGTACTCTATACATCAAATACATACTCATTATTTTTTATAATATTTTACTTTATTTTGATATATGTGCAACACTAAAAGGATGAGATACATAAGGTGTAATTCTTATACGGTGTAATGAATTTGTGTAAATATAGTAATGTTCTTTGTTAAAACAAACAAAATTGTAAATTCCTAAATTAAAATAATCTCTAAAATAACTTAAGTATATTGTGGTAAAGTAGTCTACCACTAGTCATAATCCAAAAAATGTTGTGTGAGCCAATTTATATGTAATTGCATGGACGGTTTTAAGACCCGGTCAGGTTGGATATGTGCATAGATTTTGATTCAAAATTTTGCATTCTTTTCACTAAAAAAACTTGTGGTAGTTAAATATAATGTTATGGTGGTTTAAAAACTACCACAATTACCGAAAATGCAGAAAAATACAATTTTATACCGCAAATATAAAAAGAGGCGATTTTTTGTTGTCGTTGATAATGATAGTTTTGACTGCCATAAATTAAACATTTTTCACACAAATAAAAAACATGATTTTGTTTTACCTTTTTATGCACTTAAACATACATTATATCAACTTTTATATATTATAATATTTAGATTCAACTACATTACAAAAAGTAAAAGAAGTGAAATATAGAATAAAGCTGCAATTTAGGGTCAAATTAAATAAAAACAAAAAATTAATACTTAATTAGGAGAAACAAAAATTAACATAAAATTGTTGTTGTCGAATGTTGCCTCGAGTCTTTGGTTGTGATCCTTTCCCAAGGCTCCGAGATGGGTGTATTTTCCTTCATTAAGGTGTCTTGTTTAGTTGGATGAGGTGTCGGGGCACCCACTTGTATCTTCCCACCATGATATAGTTGGACGGTCTGACTCTCCAGGAACGTAGTTTGAGGCTAATCGTCGGGGTCTTAGTGTCCCGATACTATCTTTGTTGAACGCCTCGATGGGGTACTTTTTGACCCCAGAGCTGAGATATCTCAAGCTTCTTTCTTACTTTGTAGTGGGTATCCATCTCAAGTAATTTACTAGGGGCCAACAGCGTGTCTGTGGATGACTCGGTTTGGGGGTCGGTTTTTCCTGAATTGAATGTGCCACTCGGATTTGGATGTCATTCCTTGGAAGACTTGCCTCTTTTACCTTTGTCTAGAGTTTAGATTTTTCTTTTCGTCTAGTCTTTCCCTTGGAACAATAATGTCGAGAGTGGAATACTAGCCCCGCCCTAGAGATTTTCTCATCAACTTATCCAAGTTGAATGATGTTTCCTGAAGAATGTTGCTTACGTGCCCGAATACCATTGCTTTGTATCATATGCTTCGGGGCTAGCCTTCGTGGATAAGACGGGTGTCGCTCCCGAAGATTTGCATCTCGGTACAAGCGCGAACGGTCGGCGAAAGAGAAAGATGAACGTGAAGTGAATAGAGTCGCCAGCTAGGCATTTTTATCCCGAAGGAAAGGTAATGTTGCATAAACCGAAGAAAAGATATGGATAAGACGGTTGCGAACCAGAGAAACTGAGAAAGGGGGTTGGTTACAACCTGGGAAGGTATTAGCACCCAGATTGTCCGTCGTACTCGACGGGATCCATGCTTGAAAGTTTGTGTTTAAAGGGGTAGTGTTTGTGCTATCTGTGTGCAAAAGCTGGAAAAGAATGTACAAGTGTTAGTGCAAGAAAAGTGAAGTGAAATGCTCAGGAATGAGGCTTAAAAGAATAATGTTGGAAGAGAGGGGGAGAGACAGAGGCTTTTGTTCGATAACAGTTAAGTTATGCCTACGTATCCTCTCATGCAATGAGGAAGTCAGAACACCGTAGTTCGACTCAAAGAGACTGAAAGATAAATTGACTGATGAACTGCTTGCTTGTCTATGCTCAAGTGTATGACTCGTCTGGCTCGAGTGCTAACTGTCTTGCATTAGACGGAAGAAGCGAGTTCTCGTTTGTGAGTGAAGATGATGAGAAAAGAATCCTGGAGGAGACGATTATTGCTTTGTTTTTGTGTTTTCAATCTTTTATTTGCTTTTGGTGTTTGTCATAAATTAATGAGCTTAAGCCTAAACCAAGGGTTAGTAAACTCATCATATCCTCCCTTTGGTTAGGGATAATGTGAATACCTTAAGTATGAGGTAAACATCTCAACTTAATTATCATGATGGTGTAGGATTAAGATCATTAACCTACTTGTGATTATTTACATGTTTTTGAGTTTTTGTTCAGTGTTAAGTAATGAGTTTAAGCCATAATCAAGGATTTAGTGGACCCATTACACCATCCTAATAGAAGGATAATAGATGAGAACACTTAAGTTGAGGAAGATACCTAAACTTAATCCATGATTAGGGATTAACCTCATGACAAAACAAACCTTTATTAAAGTGGATTTTAATTAAGGATGAGATTAAGAAGTGAATTTTATGGTTTGTAAGACACTTGAGGGGGACTTGTCCATTAACACTAGGGTTAGTCCTTCTTAACTAATAAAGGAAGAATTAGAATCCTAATGCAATGCCCAAGTTACAAGTTAATGTCTTAGTGATTATTAAGATGGATTGATTAAGAGGTTTAAACAAATTAAGGGTTTAACACTTAGGATTAAAATTATACACTCCATCCTAAGAGAAGGATGCAAGCATAACCCTAATCACAAAGTCTTAAAACCTTAAAGGTTTAGTCTCTGATTATGAGGTGAGAAGAGAGACACAAAGAAGACACAAAGGTAAAAGCTAAAGGGGGACTAATTACAACCCTAATCATTATCATGCTTGGATGTTCCTATGGTTTTTAAGGCTTCCAAGAGATCTTCAGAGAAGCCACCAATGGAAGAAGCAGATGAAAGGAGGAGAAGCAGAAGGAACAAGTTACTTACTTCACTGAAGAAGGTAAGTAACTTGGAGAAGGAAAGTGAGAGATGAACATGAATGAGCAAGCTCACTCTAAAGCAAATGAAAATGCAGCAAGGATGCAAAAGAAGAATGAGAAGAGAAATGAGAAGTGAAGGCAAATTCACTTCTCAAGTTACTTACCACCTGAAATGGTTAACATAAAGAAAGGAATGGAATGAAAATGAAATGTATACAAAGATGAAAACCAAAACTAGAAGCATAAACATGATGCAAATGATGCTATGAGATGATGCAAAGACATGTCAAGTGTTATGAATGATCATACAAGCGATGAAATGCAAATGATGCATGCTTTGAAGTTTGAAAGTTCATGAAAGTTTAATGAAATGAAATGAATGCATATCATGGCAAATGAATGAAGAAATGATCAAGTATGATTCTAATATGTCCTATGATGTCTAATATGACATGTGAATGCATGAAATTTCATGGCAAGTTCATGAATGGATGCATATGCAAGATGTATGTAAATGAACATGAGAAATTAGGGTTTTGTGACAACATGAGATGCAAAAGTCAAAAACAGAAGCAAAACATAAGATAAAAAATTGCAAATAAACTCAAAGGAACCCTAACCCCATATGATATCATACCCCAAAGGAGAAGTTCTAACTCTTAACCCTAAGAAAGTTATGATTTTTCTAAGTTATCTAGGGTTTTAAGGTACCTTAAGAGGGAAAATGCAAATCAAATGGAAAATGCAAGATAAATTTATGACAAAAATATGCTAGATACTACATGTCATATGAAGATTAATGCAAAAAGAACCAATGTCAAACCTTCCATGGTTAGGCAGAAAAGAATTCTTGAAGTTAGGGTTCAAAAATGGGATTTTATGAACCCTAAATTCAAAGAAAAATGTCAAAGTTGAACCAAAACCAAAACGAAATTTGTATGAATGGTTTGAAAATGTTTCTAAATGTCCTAAGATGCAATGTGATTTTTTTGGAATTTTCAGAAACCTAAATGATATTTTAATTAATTAATTTCCATTAATTAAAATAAACATTTAAATATTTTTAAAATGGTTTTTTAATGCAAAAAATAAAAATAAAAATGTTTTTGGGTGAAGAAAAATATTTGAATTAAAAATGAAGAAGGAAAATATTTTTTGAAAATTTTTAAGTATTTTAAATAAATGATACAAAACAAATGATAAAAAATGAAAATAAAAATGAATTAATGGCTGGTATGATGATCCAAGGGACATGATTCAAAGTTGAGGGGGCGGGAGTTGACTGGCGCCATATCCAAGGGCTGAAATTCAAATCAGGTTTAATTAATTAACTAAACCTAATTAATTAAATTAATGAAAATTAAAAGTTAATGAGGTGATCTGGTCCATTCACTTACGCGCGGGAAACCTAATCTAAGGGCTGGAATTCAAAATCACACTAATTACTTAGCTAACCCTAATTAGGGAAAACAAACCTCAGACGGCCGGAACAGTGGTTCCGGTCGTCTTCTCCGGCGAACCCTCAAGAACAAAATCTTCCCTAGGTCAATTTAAGAGCTCTAAAGCTCCAGATCATATCCCCTCACCTTCCTAAACCTAAATCCACTCTCAAAACAAATTTCTAATGGCTAAATCTCATGATACGAATCAAAACTCAAAAACTGGAAAAGTTTCAGAGGTTCATGAAATCCTTAATACGCAACCATTTTCAAAAATAAAAGCATCAGCATGATCAACACAACATAAGGAACATTTCTATAACCTAAAATTACATTTCTGGAAAAAAGTTTGAAGAAGTTACCTGAGCTTGAGCTTTCTCAGTTTGGAACTTTTGGGCCTCCTCTCTTGTGCAAAAACACTCCAATGATCCCTCTGATGAAGCTTTGATGCTTGGAAGGAGTTTGTAATGGCTGAAATGAGAGCTTGAACTCTTGCTGGCCAGAAATCGTGTTTCATTTTAGGGGGGTTTTTGGTTGCAATGAAGGGTGAGAAATGGTCCTTTGAAGCTGAGTTGATTGATGAAGAGAGTATGAAGTTTGAGTGAGTGTGTTGTGTGTTTCGAAAGCTTTTGCAAATGGGGTGATTTTTGAGAGCTTGATGATTCTGAAGTGTTTAGGCTTGCTTGTGTTGTGTTATGAGTTGTGTTTGATCCACATAACAAGTCTTGATAGGTCAGAGAAGTGGTTGTGGCCTATGGTGATTGGTATGGGCTCTTTTGCAAAAAGTCAACAAAACTTGTACTTGAGGTATGGGCTCTCTTGCAGCTGGCTTTTTGGCTTGTCCTGGTTCAGCAAAGATCAAGGAGAGCCATGGAATGCATTTTGTGGTGATTCAGCAAGTTTGTGAAAGGTTTTGTGCTCTTTTGCAAATTGGAAGAAGTTTGGCCCCTTTTGAATTTCTTGAAGTTCAAGGCATAGAATGTGATGTTTCTTGGGCTAATTCTGACTTTTAGGCAATGCACTATGTTGGTATGATGCTTAGAAGTGTATTTGAAGTCACAAAATGACTTGGCAAGTGGTTTTTACAAAAATCCTTCTTTGGTGTATTCTTGAAAATTATAGGATTTTTGCCAACTTTGAAAGATCATAACTTGAGTTCCATAATAAATTAGAACTTGTTCTTGTACTTTTTGAAAAGGGAATGATCCAATCTACAACTTTCATGACCAACAATTTTTCATTTGAAGCATTTTTGGTTGAGAAAGAGGAGGTTGAAATACTTTCCAAAAATGAAAAATTTCCATTACAAGTCATTTCCATTTTTGGCAACTTTTGGTTTAGCTCACTTTTCTTCAATTTTGTGAACTTCCAAGCACTTAAATGATCAAATAAAGATCATATAACTTCAATTTGATGAAAAATCCACTTTGGTTCCCATGTTGGGGGCCTCAAATGCCCTGATTTTGCTCTGACTTGCTCAAGAAGTTACCCAGTGAACATATGACTTCCACAATGAATTTATTCATCAAACTTGGTATACATGACCCTTATAACATATTTAGACCTTTAGAAACAAGAATGACCAAAAAATTTGGAGTTATGGCCTCTGAAACCAAAACCCTAATTTCAGGTCATCTGTGTAGTGAAACCCTAGCTCTGCTTCCATGCTTTCCAAGCTCTTGTGATTCTTTGACTTCCTTGATCTTTGATGGATATAAAATGATGATAGAATACACATGGACCCTCTTGGAATGATTGGAGACCTTTGAAGTGGCTCAGATGGATCCTTGGATTGCTCAGATCACAAACCCTAGATGCAGATGGACTTTAACTATGCAGATGAAACAAAAATGCAATATGAAATGATATGCTTAAACTAATGCAAAGATGAAAGATCACAAGTCATGGTGTGAACTTAGTGGGGGCAAATTTGGGTGTTTACAACGGGGTCAGGCGATAAGGAGACACCTGATCTAATATGAACTAGGTTCATCGAATAGACCGGGGATCCTTTGGTACCTATAGAAGGTGCCTCAGAACTTGATATGCACCCAACATTAAGTATGAACTTGTGGTATCTTTGACACTGTCGCGATATGTATCTTGGCGACGACGGTAGATGTCAATAATGTTAAATCAGAAGATGGAATGTGAATCTTCGGCGCTGTCTTCAAGGAAATCGCCTCCATTTTCTAGAGCTTCCAACGTAAACCTGAATTTTGATCTAGGGTCTTTTCTCCCTCTTCACAGAGTTCCCAAATGAAATGAGAGATCTAGAAATTTGGCAAATCGTCGCGGAAACGATGATTGTCTAAATCGAATGTGATGGATCCTCGTATTCAACTCTGAATGCTCTTGATTCGGTGATCTAAAGAGGTTACAAAGTGTTAAGTCGAAGATTTAGATCTAAGCCCGTAAGAATCCAAATCTAGAACTTATATGTTTGCACAATGAGGTTGGAGAGAGAACGTGAATTTATGAAAATCGTAGGAATCGAAAGTCGTTTTCCACATACAGAATCCTTGTTTCGTTCAAGAACCAGAAATGAATGCAATTGGAAAATTGATGATCTCGAATGGTGGTTCTTATCTTCTTTACGATGGTGCGAGGTTATCTTGTATACGGTGGTGCGAGGTGGACTTGCATGTTAGCATTCCAACATTCAAATAAGTTCTAGATTTGAGATAAGTATAATAAAAAATAAAGATTGAATATTTTTGACCAAATAGAGTGAATTTAATTGGATTTAAATATTTGGACATTTGGTTGGTCCAACACCTCCGATCCAAAATGGTTTAAAAGTGTTCAAAGATATTTTTTCTTGAATAAATCATAAATATCCGTAACCAAAAAAAGAAAGTCATAAAACTAAAAATATAGTAGTAGTATTTGTTATCACAACAGGTTTTGTTTCCTTAGATTTTACACTTCCATGCTTACAAGTCAACCTCTTTGGAAACAAATAATTGTCGTAAGATAGAATTTATCTAAAATGATTTACACACGCAACACACCACAAAATGACAACAACCTCAAACTAAAATCATCACAAGGAAAAGGAATAAATCCTCAATCATATAATTAAACAATTGATTAAAAGTCATCATTATCCTCATGATCCATAAGCTTCCAAGAACCATCCAATTGTTGAACCATTCCCTTATTCTCTACAACTCTCCAACACACAGGTACATGATATTCATCTTCCAAAGCATCCAATGTTTTATTCACAAGTGCAATATCACGCTTAACCTCAAGATTGAACCCTTTTTTACACCCTTGTGTTCCTGCTACTCCATGCAAATAAGCTTCCAAATTATGCCAACTGAAAGGATTCCCTGGACTCTTCAAATACATAGACTTTGTTGTGTCAATTTTCAACTCTTCACCAATTTCAGAATATCCGATAAAAGGGTAGTTTGGTACAATATCAAACTCGTTTCTAATGCGTAATGCTGAAAGATCTCTGTGACTTGAGAAAACTTTTTGAAAGTTTACGTCACCGACTTTTGGACTTGCGAATATTATGACTGTAACTGGTGATGATGTCTTGGGAGATGGGTCATTTGGTTTGTTGTAACCATTTGTTACAATGTCTATTGCATTTAGAGTTGCGATTGCAGCACCTAAACTATGGCCAGTTATAGTTATGCTTGTTTCTTCATTCTTGTATATTTCCACCAACCTTTTTACCTCACTTAAGACCTGTACATATCAATAATTAATTCTAAACATCAATTAAACAAGTTAACGGAACACACGAACAAAACAGAAACTCTAGTTAAAAAAAAAAAAAACTAATAACATGAACAAAATTTTTACCTGGTCTCTTGCACTAGTCTTATTGAAAGGAGATCTTGGATCTTCAGAAGTATAAATAGAATACCAACCATCATGAACTTTAGGATCAACAACATTGTCATAACCAAACACTTTAGGAGCAGAAACCAAAACACATCCAAGATCATTAACCCATTCCAAACTCCTAACCGTTCCTCTCCAAGCAACAACAATATCCCTTCTCCCCAACACATCTTTCCCTTCATCATTAGCCACAGCAACATACCCTATCCAATTTGATTCCTTACTCCAAACCTCTCTTGAAAAAGACTTCACGATAAATGCTTCCGGAACATCGATTTCGGAAGTCGCATAGATAAACTTTGTCACGGAATACTTAAAAGGATTTCCATTTTCCAGAAAAACTTTGGAGAAGAAATCATTCTTTGCGTAACGACAACAACCAGCATACTTTGATGCTTTTTCTGTGTTGAAAGCATCGTATGTTGCTTGTGCCATTTCACCGTAGTGGATTATGTAACGTCGTAGGTCTATGTCGAGAGGGTCTAATAGTCCTTTCCAGTTGTTTTCGCCGCTGAGTTGTTTCCATTTGTTTGCTATGGTGGTGGTGGTGGTGGTGTCTTTCTTTTTCTTCTTCAAATGGTTTCGCCACCTTTTGATCATGATTGCTATATTGCTTCTTCTTCTACTTCTTTTTTGATATATGGGACCTGAGAGAGGTTCAGCTACATAAGTATTTGAGATTGGAGGGAGTGTGTTCCTAAAGAAATGATGATTTAAATTTGACTTTGGAAGGATAGGACAAGTATATGCTCAATTAATGTTTGAGGTTGTTCCATGTTCTAACCATAGTATATTGTAGAATAATATAAAACTAGAAGATGCCTTTTGTAAATAAAACAATACTTGAGATGGTCTCATGTTCATTTACTATTTTGAAAAATGAGTAATATTCTTACACCACTTTCTATTCCCAATACTTAAAACATATAATGGTGAATAATGTTTTGGTAAATAGAAAAATTATACTTTTAAAAAAGTATTTTTATATTTAGAATTAATTTTGTAAAACAAATATAAATTATATCATTAATCAGAAAATATATAAAAATATATATATATATATATATATATATATATATTATTAATCAAATATTTTCTTCTTCATCTTTAACAAAGAGAGTCTTATCTATGTCTCCTTCCCTATATTCATTCTTGATGAGAAACTTTGCCAATCTCTCATACCAAGTCTTAGGAGCTTGTTTCAATCCATACACAATCTTTCTCAACCTGTAGACATGATCTGAAAAGTTTGGATCAACAAAGCTTTTAGGTTGTTCCACATTAACTTCCTCATTTAAGTATCCATTTAAAAAGGCATTTTTCACATCCATTTGGAACAATTTGAACTTCAGAATGCAAGCAAATTCCAAAGCAGTCTTATTGATTCAAGTCTAGCAACAGGAGCAAATGTCTCATCAAAGTCAATGCCTTCAACTTGAGTGTATCCTTGAGCAACTAGTTTGGCTTTATTCATGGTCATAACTCCTTGTTCATCTGATTTATTCATGTACACCATTTAGTACCAATAACATTGGTTCCTTCAGGTCTTGGAACAAGTTCTCACATTTCATTCCTTTTAAACTGTTCTGACTCATCTTGCATAACATTAATCCAAAATTCATCAGTCAATGCTTCCTTAATATTCTTAGGTTCAATCTTAGAGACAAAATAAGAGTTTGAGATGATATCCCTTATTCTAGTAACAACTCCACTGTTGGGATCACCTATAATAAGATCTTTATGATGATCTTTCTGGATTCTGATGGAGGGTCCCTTATTTGTTGGTTCTGACTCAGATTCTGAGATAGCAGGACTGTGATCACCCTCTTTATTAGTAGCTTTAGCTGGAGTATCAAATAATATTCCAACATCATTTGTGACATTAGCTTCTTCATGCAGATCATCAATAGTCACATTTATGGATTCCATTATGACTCTTGTTCTAGAGTTGAAGACTCTATAAGCTCTGCGCTATTAGAAGAGTAACCCAAGAATATGCCTTCATCACTTTTGGGGTCCATCTTTCTTCTTTGTTCTCTATCTTCTAGGATGCAACACTTACTTCCAAACACATGAAAGTACTTGACAATGAGTTTTCTTCCCTTCCAGATCTCATACAATGTAGTATGAGTTCCCTTTCTCAAGGTGACTCTATTATGCACATAGCAAGAAATATTCATATCTTCAGCCCAGAAATGCATGGGACGTCTCTTGGCGTGTATCATAGATCTAGCTAATTCTTGAATAGTTTTGTTCTTCATTTCCACAACTCCATTTTGTTGAGGAGTAATGGGAGAAGAAAATTCATGGCAGATTCCTTCAGATGAACAAAATTCAGAAAATTTTTGGTTCTCAAATTCCTTCCCATGGTCACTTCTAATTTTGACAACACAACTCTCCGTTTCCCTCTGAAGTTTTTGACAAAGGTCCTTGAACACATCAAAAACATCCGATTTCTCTTTGATAAAATTTATCCAAGTGAACCTTAAGTAGTCATCCACCACCACATACACATACCTCTTCCGACCAAGGCTTTCCACCTGCATGGGACCCATCAAGTCCAAGTGTAACAGCTTCAAGACTTTAAAGGTAGTAAGATGTCGAATCTTCGGATGTGACATCTTGGTTTGCTTTCCCACTTGACATTCACCACACACTCTTCCTTCATCAATCTGAAGCTTTGAAATTCCTCTTACACCATCCATATATATAACCATTTTCATTCCTCTTAAATGAAGATGACCCAGTTTTTGATGCCACAATTTTACTTCATCTTTTTTGGCTATGGAACACACAGATGAGTAACTAAGATCTTGATTGATCCATACATAACAATTATCTCTAGACCTGACTCCCCGCATGATCACTTCCTCATCTTCATTTGTAATCACACACTCAGATTTGGTGAAGTTGACATTAAACCCTTGATCACACAATTGATTGATGCTGATAAGATTAGAAGTCAATCCTTTCACAAGCAAAACACCATCAAGATTTGGAACTCCTAAACACTCCAGTTTTCCAACACCCTCGATTTCTCTTTTTGCTCCATCACCAAAATTCACATAGCTGGTAGAATGAGGTTTGATGTCAACAAACAAATTTTTTATTCCAGTCATATGTCTAGAACCTCCATTATTATAATGCCAATCCTCTTTAGTTGATACTCTAAGAGAAGTATGAGCTATCAAGGCAACAACCTTAGGAACCCATTGTTGTTTCTTGATGATCATGTTTTGTTTAGGTCTGGGCCGAGGATTATGATCAAAATACCCATGAAGTATGTAATAGAAGGGTTTTATGTGACCAAATATGCCACATTAATGACATTTCCATCTTTGATGTCTTCTCCTTTGATGATTTGAGCTTCCTTTACCATGATGTCGAGACATGGGTTTTGACAACTGATTTAAATCATCATACTTTAGTTCAGGTTGACTGCAACTTGAAGACATGTTTCTTGTACCTTCAAACCCTATGTTATACAAGTCTCCTACATTCTTTCCAATCTGAAGAATCTCATCTAGTGTTTCAGATCCACTGTTCAACATTCTGATTGATTTGGTCATTTGTTCAAGCTTGGAATTCAGCATGATGACTTCATTGTTCAAGTTGGATATTGTTGTTAGATGATCTCCCTTTTCAGACTCTAGTTTTATTATGAGATTCTTCTGCTTCTCTCCTTCTTGAATCATTTGTGCACTTCTGAGACACAACTTTCTATAAGATGCTGCAAGTTCTTCAAAGGTTAATTCATCCTTACTAGAGTCATCAACAAAAATACATGTCCCTATCAAAACAGTTATATGTTTAGCTGATTCCTCTTCAAAACCACTTTCAGAATCTCAATCAAACCATGAAATAAATAGTCTTTTCTTTTGTTTCTTAAGATAAGTAGGACATTCGACTCTAATGTGGCCAAAACCCTCACATCCATGACATTGAACTCATTTGCTTTGATTTTGGCTTCTTTTCAGGATTTGTCCTTCTGCTAGAATCATGGGATCTACTGATGTTAGATGAGGTGTTCCTGACATCAGGTATTGACTTCATATTCATCTTTTTCACAACTTTGTTGAACTGTCTTCCAAGCATAGCTAGAGCTTCTGTCAGGCTCTCCTCAGTTTCCATCTCAACTTATTCTGCTCCTTCTTCAGTATTAGAAATAAAGGGCTATGCTTTTATTCTTCTTTTTAGAGATATCACTTATTCCCATTTTAAATGTTTGAAGAGATCCAATGATATCATCAACCTTCATATTATAGATGTCATGTGCTTCCTCTATAGCAGTAACCTTCATAGCAAATCTTTTGGGAAGAGATCTGAGAATTTTCCTCACAAGCTTTTCATCAAACATTTTTTCTCCTAAAGTTCCTGAAGTATTAGCAATCTCAAGAATATTCATGTGAAAATCATGAATAGTCTCATCTTCTTTCATCCTCAAATTCTCAAATTTTGTAGTGAGCAACTGAAGTCTTGACATCTTGACCTTGAAAGTTCCTTCATGAGTGGTTTTGAGAGTATCCCAAACATTAGTGGCCAATTCATAATGGTGCACCAACCTGAATATGTTTCTATCAATTCCATTGAACAAGTCATTTAATGCTTTAGAGTTGCCTAGAGCCAACTCATCCCCCTCTTTGCTCCATTCTTCCTTAGGCTTTAAACTCTTTGATCCATCTTTTCCAATAATGAAAGGATGTTCCCATCCCTTGTCTGCAACTTTCCATGCCTTCCTGTCCAAAGAATTCAAGAATGCAACCATACGAGGTTTCCAGTAATCATAGTTAGATCCATCTAGAATGGGTGGTCTATTCCCAAATCCTCCATCATTGTCCATAATACCAGAAAATATTGCCCATAGATCTCACCCAGAAAAACAGGCAGGGTGCTTGCTCTAATGCCAATTAAAATTCTGGAAGCAAATATGAGATGTCGAATGAGATGTTACGACACTATATCTGACAAATTCAAATATGAACATGTTAAATAAACAAAAACAATTGTAAAAGGTACTAGCAATTGTTAACCCAGTTCGGTGCAAACACACTTACTCTAGGGGCTACCAAGCCAGGGAGGAAATCCACTATCAGTAGTATCAATTCAGAGTTAAACCACTCAGTTTACCCTCTTCACTTAATCACTACCCGATGCAACTTCTACCTAAGAACTCTTAGATAAGAGACACCTCTCACTCCCCATCAATCAAAGCAATGATAACAAACTAACAACCAAGCACTACAAGACACACTTCAAAGACAAATCTTGACCTTGCTTACAAGCTTCAGTCAAGTACAAATCACTCTTGCTTAAAAACTTTGAGTGGACAACTTACAACTCAATAAAACCTAGTCCAATACAATTATCAACATGATAATTGTTTGGATCACAAGAAAAACTAAGGGCACGCAAAACCCTAATGCAAGTAACACTCCTTAACGCCTTATTTTTCTGTATCTTCAAATAAGGTTATGCAACCTTTTTGTAGAGGAGGAAACACGGGCATGAGCCTGCTGCATAAGTGAACCAGTTTTAATCTAATAAAACTAATTCCAAAAATAAAGGAACAAATATAACAACCACATAAAATATTCTGAAACGAACACACCATGTCACAACCTTCTAAATAAAATTCCTAATACTTCTCAACAAAAACATAGAAACGAATTACTGAATACGCGCGCAAGATTTAAGGATTCAATTAGGTCTTCAGCATCAGACAAAAATGTCATGACATCAGTCTTGACATCCTGATAAATCATTCAACACACATAACTTCACACCTGCAGATTGCTTTAAACAACATGTCATGACATTAATCATGACATTATAACACATAACTTGTTTTACCATAAAATGCTGCCAATCTACAACATCTACAAGATTTACTTTTTGTTTGAAATTTGAATTAAAGGTAACATTGAAAGAAGTGATATTTAGACAATTGATTAAATTTGAACCAATTGACATAATTAATTAACTGAATTATAAAAAAGAGCAATTGTTGACAGATGTACATATCCGCATTAACATACGAATGAAAGATGTACATTTCTACAATGGTGTAAGACCCATTTTACCAGTTGCATCGACCCTCATTTGGAAATATTCATCATGATTTCCAAGGGCATCTACAATTCGAAGAAATACATGCCTATGCATTATGAACCTTCTTCGGAATTAAACATCTGTGTATACTTGATTTTCCGAGAAGTAGTCATTGAATAATCGACGGTGCCATTCTTCACGACCTCGATTTACTGTTGTTATTCTCTTTGGCCTAGAGGAACTTCCAGATTGACGTTCATTCTGAAGCTGTTGTTCTTCATCACTGTCGTCCATAAATTCTTCTTCAGCCAACTCCCAAAATTCTTGATCGTAGTTATCTGAATTGTCTGAATCCATTTTAGTGAGTAAAGAATGATAGAAAAATGAGAGAAGAATAAGATGAGTATGAGAAAACAATGACATAAGTGGTAGTATATATATAATGATTTCAATAACAACTAGTTTGAATAACAACTAGTTTGAATAACGACTAGTTTATTATAATTTAAAGTGGAACCGATGAGAATTTGAGAATTTTGGGGATTATGATTTTGATAATTTTGCATATAATTTAACATAGCTTGTTGATAATTAAAATGATTAGAATCCATTTGGCTTAAACAATTGTAATTTGAAGTAAAAAGATGAAAATTTGAGTTAAATATTTTGTCAAAAGAATGCTAATGAGAAGAAATTGTTGGAAAAAAATTTAAAAATTTAAGAATAAAATGATGAAATTGTTTGAGAGAAATTTGAAATTAAAGAGAAAATAAAAATGAGAGAAAATTTGTGTTAGTAAAATTTTGAATAAAAATTATATTTATAATAAAAAAAAGTTAAAAAAAAAAAGAAAACTAACTAGCCGTTAAATGGTTAGTTTTAATTTTATAATATTAAAAAAAATTAATTATGTCGTTGCTTCTCTTAACTTTGTTGGACATCCTGGAGTATTAAAAGTGATAGAATGCTTGCCATGGTGGCAAACCATGCTGAAAAATCTCCGTTGAATTCCATTGAAAGCGGTCTAATATTTTCTTATATGATAGATAATAATTATTTATTTTTCCAATTCCTTTAACTATACCCCATATTATGTTTAAATTTTAAAGAGTTATTTGTGAAAGATGAATATGTTAAAAAATGTTCCCGTAAAAAAAATTATTATTATTTTTACAATATCATCATCCATAACATATAACATGATGTAGATATGAAATTATTTTTATTATTTTTATTTCTTAACAATCTCCCAAACACAAATAAATAAATACCATAAGAAATAGTAAGAATCTGATAAAAATTGTTTGATGAGAAGCCCAAATCTGAGAAGCCCAAATCAGATTTGGGCCGGGTCCGAAAACCATTGTATTTAAGCCCTTTTCATTCTCCGCATTTTCTCCCTCCGAAGATTTTAGGGTTTTTGTTTCTGTGAGCAGTTTCTCAGGCCTGAGCCAATATCCTCTGCAAAAATGGTGAGCTACTTGTTCCTCGATTCAGATCTGAATTTATTTTCCTACGTTTCTCTTTTATTTATCATCATTTCTTTGTCAATATTTACATATTTTCAATACAAAACTGTAAACGCAATAGCTTCATTATGAGATTTATTTTCAACGATGCACGATGAGAAATCCTCCAAAAAATATGGCAGATTTGATTTTCTGTTTGCGTTTTGTTATTGTTGTTTTTGATTTTTGTTGAAGAATATTGTTAATCTGTTTGTGGTTTGTATAGGTTCTTCAAAACGATATTGATTTGTTAAACCCTCCTGCTGAGCTTGAGAAGAGAAAGCACAAGCTCAAGCGTCTTGTTCAGTCACCAAACTCTTTCTTCATGGTATAATTAATCTGTTATCTTTTGTGTTTTTCATCATTGATTTTTTATTCTTAGAATGAATTTGTTGTTTTTTTTGTTTGAATTTTTACCATTCTTTTCTTTTATTGCAGGATGTTAAATGCCAGGGTTGTTTCAATATGTAAGTTGGATCCACCTTTTAATTTGATTTTACAATCTAAACTTACTAATTAGTTATTGTTTAATAGATTTAACCACAAATCTTTGCAGTGAGTTTTTGAATTTATTGGATATTAGTATAATTGTCTTATTATTTTAATTTTGAATTTTGATGCAGAACTACTGTCTTTAGCCACTCTCAAACTGTTGTGGTGTGCGGTAACTGTCAAACTGTTTTGTGCCAGCCAACTGGTGGCCGTGCAAGGCTAACAGAAGGATGCTCCTTTAGGAAGAAGGGAGATTAAATGGTGTGTCATTTTTACTTTGTCTAAGGTTGGAGAGTTGTGGTTGTTAGGCCCTTAAGATGAATTAATATCTTTTTTCGTTGGTTTAGTTTCAATGTATTAAATTGTGTTTAATGGTAAGACTTGCAAACCACAATCTTTTCCAGGACTTTATAATCTAGACTTTTTATTTATGGTTGTGCATGTTATGATAGATGTTTGCTTTATGGTGTTATATTATATTATCATGATTTTTCATTATGATTTCACTTGTGCAAATATTTCATCTATGTTATTTGCTTGCTGTGAGTTTGTCTCTTTGCTATTGTGATTGATTTCTGTTGAAGTTTTCTTTCTGCGTCGTGATGAAGCATTTCTGTTATATTGTTTATTTGTTATTTTGTTTAAGTGTGCCTAAGGCCGAGCGCTTCCCTCTTTAGTTAGGGGTGGCGTGGTATTTCCACGAGAAAAGGGTATTCAGTGGCACACTTATTGTGTGTAGGCACAAATCAATTCACTTTTTAGTGAAGGGCTTCTTGGCCGCTTTCCTGCGTTAGATATTAGCGGGTTGAGCAAAAGAATTGCCCTACATTTACATGCTTTCAAATTACCTCATTAATTTCAATCATCGTTAGTTCATCGTTTACAAATTTTATCTGCACTTTAATTCACTTTTCTGTGTTCTTCCTTTAGTTATCTTATTGTTTTATATTACATTGTTTGCATTATTGTAATGTTTTGATGATGTTTTTGACATTTTCTATATTCTTTTTGATTTTTCCCCTCATCCTTGATCCAATAATTTTTATTTTATTTTATAATAATAGATGTTTAGCTCTTTTTTGACATGTTATTCTAGATTTGTTTGTAAGGTAGTATTAATTACATTTGTCAAAATTATTCCTAAAATCAACGGAAAGTAAAAGTAAAATGAGTGTTTTAAATAAGGACTATTATAGGTTAATGTATAATTATTGTTTGTAAAATAACAATATTGATTAGATATTTTCGAATGTGTAAAATTAGATCGAACTTTATTTTATTTTTTTTGTTTTAATTGGTTTAATGTAATTTTTCTTGTGTTTTATTTATAATTATCTTTGAAACATTTTGTTCTAATAAGCATGTGATTCTAAATTCTAAAAAAAGGAAACATAATTGAAGCTACCCATTTATTTTTGACTTTTAAATTAGATAAAAAATGTTGAATTTTATTGAACCATTGTAAGATTTTAACTAATGTAATTTTGGTTAGATTATGAATTTTCTTTTGTAAAGTAATTCTCTTATTTGAAAATAAACATTGAATCCGTGGATTTTAATGGTCATTTATAATTCACTTAGGAACTCATGGTATGCTCATTTATAATTTGATGGCTTATTGCAACTTTTCAAATTTTGGATTTTAGTCCCCTCTTAAATTTTGGACTTGTTATGTAGTGCTTAATTTCCTGATGTATAAATGCCATCTAATTTTCATCAATAATAATTATGCCATATCATATATGATAATTATTTTTTATTTTAATAATGATATTATTTTATTTATTTTTAGATTTCTTTTTATTTTATTTTAATAATAATATCATTATTTTAAATATTATTTCTTTTGCATTACAAAGAATACTATAAATTAAATAAATGAAAATTAATTTTGAATTATTATAATTTAAATTATATTAAATTACAATTATAATTACCGTAAATAGAATTAAGTTATGGCATTTCTAAAACTTAAAATTGAATTTGATAAGGTGATTATTAAGAATTAAAATTTTCATAATCCATGTAATTAATTTTATTTAAACACATTAACTTGATATATTCATGTTCAGGAATTCAACCCAAAATTTTAAAAGGACAACGTAAAGAAACTCCGGTGGAACAAATCCAAACATTATGCACAAGAAAAAGATGCCCATTGCCAAAACCGGTGGAACAAATCCCAAAAATAGTAGGTGATGTATAGGTGCATAGATCTGAAAGAAGTTCTAAAGAAGAAAACAATGAACATAACTAGATTTCGTGAAATGTAGGAGGAAGTTGATTATTTTCTCTCATTTTTTATTAGTGAGCGAAAAAGAGCGAGGAAGAGGATTTTCTTTTAAGTTTTTGATATGTGAGAGATCGAGAAAGTCTTTCTATCATAGAATAAGATAGTGGATTTCAAAAGACGAGATTAGAATTGTGGTTTTTAATGAGGTGATTTATTAAAATAGAATAGATAAATGAATTAATATTAAATTTAATGAAATGATTTAATTTTAAATGGATAAATATAACATGAAATATTTTCGACAAAACTAAAATGAAACAACATCAGTAATTTTGACCGTCACATCACTAACAATAAGTATTAAATATGATAGGGGATTATAATCCAATACAAAATATAAAAAAAACAAGACTAAAATTATGATTTTTAAATTGGAGGATAAAAAAGAAAAGTTATAATAGGAAGATTAAAGTTGCCATTAAGCCTAATTTGATAATGCCATCGTGGTTTCCTAACATTTTTTAAAATATTTTAATGCTATTTACTTATATTTTATTCTACATAATAATTTTAAGGGTTTAAAAGGTAGTGCATACGACGATTTTATATATACAACTAATTAAAATACATACAATTGTTACATAATATTTTATTTTAAAAAATAAAAATATATTTTATTCTGATATATGGTTGTGATTGATTGACAGTATAAAATATTTTACACTGTTAGTGTATTTTTTATTTTTAATTTACTTAAATCATTTTAATCTATGTAAATCATTTTAATTTAATTTTAAATAATATATAATCATTAGAAGACACCGTTTCTATTTGAACTCTAATTTTCTTTTGCTTTCACTCCATTTGCAATGTCATGTCACCATGTCCCGGTTGTTTTATTTTGTCTGTTGTATGTTTAGTTATGATCCATTGTCCTTTTCATTTATGTGAACTTGGTTGTGGTTCCATATCTGTTTTCTTGTTTATGCGTATTATTTTAATGATATGGTCCATCATGTTTAATTAATATTTTGTTGTGGTCCCACTAAATGTTATGTGGATTTTATGTCATACATGGATGCGGATAGATGATTGAAAGTGAGGTTTATGAAGACATAATGTTTGTGGTATATGAATCCTACCTTTAGCTTTTCGTGTGGTTTTAAGCCATTAAATAATGATAAGGATGTGTAGTTTGCTAAAAATGTAGGAAATAGGGTAATAAATGTATATATGGAGTACAAAGTATCTGACTCCCCTGTGATTTCGAATCCAAGTGAATTAGATAACTATATCGATGGGGATGATTTCGAATCCAAGTGAATTAGATAACTATATCGATGGGGATGATGTATAGTGTATTGGTTTTAGTGACCCTAATGTTGAAGGGAATGAACTTAATGTTGATTTAAGTGATGAATAAGTTGAAGTTAGTGAGGGCAATGTTGAAGTTAATAATGAACAAGCTGAAGTTAGTAAGGGTAATGTTGAAGTTAGTGAGGGTAATGTCGAAGTTAATAATGAACAAGCTGAAGTCAATGAGCTTAATGTAGAATTCAATAATGAACAAACTGAATTGAATGATGATCATTATGTTTAAAGCGAGTATAATGAAGATAATGGAGTTAATGAGACCAATGAATATTTAGAGGAGATGGACTGTACCAAAGTACTACCCTCTGAAACTTTAGGCGAGGCTTGTGGAAGAAAAGGCCAACTGATATGCAACATTGGGAATGTGAGGATTCTGATAATTTATACATACCTCCAAGGAGTGATGATGATGAAGATGTAGTTAAGTTTCCAACTTATAAGAGTGGTGAGAGAAGTGAGTTTCATTTAGGAATGATGTTTACAAATAAATAAATGAGAAAAGATGCTATCAAAGAATACGGAATGGAAAATCAGAAAAATGTGTTCATCAAGAATGATGTAAAAGGATGGTAATTTGGTGTATGATTGGTTGTAAGTTCTACTTAAGGATTATTAAAAGGAATGGGCAACAATATTAACAAATTGTTAGTTATGTTGATGATCATACATTAAGCCAACAGGTCTTATGGTTGAATCCCTTGAGAGGTCGGGAGTGAAGATTTCTCAAGATCAAGCATACAGGGCAAAAGAGAAGGTCGTGGATTTGATCCAAGGTGTTGGTTTGGATCAATTTAATCATTTGAGGAGTTATGCAAAAGAGTTGTTGAAGTTAAATCCTAAGAGTATTGTGTATATACAATATAGTGAAAGCAAATGCAACCATGTTTTTGAAAGGATATATATATCTGCTTAGAGGCTTGCAAGGCAGGATTTGCCAAGACATGTAGGCCATTCATTGAATTGTATGATTGCTTTTTGAAAGGCGAGTATGGTGGACAATTAATGTTAGCAGTAAGAAGGGATGGTAATAACTAAATCTTTCCAATTGCACATGTAGTTGTTGTAATCGAGACCAAATATTCATGGGAATGGTTCTTACACCTTCTATTGGAAGATTTAAGTGGATTCAATCAAAAAGCATATGACTTTATTTCAGACCAACATAAGGTATATTACCTTATGTCATGTATGTTTTCTTATGTCATGTATAATTTCTTATGCTCTCTTATATGTGACAGGGGTTGGTTCCTGCAATTCAAGGCATTAATGCCCATGTGGAGTAGAGACGTTTTCTAAATCATATATATGGTAATTGGAAGAAGAAATACTTTGGTTTGGAGTTAAAGGAAGTGACATGTGAAACAGTTAGGGCAACTACAATACCATTATGGGAAAGAACAATGTAGAAAATGAAAGATTTGAATGAAGGTACATGGAAGGAAATGATGGAGCCCCCGCACAACTTTGGACAACATCACATTTTAAGACATATAGAAAGTGTGATATGCAAGCAAACAACATGTGTGTGGCTTTTAACAGGTAAAGTCGATGCCACTTTATTGGAGGGGACCAAACATTATATAACAAAAAGGATAACAAAACAAAAGTAGTTGTTGCAAGGGTATGGTGGAGTTATCTGTCCTAGAATTCAACTGGTCATTGAGAAGAATAAAATGCACACACCAGGGTGGAATCCAACATGTAATGGAGATGATGATATTTAAATTTGATGTGACCAATGAGATTGATATCTACTGTGTCAATATTAAAAATGAAACATGTTCATGTAGAAAGGGAGATTTGTTTGGGATACCTTGATGTCATGTCTTCACATGCATTTGGAACATGAAAAAAAAAAACCTGAAAATTATGTGGAAAACTTGAAGTAAAAAGGTCCAAAACCCTTCTTCCAAGCAATATGTCTAAAACCTTTGAATCTTCTCCTAACCCTAGGACTAAGAAAGAGATACTTGAAACTCATAAGAGCATATAAAAAAGAGTAGTTGAGACTCTTAAAGAAGAAAAAAATAAGAATGCTTCTGAGAATGTAAGATATCCTGGTACTATGGTTCCTCCGAAACAAGAAAAGGCAAAGGTTTATGATCTTGATCAAGATGTTGAGTCCAAGGAAGAAGACTATGCCATTAATCTTTAAGGTACTACCAAGTATGAGTCTAGGAATGCTGAAAAAGATGTTGATACATTGTCCATTGAAAGGAAACCTTCTACTAAGGACAATAAGAGTCATAATGCCATCAATGTTGATGAATTTCCCTTAGATGATGAGTCATTGCTAAGAGCCTCAATTCCAGTTTTTCCAAGAGACTCAAACACAGACGAGAAAAGGTCTTGATTACTGAGAGAAGTTAAAAGAAGACCATTGTTGTTGGCTATTCTAAGGGATGAAGCAAACTTGAGATTATGTTTAAGAAAAGAAGAGATACATCCATGTTCAAAGGCCTAAAAGAAAGTGTGCTAATATCCTAAGGCTCTTCTAGATAATGTACCTTTTCACACTGTCGAAAATGCTGCAAGATGGAAGTATGTTTATCACAAAAGGATTGCTCTTGAAATAGAATTGGGAAAAATGTCATAGATTATAAGGATGTTATAAAGCTGATCGAAGGTGTTGTACTGATGAAGATTGTTACTAATTTTGGTCATTTCTATGATAAGCTAGTCAAGGAATTTGTTGTGAACATCCATGAAAATTGTGATAATGAGGGAAGTGAAGAATACAAAGAAGTTTATGTCAAAGGAAAGTTTGTGAACTTTTCACCTAATGACATAAACAAATTTCTGGGATGAACTGAAGACCTCAACCAGAATTTGAAGACACTGATGATCAGGTGTGTAAGGAGATCACCTACAATACTGGTAAAAATTGTCTTGTCAGAGAGAAGCTTCAGCATGAACACTTTGTGTAAAGTATGCAATTCTTCACAAAATTGGTACCATAAGTTATGTACCAACCAATCACACCTCCAGAATCACTGTTGGCTTTGGAAGATTTATTTTCATTCTTAGAAAAGGAAGGAAGTATGACTTTGGATCATATATTTTTGATCAAATCTTGAAGCAACCTTTTTCTACCGCTACTAAGCTACCTATATACTTTCCCTATCTCATTTTAAGGATAATCCTTGATCAATATCCAGACATTATTGTACCTAATGATAAGATTATGAAGAGGGAATCTCTTATGACTCTACATTACAAACTTTTGTTGGTGATCATGTCCAAGATACTGTCACAACATCTGCTAAGCAATATGCTTCTAGTTCTTCTAAAGAGGATATCACTGATCAGATAAAGCAAACTTGTAAGGAACTATACATTTCCATCAAGATCAGAACTGCAAGAAAGGAAAAGCTTGAGAAGCTGATTCAAACATTGATAGCTGACAAAAATAAAAAGGCAGGCATAACTGAAGATATTGAAGAGGGCGGAGGTGTGGCTAGTGATACTGACGATGAAAACGAGAAACAGGAAGTTGATGAGGCCACTGAGAGCGATGCTTGAATGTAATTTTTTGTGTGGGTATGTAAGGGTTAAAATCCCATGATCTTTATTAGCACTTCATGGGCTTATTTTTGTATTTTTAAAGTACTTTATGTTTTGTTATTCATTTTGTTAATCATCATTTGTCAATTCTGGCTAATAAAGTGGAGTAATACTGACTTAACTAACCTCTTCTAAACACTATTAACCACTGACTTTTGAGGGTGGGAGAAAAGATAGTTCCTGCTATTGAGGGGGAGAGAAAAGCTAAGTGTCCTGCTATTAACTTATGATCTAGAAAGAAGAGGAGTTTGTGGTTGTTTTAGCCAAAAAATTTCAAAGGGGGAGATTGTTATTTCTCTCCAGTTGAGGTTGCTAGTAATTTTGGTAAAACAATCTGTCATGGATATGTTGGACAAGATGTCCTAACATGTTGAAGAACAAGTTCTGCTTTGAATTAACATATGTTTTTGGAAGATGTCAGATAAGATGTTCCAGCAGAAGTTATTCGACATCTTTGTCTGTTACAGTTTTGGTAACTAATATTTTTTAGTCAAACCATAAAATATTCTGTTGAATATTATGTGATCTTAGCTGGCGTCCAAGTGTGAAGATTTTTCAGAGATTGAAGACTTGAAGATCGCAAATTAGGGAGATTTGTTTTAGAAACTAAAGATCGAAAAAATTTCTATTTTCTTGGAGAATATCTTGCAGATTATGTGGGATCAAAATTGTTGGTTTTAAAGCCCAAACCCAGTCTATTTTATTGTTATAAATATGATGGTTTAGCCCTTATTTTATTTTTATAAATAGGATGGTTTAGCCCTAGTTTGATAACAACAACAAATACTAAAGTAGAGAGTATTAGGGTTAGTGTTTTTGTGATCCACTCTTAGATCAAATGGATGCTAAGAGTATGAGTACTTTATTAAGTTGTAAAGTGTTTACTCTAAAGCTTTTAAGCAAATATTGTGTTATTGATCACGTTGTGATTGTTAAGGAATTGATAAGGGCCTCGACCTCGGAAGTGTCTTAGGTAGACATATAGCACGAGTAGGGATTAAATGACAAGTTGAAAATGGTGGTTGTTTCACTTTGAATTAATACTAATTAGTGGATTTCATTCCTCGATTGGTATCCCCTAGAGTAGGTGAGTTGCACGGAACTGGGTAAACAATTGATTACTTGTTCTTTAATTTTTGCAACTATAATTGTTAGTGTTCATCTTGTTCATTGTGTGAAAAAACAAAGATCAGTATTCTCAACATCTCATAGGACATATGTGATCTGCTGCACCAAACTTTCACACACACACACACACACACACACACACACACACACACACACGTGTGTGTGTGTGTGTGAGGCAAATGGGCATGCATGAGGAAATGAAAAGAAAATAAACAAAAAATCAAGTTTTAAGTTCTATAGGTCGACCAATGAAAACATATGTGTCAACCTATAAAGGTCTTAGGTAGGTGACATATAGGCAGTGGCTATAACCTTCACTATTGAGGCATGGGTGTCGACCTTTGTAAGCTGTATGTCGACCTATACTGAAGCAAAAGCTTCCATAAGTCGACCTAAACACATATGTGTCGATCTATGTTGTAGTTTACACACAAGAAACTTATTTTTTGTTGTATAGATCCTTTCAAAGTCATGTTTGCATGCAACCTAATGCTAAAATGAACAATGTACACCTAGAATTGGTTGATATTCTCCAATGTACAAAAACGCTAAAATTTCTCCTAATTTTGACATCATTCAAAACATAATTAATCGTAAAATTGCACTCACTAGAATAATAAGAAATTTGTGAGAGTGAGGGTCAGTCTTCGTATCCAAAAAGGGAGAAAGTCTATATAGCATGTGAATTATCCTTTTTCACTCACCAATCCTCTCTCTATATTCCTCTTTCCTTCTCTATCACATGATTTGGTTGTTTTTAAATTTGAAACAAATCCATTTTATTTCTTCAGCTGACCCTTATAAAATGGATATGATGGTATTCCATGAGACTAGCTATTGAGCTAGTTGTCAAACGTGATTGATCACCCTCCAATAAATTTTATTCTCTTTCATTCTTATCTCAAAACAAAGAAAATATATTCGTGCAAAGTGTGTACGCGTGGCTAAGAGAGAGAGAGACCCCTGGGGTCCTTATCAGTGTTTTAAAAACTGGACCAGTCATCAAATCAGTGAGGGTACTGGGTCACTAGTTTATTAATTGAATCATTGGGTCACTGGTCGAACCGCATGACCAAACCAGATTAAACCGGATAACTCGGTTAAATAGACCGGTCATTATAAAAAACTATATAGGTATAAAACTGGTCGAACCAGATGATTCAATCTCTACAAAATATAAATAACACTTAATTTTTTTTAAGATATCATATCATAAATTCACATGTTCATAATCTAAATTTAAATTTTAAATAAAGGTATCACACATAACAAAATAGTATAAAATTACAAAGTCTAATTGCAAACAAAGTCTAATTGCAATATAATTTAATTAAATAGTTTATAAAAAAATAACTCAAATGTGTATCAAATTTAGTTTAAAGGAGGTAAAATTGTTTAAATATTGAGATTTCCTTCTTTAATATTAAAATAATTTGCAGTAAAATCAACCGCATCCGCAACAATTTCTTCGTTAACGGTATCATTACTATGTTTTATTTATTATTTTTTTATTTTATTTTTATTTTTTGTTCCATTTTATTTTATAATTTTATTTTTAATTTTCATTTCATTTATTATTTTAATTTTTTAATTAAAATAATAATAAATAAATAAAATTTAAAAACATTTGCAATTAAATCGCCGGTTTATGAAAACCGCCGGTTTTTCCAGTTTACACCGGATTTTACCGGTTCGTACCGGTTCAATGACATAAGCGATCCAACATTCGAACCAGACCGATTACTTGGCCGGTTCCCGATTCGACCGGTTCGACTGATCGGTCCGGTCCAATTTTTAAAACACTGATTCTTATTTTTTATGATATCCTGAAAAACATTATTAGTGTACCACATGTAGATTCCCTCTTCAATTTCACAACACTACCAAGTTTTGAATAAATGACAACAAAGCCCTTAATGTTTATTGTAAAGACAAAAATAAATAGAAACAAATGAAATAAAATAAAATTAAACCATTCTAAATAATTAAAATTACGTCGAAATGAAAACATGGAAAATTCTATTTAATTATTACAAATATTTTGACAAAAGAATAAAAATAACACATTTGAAATGAATAAAAGTCAGACGTAAAAGTGTTCGAAAAATTAAAATGAATGCACTAAAATAATTAGCGCGAAATAAACCTCTCAGAAACATACATGTTTTGATCAAATTTTGAAATAAAAAATGATCGATTAAAAGGCTTAGACTGATCAAAATGCGATTGAAAAAGTAATCAAAAAATAAAATGTGCACGCTAGGTTAAACTACGTGAATCGTAGATTAATAATACAAACGTCTTTTGATTTTACGTACATTTGAGAAACGATTCAACCGGCTTGTATGTATATTCGAAAATTTATTCTAATCATCATTTTAAGTATTATGCGTGATGTGAAGGCGATGCAAAATGCACTAAAGTCCGATGTATGAAAGTTATTTAAAATATCCGGGCAAAATTAGGGTACAAACAAGTTAGTAAAGTTGGAGAGAGATGAAACTTGCAAGCGTGTAAAATAAATTGTTCATTTAAAATGACGAAAATGAATGATGGCTAGATTTTTTCTCAATGAACGTGACGTTTGATATGAGATATTGTTGGATGAATTTTAACAGTTGTGATGAGTGGTGTGCTTGCCTTTTGTGCACGACTCTGAGGGTATGTCTATTTTTCGTGACATACAAACACAATTTTGAATAGGGACTTCGTATTGAACCGATTTTATTGGACTCTTTAGTTGGCAAGTTTCATTTAGAATATTACATTGGCTATCAATGGATTTTTTTGTACCCCGTCCTATTTCCGGTTAATCATTTAACTTGACCCTTAAACACAATAAAGTAGATTTAGTGGAACGCAAAACAGAGGATAATGACAATATGTTTCAACATAAGGTGAAGAGTATGAAATCCAAAAGAATAAAAATTAAAATATGTGTTTTTATTTTTAAAATCGGCACCAAACAAAATATACTAGAAGGTCCAAAATTACTAGGTACACCAAACACAGCGAGAGATACTAGTGGTAGTACAACAATCTCCTGCCATCCAAAATCCCTATAGTGCACACAAAATATGATCCAAAAGTAATGAGAATAAGTTAATAAAGAAACCACATTGAACACAACCAACATTCATGGAAACTGAAAACAATAGCATAATGTAGCCAAAAAAATGTACCACACAAAAGCTTGTTTCTCCCTAACCTAACACCAATGCAATATTCTGTTGCATTCAAAAGAAAAAGAAACTATTGAAATAGATATGTTACATAAATTATTCATTTTAAAAAGTGAATTTAAATATCCATAGCGAAATTCACGGAGCTCAAGTTACTAAGTTGAGGAAGAGAATATGGTCCATTAATGATACCATCAGCAATCAATCTGTATGCAGCCTCAGTAAAATGAATACCATCCCACCCAATGTACTGAGAAGGATCATCACATGCAACAACACCCGGTTTTCCACAAAGTTCTGATAGATTGAAATTATACAAACCTCCCATCCCACAACAAGCTTTAAGACCTAGAAAACCTGCATTAATATACTTTAGTAGCAAAAATCACAAAGAGGTTAATTTATATTAGAAATTGAGAAAGTTGATATACCAAATTTTGATGGATATTGATATAATGGCAATAAAGCATTATAATAATCTGCATATATGATATTAGCATGAGGATAAACTCCACGAAGCCTTTGTATTTCATTTTGAAGATGTTGGTTATAAAATTCAGCAAATTCGTTTAACCTCTTCAAGCAACCGAATGAGTCATATTGGTTCTTATATTTGGTTTCATACTTTGTTAAAAAGCATGCATTGCATCCCATAGGAAAATTCCCAGGGACCATGAGTGTGCGTGCCCCTATATTAATCAACTCCTGTGAAGACACAATAAAATTGAAATTCAACTTAGATTTAGTTAATGATGTGCATATAATAGGATTTGTAACAAAAATTAATCTTACATTGATTGTTGAAGTTATTGCATTGATTACATGTGGTACATAGATTTTAATCTCTTCTATGCTTTTCTGGCTATTTAACATATAAATGAAATCATTGCCTCCAATCTCTCCTACAAGAAATAATGATTTTCCAAGAACTACATGGCAACCTGCAACATTAGACCTCAATTAAGTAATTAATTAATTCCACTTATGTCATTGTGCTGATTCATAGTTTATCAACAATTAACGTATTGATTTTGGGTGCACACACAATTTTTTGTTCTATATAAAAGATAGGGTAATATTTTGTGGGTTCTCTAAATATAATAAAATTTGTCCTCTAAATATTTTCTTCGAATAATGGTATTTTCTTATAATAGTGGTAATTTTGAAATATTTTAGTCTATGTTATTATTCTCTATTAACAGAAGTTGATGTGGCGTGACACGTTGACAAATTTAATATGATGAGGCATTTTTATTTGGCAGATCATCATCAAAAACTAAAAAAAAATTATTCAAATTTTCACCACCTTCGACCCAAATATCATCGAAATCTAGAAAGATCATTAAAACATTGAAAAGATTGCTTTTGTCCTTTGAGTGGCTTCCAGAAAGTTGCGACATTATTTCCTGGCATATTCCATAATGGTTCACACATATCAATATTTAAAGAAAATTCTTATAAAATCAGATTTTGTCGGGCGATGTCTAAGTGGTCCAATGAGATATTAACGTTTGACATATCTTTTTAACTTGTGAAGGCCGTTAAAGCCTAAGTATTTAGAGATTTTATCGTTGTTGACACCATCCACCTCAGAATCGTGCATAAAGTGGATTGTCTTCACTGAGGGTCATCAAATTGTAGAGAAAACTAAGTCGACCTCAATCTGAGAGCGTCGAAGGGCGCATAGTTGGAGTACCCATGCACTTTGATTTTTCCACCACTGACAATTAGGAAAAATATTAAGCTTTCATCGTTGAGCTCATGTTGGCCTCAGAATTAGGAGCAAAAGAAGTTAGGCTATTTAAAATTCTCAAACATGTGGTCAACCAAGTCAAAGGGTGGATACAAACTAATAATCCACTTCTATAGAAATACATAGTCATGGTCAATGACATACTGATTTCATTTAAAGCTTATAAGATTATGCATATTCCAAAGGAGCAAAACACGATAAAAAATGTCCTTTCAAAGTTGTCAAGCACAAGCCTGAAAGACATCAACCATTCTTTTATCCAAAACACGCTTGAGAAACCTAGTCTATCCATAATAATCATTGTTATAGTTGTGACAACAAGAATAAAAGAGCCACCATGGATCACCTTAATCACTGTATATATTGAGAACAAAACTCTATGAGCAGACTCTATTAAAGCCAATCTAGTGAAGTGAAAAACATTGTCCTACTTGATCATAAGGTGAAGTTATACCAGAGAGGTCATTCCACCCCTTTCTGAAATAATTATAGTATGATGAAGTCAGATACACTATCATCAAAGTCCATAAGGGTATATAATTGAAGCACCTCAGAGGAAGAGCCTAGGATAAAAAAAAGTCCTCAGAGCAGGATATTAATAATCTTCCATGATCCAGGATGCCATGTGTTCGCAGGTGTTTTTAGCGAACAATCACGAGTTTAAATAATCTGTGAAACTAACTTAAAAAATCTTGGAAGCAATTTATGCAAAATGTGTGTACAAGAAAGTATGTGTGTGAAGTGACTGTAAATGTCTGTATACAGACAAAATGAAGACGAACTTTAACGACGCAAAAAATTGAATTAAAATAAAAGAAAATTGCAATAAATGACATTAAATGAAACACGGTAAATGACAAGAGTATAAAAGTGTTTAAATTAAGGAATCATAAAGACAATAAAGAAAAGAGACGCAAAATCACATGTTACTCGTAAATTGTTTCGCTTTATGACTCGGGTACTCCAGTTCAATAGAGAAAGTATAAGAATTTTGCAATCTTGATTACAATGTATGAATCTTATATTTATAATAAACTAACAATAACCGTCTCCAACAACTTATTCCTAAGAACATGAAACTCAGTCCTCTGAAGCACTACCACATTTTCAGAACTTTCAAACTATTGAAAACCATTTTCCCACGTTCGTAACTACTCTTAGCGACTAATAACTACCGCTTCGTTGAAGGTGGTTTCTAAAAGTCATAAGACTTGTCTCAAGTCTTTAGTTTCCAAAAATATTCTAATTCTTTGAAGTCTATCAAATGCTTCAACTTTGATATGATGCCGAGTGATCAATTAGATCTATTCCCGAGACTCCTTCAAACCATGTTTCAAGACATTAGTCAAAACGTTCTAGTCGTCGTACTCATTCCTGTCAACTTGTGTCAATCAATGCTAACACTTTAGTGTTTTCCTAATGCAACATTCAATTAACTTTATCAAATAGAAATTTCAGGCTAACACCATGATGAAGTGTGAAAGGTGCCAAAAGCACATATACATTCACATCACCCTTTCTTTAGAGTTTAACACCTTAACTGCGCCATGATTGTTCTCTTGATGGGTTATGGATATCATATCTAAAGCAATTCAAGTTTATGATATTCACAACCCGTCATCACAAATAATAATACTTAATTCACCCTTAAACTTGAAGAAACCCTTTCAAAACCTTTGAGTTAAGCATTACTTCATGTTAGTAAAACACCCTTAAACCAATGTTGAAAGAACATATGGATAGTAGAACTCCCACATGTTATTTGGGCATACCAGAGAACAACTCACTCTACCACAAGAAAAACACCTTTCAGGCTTACCTATAGAGCTAAGGTCATCATCAACGTCAAGGTGGGAGAACTCAATTGGAGGATGACACATGCCCTATACAATGAAGAAAACTCATTATAAATATAGGAAAAGTTAGACCTCCTTGATGAAAACAAATGCTTCTCCGACCTCATTGAAGCTGCTGTCAAATAAACCACAACAATCAAGTATAACAAGATGGTCAATCCCATGTAATTATACCTCAACAACCTTGTACTTTAAAGAGATGACATATGAGGGAGAAATGCATGAGAAGGCAAGCTTGTGCCAAACCAAAAAGACCCATATCGGGTACGAACCAACACGAACAAAGGAGCATACACCATGGATACTATTCATGGAAAACTTATCCCAAGAATGCGGAATACATCCAAATTGAAATGTTATTACATTTTAGTTGCTTCCATAATTTAATTTAAATTTTATGTGTAAAGTATCTACAATGTAAACTGCTCTGGACTGGGCCTCCAGAGATTGTATTAGGTCGTGGCCCAATACGTCGAGCAGATGCCCATCCAATCGGGCAAGTATGCTTGATGGTCGAGCAGACATTACTTGATGGTCGAGCAGTCACTACATGGGTCGAGCATACACTTGACGAGACAGGCAGATAACAGACCCTCTACTCCACTTGCCACATCACCCAACTATCCCATATTATCTCCTGAAAGATAGGGGTAGTTGGACCAATGACTAGACCACTTGCTAGGTCTACACGCTCCTTACGCGTACCTTGGCAGTTCTTCCTTGGGCCTCGCTAATCCAGCCCAAGGAAGGACCTTGGCCCAGCGTTGGGGGCTCACTATAATACCCCTTTTCACTAAAGGATCATGTATTATGAAACATCTCTTCTTGCTTACCATTTATGTACCTCTACTTACTTTGGCATCAGAGTGCCTTGCAGGTACACCCCCTCTCCATTCCAACCACCTTTGTTGTTCACGTTCGATTGCTGGAAGGTCCTCCTGATCAGGTAAGATCATAAACTTTTACAACAGAAGTTAAAAAAATGAGATTTTCACCACAAATTTTGCTTTTTTAGTTTGTGAATGACACGATTAAGCTTCATTCACAGTGTTAATTCTCAAATGCGAATGAAGTGTTATAGCAAAAGGAAAAATTCAAAGACACCATAAACCTAGAACATGCATGTGGTGCACAATCAAAGATGTCAAACCTCGAACATAAAGGTTATACACTATAAAAAGACACCCTAAATATCAAACACGTAAGTGGTACACTAGGGTCGTACCCTCTTGGTATCTAGCCACTCCATAACGAAGATAGTGTCGTCTCTCATACACATGTGGTACACTAAGGAACCAAGAAAGTATGCAAAGAAAGCTAAAACCAAAGTCTATTCAAGTACAAAAAGGAAGAGTGGCGATTAAAATGTTATATTTTGTTCGCAGGTGGCCAACATGGTTATTTCAAAATCGAAAATAAAAAAGAAAAGAAATGAAAGGTTTGTTTCATTACCAAGAGTAAATAGTTTCTAGTCTACAACCTTTTGTTAAACTTGAATCTCCTATGTAGAAATCTTAATACTAAGGTGGAGAAGCTCCAATTGCTCTAGGGAATTCTCAAATGAAGCATGCAAACATTTGTATCTGGTATCCACATTAGTCGATTGTTTTATATAGACACCTTTTTAGCCTTCATTGCTTTCAAAAAAACCTTTGGTCTTCTCTAGAGCTTCCTAAGATGTGCTCAAACCATCTTCCTTCTCTTTTGAAGCCTTATTCGATGACGCAAAGGTGATTTCCATGTACTCTACTTCTTTGTGGGCGGTGTTTTTCGGCCAAGGTGGTGTGTGTATCAACCAAAGATTTATAGACCTTACAATAGGTCGCCTCCTTTAATCCAATCATCTTTTTTAGCTCTTTCACTTTTTTTCTATAATATCATGAGAGAGAAATATTGTTACCTCCTTAAAAACTGTCTTCAGAAGCTTTTGCACGTAGATTTAAATTGATTTATTTAAATAAATATGAATAATTTTTTATTATTATTATGTTATATATTATACTTTGTATTAAAATACAAAAATTAAACTTAACTATTTTTGAAGAACTTATAAAAATAAATTGAAAACACCTTATGAACAATGTCATAAATTTTTTTATACATTTTCATAAACAAATAAATATAGTCTCACAAAACTTATGATAGTAACTAAATTCAGATAAATCAATGCATATAAGTTTTAGTATCATTGATCTTTTAACTTTTAATTTGTATAAAAATTAATTGAATTACTTATTTATATGCCTTGAAATAAAATAGATTTTTAAGTAGACTAATAGATTACTCATACCTTTGAAAATATAAAATTCAAACTTGAAACAAGACTATGACAAACTACAAACTAATCTTAAGCTTTGATATTTTGGCCTAATATGTTTAAACTTGACAAAATCTAACTCAACACTACTTATTCTCATCTGTAAAAAATATCTAGAAGCAGCACTTTTTATATATTTTCATTATATAAACAAATTATATACTTGTAAATCAAAAAATTAAAAATATAACATATTTCAAAATAGTATAATTTTGTTTTAATAAAGATATTAATATTTAAGACCGAAAATAGTATTATAGAAATAGACAGTCCATTTTCTTTTAACAGCAAATAATAATGGATGGTCCCATTTCATTGATAATTAGATGAGGAGGAATAACTGAGAACTTACTTTTGGAAGAATTGCAGATAGTAGAGAGAAGTTCCTTGAACCAATTCATCTGAACCGATAATGAATAATTGATGGGAAGATTATAAACACCCCTCTCTTCAAAGAAACTAACGTCTAAAGCCGTTGCTCCTATAACCGCAAAATTCGCTCCATCCTTTGCTGCATTATTTTCCAGTACACCATTCTTAATTCCTAAATACGGTTTCACCATCGGAATTCCCAATGACTCAGCTGCAATTCGAAACAACGGTGACATATTAACGGCGTAACAGAAAGTGACACGTAAGCAAGCAAGCAAGCATGCATACCTATGAAATCGATGATGAGGCGTCCATTGGAGCAACGACCAGATGTATGATGAAAGTAGGTTTCGCCGTTGGGAGGGAGGAAACAGTGATCAAAGGGGTCAACGTTGCTGTAAAATAGGTTGCCGGTGTCGGCCATGGAGTCGCCGAAGCTGAAGATGGAAGAGTAAGAGGAGCATTCAGCCATGACTAACGGTGGGGGAGCAACCGTCACTAGAAATAGAATTACTATGCTCCATCGCATTTCAGAATAAACCATCATCAGAAATATGTTCAATATAATATATTCACGCGAGTATTAATATTTTAAATTATCAAACTCCTAGTGATTGTTGTGATTGAACAATGAACTCCTATCTTGATTTGTTTTTGGTTAATTGTCCCCACAAAAGTTGTTGTATGGTAATTGTTATGATTGTAATAAATGATAGGCCCACTAAAATAAAGACAAGAAAATATGGTCTTTTATATGGTCGTTGGCAAAAAAATATTATTTGAAAGAAATATTTAAATATATGAATATAGATTTGTTTGTTTCATTTTTTATAAAATAATTTTTATAATATCATTAATTTTATTTAAAAAAATTAGAGGTATATAATTGAAAATTTTAAATGAAAATTTATTTTGAATAGATAAAGAGGTATATAATTGTTGTGATGTATAAGGAAATTAGAGGTGAAAAAGCAAGTGTGATGGGGAGAAACATGTTGATTGCAAACTCTTAGACCAAGAGCAAAGTTCATACTTTGGCTTGCTTTAATGGAGAGATTGAATACTAAAGACATGCTGCATAAATTTGGAATTAATACAGATTTCACCTGTGTATTTTATGATATGCAGGAAATTTTAAATCATTTGTTGTTTGAATGTCGTAGTGTAAAAGCAAGTTGGGAAGCAATCCTGAATTGGATTGGTTTCAACAGAAATGCTGAAATTTGGAAAGATGAAACTCATTGGATGATGAAAGAGGTGAAGAAGAAAGGATGGAGAAAGAAGGTGCTCAAATTGGTCTTCACTAAAACAGTTTATGAGGTTTAGAAAACAAGAAATAGGAAATTTTTTAAACAGGAAGACATAAGTCGAAACATTATAGAGAATGTGAAAGACAGTTATTATTAGAAGTGCCACTCATAGTATTCTTAGGAATCATGTTTATAGGGATCTTGTAACCCTTGTGCAGGCTTTATTAGCTTTGCATCTTTGTATTTCAGTTGGATGAATTAAATGTAATCGGTGAAATATAGTATATAATTTTTCAAAAAAAATTTAATTGAGACTATTATTTTACTCATCACATTTAAATTCAAATATTATAAGTCTCCAAATAAATATCCATGGTTAACTTCTTATCAGATAAAATTAAATACATTAAACATATTTCAAATAAATAATAAGCAATAAAAAATATATTTTAAAAAAGTAAATAAATATTAAGCAACACATTTTTTATTTAAATACAAGTTTGAAATTATAGATAAATTAATTATATTTATTATTTAAATAAATAAGTTAATAATATTTCAATGTTTTATCGGTAACACCATATAAAAATCATTTAGAAGATGCAACTTAAATTTTTATAAAAAAATAATAATAATAATAAATTTGGTAATAAAATATTTATAGTATTGATATTTTATTTTTTTATAGATAAATTAAGAATGAATGTTCTATAAAGAAGATAAAAAAACATATTAAATAATACCATTTAATGTTATTAAATTATAAACTAAAATTAAAAATATAATTGAGTAAAATTATTTTAGTAATTTATTATTTTCATTTTTATTAAATCATAAATTTAAATTAAAAAACTCTTTTAATTTTTCTCGTATTTAACTATACAATTATAGCTTTAATTGTATAAATTTAGTTAGAAGCATTTATTTATATATTTTCTTTAAATGTATTAAAAAATTCAATAAATATTATTTAATAATTCATTTATTTCTAACTTCTTATAATTTTTTTTAATTTCTAAGTTAGTTATTTTATTTTTATTTTAAAACTTTTATAAACAATTATTTAAGTTTTTTTTATAACAAAAGCATAGTTTAAATATCATTGTTTCTTATCATTTATGCTATCCAT